>CM075811.1:23977316-24601682 GCA_037975025.1 Excoecaria agallocha | reverse complement strand
AATTAGGTGCAGTAAAGTGCTGCCTAGGAAACGAGAATGGACTGTAGTAATTTGAGTGTATCTCTTGTTATAGAGGTTGAAATGAGATGATTCCAAATTCTGATGAAATTAGACTTATTTATCTACAACTTTTGTGAAGAAATCATAATTTGATTCCGTTTATAAATATGTCAAAAAGTGACTCGAAATTGGAACTGTTGACAGCACTTTTTCAGTGGACAGTTTGCAGTATTTTGTGCATAATTAATTTTGTAGAGGTCAAAATGCTATGGAAAAAAATTCCAGTTAAAATAGACTTATGGGAGTACAACTCTTATGAATAAATGTTAGTTCAATTCTGTGCTTATTTTGTTCCACGAATTTTTCAACGTGGTCACACAAACTGTTTTCAATGACATTGCTGGTTGTATAATTATAGGTAATAATAGTGGTATTGTAAATTTATACATGACTATGGTGTTAGATGATATATGTATACGACAAAAAGGTATGATAATATTATTAAACTAAAGCTATAAGTGTATAAAAGTTTAGGAAATATAGTTTGCAACAAGACCATGAACCAGCATATGGATAATTACTTATTTTAATGAATATGATTATGCCTATATGCTTATGTCTACTGAATAATATGTTAAGGTAAATGATTACAGTATTATATAATTACAGTTGCTTGATTTGATACCTGAGTGTGATTGTGTGTATCTATATATATATATATAGTCATACATGTATGTACGCATATAGGTTAACCTGTTGTGAACATGATCATACACATCATTGATTAAAGGAACTCAACAGAGCATGATGTTATCTATCATCATATTACATATGTAAAATAGTTACTTGATTTGAAGGGATTACAAGTACAAAATAGTAATACTTAATTGTGCTCAAGATAACATGTTTATAGAAAACTTATACGTTTATATCTATGACACCATGCTCGTATATATATACATGAATATATATGTATGAACATCAATATGTATATGATGAGAAAAGAGCAAAGTACAGAATAGCAATACAGAATTGTGCATATGATCACATGTTTACAGAAAGTTATACGTGAGCATGTATATGATTACCTTGTACATAGTTATATAAGAGTATACATGTATATGAATGAATAAAGAAAAGATAACGTAAAGAGATTTTACTGCCTGCATTGAGTCTAGGAAGTGGATAGATAGGCATGCCTATAAGGGTACTTTGCAGCTGCTTCTGAACATTTAGACCTATTTAGGTCCACTTGAATTTAAAAGTATAGTGACCCTATTTGGGTTTAAAAGTTAAAGTTAATTTAACAACCCTCATGTGGGTTGTAACCGACCCCGTTTGGGTCCATGTTATTTGATTGACCCCGTTTGGGTCTATGTTATTTGATTGACCCCATTTGGGTCCATGTTATTTGTTTGACCTTGTTTGGATCCACCGATTTATCATACAGTTTTATCCCTACAAGGGATCATCATTTAATACCTTCGGGTATCTTATTTGTACCTTTGGGTACCACCGTATATCCCGATATCCACTTCTTTAGAATAGTGCAGCCTTTATTATCAAGGTTAAGAAAAGTTTAATAAGGCATGCAAATTCTTAGTTGACTTTATACTATTCTACATATGAAATTCCTTTTGTTGCATACAAAACACATGTCTAAAAGAATGCTCAATAGTATATGTATCTTTACTGCTAGCATAAAAAAAACATGCGTGTTAATTGCTAAATTCTCTCTATATATATGTCCTTTATTTTTATATGTATTATATTGTATGAGTTATGCTATAACACCCATTGTTTTTGAAATATGTGTTTTCCTATACTTATATATATGTGTTCACATTATTGCATGTACACATTCTTTAACGTGTATTTGTTATGTTTGGTTGATAGGCTTATTCTTATGATACATATGCTATAACATGTATAACTTATGGAATATAAAGTAAGCCTATAGTAATATTATAATCTCACGTTAATTGAAAGTGTTGAATTGTTGTATAATTCTAATGTGTGTATATCATGGACATACAAGAATAGAAGTAAGTTAATTTCAACACTTGTGAAGATTGTTTATGGAACATTAATAATAGATAACTATACTTTTATGATTAAGCATTGATTAATAAAATAATCATATGTTAATTCGTTCAATTTAAGTTCAAAGGAAGTTGGAACTTGTATGATCATATATGATAATTGAAACGTTAATACAAATTCTTACGGTTAAACTTACTGATTTCTAAAAGTGAATGTAAATATTCAATTTCTTTCATTTCATGAAATAAATCATTGTTGTATTTGAGGCATGTTGTGTGCTTGTTGACGATCACTGTGAGTGGTCGTTTATCATGATTTAGTTCCCCACTAAGCTTTATAGCTTAGCACGGGTGTTTCATCTGTGTAGGTTGCAAGGCTAGGACTTTCTTGCAGGAATGATATCTGTAGCTGGTTGGCCAACACAAGTCTTTAAAGATTATAAAGTATATAGTCTTCTTTTTGGTTCCTTTTTGTATTTCAAAGGTTTTATGTTGTATTGGAAATCTTGTAAAAGTACAACTATTTTGTAAGATGTTATCAATGGTTATATTTTGTAAAGAGACTCTAATGTATATTGTGAAGTCTTAATAGTATAGCATTCTTATAGATTAAGTATGAATATCAGTTCTCTATATAGTTGATATATGTTTATGTTGCACAGTAAAACATGTGTGTTGAGAGGGATGAAGTGATATGTATAGATTATAGAATTAGGGTGCTACAATTAGTGGTATCAGAGCAAAGGTTTAGCCGTTCCTAGGCTATAAGTGTCTACAGTTGTTGTCATATGAAGTTTTTTGTGTTGGCCTAATGCAGATATCACTGTTTTGTTTTGTATAGATTAAAGGATGGATAAGTCAAAAGAAACTGGAGATGAGATAGTCAAAGACAATAGTACTGGGGCTTTAAACATTTATGCTCCTGAATCATCGAAAGTGAACTGTGTCGAAATACCAGTTTCCTTGCTTGAAAGGTTAAAAGAGGTGATCCATGATTTAACTCAGATTCTACAAGAGTTATCTAAATTAAGAATGATGACAGAAGTTGAGAATAACTGTGAGTCTAAAGGTAATTATAATAAGAACCCAAAACAAGATAAATTAAATAAAAGAAAAAGGATGATGGAAGAAGGTTCCTCTAGCAAAATAGCACATCTTAAGCAAGATTTAATCAAGGTAGGCGGAGGTCCACGAGCCCCTAAGTGCAATCATTGCTCTAAGAATCATTGGGGTACCTGTAGGGTTCCAAATCAGGCTTGTTTTAGATGTGGAAGTACCGGCCATTTTCTGGCAAATTGCCCAAGACCCCAAAAGATTAAGAGAACAACATCCAAGAGTGAAAAAGAAGCTTAAAGGTTCTAAAAGAGTTTGAAGCTGCTGAACAAGTTTTTGGTAAATATATCTTTTACCTTAGTATTTATTTATTTGGAATGATAAATCTTAAACTTAGAAATAGAAATTATATGCTTTTGACATATTTTATATGATGGAAGTTTGTCAATGGTATATGAATATGATTAGTATATGCGATTACGGTACAGGTGTGTTAGTAGAATGCATAGTGATTATTTAATTATAATACATGAGATGGAGTTTTGCTTAGTTGATAAAAGTATCTATAGTTGAAGGTTCTGAGATATCAAAATTGAGGTGTAATTATGATGCTCTATATACCTGTCAGTATTTCCTTATCGAGTATGGGCAATTGATGAAGCATTATACATGGGATGGGGCTAAAACATATACAAACATGAGAAAATGCATTTGCATCTTATTGCATACACGAAAGCATTATTCACACATAACATAGCATCAAGCATCATATTACATGTACATGCCCCAACTGATAAAGAAAACTGACAAGATATATGTTGAGTATAGTACTGATGCAATTTTATGATAATATCGCTCCTTATGGAGATTGAGTTATAAGAGAATCAAATTAAGTCAAAGTGGGCATCAAGGAAAGTTGGCAGAGATAGTATGGAATGGAAGTTTATCGTGATAAACATAGAAGTCTAAGAATTGATAGTGGTACTTTTGAACAAAGGACACAGGTATGAATTTCGAGGACGAAATTCCTTAAGGGGGAGAGAATTGTAAGGACCCAAAATAGGCCCTAGTAGAATTCAAGGGCAATTACATGTTATTAAAGTCTAATTGTGCATTATTTGATGAATTATTAAAAGTTAAGTTATTAATTGGGGCAAAAAACTGAATTAGGTGCAGTTAACTTAATAATATTTTTGCCCCAATTAATAACTTAACTCTTAATAATTCATCAAATAATACTCAATTAGACTTTAATAACATGTAATTGCCCTTGAATTCTACTAGGGCCTATTTTGGGTCCTTACAAGTGTAATTCTTCTTAAAGCATAAGACTATTACTATAAGTGTATATGTATTGTGATATGAAAATGCATGTTATTATCTTACGTTCATTAGCATATTATATTATTTGTGTTTGAAACTTCACCAAAAAGGAAAATTTTATTGTTTTACTCCCCACATCTTCATTGCTCAACACGAGTATTTTTCCATGTAGGTATGCATCATAGTAGGGTACCTGATTCTTTAAGTTAACATCTACATGCCACTAGGGACAATCTTGAAGATCTATTTTTGGTATAGTTATTTTTGTATTGTATATAGCAAAGAACATACAATGTATATAAAGTGCGAACAATTGTAAATGCATTTTTGGGCACTTTAAGTTAACACATATACTTAATTATATGATTAAATGGAACATGTGCACAAAAGAGTTAAGTAAGATTAAGTATGAGCAATCATAACTAGTAAGGCAAACAACACTCGTAATACAAAAATAATAAAGTAAGCGCTCTTATATTCCTTCCTAGGGGTATAAAGGTGTCACAATTTAATTGGTATTAGAATATAGGTTTAGGCAGTTCTGGACTATAAGATGCTAGAGAATAGATTAGACATGTGTGTCTATATAGTGTTATGGCTTTAATACAGATGTTGTCTTATGTAGGGTAAAGATGGAATTAAATTCTAGTAAAAATGTAGGTTAGACAGTTGGAAGTGTAAATCCAATGCATGATAATCCTTTCACACGTGAGCAACCACCACCAAAAAGAGGTTAGCTCTTCCTCTAGAAAATCCAATGTTAGTGCAAGGGTTAATGCAAATAATAGATAGGTTGACTACTCCAAAGGCACTTATTGATCTCGTTAGAAAAAGAGGGGTAGAAGAGTTTATAGGCACATCGATAGATGAATTAGATGTAGGTGAGTTTTGGTTGGAGAAATTAAAGAGAATATTGCAAGAGATTAATTGTCCAAAGGATTAGCAAGTTACTTGTATAGTATCTCTATTACAAGGTCTAGCTTATGACTAGTGGAAGTTAGCACTTCAAAATCCTCAATGTCCTGCTGAGTTGACGTGGGACTTTTTCATCCAAGAATTTGAAAAAAGATATATTACTAAAGCATATAAAAAAACCAAATGGAAAGAGTTTATAAGCCTAAAATAAAATAAAAATTTGTAGTATCTGAGAATGAAAAGAAGTTAACTCAACTTGGTAAATATGTGCCCGATGTAGTGATGACTGAAGATTTTAAATGCCAATAGTTTAAAGATGGTTTGAATGAGACTATTCTAGGAAGTTTGATACCAGTAACTGCAATACAAAAGTGAATTATTATCAATTGGTTAAGGCTGCATTAAAGGTGGAAGAAATAGAACAAATGAAGAAAAAGAAAGAACAAAGGAGAAAAATGCAAGACAATGGAATGACAGGTAATAAAAAGGCTCATGAAGCTTAGAGTAAGCAAGTTACTTAGGGTTTAGCTCAAAAACTAGCTTCAACATTTAATGCTGCAGCCCCATCTAGTAGAACTAGATCTCAATCGACATGTGGACATTATCAAAAGAAGCATTGGGGTGTGTGTAGAAAGCTCACTGGAACAAGTTTTAAATGTGGCAGCATGAAACACGTGCTAGCCAATTGTCCCCAAATCTAAGAGAGTTTAGCCTCACAAGCCAATGAAGGAAATGTTAATATTTCTGGAGCTAGTAAAGGTGAAAAAGGTAGGGGTAAAACTAGCAGAGCACCATCTAAGACGGTGGAAAAGCTAGCCACATTTGATGCTTTGGGTAGAGTATATCCAATGATAAGAGAAGACAAGAAGAATCTGAATGTTGAGAACTTACCTGGTATGTTTTATTTAGTGTTCTTGTTATGTAATGCAACTGTTTAAAAATAATGTATTAGTATACTTGGTAACATGAAGAATTTTGAGAAATAAATTCTTTTAGGTGGAGAGAGTTGTGAGGCCCCTACTTGTACCCTAGGAGAATTACTAAGTAATGCTCAATAGATGTGTTTAATTGATGATATGACTTATATGTACATGTTTAGTTAATGATATTATAGGTTGGGACCTAAAAGGAATTGTTTCCTAAGAAGGGCAAAATGGTAATTTTACATTAAGTCATATATGCATAAATTAAGAAAGAATATGAAATTAGGGGCTCAATTGAAAGGAGAAAGTGTACATTTTGTGGTAAGAACATAAAATTGAGAAAGATTAGGGGTTAAATGCAATTAATTAGAATCAACAAAGTGGACCAATAGAGTGTTGACACCTAACCTATCTAGGATTCTCGTAAAATTGGAATAAAAAGGTAGGGTATTTAAAGGCAAAGAAGGCCAACCACAAGGTTGGAAATTCTACCTCTCTAACCCCTAAATAACCTATAAAAGCTTCCTTAAAAATTTTTCCTTGTTCTTGAGAGGAGAGATAATTTGGTGGTTAAATTTTTAAGGTAAAGAATACTATCTTATTCTCCTCTCTTTATATATATGATGGGAATTGAATTAAAAAAAGACATATATGTGTGTGTGTGTGTGTGTGTGTGTGTGTGTGTGTGTGTGTGTTTGTGTGTGAGTTTATATATGTAATCTTTCCTATGTAGAAGGAAGAGAAAGCAAAGGAAAGGAGAAGAAAATTCCAAAGGAGTGAAGAAGGTGTTTTTGGCTTTTTTAAACGTATGGGAACTTTTATTACTTGTAAGTGTGTGGTTGTATATGGTATATGTTGAAATTATATAATAAAGGATACAATGAAGTATTATTATGGAAATTTTCCTTAAAGTTATATGGGAACCGAATTAGAAAATAATTCTTGGAATTCTAAATCTGTCCTAAGATTCACTTGACTCTTTAAGAATTTTTTGGCTATAACTTAGGCTATTGAGATTCAAATTAATTGATTCTAGTTTTTATAGAAATCATACTCATAGATCTTAATTTCATATGAAGAAGTAAAAGATTGGATCCTCTTGCATGATAGTGAAAATTGATCTTGAAGTTTGACTATTTTTGGTGCCCTATCATTTGGAGCATCCTGCGCTTTTTCTTGAATATTTGGAGATTTACAGGTCTAAATGGAGTTATTTTTAATTTTTTGGAAAATATAAATATTGTTTAACAACTTTATAGAAGATCACCTTAGTTGCAAATGCCATTTCCTATGTTTAAAAGAGCTTACAACCAAACTTAAGAATCTATCTCCAGTAATTTTGGACGTCATAGTCAGCACCCTTTTCGTACTAACCGTGATATAGCCCAAAATTAGTCCAAAATCAAAGTATTACCTATGTCATGATTAGCACCTACCAACTAATAATAATTCACTTTTTATATAGTAGTTACTGGTAGCAAACTTCCTCGAATAGTCTCATTCTAACCATCCTTAAATTGTTGACTTTAAAATCTTCAGTCATTACTGCATCGGGCATGTATCTACTATGTTGAGTAAACATTTTTTCATGCTCAGCTACTATCAAATGGCCTATAAAGCTCAAAGTAAGCAAGTTACTCAAGGTTCATTTCAGAAGCCAACTTCAACAATTAGTGCTGCAACCCCATCTAGTAGAGGTAGCACTCTATCGGTATGTGAATATTGTCAAAAAAAAGCACTAGGGTGTGTGTGTAGGAAGCTCACTGGAGCATGTTTTAATGTGGCAGCATGGAACACATGCTAGCCAATTATCCCCAAATTTGAGATAGTTTAGCCTTATAAGCCAGTGGAGGAAATGTTAATCTTTCTAAAGCGAGTAAAGGTGGAAAAGGTAGGGGTAAAACTAATTGAGCACCATCTAAGATGGTGGAAAAGCAAGCCATATTTGATGCTTTGGGTTAAGTATATGCAATGATAGAGAAGACAAAAAGAATTCGAATGTTGAGAAATTACCTGGTATGTGTTATTTAGTGTTCTTATTATGTAATGCTACTATTTAAAAATAATGTATTAGTATACTTGGTAATAGAAGGAATTTCGAGGAAAAATTTATTTTAGGGGGAGAGAGTTGTGAAGGCCTTACTTATACCCTAGAAGAATTACTAAGTAATGCTCAATAGAAGTGTTTAATTGATGATATGAATTATATGTGCATGTTTAGTTAATGATATTATAGGTTGGGACCCAGAAGGATATGTTTACTAAGAAAGAGGAAAAATTGTCATTTTACATTAAGTCATATGTGCATAAATTGAGAAATAATATGAAATTGGGGGCTCAATTTAAAGGAGTGTAAGTTTTATGGTAAGAAAATAAAATCGAGGAAGACTAAGGGGTTAAATGCAATTAATTAGAATTAACAAAGTGGACTAATAGGATGTTAGCTCCTAAACTCTCTAGAATTCTCATGAAATTGGAAGAAAATGGGGTATTTAAAGGAAAACAAGGCTGGCCATAAGGTTGGAAAATATGCCTCTCTAACCCTTAAAAAACTAATAAAAGCTACCCTAAAAATTATGCCTTGTTCTTGAGAGGAGAGAGAATTTGGTGGTTAAAGTTTTAAGGTAAATAATACTCTCTTCTTATCCTCTTCCTTGTATATATGATGGCAATTGAATTAAAGGAAGATATATATATATATATATATATATATATATATATATATATATATATATATATATATATATATATATATATATATATATATATATATATATATATATTGTTCGAAATTAATCGGTTACATACATCACATGTATAAGCAAAAATTAAAAATTTTAACCAATATATCTTATTTGCCATGAATATACAATATAAATATTAATGAGAATAAGAAAAATCACCTTTGATTTTTGTTGAACAATTGTTTTTCCTTCTCACCGGGTTATCTCTAACCACAGTGTCCAAAATTAAACACCTCCAATCATAATCCATACTAGAGAAGGATCAAATGAACCAAAAACTATTGGAATTACAAGGTGGCCGAAATTCCTTTATGCTAGCAAGGAGAGAGTGGCGGCTAGGGTTTTAGAAGAAGAGAGAATTTCTTTTCTCTTAAAACTCACTTAACCTTGATACCCTTATCTTCGATTTTTATAGTTAGGTTAAAAAATCCAACTTCATAATGGGATTGGGCTCTTTAAAATTGCTGGAGAAATATTAATTGGGCTTCTAGAAATATTATTAATTCATTTGGGCTAAATTAAATCCAATCTAAGTCTTTTCATAAAGGACCATGTACAGAACCCATAAACTAGGCCATTTATGCATATACTTGGATTTAATCATCCAAATTAATTCTAAATCCATCCAAATTAAATATATAGGCTCCATAACACTAATTAAATATATTTATTTTATTTTATTCTAAGAATTAGGACTCTAAGGCCTTTTATTTGGAATTGGCATGGAACCCATCCTCAAAAACCAAATCTCTGTGCCTCTTATATTTCTCCAATGGATCTATTAATTATTATATCAACCATGTAACACTTAAAGTCCAATAATAATTAATTATAAAACACAATATTTTAATTAGGTCCATTTTACAAAATATTTCTAAAAAGTTTTGTGAACATTTCTACTTGAGCATAATTAATTAACATATTTAATTAATTACTCTCTTATTTATTTCTCTTCTCCCATAATAATATCAAATATTATTATCCTTGTCATTTTACTATTTTATCCTTTACTCTATATGTGTGTGACTTATTGGGTTCCTGTCCATATTGGCAGTATAATATGTAATTATGAGTTTTATTCAAAACTCATATGATTTAAACTTCTTTAAATCATTTTATCAATCCCTTATTGATATTTATGATACACTATTATACAAGTCATGAGCGACCTCTAGCTAAGCATCATGACTACCCAAATGTCAAGAAAGTCAAGTGGTTCTGACTATACCCTTTCATAGAAATAGTTATCGTGCAATTACTCCTTTCACCACTCTTATCTCAATTAGATTCTGAGCATAGATTTAAGTCAACTCATATAAATATATTTATGTATGTTCTATTAATTTAACCATTGTTTCCAAAATGCTCTTTATGGATCCCTATCCATCTTGGGATATTACTCTGGCTAGAGATTATCTGAACAAGGCAATTATAGAATCATACGAGATAACTTTCCTTATTAAATCTGGGATGGTGAATCCTTTATCGATTACTCAACTATCTTCAAGTAGGTCATGATATACCCAACCTCCTAACTATGTTCACCCCCAGTTGGAAGTAATTAGTTATGGAGTTAAAGTATATCACTTGCTACTTAAGATAACCTTGGTGATCTCAAGTCTACGAATACTTACACAACCGCGATGAATAAATTCCTTACTTACATAGATTTAATATCCATTTGAGGATTCTCTTTGCAAGTCTCTAATGAACTTGTTCTTCTAACAAGCATCCACATGTTAGCTTTGATCATCTCCCATAATCATAGATATGAGAACCACTACTTGAACTATTCAAGAAGCATAATATGTGCTAGTTTATCCAGATTAACAATGTCCTATCTTGTTAATTCTATGACTATGGATATTTAGATATAATCACATTTGTATGCAATAGACATCTGATATAATGAACACTTTCATGGTTGCCTTTGTACTATATTTATAATATCTAGGATTTCATTTATTAATTAAGATATACAAACTCATGTATTTAAACATAGCATCAGTATATCCATTTACATCCAAACCACCCTCTCGATATACCAAGAATATATCCTTAGTCCTTCTCAAGTACTTAAGGATATTCTTGATAGTTGCCTAGTGTTCCTCTCCAAAATTGGATTGGAATCTGCTTGTGACACTCAAAGCAAATGCTACATCTGGACGTGTACATAAAATATCATACATGATAGAACCAATTGCAGATGTATATGGTGTTTTATTGATGCTCTCTCTATCCTCTAGTGTCTGCGTACACATAGACTTGGAAAGGTGTTTCCCATGCACCATGGGTATAAACCCTTTCTTAGAAAGATCCAAATTGAATGTTTTTAATACTTTATCTATATATGTACTTTGAGAAAGACCTAGCAACCAATTGGATCTATCTCTATAGATCCTTATTCCCAGAATATAGGATGCTTCTCCAAGTTCTTTCATAGAGAATTGCTTAGATAACAATATTTTAATAGATTGGAGAAGAGAAATGTCGTTTCCCATGATCAATATGTTATCCACATATAGAACTAGAAAGACAATTGCACTCGCACTGACCTTTTTATACACACAAGGTTCATCTTCATTCTGTGAGAAAGCAAACTCTTTAATTGTCTCATTAAATCGTATGTTCCAACTCCTAAAAGCTTGCTTTAATCCATAAATGGATCTTTGAAGCTTGCATACCTTTTCGCCATCTCCTGATGTGAACCCTTCTAGTTATGTCATATACACATCCTCAATTAGATTTCTATTTAAAAAAGTTGTCTTCACATCCATTTGCCAAATCTCATAATCATAATGAGCTGCAATGGCTAAAAGTATTCTTATAAACTTAAGCATCACTACAGGAGAAAAGGTTTCATCATAGTCAATTCCTTCTCTTTGATGATAGCCTTTTGCTATTAAGCAAGCTTTATAGGTAACTATATTACCTTTCATATTGGTCTTCTTTTTGAAGACCCATTTGCACCCTATGGGTTTTATCCCTTCAGGTGATTGAGCTAAAGTCCATACATTGTTCTCATACATGGAGTCCATTTCAGGCTGCATAGCCTTAAGCCATAAATCACGTTCTGAACTATTCAAAACTTCTTGATAGCTTGTAGGCTCATTGTCCTCTACTACAGTTATGCCCCTATCTGAATCAATGTGAAATCCATATCTCACAGGGATAGAATGCATCCTAGTAGATATTCTAAGATTTTATGTATAATTATGTTCAGCTGTAATCTCATCATTATGAGATTCAGTCATTGGCTTAATTAGTTGATCTACTTCTATTTGTGGGTCTTGAACTTCACCAAGTTCAATTTTACTCCCACTGTCCTCTGTAGGAGAAACTCTCATTCTAAGAAGACATCAAGCCCTGAAACAAACACCTTTTGTTCTAAGGGATGGTAGAAATAATATCCAAATGTTTCTTTTGGATATCCCACAAATAAACATTTTTTAGATTTAACATCTAGTTTGTCTGACATTATCCTCCTTACATAAGCAGGACAACCCCATACCTTCATATGAAAAAGTGTGGGTTTCTTGTTATTCCATATCTCATATGGAGTAACATCAATCGATTTACTAGGAACTCTATTTAACACATAAACAATAGTTTCTAATGCATATCCCCAAAAGGACTTAGGCAAGTCTGCTTGGCTCATCATAGATCGAACCATATCTAATAGTGTTCGATTTCTCCTCTCAGATACACCATTATGGTGTGGTGTATATGGTTGAGTACATTGAGATAAAATCCCATTATCTCTAAGATAATCTTGAAATTCTTGGCTTATGTATTCTCCACCTTGATCTGATCTAAGTGTCTTAATACTCTTGCTAAGTTGGCTTCTTAATCATACTAAAAAATTTGGATGTTCAACATTTCGATCTTACATAGGATGACTGTTTTAACTCTATAAGTTAGGGAAAAAGGCATAACACCGGTTGCCGATCAAAGAGATCTTCGGCACACCTACAAGACATTGTATATCTCATCTATCCTTAAACTTTTGGCTTCATGAAGCCTCTTTTTGAGCCCATTTAAGATAGTTTTGTTCGTTAACTCGATCATAACTTTGGATTGGGGTTGATAAATGATAACTCTAATTCAGTACTTAATTTAAAAACATTTTTAGCCTAGTTTTGTTTCTTTTCTAGGTATTATTTCTGTTTTTAGTTATTTTTAATTACGTTTGCTAAGAACAACTTAATTTTGTCTTTTATGCACTTTTAATAATAATTTGTGATGTTTTCTATTGAATTGTAGAGATTTTATCTACCTCACCATGGGTACCTTTTGGTTACCACTGTGACTTATTCAATTTTGCCAAAATACAGAGTTACAACATAGGTCATAGTCACAACCAATCCCTTGTCACCACGACATAAGGTATTTCAGAGAAAAACTGAAGTCTAGAGCACCTCACAGTCATAACAAATTCATTACCATTATGAGCTATTAAGTTTGGAGGTAAAACCAAATTAAGGAGTACCTCAAGGTGGCAACCATTTCATTGCCATTGTAACCCCTACAAATCTGTATAGAAAACTTACATCTCATGATGGGCATAAATCAATCACCATCGTGACCCTTTTGAGATTACAAAAAAGAATTATTTCTATTTGGCAAAGGGAGGCATGATTTTCATATCTTTTTTCTCTTAGTTTTCACTTGTTTTTTAATTTTTAAAGTTTTTAATACTTTTATAGATCAAATACTTTATTTTAGATTATATTTACAAATAATTGATTTTAGATTCAAATTTTCTCAACTTAGGCTCATCTTTCCATTAAAGATTTGAAGCAAAAGAAAATTGGATTCAGTTGGGTTTCATCTCAACCATAAACTTCTAGGTTTTTTCTTTCTTCTTTTACTTTTTATTTGTAATGGATTGTGAGTAATGGATTAGTTATTTGAGGGATATTTGAATCCTCATACCCATATAAATATTGAGTTAATTTGAGTTGTATATATGGATTGATGATTCATTTTACATGGTATTAAATGTTATTTTATGATTTTTGATGATTAAATCATGCTATCTAGATTGGGCAACTGGTTTAAATATTTGAATGCCACAGATGTTCTATTGCTATATTTTTCTATCAGATTTTCTGTAACTTTGCGATAGCTCCAAAATGGGACTCAATGGGTTATAGGTAATATGATATTAGAACTAGAGTTTGATGTAGAATGAATGGGTTTTTGAAATGTTTGTCTTCGAAATAGGAAAACTATTCAAACCTAGGATTTTAGCCTATGCATAGGCTAATCATTAGATTTGCTCCGGAATGGGATATTTTGTGATTAGAATAACTTGCTTTAGAATGGGACACTTGGGTATAGTGGGGTTATCCTAATTCAATCCATATAATTTAAAATTAGATTAAATCACATCAGGTATAGGGAAGATGAGTGAGCCTAGGTAACAATTATAATTAATGTTTTAGTATTTAATTTCATTAGTTTTAGGTTTTATTTTCTTATTTAAATTATTTTGTTATTTAGATTTAGAGCTCTCTCCAATCTGAAACTTGGGAATTATCTCAAATTAATTTCGCTCAACCATAGATACTTAGCATAATAGCATTTTTCCCTTAGGTTTGATATTCTGGCGTCTTAAGTATATTCTCCTATATTACTTAGTCGATTTAGTGAACTTACTAGACTCTGATCAAGTTTTTAGCGCTATTACTGGGAAAATAGTGTTGTTTGTTTAATATGTTTAGTTAAGTTAGTCTAAGATTTTTATTTTTCTTTATTTTTTGATTTGGTGTTATTCTTTGCAGGAATATTTCGAAGCATTTTCACAAGATGCATGTTTATGTTTAAGAATATGAGTTGGTTCTTTTGAGAGCATAAATTGATGATTTGAGGAGGGAAATGCAAGAACTATAGTACTTGCATCAACCTTTAACAATATATTTGTCACCATCTATTAAAGATTTTTATTCTCAAGGTATATCATAAGAGTTAAGTGCCTTAAAAATTCAAGTTCTTCTTGACTTGCTTGCAAGTAGAAAGAAGCATTTTAGAGCTAAAAAAAAAGAATGGATGACCACAATCAATTCTCAGGAGAAAAAGATCAAGAATTGAGAGAATTTATTGAAAACTCAAGAGCATTTGTTGAGAAATTAAGAAATCGAAATGAAAAATATGGAGTCTAAGTTAGAGTTTTTGAGTACTTCTATACAAATTTAAAGTGGTGGCGATATAAAGGATGAAGTGAATCATACACTAATGGTGGAAAATGAAGAATTTAAGTGTGGGGTGCATGAATTAAAAGAGAAACTACTCATTGTTAACTTTATTTTTCAATTTTTTTAATTTTAGTATAGTTGTTATGTTTGTTTTAAATTATTATTTATTATTGCTATTAAATACTTTTGTATTTTAGTCTAGTTTGCTCTTTCGTTGTTCTTGTTGGAATTATTTTGAACTTTAATTTGTGAATAATTTATTTAGAGGATTTAAATTAGCAAGAGAGTAGTTGTATTGCTTATTGAGAATTCTTTGACAATTTAGTTTTAGTTAGTCATATATCTTTTGATTTCTTATTCTTATTATACACTTTAGGCTATTTTATGGAAACTTTGAAAAACTAGTGTGTGTGAGCTTTTGAGTGAAGGAATTTAAGATAGTTAGAACCTTTCTCATCACCTTTTAAAATGTTTTAGAAACTCAGGTAGGTTTAGGACATGACTTAGGTAGCCTTTCTTTGGCTATCACTTGTAAATGACTTTTATCACACCTATTTACATATTTTTTATTGCTAGCCACGTTGAGCCAATTTAGTATGCTAAAAGCATACCATTTAATGAATTTTATGGTTGCACTCTTTTATTCACCATATAACTCAAATGCCTTTATCTCCCTTATCTAGGATTGGGCCTTTCTAGAATTGGGTTGCTTATCATATCATGAGTAATGAAATGGCTTAGTGCCAAAATGGTTGGACTGTTAGTAATTGATGAAAATTCTAAATTTTGCAGTGTTGTCAATTGAAAAATTAGAAATATCAGTATGTTACTAAGTCTAATGATAAAAAGAGATTGGTGATACCTTGTTGATCAATTTAAAAATAATAATAATTTTGATTGAGAAAATATGAGCTAGATTTTCATTTTAGAGAATAAGTATGGGGTATTTATCAGTCGAGGGGAAGTTTTTAAATGCTTAGAATATGAGCGATAAGAAAATTTTAAAGTTCATACTTCCTTCTTATTCATATCTTGAGCTTGTTTAGTGATTTCTGAGATTCTTCTGTTGGCAATTGTTGATAAAGTTTTTTATTGCTGGGTAGGGTTATTTATTTTTAGGAAGTTAGGCAGAAAATCTTGGGTAGTGTAGCGAATCTTAGTTTGTAAGCTTGATCTATCTTTTGGAACCAAACCTCACATTACAACCTTAAAGTAAGATCTAGCGATCCTATTCTTATCCTGAGTTGTTTAGTAGAGATGAAATGTGTGCTTCAGGTGCTAAAGAAGAGGCATATGGGTATCTTGAGTCTCAATCATGAAACCATTATGAAAAACTTTTTCTTATTCTTCTTTTTGTTGGAATGCATTAGTAGTTTTATTTTGAAAAGCAATAAATTTGTTTTAGCCTAACACACACACAAAAGAAATCAATTGATATAGATTAGTCTGAGTCTTTTTAGTTAATTTTTCATTAAGTGTCTTCTGCTAAGTCTTATTTAGTTTGTTTGAATTATCTTATTATGAGTTAGAGTTTGAGATTTCAAGAATGCAATTGATTCATTTGCTCGAGGGCGAGCAAAGACTAAGTGTCGGGTATTTTGACCACTTTAATTTAGTACTTAGTTTTAAACCATTTTCAGTCTTGTTTTATTTTTTTCCTTTGTTTTCTATTCATTTTTAGTTATTTTTAATAACTTTTGCTAAGAACAACTTAATTCTTTCTTTTATGCAATTTTGATAGCAACTGGTGATGTTTTGTGTTGAATTGCAAAGATTTTAGCTACCTCACGGTGGGTACCTTTTCGTTACCACCATGAATTATTCTTTTTTGCAAAAACAGAGAGTTTTAGAATAAGTTACGGTCATAGCCAATCCCTTATCACCATGCATAAGGTAGTTCAGAGCATAATTAAAGTATAGAGCACCTCATGGTCACAACAAATTCATTACCATTGTGAGCTATTGAGGTTTGGATGTAAAATCAAATTAAGGACTACCTAATAGTGGAAAAAATTTCATTACCACCGTGACATGTACAAATCAATATAGAAAACTTACAACTCACGGTGGGCACAAATCAGTCACCACCATGACCCTTTCGGGATTATAAAAAGCAAAATTTCTATTTGGCCAAGAGAGGCATGATTTTTAGATTTGTTCTCTTGATTTTCATTTGTTCTTTAATTTTTAGGGTTTTTAATACTTTTATAGATCAAATACTTCATTTTGGATTATATTTACAAACAGTGGATTTCATATTCAAATTTTTTGAACTTAGGCTTATCTTTCCATTAGAGATTTGAAGTAGAAGCATATTAGATTCAGCTGGGTTTCATCTCAATCATGAACTTCTATGTTTATTCTTTCTTCTTTTAGTTTTTATTAGTAAGGATTGTGAGTAGTGGATTAGTTATTTGGGGGATCTTTGAATCCCCATACCCATGTGAATATTGAGCTAATTTGAGTTGTATATATGGATTAATGATTCATTTAACATGGTATTGAATGTTATTTCATGGTTTTTGAAGATTAAATCATGATATCTAGATTGGATAATTGATTTAAAAGCTTGAATGCCATGGATGCTCTATTACTCTATTTTTCTATCAGATTTTCTGTAACTTTGAGATAGCTTCGGAATGGGACTCGATAAGTTATGGGTAATATGATATTAGAACTAGAGTTTGATGTAAAATGAATGGGTTTTTGAATTGTTTGGCTTTAGAATGGGAAAGTGATTCTAACTTAGGATTTTAGACCTGTGCATAAGCTATTCATGAAAATTGCTCCGAAATGGGATGTTTTGTGATTAGAATAGCTTGCTCCAAAATGGACGTTTGGGTATAGTGGAGTTATCCTAATTCAACCATATAACTTAAAATTAGATTAAATCACATTAGGTATGGAAAGGATGAGTGAACCTAGGCAACGATTATACTTAATGTTTTATTCTTTAATTTCATTAGTTTAAGTTGTTTATTTTCTTATTTAGATTATTTTGTTATTTATATTTATAGCTTTCTTCAATCCAAAACTTGGGAATTATCTCAGATTAATTTCGCTCAACCATAGATACTTAGCATAACAACCCTTTTCCCTTAGGTTCTATATTTTGGGGTCTTAAGTATGTTTCCCTATATTACTTAGCCAATCTAGTGCACTTGATAGACTCCGATCAATAAACTGAGGTGAACCTAATCTGGATGTTCAACTCTTCACAAAAGTTCTTGAAAGATTGGTAATCAAAATATTTTTCATTGTCAATAATAAAAGTGTGCGAAATGCCAAACCTCGTGATAATAGACTTCTGTATAAACTTGATTATGTTTTCCATAGTGATAGCAGCTAAGGGCTCAGCTTTGACCATCTTTATGAAGTGGTCCACTACCATAACCAAAAACTTTCGCTACCCAATGGTTAATGGAAAGTTGCCAAGTATATTGATTTCCCACTATATGAAGGGCCATGGGTTGTATTTCGTCATCTGCTAGACTAAATTTTGATGGATGATTTTGCCAAATCTCTAATATTTGTCACACTTCTGAACCAACTCCTTTGCATCATTCTTCATTTTTTCACCAATAATACCTTTATAGAAGGGCTTTCCATGCTATTATTTGGACACCCTCATGTGCATTGTAAATGCCTTTGTGTATTTACCTAAAGATATAATTACCTCTCTCGAACTTAAGCATAATGACCAAGGATGTGAAAAAAATTGCCTATACAATGTGCTATCTAGAATGGCCTAGAGACAAGATGATCGAACTATCTTTCTAACCTTAGTTTGATCCTTTGGAAGAGCACCTATATCTAAGAAATGGTATATCGGTAATTGCCTACCATCTATTTGCTTGTAAAGCCAAACTAAATAAGTTTTATAAGATGGTTGAGCGGTGATAGCCCAAACTATGTCCATTATTTGTATAGTTTTATCAAGGGATGCCTACTTAGCCAAAGCATTTTCCCCTTTGTTTCCCTCCCGAGGTATTTTTTCGATATCCCATAAACTTCCACTTCTTTCAAATTGAGATAATAAATTTGCTACTAGATCTCAGTATCTAACCATTGTTTGATCCTTAACTTCAAACTTGTTAAGCAGCTGATTGATAACCAATTAAGAATCATAATGGATTAGTAGAGAGTTTGGTTTAACTTCTAGAGTGAACTATAATCCAAAACACAGGGCTTCATATTCTGTAACATTATTGGATATGGGGAACAATATTCGAGCAATTCCTTGAATAAAGATTCTACTAAGACTTGACTATTCCAACTCCAGCTCCTTCAAAAGACACCGTTTCATCTACAAATAAGTTCCAAGATGCTTTGTCTATTTCGGCAAAAGAAGCATGCAATTCGACTGCAAAGTTAGCTAGGACTTGAGCCTTCATTGCCAATCGAGGCTCGTATCGAATGTCAAATTCGTCAAGGTGAGCTACTCATTCAGTTATTCTCCCTAATGCCTATGGTCTCTGCATTACTTTTTTAAGGCTAGTGTTAGTCCGAACTATTACTGTATGTACTTGAAAATATGGACACAATTTTATTGCCAAAGTAACAAGGGCTAAGGCTAACTGGTCTAGAATTGGGTACCGTAGTTCGGTGCCTCTAAGAACCTTATTTATGTAATAGATCAGAAACTATTGGGTATTTTCTTGCCTGATTAAAATTGAGCCAATGGCTCATTCTAAAACTTCCAAGTATATGAACAATGTCTCGCTAGTTATGGCCAACTAAGTAGGGAGGTAAGCTAAGTAATTGCTTAAGTGCTTTAAAAGCCAATTGGCACTCTAGAATAAAAGGTAGCATTTAGCCGAACAAGAGATGAACCTTCCTAGAGTGGTTATTTTCCCATTCAAATTTTGTACCTTTCTTATTGATTTTATTAGCTCCATCTATAATATGGTTTCAATCTTAGTTGGGTTAGCCTCTATTCCCTTCCTGGAGATCACAAAACCTAAAAATTTGCTAGACCAAATACCAAAGGTGCACTTCTTAGGGTTAAGTTTGAGATCGAACTTCTTAAGAGTTAAAAATGTCTATTCAAGTTCTTTGGGCAAGTTTGATCAAGCTCTACTTTTAATGATCATGTCATCAATGTAAACTTCTATGTTCTGACCTATCTGACTAGTGAACAACTTATCCATTATCCTCTGGTAGGTTGCACCTGCATTTTTAAGGATAAAAGGCATTACCCAATAGTAATAAGTGGCTTGGTGAGTGATGAATGCTACTTTTTCTTTGTTAGTCAGACTTATGGTGATTTCATTATAGCCAGTTGAGCCATTAAAAATGGTGTACTCTTCGAAACCAACTATAGAATTGAAAACCCATTTCACTGTTTATTTTAAGTGTATTTTTGTTTATATTTTTATCTCGTTTGGCATATTTTTCGAGTTTTGTGTGTTAAATTCCTCTTTTATGCTAAATCGATTTATTTTGAGAAATATTAAGCTTTGGTGTACTTATTGTGAAACTTTGACTTTTTACATAATTTTAACCTTGCACGTGGTAGATACTAAATAGCCTCCGCTGTGTGCCATACAGATTTGTCAAAGTGCACCATTTCATTCAAGCATATAACAAAGACTAATTAGCCTCTACCGTGTGCTAGGCAATTTTTAAAGAGCTTCAACCGGAAAGGTCCACATAGCTGAGACTAAACAGTCTCTACCATTTGTCAAGCTTCAATACTCATTTAACCAACTAGACACGGAAGAGACTAAATAGTCTCTACTTTGTGCCACTTCAAATAATATAAAAGCAGAATTTTTGTTTAGTTCAAGGAGTTTTCAAGTTCTTAAAATGTACCTTTTAACTTTTTTTGAATTTTCTCTTTATGTTTTTAGGGTTTAAAGCTTTATTATCTTTGTAAAAACTTCATTTTTGTTAGCGTTTCATAGTTTCAAGGATTAAAAACACCATTTTTTGCTTAGATTATAGTAGATACATCTTTAGTTTCAATTCAAGTTTACTTGGATTAAAGAGAAGAAACTGCTCCAAACTTCATATTCATCATCAACAAATGGGTTTAAGAGTCTCCTTTTCTCTTATCTTAGCTTTTATTTCAATGTGTAATTAGTAGTTTTTATTTGTTTGGGGATCTTTGAATCCCTATGTCCATGTAAAACTATAAAGCTTATTTTCTTCAATATATATTTAGATGTTTCTTTTCCTTTGTGATGATCTTGATATTGTTTTATTCAAGTATTTATCTGTTATATTATTCAAGTTTAATGGGTGTGTGCTTGTTTGGACTAAATATCATGTATGCTCTATTTTTGCATGCTTTAACAGTATTTTTGTTGGCAATTTCGAAATGGGGGTTGTTAGATCTAAAGTTGATGTATTGTAGATCCGAAAATACGTGGAAAAATGAATGGGTATTGGATTGCTTGGCTTTGGAATGGGAAATCAATCCATATCTAGGATTTATTAGACCCATGCTTAGGCTAGCTATCGGATTGGCTCCAAAATGGGAAATTGGATAGTTAGAATAGTTAGCTTCGAAATGGGATACTTGGGTTTAGTTGGGTCATCCACATATAAAATACATATATTTTGTTAAAAATTTGTCTTGAATTGAGTATGGGAAGGATTAGATCCTTGAACAGTGCTTATAATGATAGTTTTACTTAAGTTTTCTCTCTGTTTTTACTGCTATTATTGAATATGTAATTTCAGTTTATTTTACTTTAATTTTGTTCACTTAAATTTAATAGCTATAATCCTAATCAATAAATATCAGTTGGGAAATTCTTTACACATATGTGTAATCAATCATATTTTAACCACATAATCTAATCTCGAGGGTTTGATAATTTTTGGAGTCTTAAAAATACTCCACCATATTACTTACCAATTCATTACACTTGCAGAGATTATGGCAAGTTTTTGGCATCGTTACTAGGGATTAGTATTTTTGTGTGCATATTTGATTGGTTATTTTTATATGTTATTCTTTTATTTATTTTGTTTGCCTATTCTTTATAAGTGATATTGGTGCATGAATAGATTGCATTTGCAACAACATCTAGCACCATTTGACTCTAAAATCGGGAGGACCTTACATTGATGAAGAAGGGAAAATCAATTTAAAAGCATGGATGATTCGTCAAATCTTGATGTGCCTCTTAAGAATGAACAAGGAGGAAGGCAACAACAAAAGAGAAATCAAGATGGTTATAAACCAAAAACCATTCGAGATTATGCCACTCAAAGTTGAAAAAGGAGCATAGAATAGTTATTCTTCCTCAGCAGTAGTATTTTAAGCTTAAACTAGCGACAATCATAATGATTCAAAGGAAATAATTTTCATGATCAAAGATTGAGGAACCGATATAACACTTAGATATCTTTCTAAAGATAAGTAACATGATCCAAATACAAGGGGTAAACAATAAATGCAATTCAGCTGAAGCTCTTTCCCTTCAAGCTTATAGGGAAAGTGAGAGATTGGTTGTCCATGCTTTCGAGTCAATCCATCTGATCATGGGTATAAATGCAAGAAAAAATTTTAGTTAGGTTTTTTCCATCCACAAAGACTACTAGCATAAGGAGCATATATAACTTTTAACAACTAAGTGAAGAATCATTCTATAAAGCTTAGGAGATTGTTAAAAAGTTATCTACACCATAAAATTACCATGCACCAATTGATGTTAACCTTCTATGCAGCATGTAACCCTAATACGATGTCTTTATTAGATGTAGCATTTGGAGGTAGTTTCATAAACAAAATCCCGGAAGAGAAATTTTTTCTTCTTGATGAGATGGTAATGAACGAAGCTTAATGGGCTTCTACAAGAACATTGAACAAGAGACTGAGTTCATAACCTAGATGAGGTTGCTATTTTAAAGGCTCAAATAAAGCTATTGAAGAAGGAGCTTAATGGTTTAAAAATTCAGAACGTCTCAGCAGTTTCACAATATGGGAATACCTATAAAAGAGCTAGTTTTGGGAGTGAACCAAAAGCGATAGAATCCTAAACTCAAGGAATGGGTGAAGTGAATTCTTTACATGACTTTAAAATAAATGACCCATTCATCAACCACTACAATCCCGAGTGGAAGAATCACCCTAATTTCTCTTGGCGAGAGGGTAATTAAGGTTCCACTTCAAACACCTAGCTAAGAGCTTTATTTAATCTATCCACACATACTTAAGCTAGTCACAATTAAGGTTATCATTAATAATATCAACCTTTAGCAATAAACACTCATTTCAAAGTACCATACCTATCATATCCAACTCACTAAACACACTTCCAACCTCCTAAATTTCAAGCTAGAAAACCTCCACCACATAACAAAAAGCCAAATCTAGAGGATGTATTTGCTAGCTTTATGTCTAGCCAAACCCAATTTATGTATAGCCAAGACACAAGGTGGAAGTCATAAGAATTAGGATGCTGCTATGAGGAACTTGGAAACATAAATAGGGCAATTGGCCAATTCGATCTCTATAAGGCAATAGGGCATATTTCCTTCTAATATTGATCGAAATCCTAAAGAAGAAGCCAAAGCTATCACTCTAAGGAGTGGTAAGGAAGTCCAAGGAGCTGAACTAGGTACATCTTCATCTTTTTCTGAAGTGGTGGAGTCGACAACGAAGATATGTGATTTTAATCCTAAACATATAGAAGAGGTTCCAAAGTTAAAGGACAAGGGTAAGGTGATTATTAACTTTGATTTACCATTTGATCCATCACATTTACCATTCCCTTCAATAGTTAGAAAGGAAAGAAATAATGACCAACTAGAGAAAGTTTTAAATATGATCGAGAAATTGCATGTGAATTTGCCATTTATTGAAGCATTGCTTATATGTCAAAATATGCAAAATTCATGAAAGACATATGCTCAAATAAAAAGAAACTAGAAGGGGTTGGTATTGTTCAGTTGTCTGAGAGTTGTAATGCCATTCTCACAAATAAAATCCTAGCTAAATTTGAGGACCTGGGGAGTTTTACACTACCCTGTGAACTAAGGGAAATTTTATGGGAATTGCATTGTGTGATTTGGGAGCAACCATAAATCTAATGCCATATTCCATTTGCGAGAAATTGAAGTCGAGTGATATTAAAGAGACAAGGATGACCTTTCAATTGACGGATCACTTAATCAAGCATCCGAAGGGAATCTTAGAGAATTTACCGGTTAAAGTAGGTAACTTTATATTTCCAGTGGACGTTATAGTCATGGATATGGACAAGGACAAGAAGGTTCTATTGATTGTTAGAAGATCATTCCTAAGCACTTATAAATATGCATGAACAAATTGTGAATTTGAGATTCAACAATAAAGAAATGGATTTTGATGTGAACAAGGTAATGAAGCACCTATCGTGTGATTTTGAGGAGTCACTATGCTTTGTGGATGTTATTAAGGATTATAGAGAGGAAGTACAAGAGAAAATTTTATTAGATGATCCGTTAAAGAATTGCTTGATGCATTCAATCGAAGAAGAGAGTTTGACCAAAGATGAGAGTGAAATGGTGAAGGACCTGGAGAAGAAGTGTGAAGACGAGTTTAAACTTCCCAAGAGAGACTAGAAAAATGAGCTCAAGGCTCTCCCTCCTCATTTAAAATATGTATTTTTGGAAGATGGAGTAAAACCAGTGATAATATCTTTTGTTTTGATAGGTGTTGAAAAAAAAAGCTACCAATAGATGTGCTAAGGAGGCAAAAGAGAGCAATCAGGTGGGAGACATTAAATCTTAAAGGAATCAACCTGAGTTATTGTACACACCATATCCTGATGGAAGAAGACTATAAACCAGTTGTGCAACCACAAAGAAGATTAAATCCAGTAATGCAAGAGGTAGTCAAGAAGGAAGTGCTAAAATTGCTAGATCCAGACATTATCTTTCCTATCTCTGATAGCAATTGGGTAAGTCTGGTACAATGTGTTCCTAAAGAGGAAAGGATGACAATGATAGAGAATGAGCAGAATGAACTCATCCTAACTCGTATTATTACGGGTTGGAGAGTATGTATCGACTTTAGGAGATTAAATAATGCAACTAGGAAAGACCACTTCCCCTTACCATTCATTGACCAAATGTTGGAAAGATTAGCGGGCAATAGGTTTTATTATTTTTTAGATGGGTACTAGGGATATTTGCAAATCCCAATAGCCCCTAAAGATCAAGAGAAAATAACTTTTACCTGCCCATATGGCACTTTCACTTATAGGAGAATGCCCTTTGAATTGTACAATACACTGGCTTCATTTTAGCAATGTATGATGGTAATTTTCCATAACTTCATGGAGAAATTTATAAAGGTGTTCATGGATGACTTCACCATTTATGGAAGGGACTTCAAGAGCTATTTAGAAAATCTTTATATAGTGCTAGGAAGGTGTGAGAAAACCAACTTAGTATTGAATTAAGAGAAATGCCATTTTATGGTAAGGGAATGTATTGTTTTAAGACACAAAATATTTGAAAAAGAGAATAAAAGTCAATAGGGCCAAGGTATAAGTAATTGAGAAACTCCCACCTCCAACCAGTGTTAAAGGTGTTAGAAGCTTTCTAGGGCATGTGGGTTTTTATCGGAGGTTCATAAAAGACTTTTCCAAAATTGCTAAGCCTTTGTCAAACTTGCTTATGAAAGATGGTCCATTTGATTTTAATGATGAGTGTTTACAGGAATTTAACACTTTGAAGCCAATACTGATTTCATCCCCGGTGATTGTCTCTCCAGATTGGAAGCTTCCATTTGAGCTAACGTGTGATGTAAGTGACTTCACAGTAGGAGCAGTACTAGGACAGAGGAAGGAGAAGGTCTTTTGTGCCATCTATTATGCAAGTCACACCTTGATGGAAGGTAAAGTCAACTACACCACAACTGAAAAAGAGCTTCTTGCCATAGTTTTTATTTTTGAAAAATTTAGATCCTACCTCCTCAGTGCTAAGATTATTATTTGGTTTGATCATGCAGCATTAAGACACCTTATCTTTAAGAAAGAATACATACCAAGGTTGATTAATGGATGCTTCTTTTGCAAAAGTTTGATTTAGAGATCAAAGATAAGAAGGGGGTAGAGAACTTTATAGTGGACCATCCATTGAGGCTTGAGAATGAGCATATTAAGAAGGGGGAAATCTTAGAATTTTTCTTTGATGAGCGTATTTGTACAATTTATGATTGTAAGGCTATCACCCCATGGTTTGTTGATTTAGATAACTACCTTATAGGTGGTTTTGTATCGAGTGATTATACATGGCAACAAAAGAAGAAGCTAAAGGCCAATGCAAGGCATTATGTATGGGATGATCTTTATCTTTTCAAGCTATGTGTTGATCAAGTATTAAAAAGATGCATTCCTAGAGAGAAGCAAGCAGAAATCATTAAAGGCACATCATCATGGAGAAGCAAGAGGACATTATGGGCCAAATAGAATGGTGTCAAAAATTCTACAATCAGGTTTTTTCTAGCCTACACTTTTTCATGATGTTAATTCCTTTATTTCTTAATATGATAGGTGTCAAAGGATTGGTAATATCTTAAAAAGGGATGAAATGTTGCTTAATAATGTTTTAGAAATTGAGATTTTCGATGTTTGGGGAATAGATTTCACACGACCATTTTCGAATTCTTTTGGATGTGAGTACATTTTAGTAGTAATCGATTACTTTAGCAAATGAGTTAAAGCTATTGCTACTAGAACTTATGGTGCTAGAGTGGTTTTGGAATTTCTTAGAAAGAATATCTTTACTCGATTTGGTACACCAAGAGCAATCATCAGTGATGGTGAAAAACACTTTGTTGATCATCAATTTAAATATTTGCTTAAGAAATATGGTGTAACTCACAAAGTCACAACCCCTTACCACCCTCAAATAAATGTCCAGGTTGAAGTTTCAAATAGAGAATTAAAAGCCATTTTAGAAAAGATTGTAAATAGCTCGAGAAAAGATTGGTCTAGGAGATTAAATGATGCTTTATGGGCTTATCGCATAACATTTAAGACTCTCATTGGTATGTCACCTTTTAGGTTATTATATGGGAAGGGATGTCAATTGCCTATAGAACTAGAACATAAAGCATTTTGGGTTGTTAAATTTCTAAATTTTGATCTCAAGAATGCAGATGAAAAAAGATTGTTCCAATTAAATGAGCTTAATGAGATTAGGTTGTAGGCATACAAAAGTGTTGAATCATATAAGGAGAAATTAAAGCATTAGCAAGATAACAAGTTGAATGCAAAAAACGTTTATGCCTGGAATAAAGGTACTCATGTACAATAGTTGATTGTGATTATTTCCCAGAAAGCTCAAATTAAGATGAAAAGGCCCATATGAAGTGGTTAATGTTACTCAATACGGAGTTGTCACTGTCAGACATCCAAATGATAACAAGGAGTTCAAGGTCAATAATCACCATTTGAAACTGTACTTTGAATCCAGGTTTAAATTTGCATCGGTGGTCATGACACTATTGGATATTTAGTGAGTGTGTTCAAAGTAGAGCTGGCGACTTGTTAAACTCAGAACTAATTCTTGTATCCTTCTCTCTTTAATTGGTTTGTTAATTTCATTTCACTACAAAACAAATGCAAAATAGCGACGAAAATTTGTGACAACAATAAAATTAGTTGCTAAATGCACAATATAGCGACAACATTGCGGCAAAAAATGACTTTCGTCTTTCAAATATTGAAAGATTTGGTGGGAAAACAAATATTGCAACAAATTAGTGACAACAAATTCTTATTGTTGCTAAAATCAGTCGCCAAAATTTTGGCGCAAACAATTGCGACGATAAAAAGCAGATTTAGCGACAATATCGTTATAGCTAATAAGCGAATACATCGTTGTAGCTAATTAGCGACAATAATGTTGTCGCCAATGAGGCAAAATATATTATTTCCTTCATATGGCTTCATTGGCGACAACATTATTGTAGCGAATTAGCAATAACATCATTGTAGCTAATTAGCGACAACATTGTTGTAGCCAATTAGACAAAATATACTATATCATTGTAGCTAATTGGCGACAATAATGTTGTTGCAAATTAGGCAAAATACACTATTTCCTTCATATGATTCAATTGGCGACAACATTGTTGTAGCTAATTAGCGACAACATAGTTGTAGCTAATTGGCGACAACAATGTTGTCGCAAATTAGGCAAAATATATTATTTTCTTCATGTGGCTCAATTGGCGACAACATTGTTGTAGCTAATTAGCGACAATACCATTGTAGCTAATTGGCGACAACACCATTGTAGCTAATTGGCGACAACAATGTTGTAGCTAATTAGGAAAAATATACTATTCCTTTAAATTGCTCAATTGGGTTGTCGCAAATTAGGTAAAATATACTATTCCTTCAAATAGCTTAATTGGCGACAACATCTTTGTAGCTAATTGGCGATAACAATGTTCTCGCAAATTAGGCAAAATATACTATTCCTTTAAATGGCTCAATTGGCGACAACATCATTGTAGCTAATTGGCTACAATAATTGGCGACAACAATGTTGTCGCAAATTAGGCAAAATATACTATTCCTTTAAATGGCTCAATTGGCGACAACATCATTGTAGCTAATTGGCGACAACAATGTGTCACAAATTAGGCAAAATATATTATGCCTTTAAATGGCTCAATTGGCGACAACATTATTGTAGCTAATTGGCGACAATAATATTGTCTCAAATTAGGCAAATTATACTATTCCCTTCATATGGCTCAATTGGCGACAACATCGTTATAGCTAATTGGCGACAACAACGTTTTAGATAATTAGCGACAACATCGTTGTAGCTAATTGGCGACAACAATGTTGTTGTAAATTAGGCAAAATATATTATTCCTTTAAATGGCTCAATTGGCGACAACATTGTTGTAGCTAATTGGCGACAACAATGTTGTCGCAAATTAGGTAAAATATATTATGCCTTTAAATGGCTCAATTGGCGACAACATTATTGTAGCTAATTAGCTACAACATTGTTGTAGCTAATTGGCGACAACAATGTTGTTGCAAATTAGGCAAAATATATTATTTCTTTAAATGTCACTAATTAGCTACAACAATATTATCGCAAATTAGGTAAAATATATTATGCCTTTAAATGGCTCAATTGGCGACAACATTATTGTAGTTAATTAGCTACAACATTGTTGTAGCTAATTGGCGACAACAATGTTGTTGCAAATTAGGCAAAATATATTATTCCTTTAAATGGCTCAATTGGCGACAACATTGTTGTAGCTAATTAGCTACTACATCATTGTAGCTAATTGGCGAGAACAATGTTGTCGCAAATTAGGGAAAATATATTATTCCTTTATTACAACAATGTTGTCGCAAACTAGGCAAAATACATATATCATAGGCTCATAACAATCGATTAACTTACAATATCATAGCAGAGTTACAAATACTGTGGTAAACACATCCTAAATCCAACTCAAAATTCCATTAGTATTAGTTACAGCAAAATTTATTAAGTTAATATCATGTTAACATTGAGTTTAATCATTGTACAATTATTCATATTTTATAGTTATTTTGCTCTATTTTATATAAAAAAACAGCGTTTTCACTTTTATCTATTCACTGGAGCAGAACATGCTCAAATATTATTGACTTATATTATAAACCTATCACAAAATAATGGTGAAAATTAATTAAATTTGATCATTAGAATAGAAGTACATTGCACATCATACCATATTTATATGTAATTATAAATTAAATCATGATTTTTTTGTATTTTCATCAAATTTGATAATTTTCAAATTTTAATAAACATTAACAATATATTTTTTATTTTACTCCGATGCACAAAAATAAATAATTAATAAAATGAGATAAATTGTTATAGAAAAGTAATAAAATGATATTTTAGTAATTAAAAATTAAATATTAATTGTATTTACGTTTTAGTATTAATTAATGATTTTTCAGTTTATAGTAAAATTTGAAAATTATTGCTTTGAGGTAAAATGAGGAAAACATAAGTATAAATATAAATTAGGCAATAAAAAATAATATATATCTATGAAGCTAAAATTTTAGCAGGATTTGAAATAAGTGGGATTTGAAAATTAAAAAAATTGGTGGTTTTCAAGCAAAAATTTTAGCGGGGCAGGGTTTAACTTGTTTTGCCACCAAATATTGCATAATTATTGACATAGAAAATGGGTTATGTAACCATTTCTCATTTTCAAAAAATCAGCAGCCCTCCTTCCATTTATGATAAACTGGATGGAACTGGTGGTGTTTCAGTGGCTGCGCCAGCCCTTTCGTTAGCTCTAGCCCTGGCCATCAAACTAGCGAAGGATACGGAGCCTATTTTCGACAGCGACAGGACTGCTACGGCGAAAGATGGACTCTTTTTGGACTTTGAGCAAGAGGAAGCTGCCGGCAGTCCGAAAAAGGAGGCGGTAGCTAAGGAGGTTCCGCCAATAAAGGCGGGAATCGCTGCTCCTATACCGATTTCAGGTAATTGAACTCGATGTATTTTGATTTTATTAAATTTGGCCATTAGTTTTGTTCTTGAATCAAGCATAAATTATTTGAAATAATTGTGATTGGACTAAACTCCTTGTAAGGTTTATCGTATGTTTCTCTTTTTAGCCATAAGTTTAGATATTTAAATTTCATATAAAAATGATATTTTTCTCTTATTAATATCTGAGAGCCATTTTCACTAGGGAAGCTTTTGGCAGTGGCGGTTGCCTGAGAGACGGGAGAGGAATGATCTTGCATATTTCTCGGTGGTCCTGGTTTTACACAAGAATTTTTTATGTTGTTAATTAAAGTTAAGAATATATAATGTAATATTATACTTAATATTATTATATGATATAAGTAGAAACGTGTCAATCTGGTGAGAATTTAGTGAATTGCATGGCTAGAGTTAATTTTGAAAAGTGTTAGTATTGCATGTATGAAAAGGATAGAGATTTCTTGGCATTTCCAGCGGCGTGCAGATTGTTGTACAGTTGAAGTATATCACTTTGTCTCGAAATTCTTTTAGCATTAATATCATTTCGCATAGAGTACTAGCTGCTAATTAAGTCCATCATATTTCTCACATTATTTCACCATTCTCTGGACCTTAGTTGTTTCAGTGCATTAAAATTGCAAAGCGACCTACTGTTATGGATTGAAATCTTTAGGTTGTAAAGGTTCTTCCTTTATCCTTCTCTCTCCACCATTAAAATTGCTCAGCTGGAACTGAATTATTCGCAGCTTCTGGACTTCTAAATACTGGCCACTAAAAGAAAAATTACAATTTCCATTTTTTGGTTAGTTTCATTAAAAACATCAACAAGTGGATATGTAAAAAACTGCTTTATCTTTTATAGATTTTACTGATATGAATTCGTATTAATTGGATCAGTAGAATGGTAGGATTTGAATATTGTTGATTAGACAAGAAAATGAAAAGAAAAATTAAGATACTACTTGCCTTAATTTGATATAATATGGAAGAACATTGGTGTTGAATTGTAAATGAAATTGCAGGTGTAACTTCTAGAGAAATTAGCTGCTTAAGTCATGAACCATTAGAACAGATGTTTGCCTACTATTTTAGAATGTGAAATTTTAAGCAAGCAGGGACAAAGTTGTGTGTGATTAGATTGAATATATCATATTCTTGTGACTTTGTTTTGAGCATATGGATAATTATTTGACATATGCTGTCTAGATATTCATATGCTTGCTTATTCATATTCATCTTTGCAGATAGATTCAACAGAAGCATGTGGATCAAAGTGGATAACTGGGACAATCTTATTGCTGGTATGTAACCATCTTTCCATTTCTGTTGCCTTATGTGCTTTTAAGTCTTTACCTAATGAGTACATAGTTCTTGTTTTCCTCCGGGCATGAATCTGGTTATTTTCCTAGAATAATAGTTTATTATTTTTTTCCTCCTTAATATTCTTTTTTGACTGCCCTGTACTGATTGCTTGATTCTATGAATAGCCAGCTGGAGCTGTCGCCACTTAGAACAACTTATAATACTTTAATGTGCCTGATGTGTGTTAAATCCAATTTTTTAAATCCTGCTGTTGCTGCATAAAAAAGTGTGAATGTTGAATATGTTTTACTTTTTTCACTAATTTGATCGTTTTAAAATTGGCCGGAGGGGCATGTTATATCCTAGTAATTAGAGTTAATATAAAAATAATAAATGTTAATTTAGTATTGCTTGAGTTATTACTGTACAATCATTGTATTGGTCCTATGGATTAAATGGTCCTTGAATTGAGTAGAACAAAAAGCTTTTTTTGTTTTTGGTGAAATATATTGGTGTTTTCCATTCTTCTAAAAAAAATAAGTGGAAATCAATATTATTTTTCAGAAAAAATAAAGTTTGAAACATTTTTATGGATATGGAATGGCAGCATTAGTGCAATATGATAGGATATTAGGCTTTTGATAAGCCATGCTTGTGCATCCTGATAAATAAACAGTCAACCAAAAAAAATAACTCAGTAATATTTGTCATTTAATTATTTATGATTGATAAATAACTTCAGTCATATATATATATAATAGAAGTTGATCTGAAATTTATTGAACCGCTTGGACGAGAACTTAAGCTTCTTGGAAAGGTAATGTTATTATTTATGGTTAAACTCGATTCTTACAATAATTTGCTAGATTGGGCTCAATCATAATTATAAGCATTATTTAGAATTGTAGAATAACTAATTGGTTTGACTACTGGGTCCACCTCTTTCGTTGGCTACTTGTTCCTGCTTTTGGTGCTCATATACTTTGATTGTCTGCTTCTCTGCTGTAGCATTTACAATTCAATGACACTGCGAAATGATTTTCGATGTTGTATTGTCAAATCCAATGGACAGGCTAATTTCATACATTCAATGATTAAGAAGAAATATAAGAAAATATATTAACAGTTAATCATTCCAGATCTGATATGCAGGTTCATCTTTACTACTGCTCCTAAAGGAGTTCTAAAATTGTGATAGTGACATGATCCTTTACATTACAAAAGATTGGAGGAGAGGTTAGAGTAGTGGCTATCCACCATGAGGATTGAGCTTCAAGTTCATATTCATGTTGAATTTAGGACATTTTGTATATCATTTATTATTGCAATATATGCATGTATTATTTTGGATATACAATTAATTTATATATGCATTTGTAAATAAAATTTTTTCATTAATATATATATATATATATTGAATGTTGAGTAATAAATATAAATTTATTATTTGTAGTTTATTGTTTAATGATTAAATTTCTATATTAATTTAATAAATTAAAAAAATAATTTCAATTTAACGTAGCGACAACATTACCGTAGCAATTTTGCAACGATTGAACTATCGTTGCAAAAATTAGCGTGCACAATGTTGTAGCAATATTGCGATGAAAATATTGTTGTCGCAAAATTTTGCATGAATATTGTCGTAGCGAATTGACGACGAATATATTGTCGTCGCAAAATTTAGCTAGAACAGTGTTGTAGCAAAATTGCGACAAATATTTAGCGACAACGATTAGTTCTTGCTAAAATTTGGCAACGAGTTATTGTTGTAGCTAAATTCTGCTACAACGACTTTTGTTTCAAAATGATGGTTGTCGCTAAGTTGTCGCTAAAATGATTTAGCGACGAAAAAACATCAGTTAGAGTCGTCGCTAATTTGCGTTTTTTTAGTAGTGTTTGTTTTAATATTTTAGTTTTTGTTCATGTGTTTTTAGCTAATTGTTTGGTGACAAATTATGCATTAATGCTTGCTAATATAGGTGTAAAATTAGTGGTGTAAGTGTACATGAAAGAGGGTGTTAAAATTTAAAAGTGTGCAAAAATTTGGTTGCATACGGTAAAGACTGATTTGTCTTTTCCATGTGTTATGTGAGATTTAGACATAAAATGGTGTGCATAGTTAGACTAATTTGTCTCCATTGTTTGCAAGGCTTTAGTCTGAATCAGAGTAGGGACATATAGCATAAACTAATTTATCTTCATCGTGTGCTAATACACATTTTAGTACAAGAGGGTGCACACAGTAAAGATTGATTTTTCTCCATAATGTGCAAGCTAAATTTTTCAGTACATAATGGGTTACATGGCTAGGACTATTTAGGCTCTATCGTGTATGTTGAAAAATGATGTGATGTATTTTGAGTTTTAGTAGAGCACACGAAAGACACTATTTAGTCTCTGCCGTGTGTTGAGGGCTTTCAGTCGCATATGCTCTTTAAAAGCCTCATTTTTCTACAACTTTTCACCGTCTATTCATTTCTTTTTTCCCTTTCTCTACATTTTTGGCACAAGCATCTCTCTTTCCCTCTCCATTGTGCATTTTTCATCCATTTACTCAAGAATATCAAGTAAATTTCTCATTCTAACCTTCTCTTCATTTAAAATTTCATTTAGAGTTTATATTTTTAGCCAACCAACCATACATTTCTTTGTGCTTAAATTTTTAAGGGCAATTTCCTTTGTTTGTTAGAATGTCATTTTTACTCGTACGTGTGCTTGATGTTTTATTTTAGTGTCCAATTAATACCTATAGGAGTTATGTTCTTGGATTTCTTTATTACTTAAACAACTTACTTACACTGTTTCAATAGTTATACCTTTGTGATCTTAAGGTTTAAATGGCTTTGAATGTTGGTGTTTTACACGACTGGCATTATTTTAATTTATGTCAATTGCCATGTTTTTTTAATAGCCAGAGGTTATGATTATTCAGGTAGGGATAAGTTGTTTAGGACTGTTGAGTCTAGGGTGCATCAAGAAAATTTTATTTTTAAGGCATTGTGCTATATTAGTGCTTAGATTGCTCTTAATTACTTTGTTTGTGTGCTCAAAGCATGTCTAATTTTTATGCTGCATTTGTTAAATGATTTCATTTCTTGTGTCAATATGTTTTATGCTAATATCTGAAATGCCTTTCCTTCCTCTGTTTTATGATAAACTTTGCTTAGATAATGAAATGTTGTTGAAGTCTAAATGAATTTCTTATTTTGTGGTAGTGGCACCAAAGAGGTCAACAAAAGAGGTTGGTTCATCTTCCTTTGCTCCTTAAGAGGCTTCTGAGGTCAATGACCCATCCTGGGTTCCATCCAAATTCAAGAAGGATTGGAAAAAATTTTCACATCCTGAGTATATTGATATGGTTGTCTTAGAGGATTTCAACCTCCAAAATGAGGTAGAGAGATTGATTGATAATGCAAGGTGGACCGAATTCATGAGTGAAAGAGAGACACTGCACCCACAGCTGACAAGGGATTTCTTCACCACAGTTCATATTCGAATAGGAAAAAGTGACCATGATGATGAAGGTTTAGTGAGCTTTTGGTTACATAGGCATGAATATCTAATTAGCTTCAATGAATTTTCCACTTATTTAGGGTTTAACCCCCATGCTGCAAGGGGAATAGAGAACTTAAACAAGTAAGAAATTCGGAATGGCATTTCAAATGAGCAAGATCTGACAAAATTTATGACTGGCAATATGAAGGCACATCACCTACGGAGTCATCCAATGAGGATTTTGCATCACTACCTGGCTTTGGCAATGTTTACCCATCTTGGAGGACCTAAAAATGTGAATGCAAATAAAGTTATCATCTTATACGCAATACAATACAATACAATACTCCATCCCCTTGAATGGATCAATGTTTATCCCTGAGAAAAATGATGAGTTAAACACATTCCACACAAGGCACCCCAAGATCACCATCGGTAGCATAGTCATGATGTTAGTCGGAGCAGTTAATCATGCATATTTGGGAAGAGAAGTAAGTGACCCCATCCTCATCAATCATAAGATGCTAAAGAATATGTCAGTGCTGGTGGATGATCCCTGATTTCCAAAGCAGGGATACCTTATGGTTTTAGATAGGAGAACTTATCTGCTATAATTAGTCAAGACTAAGACGGTGCTTCCAGAAGCTGATGCTAAAGCAGTCACCCTATCCTTACAGCAATACAATGAGATCACAAATTGCTTGGATGCTTTGATAGTGGGACAAACTCAGCTCAAAGATAGCATGGACCAGATATTGATAGCTAGCTTTCACACTCATACAGTCCATATTTAAACATCATTTCCCCCTTTCACCTCCACAAGAGTGAATTACTTCAGGGGATTCCCTTAACCACCATTATTCTTGTGTTTATTGTGGTATTTTGCTAAGGGTGGTAAAATCTAGAATGTTGGGTAGGGGCATTCTGAGAATGAATTTGTGGAACTTGTTGAGAACTGTAGGATTTTATGCCTGAACTTTACAATCTTTATGTTTTTACTTTTTAGTAGTTAATTAAGTTCAGTTTGAACTTCTTTTTAATTTAAGTAGTAGTTTGTTATGTTTTTATTTCTTTTTCTTCTTTTGTTGCTTCATTTTTAATCTCTTTAGTATGTTATTATTTTATGCCTTTAGTTTGATTTATTTTTCAACTTTTGTTCTTACTTTAGTTTAGTTGTGCTTGTTTTTAGTTTTTTGTGCATGTTGTTATTAAGTACTTTACATCTTAGTTAGTTTACCTTCGCAGTTGTTCTCATTGTGAATGAACTCTAACTTAGAGTTAGAAAAACTTATTTAGATTTGTTTGAAAAATCAAAGAGTAGTTAGTTGTTGGATGTATGTTCTTTATCGGTTATATTCAAGTAGATCAATACTAGTATGTCTCTTAATAATTGTTCACTTTAGGCCTATTTTAGAAATAAGAAAAACCAGTATATAAAAGTGATTGAGAAAAAATTTTAGAGCACTAGAACCTTCCTCATCAACTTTTAAAGCAATTAAACAACTCGAAAGTAAGGTTAAAAATGACTTAGGCAAAATTCTATTGAACAAACTTTGATTCGACTTTTTAACTTACTTTGTCATATTATATCCCTTGAAAGCCCTTTTGAGCTTATTTAAGCATGCTAATTTTATATTTATTGATTATAACTGCATGATTATCCCTTAAGCCTAAAAAGCCTTTATCCTACCCATTTTGTATTAGCCATTCTAGAAGTAGGTGAGATAAGTTTTTCTTAGGTAGTACGAGTGAGTAAAGGGTTGTGCTTCAATTGTTAGATTCTAAAGTTGGGTATACATTGCCAATATTAAGTGAGATTAAGAAAATTTTCAGATTGTAGTTATTCTTTAAAAGGAATTTTAGTGAGTCCCTGCCTGTAAAAGTATAGCTTTGATTGCTATAACTCATAATAAGATGTTAAAAAAATCATAATTAGAGGTAGAAATCATAGTTTGATCTAAGTGTGGGGTACCCTAAGTGTTAGAGAAGAAAGAGTAGAGCTCTTAAAGAAAATTGAGCTAGAAATCTTTGAAATAAGAAATTTAGAGAGAATTCTTCTTCTTTGTGCTTTTTCCTTGAATAATGTTCTGCATTCTAGATAGTTGTCTGAGTTTAGCAATGATGTTGACTTGAGTAAGGGTATAGTGGAGATCTTGATTGTAACAGAGAAATGGCGAGCAAAAGTAGATGATGGTTGTTATAATTTGTGCATCCAATCCTTTCTTGTTAGTCATACCTTAGCCATGCTACAACCTGTTAAGACCTAAGGATCTTGCCTTGTTTAGAGTTGTTTAAAGAGATGACCTTCGAGTTTTGGTACTAAAGAAGAGGCATATGATGTCTCATGAGTTTCAAGAGCTCATTGGAGTTTTGGGTTTTAAATTTCTCTAATTGAATATGCAATATTTTACATATGAATTATTATCTCAGTTGTCAGATTGCATTGGAGTTTTGGGTTTTAAAAATTATTATAATTGTTTTGGCCTAACACACACACACACACACACACTGGGAGACTAGCTAGTATGGTTCAATTTGAATTCTTTTCGATTTATAGTTTCGTTAAGTGACTTCTGCTGTAGTGTTATTTAAATTTCTCTAAATTTGTGATTTCTATCTCTTTAAGTTTAAGTATGTGAAAATGTGGTTTATTTGTTTGCTCAAGGGCGAGTAAAACTAAGTGTGGGGTATTAAATAACTATGTTTCAGTGTACTTTTTTTCCTATTTTGCATTTTTTTGAATTTTGTGTGTTAAATTCCTCTTTTATGCCAAATTTATTTATTTTGAGAAATATTAAGTTTTGGTGTGCTTATTGGTGAAATTTTAACTTTTTACAGAATTTTGACCTTGCATACGGTAGAGGCTATATAGTCTCCACTGTATGCCATACAAATTTGTCATAGGCATTGTTTCATTAAAGCACATGACAGAGACTAATCAGTCTCCACCGTGTGCTAGGAAATTTTTAAAGAGCTTCAGTCCAAAAAGATCCACAGGGCTAAGAATAAACAGTCTCCATCGTGTGTCAAGTTTCAATACTCTTTTAACCGACTAGACACAGCAGAGACTAAATAGTGTCCACCTTGTGCTACTTAAATAGGATAAAAGCAAAATTTTTGTTTGGTTCAAGGAGGAGTTTTTAAGTTTTTATAACGTAGTTTTTAATTTTTTTACATGATCTCTTCAAATTTTTAGGGTTTTAAGCTTTGTTCTCTTTGTAAAAACTTCATTTTTATTAGGGTTTCATAGCTTCAAGCATTAAAAATACCATTTTTAGCTTAGTTTATAGTAGATACAACTTTAGATTTAATCAAAGCTTGCTTGGATTAGAAAGAAGAAGCTACTCCGAACTTCAGATTCATCATCAGCAAATAGGTTTAATAATCTCATTTTCTCTTATCTTAGCTTTTATTTCAATGTGTAGTGAGTATATTTTAGTTGTTTGGGGATCTTTGAAACCCCATACCTATATAAGACTATTAAGCTTATTTTATTAAATATATATTTAGATGTTTCTTTTCCCTTGTGATGATCATGATATTGTTTTTATTCAAGTATTTATTTATTATCTTATTCAAGTTTAATGGGTTTGTGTTGTTTAGACTAAATATCATGTATGCTATATTTTTGCATGCTTTGATTGTATTTTTTTATGGCAATTCTAGAATGGGGATTGTTAAATCTAGAGTTGATGCATTGTAGATGCAAAAATAGGTGGGAAAATGAATGGGTATTGGATTTCTTGGCTCCAGAATGGGAAACCAATCTATATTTTGGATTTATTAGACCTGTGCTTAGGCTTGCTATCAAATTGGCTCCAGAATGGAAAATTGGGTAGTTATAATAATGAACTCCAAAATGGTAAATTTCGATTTAGTTAGGTCATCCACATCTAAAATATATATTTTTTGTTAAAAATATGTCTTGGATTTGGTATAGAGAGGATTAGATCCTTGAACAGTGCTTTTAATGATAGTTTAACTGAGTTTTTACACTTTGTTTTTACTACTATTCTTGAATCTGCAATTTCAGTTTATTTTTCTTTAATTTTGTTTACTTAAATTTAAGAGTTGTAGTCTTAATCAACAAAAATCAATTAGAAAATTCTTTATACATATTTGTAATCAATCAAATTTTAACCACATAATCCAATCTCTAGGGTTCGATAATTTTAAAAGTCCTAAAAATATGTCACTATATTACTTGCCAATTCAGTACACTTATTGAGGTTGTGCTAGGAATCAACTAATAGATTGATGTTTGGAAATGGATAGTTGTCCTTGAGGCAACCCTTGTTTAGGTTGGTAAAGCCAACGCACATCCTTTACTTTCCATTAGACTTCTTTACCAGCACAACATTGGATAACCAGTTTGGGTAAAGCACCCCTCAGATGAACCTATTTTTCAATAAAATATATATTTTCTTGTTTATTGCCAATTGTCACTCGGGTGCATGATTACGTTTCTTTTGCTTGATGGGTTTATAGCCTAGTCGTATATTTAATGAGTGAAACATAACTTTAGGGGAGATACTAGTGATATTAGAAGGGTGTCAAGCAAACACATCTAAGTAGGAGGATAACACTTCTAATAATGATTCATTTCCTTCAATATAGTAACATATGTCTGCCAAACTACGGTTTGGTTTCCCTGAAGTATTACCGTTCCTTAAGGGGTAAGAGTCTAAAGTATCAACTTTTGCATGGAAATATAAGCATCCATCGAGGCTAATAGAGGCTTCCCAAAGATTGCATTGTATGATAGTAACATATTCACAACCATAAAATAAGTTGCATAGGTCTTAACTATCGAATAATCGCCAAGTTGTATGGGTAGGTTAATTGAACCATCTAACTTGATAGGTTATCTTGAAATATTGATCAGTGGTACAGTTACTTCCCAGTGGATTCAGCATTTTTAGAGCTTTATAGGCTTGTAAAGTAATCAGATTGATTGCACTACCTGTGTCAATTAAGATTTTCTGAACTAGGTAATCTTCGATAATCATTTTAACTGCTAGTGCATTATTATGAGGTTGCTAGACATACTTTCCATCCTAAGATAAAAATTGAATGACACCTATCGAAAAAGGCAAGCTGGTCTCAAAAGAGAAAACTCATTTTGCCTTGTGTTTTTTGGAGTCATTAAACACATCATAGTGTTTTCCTCTTGTAATTACATGTACGACTCCTACTAAAGCTTTCCAGCCACCACTATCTTCCCCCCTTTTTGATTGCCGAGTTGTTGATCGCTTCCTCTCATTCTTATTTCCTTTAACAAATTGCTTTACTCCACCCTTCTTAATCTAATACTCTATCTCCTTCTTGAGTTATCTAGCATCATTGGTTTCATATCTTTTATCACTGTGAAAAGCACATTAGAGACTCTAGTCCCTATTTGGATCTCCCTCATGGGTTTTGGCCAAGTAACTTAACCATTTTTCTTCATCTAAGATAGAATTTGTACGGAAAAAGCATTTAGTTTGTTGAATTATTCCTTAATTCATTGTTCAAGTATAGCCTTATGACAACAAATGTTCTGTTCGATCTCATCATAGCTCGAGAATTGCTTCTCTTAGAACTGCCTCTATCTCAACTTAACCCTCTAGAATGCTCTCCATCTTCCCACGTTTGGGTGATATACCTTAATTGTCGAGCTTTATCTATTTCGATGTATTTGTAGGCTCAAGTCATTAGTTTAGTAAAGTCACAATGTGGCTTTTTACTTACGAATCCCTAAAATATTAGCACCTTGTATTTCTACCAAACACGCTGATGGCAACTTCCAAGTTTAAATTTTGGATATCTATTGCTTTGACATTGAATCTCTCTACATAGCTACGTAAAGGCTCCCCTTTCTTCTAACGACCAATTGTAGATCGATTAAAACCTTGGTAGACCGGATAACAGCTACAAACTTTATAACAAATATATCACTAAACTGCTAGAAATTATCTATTGAATATTTTGGCATATTTCTAAACTAGATTTAGGCTGACTCGATCAAAGTTTAGGAGAAGACTTTACAGAGTGTTGCATCCTCCGTTGTGTGAATTAACATAATGTAGTGAAACTGGTCTAAGTGAGCTCAGAGATTTGTGCTTCCATTGTACCTTGGCAAGTTGGGCAATCAAATGCTTGGGAAATGTGCTAACAATATTACTTTGGACATGGGGAGCAGAAGCTCCCTTGATACTACAGGGTGTTTCTATTCTAATGTGTCAACAGTCTCTCTTCAAAAAGCTTTACAAACTCATCCACGGTCATGGTAATTATGGGGGTCAGTGCTGGTGGGGGAGGTGTTATGTTTTGAGTATCAGTGTTTGGGTTCCCACTTGCTAGGGTGGTTACTTAAGGTGGTGTTTGAGCTGCTAAGTTTGACAATATTGCTAAAAGGGCTAGAGCCATCTATAGGGTAAAGCCAAGTAAGGGGATTGCAGAGGTCATTGAAGGTAGGTTGGTAATAGGAAGGTTGGTGGAGGTACTTGGTTGAGTGGGTTCTAGAGGGGGAAAAATAAGTAAGTGTGGAGGCGATGGGGTAGCGTTCCAGTTGTTTCCAGTCTGAGCGTCTGATGTGTCTCAATCTTTAGGATTTATGTGTTAGGGGATGAATTCTATGCTCATCGCATCAAATGATAACAGTTCGGATTATCATACTGTTCCTGAATCTGGTTTCAATGGAACTCCTTCTTAGTCACCTGAATACCTAAAAATAAAGAAAGCCAACAGGATTTTCGACGAGCAAAAGTTTTGACGGTTAAGTTAAAATAATATTGTAGGAACAATTTAGATAAAATTGGCTAAGATAGAGAAATATTGAAAATATTATATATATTTATAAAGATACGATTCCTACATCTGGTATGATTCAATTTCCTTGTTAGAGTGGATTCTTATGAATGAGTTCGAATCCCTGAATAAAACTTTTATCAGCTTTATGTAACTGAATGTCTCTGTTTAAATATAACTTCAAAAATGATTTTGTACCTGCATATGAGTTCGGATCCGATGTGAACCAAATAATCAAGTGACCTGTTACTCAAGGGAGTCCGGTTATAAATTTCGGTTATCATATATCATAGAGTTTTGAGATAATTAATTCAAAGTATAGTTATTAGTATAAAAAAAATAAATGACCATCTGGATGTTGGATGTTGTTTATCGGCAAAAGCTGGTACCAATAAGTTTTGAGATGGTTACAAGTTGCATTATCCATAGAGATATGTCGTACGAGTATCTTTCATGTTTCCAACGTTCTTGAAGAAATATATACAAAAGCTAATCAATCAAACTACCACCAAAAATAAGCATAGAAAAGCTGAAGAAGCCCAATGCAAAGAGAACTTTGAACAATCTAAACTAACTAGAACTTCATCAAATATGCACTACAAAAATTAACCGAAACTGAGGAATTTCAGTGTTCTTACAATCCGGAAAACAAGTATAGAGAAACAAACATTAAGTTTTTATGTTCTTCCAGCCGGTGCAAGGTGCTCCATATGCATTGTAAGATCATGTATGATGTTGGAAGTCCACAATAGTCTCCCCTGACTTTCCGGCTTTCCATCCCTTCTATCAATATCATTACTGCTTCGCTCTGTCCAATTTTTGAGTTCTTCTGCGCCGGAAGATCCAGGAGCTTCAGTCAGGAAATATTCCCAGAAATGATCATTTTTCCCAAGCTGGACACCATCTGATTCTGTTTCCTTTACAGTTTGAACCACTGGTGTTTTCAGGTTGCTATCGACATGATCGATACACGTGAGTAGCTCAGGAGATGGAATATCCATAGAATGAGGTGAAGATAGATGTGATCTAGGTGAACAAGTTTCGCCATCTATGGATGATGCACTTAACTCTCTAAAAATGGCTGGAGAAGGAGGTGTTGCCAACCCAAAATCATGCATATCTTCAACAAACTTTTCCTTTACCCCACAGAGAAAATTCTCCAAACATTTCATGGAAAAATCCAGCTTGTCAGCCAACTCAAAATTCAATGGTAGATGTAAACTGTGCTCATCTTCCATGTTGAATTCTAGCAGTCTTCTCTTTTTGGCATTAAAGTCCGATTGCTGCATCAGAATTGATGGAAATTCTGGTTTCTTAGTCTGTCGAGCTAAGAAAGAGACCAAGTTCATCTGCCTGCGTTCCATATTCTGTAATCGCTCTCCTAGTGACATAATTTGAGATTCAAAAGCTTGTTTCTCTGTTTCATTTCTTTGAAGCTCCAGCTGAAGCAAGCTTTTATCATGTTTGAGTTTTTTTATTTTCTCTTGAAAATCCCTCTTCTCTGATTCAGTTAACGGTGAACTGTTTGCCTGGTTATGCAAGGAATGGCTATGAATTGGCTTTCGCCGGCGTATGTTACCTAGAAGATGTCTCTGCCCTCTTATAAATTCTTCATTACCAAACTCCCATTGATCAGGATCAATCTTTCTGAATCCCTGTTCAATCAAGATTTGTTTAAATATAGATTATATATAATAATCTTAAGTTTCAACAAGGAAACTTTATCAAACAGAGCAGCTCAACTTTTTTTTTTTAAAAAAAAAACGAAAAAAGAACTTACATAGGTATTGAGCTGCCTAACAAAACTGGAGAAATTGTTGTGCTTGAAGTACTTAGGAAGCAAATCTTGAGCGAATTCAGGTGGATTCCAAACAACAAAACTGCAACCAGTATGGCTCCAAGACACAATTGGATTGGTGAAGGGATCATCCACCATCTCATATGTTTTGATCAGGAAAGGAGCTGGAGCATTCGAGCTGCTACTTTGTGAACTATCCATACCCAGAATATCAAATTTGACAAATATCAAACCAAACGCAGGAGTAGATCCTCACAACCCAAAAGTCTTCTCTTCAAATACTCAAAAACCCAAATTCCAAAAGCTGAAATTCTTTCAATTTCAATCGGGAAACTGTACTGGGTTTCCGCAGAACTGAAAATTAAAACATAACTAGAGTAGTTATTTGAGGAAAATTGTAACCATTGAAATTGCAGAACTTGGTGGAGCAGCAAAGTAATGGATAATCAATTGACCTTTAAACAATAAGCCTTCAAAGTTGAAACTAGAAAAATAAGGATGGATCTAGAAGCTGTGTTTTTCTTTTTTATTTTCCCCTTTATTTTTCAGTAGAGGAACGAATTGGAAACCTGTAATGTAAACTCTTTTTTATTTTTCAAGTGGATGGTATCGACCTATTTCTGCTTATAATGCATGAAAGATATATATACATATATAGAGAGAGAAGAGATACTTTAGGAGATGACAAAGGAGTAGGTAATTTGTATCAATGGAAATTGGTGGTAAAGCTTTGACTGCAGCCATTCAACTTTCAAATTTTCAACAAAGAGAGAGTGAACTAGTCAACTGAATCCTTTTTAATTTAATTATTATTTCTTTTTTAAATACTTTTTTTCAGCAAATACCATTATTCTTTTCATTCGTGATGTATCTTTTGCACCGGGTACGAAGTCAACAAGTCTAAATATTTCTCTCTCTTCTTCTTATACGATGGCTGGGCTTATTAATAGAATCAGAATAGAGGGACTTCGTCAGATCATACGCAATATGTAAATCCATTCCTAACCCTTCAAAATTATCCGTTAAATATTTTAACATAAATTCTGAGGTAACTAAATTCATACTTAAATTTCTTTAACTGTAATATTTTTAACTGAATCTTCCTGTATCAAATTGAAGTATTAAAAAAAAATTTAAAATTATCGTTAATTTTTTAATTAGAATCGAACCGAATTATACCGTTAATTTTATTTAGAACGCATCTAGATATTTTATCTAGTACCGGACCGAAAATCGTATTGAACTGTACCGAACTTTACCGAAAGAATCAATATTTATTATATAATATTAATAATTTATATATAAATATTACTTATAATTTTTCTTCTATTTGTACTGTATAAATTTAACTTCATAATTATTTACATTATATATTTTATTACAAAAAATTAAGATAATAATTAATTAATAAATTAAACTAAATATTTTAATTATTAAAAATAAAAATTTAATTGTTATGATAATTATTCTATATATATGAAAATGAATATGAATATATACCTAAAACAATTTGTATTTAATTTAATCTATTTTTAATATCACTCAACTACTATTTTATTTTCTTTATAAATATCTATATGTATATGTAAGTTAAGCAATTTATCACATAAGTACTTTATCAATTAATTTCATTTACTTGAGTATCAATTAACTAATACTAATATATTTTTAGGATAATACTTATATGAATATCTAAATTAATAATGTAAAATATATTTATTATATATAATGAAATATTACCAATTAATGTATTATATGAGTGTATAATTATTTTACCAGTTAATTTCATTTATTTTTAGTGTCATTCAACTAGTATGTATATATTTTCGTACAATACCTATATTAATAATTGAGTTGTAAATCAATAATTTGATTATATATAGTTATTATACATAATAAAATTTTATTAATTAATATAATTATAGGACTATATGAATATGTAATTATCTTATCAATTAACTTTATTTACTTTTATATCATGAATGATTGAATGTATTTATATGAGTACATATACTCTCAGTATCACTTAACTAGCAGTTATTTATTTTTTGCACAATACCTATATAAGTAATTGAGTATTGAAATTGACAATACAATTATATACGGTTATTATATTAATGACATTTTACCTATTAGTGTAATTATATATGTATATAATCACTTTAGAAATTAATTTTATTTTCTTTCAGTATCACTCAACTATTATTCATCTATTTTTGCACAATATCTATATAAGTAATTGAGTATGCAAATTAACAATATAATTATATACAATTATTATATTAATAAAATTTTATCAATTAGTGCAATTATATATGTATATAATCACCTTACCAATTAACGTAATTATATATGAGTATATAATCACATTAGATATTAATTTCATTTCCTTTCAGCATCACTCAACTAACATTTATCTATTTTTGCACAATACATATATAAGTAATTAAGTATTTAAATTAATAATATAACTATATACAATTATTATATTAATGAAATTTTATCAATTAATTTAATTATATGAGTATATAATCACCTGAGTAATTAATTCCTTTTTTTAGTATCATTCAACTAAAATTTAGTATCAACTCAGCAACTAATTTCATTTCCTTTTAGTATCAACTAATATTCATTTATTTTTGCACAATATCTATATGAGTAATTGAATATTTAAATTAATAATGTAATTGTATACAATTATTATATCAACAAAATTTTATAAATTAATTTAATTATATGAGTATATAATTATCTTAATAATTCAACTATGCCAATAGAACGATTAGAGTACCAATTTAAAATGTTTGATAAATAACTTAAATATTAAGAAATACATGAAAAAAGAGACATAAAGATTTTTTCATTTTATAAATTATTTAATTAATACTATTAATTTAATAGTTATTTAAAAAATATTTTATATTTAATCTCATCTTTATAAATAATGGTAAATATAAATTATTTTTTAATGGTAAAAAACTGAATTTAAAATTTAAAATTAAAATTAAATTTAAATTTTTTAAGAGGGAAAATTGTTCAACAAAGGATTATCATGCACAAGCCACCGCTGTCTCCTTGAATCCACCCCTCTCCACCCACATCAACAATAGCGAAGATTATCAAATCACAACCACTAACTTAGATCACGGCTAGCAGAAAGTCACCTAAGCCAAATGCCAGCAGAAGCAATCGGACTCTGGTGCTGCCAACAATGCCAATAAAATCAACGGAACTATCGTTGGTAATGATAAGAGCAACTTCTTTCGATCCTTGGAACAGCAATTGGAAGAACACCGTCTTCGAATTGCCGAGTCTCAGAGGGCTGCAAATACTGCCGTAGTTCAAGGTTTGGAGAGATCGAAGCAGCGATCTGATGATGACAGTGACAGTGAGATCAAATGCAGTGTTGATACATGTCGCCCAGTGCCTAAAGCAAGTTTTTGTATTCTTGAGAGTCAAACATGGGAGTCATTGCCACTTTCTATTTTATTCAGTGCAACAGACGATCCCAAAAGTGTTGGCAATAAAGAAATTCTTCTTTTGTCCATGTGTTGTGGAAGGTTTGGTCTCATTAATCTCAGCATTTAAACTACATATACTATTTGAGCTACCTATCTGAGGTTTAATTACTTTATCAGGGTGATGCATTGTTCATTATTTGTCAAGGTTTTCCATTCTCATTCATCATATTCATGTTTAATCCATAGTTTACAGACACGTGAACAATTGTTGCAAAGCATTTTTTACAACCGTTGTTATTGATGTATTTTGAATTTTCCTAATATTTTTGGATCCTGCAAAAGAAATACATTTTTATTTAGATAGTTAGAACTTAGAACCCTTTGCCTCTTGGCTGGGCTACGAAATATAATGTGGTAAAACCCAATTTTTGGAAGCCTTACTCTATTACAATGAATAAGATGATGGCAGGGAAGACAATAACTCATACATCATAGGCAATTATTTTTCTCCAACATCATAATTAACAAGAAGTGTCACTAATTGACATTAAGCTATCCCATTGACTATTGTATTCAGATTGTTGAAGAATACATTGGGGTGCATTACATCTTTTTATAATTTTGCCTTTTGTTGATACGCATATTGCTAAACAAATATGCAATGGCATTTACATGATAGAAGTGTATTTGGACGCAGTCTATGCAAGTATCTAATGGTAGCTTCGAACAATAACTGAGACAATAATAAAGGTAAAGTATTGATTCCAACACAAGTAGCTAAAATTGCTTTAGCATCACTGAATTCAATTCTTTTAAATCATTTATAGGCTTGGGATCATGTTATCGGCATGGTGAAGAATTTTATACCTTTCCTCCAGCTTCATGCACAGATATTTAAGCAGAGATTAGGCAAGCACAATAGTTGAAAGTAGCATTGGAATAGAATTAATTATGAGCTACTTACATTTATTCCTTATGACAGAAATATGGAGTTCTATAATGCAATTTCTTCTTAATGAAAATTAACCGAAAAATGAAATGTGTGGCATGCATGATGCATCGACAGCTTTGTTTGTCCATCAAACTGTTAAAATCAAAGACCACCCTTTTTTGTACCCCCAAAGAAATTTATCTTGGAGTATGCTTTGTTTTCTAATTTCATGTGTGTACAGTATGAGTTACTTTAAAAATCTACTATCCCCTTGAATTGTTTGAATTGCATAATTTCATGTTTCTCTTCCGGAAAATAAGGATAAAGAGCAAGTTGTATTTCAAGGAGATTTGAGATATTTTAATTGTATTTATATTTTATTATTGTGTGAATTTATCTTGTAAAATTTTAAATATATTGAATTATTCGAAGTACCGAATTGTATTGTATTGTATTATTTTATATTGAAAGAACCGAAAAACCGTACCGAATTGTTTCGAATTTTTATAGAACTGTACCGAATTTTCAAGACAATATCAATACTTAATTTTTAAAATATCTGAAATTTCAATACAATACGGAAATTTATAAATCTCCGAATTGTACCGTACCATACAGCCTTAGTTCTAGTCATGCACAAAATCACCGTCACGTGATAGTTAATTTTCGTCTAACTCCTCCACTATCTCTATTAAGGTTAGAATATACCGGTTAATTGGTTTATGAGTAAAAAAAATTAACCAATTCATTAATATCGATTTTTTAAAATTACTAATCATTAATCAGTCTGTTACATTTGGTTAATCAGTTTATCAATTTTAATTTTTTTCGATTTGATTAATCGATATTTTTCAGTTAATTATTAAAATTCATAACAAAAAATTAGACAAAAAATTCACTGTAATTTAAAATAAAAATTACAAAACAAACACAATTTACTAGCCAAAATTCATATTACATAAATTAATAGTTAATATTATAAAATAGATTTTACATTTGTTAAAAATTAATATATTCGATTTTAAGTCAAATAAAATTTTGGATGATATTAAATGTTATAACATAAACTCTAAAATATATGAAAATATAATTAAGTAATATTAATTAAAATATGAACACCAATATATTATAAAAAATAACATATATAAAAGTTAATTGGTTACTACAAATAAATATTACTATATAATTAAAAAATATAATATAAATTTAATTTAAAATATTATATAAATTTTATAGAAAAATATAACAAATTAAGGTATAAAAATAACATTGTAATTTAAATATATTTTAAAATATTATTTCATGTAAATTTTAGAGAGAAATATAAAAAAGAAATGTTTTTAAGGTGTGTGTGTCTATATATATATAAGTTAATTATACACTAATTATTAACCGATACTTAAAAATTAAAACCGTAATCAAAAATTGAAAATATAAAAATTAAAAATTATAATCGAATTTATCAAAAAAAATAAATTTAATATATATATATATATATATATATATTCAATTTAATTTTAAGATTAATCACATCTTCGGTTCATTTGCTCTCCGAATCTCCATTGCTTTCGCTAACACCCCTGCGGGTGACAGCTCCAGATACGGCAGCCACACAAACCACGGCCATCATCACTTTTTTCTCCATTAACATCAAAACGAAATCGAACCCAGAAACCAATCCACCAAGATCTTTGGTAAAAAGAAGCTCCTTGATGATAGATTTGCATGTATATCAAGAATTAGCAGAATGAGAATTAAGACAGAACCATAGAATTGAAAGTTTCTTTATTTTATTACCAAAAAGATCTAAATCTTGGTAATTGTTTTGTGGATTTAAACGAATTATGATCTCAATTACTCATATTTCATTCATTTCCTTATATATATATATATATATATATATATATATATATATATATATATATATATATCAATTCTTCATCCAAATCTACAATTTAGTATCTTAATTTTTCTCTTTTGACTTGATGGTTAGTTTTTCTCTTTTGCCATTATCCTTTGATTTTTTTTTTTTATTGCTAAAAGTGAATTAATTTCTAGGTATATGTTTGCCGAGAAACAGTTTTGCGGAGTGTTTGCTACATAAATTGCTATTATTCTTCTCTCATGGTTTCTTGGATTCTATCTTTGATTTTTTTCAGAGATCTTGGATTTTATCATGTTAGCCTGTAAGACTTCTCCTTTGGATTTTCTTTGATATTTAACAATTTATATTTAATATTTAATATTTAAAAATACGAAAGTTAGATAATTCAGATGTTTATCCAGTTATTTTTATACTTAAAGTACCAAAATGAAATTTTTTTTAATAAGTTGAGTGTTTCAAATTGGTTTATCCTATGCAATATTATTGCCAATCAAATCCACATAATAATATAGGTCAAAAGTATAATATTGTTGACTCATTTTTTTGGTCCGGAAGATATAATTTAGGGTGCCTTGGCAATGTGAGCGAAAAGTGTCGTATACGTACTCGATTTCAAATCCGTTCATGCATGCCATATCTTTACATATCTTTTGCAACTTTTGCAAATGTTTATTAAAAAAAAAAAAAAAAAGAGTTGCACAAAAAAGAACAAATTTAACTATATATGTTTTGAAAAATGAAAAAATATAAATATTTTAACATAAAATTAAAATATATATTTCTGTATTTTATCATATAAGAAACAATTAAAAAATTTAAAATATGTATATTTTTAATTTTATCTTCTCCATTTTTTTTTTTTTGGTTTAATTGTAACCTGTCCAATGCATTTTTAAACAATTCTTGTAACGTTGCATAATATTTATGAAACTGGTACACGGTTCATTTAATATATACCATGCGCGCCCTTGATTTAAAAGGGCGTCAACTATATTTATGATAGCTTTGCCGCAGGAACAATTAGCAGCCACTACTTGCGACCTCACCAGACATGAAATGCATCTAATATTCCAAAGATGGCCACCATTTTACACAATTGTAATCCAACAAGCTTAACAAGATGACATCTCAAGAACTCAAAGCTGCAAATTCAAGTTCTACATGTCGACTGTTAAAAACTCCGATACAGAAACATATATTGCTTTCTTTTTCTTTTTAATGTTTTTGTTTCTTTTTCTATTTGATTATAAATGTATCTACGCAATTTCAGAAATGCATCATGTTTCTTTTTTTATTCAGAAACCAAAATTTTCTTTCTCGTTAATTTAGTTGATTAATATCCTTTTTTTTTTTCAAAAATTAGATTTAATTATAATTTTATATATTTTGTGAATCCAATTATGTCTATTTGATTTGAAATGAAATGTGTAAAACAGAAAACTTGTAATGTGTTTCTTTATTAAAAATGAGAAATGCACACCGAATATTTAACAAAAGTATTCAATGATTTAATAGGTTTTCATTGGACTTCCGCTGTAGCAAAGAAATGGATTGTTTTTACTTCAATTTAATTATGGCTCTCATACACATAGTTATACATATGTAAATCTTTTGCAATTCATTTGATTTTTTATTCTTTCAATTATTAAGAGTGTGCATATACATATATATATCACGAGAAATAAAAATAAAATACCTTTTCGTAGCGCAGATCCGTTGAAGTCGAAGTCGCTCGTTTTTTGCATCACTGGCCTAACTCTCACCCACGTCTTGTAAGTCTCGAAATGAAAGGTTTGAACCACGAACTTTAGCCTCACAAGTGAAGAGAGAAAATAAGTGCGGAGAAAAAATGACAGATTTAATAGTAAGGGAGAAAATTCTGTACACCTTGAGCAAAATTTTTAGCCCTATTTATACACTACAATATATTAGCAACGGAGGTTCGAACAGTCGCTAATGTATTAGCTATGGAATCCCAAATCAGTATCTAATTTAGCGACGGAATTATTTGCTCGTGCTGTTGCTAATTTGTTTTCATAATTAGTCGCGGTATTATAATAATAATTTTTAGCAACTATATTTTCCATCACAAATTCCATCGCTAATTATTAATTTACTGTAAATTTAGCGACAAAATACTAGTCGCTAACTATTTGTTAAATTCTAACGTTTATGCAGTAGCGACAATTGTTGTCGCGAATCCGTCGCGAAATTATTGCATAATTTATTTTTTTCTTTTGATGTATTTTTAAATTTTTATCCAGTACATAATATAAATAATAATCTTATATTATAAAATTCATATATAATAGATGCAAATATAAATAATAATCTTATATTTTCATATATATATATATATAATTTGTAATGAATTCATTACAAATATAGAGTTAACATAAAAAATAATACATAAAATAAAGTATTGTTTATATAATCTATTTTTCTAAAATTAATAGCAAATTAAATCTTTACAATTTCCTACCAAATATAGAATTAGCTCCTATCTAATATTGCTATAGTAATATATCATAAGCCTAAATGCAGTCCCTTCTTACCGATAGTCTTTAGCCAGAAAATACTTTTGGTTTGCAAGAAACTGCTCCATTTGTTTTGGTTATTGGAATATCCCTACTTACATATCAACCAATCACATATCATTTTGAATTTTGGTTTACTCTATCATAATGTGTAAGTAATTAACTGAATTCTAACAATAAACCCAAATGAGATTTGAAGAGGAAAAGAAAAGATTACCTTATAGTCATCAGAAATTTACTCAAAATGCAATCACCAAATTATCCAAGTTATATGATAGAATAAAAAAATCAATAGACTGATGATAAAATAAAAGAAATCAACACTGAGTTGTCCCATTACAGTTTCAGTGATGCCATCTCAAATACGAACCTGACCCCCCATTAAACACAAGACTCTAAAACAAATTAGTTAGACCTCCAAGAGCCCACCCCTTAAACTGTAGAAGGTGCATTGGATTTATCAACTGTATCAGGTGATATCGATGGAAGGGATTGATTTAAAAATGATCCTACAAGAGACGCAGGATCACTAATGGCAGCATCCTAGTTTAGTTTCGATAAAAAAATCCCAATGGAGCATAATTAACATGTGAACTTGACAAATATATCAAACCATAAAGCCAAGGAGAGCACATCTATGTACATAAACCCTTCATTTTAAAAACAAGCAAAATTATGCAACCAAAAAATGCAACTACACAAATTTATGTTAACAAAATTTAAACATCTATTATAATTTTGTTTTTTAAGAATTAGGCAAACAATATTGAATAGCAAAAATTTAGCACAAAAACAAATGGTCTCATATAAGTTTGAGCAGCAAGGCTATTTCAACATGTATCAGCTATCACAAAATACAAGTATAAAAGAAAGATTATATTAAAAAATGCTTCAGCTATGTTTGAAAGATACAGAAATTATTATATTCAAAACGGAGAAATCAAGCAATAAGGCACATGCTGCCAGTCATCTCAAAATTTAGTAGGGACCGATAAAGGTGTAAGAGTTTTACTTTCAAAAAATTACTTTACTAAGTATGATTAAGAATGGAAGATATGCTATAGATTTTATTAGATATGCAAAACTTATATTGAACCAAAATCCCAATATGAACCTCGAATTCTGATATTGAAAAGGAATTTCTTTAAACAAATAGAATTTAGGCCCAAGTATAATTAGGCTATTAAGCTTACATGCCAAGAGGCCTGTGAGTATTGTGGAACAACATCCTACAAAGTAACTGAAGATTTCCACACACTAACTGTTGATGTATACTAAGTGTGGAAGATATAAATGTTTAAAACAAAAAAATGAACAGAAAACTTAAAGTACCAACGCAGGTCGTTGTGCTTGTCTAAAAGCAACAAATGAAAATTTCTCATCTTCAAAGCCACGAGAGGCTCACCCTTGGACCGCTGCAAATCATCGAGGAAAAGAGATATGCAAAATGTCAAAGATAGATACCTAGAGATATAAATCATCAAAATTTATGCAAACCTCCTAGCAAATCTCTATATGCATGTATACAAAATCCTAGAAACATAAATCTTTAAAGGACAATGCATAAGATCAATGATGAACCTTGTAAACACGTTGCGATGTAGTCCTCTGCAAAAGCTGAACAAAATGACAATATTTTCCAGATTTTTCCAAAGGGTATTGCCCATCATGAGCACATTGCATCAGAAGTGCTGTTAGGAGAAAATTAGAAATGTAAAAGAAAATGCTAAACAACTTAATCTCAAAAGACTAAATATAAGGGAGATAATCATCATACTCACAGGAGCAACCACAAAAGCACCACTTTTGACATATACCAAATCCATACAAGTATCCTTATTCTTCACTTCAGATTTACAAAGTTTCTAAAAGATTTATCAGTACACCATATAAGCTTAGAATGCAAAGATAATCATAAATTAGAAACTCAGAGCATTCCTCTCCAAAATAAGAATAAGCATCAAAACCAAATTCTTGCCAAACAAAAAAGGAATCTACCCTTTTCTCCATCCATAATATATGAGATCGCATCTGAGAAATTATATTAGATCCATATGGTGTTCCTAGTTCAATTAAAACCTGCTCCAAAATTGAGTATTCAGAAAAACAAATGCATAGAAAATCCAATGATTTATAGAGATAGTAGATGCTTTTGTGATTCTGAATTATATTTCTTTTGCCATGAACATGGCATATGCATATTAAGACTAAAACTCATTGCAAGGATGAACCATACCAAAACATCTCGTGTCAGATCCCAAAGCTGGCAAACTATGGTAATCCGGTCCTTCAATGATGGTATTTCTCCAAGCACATAGGACTTCATAAAACAATGGACATTCAAATTCGTTAGTATGAATAAAAGTTGCAATAAGATTCCCAGAATGCAGCGATACACAAAGCAAACATATCAGATTCTGCATGCAAAAGGAACAAAGGGAGATAAAGAGAGAGACCTAAAATAATTACAATAGAATAAATTACACTTGCATATACTACAATAAAACTTACAGCAATTACAAGGTCATGTTCCCTCTCTGACTTGTTGATATTTTTTGTTAATGCTTGAAGCTACTATGACTATGAATTAGTGGCAAATCCTTCAAACCTAAAATAATTATAACATATTAGCATCATAATTTAGCTTGAACAAGTGCTTTTCAGAACAAAACAAGGGAAGAAAGGATGCCCAAGGAACAGAAAATTACTAGATATTATCTGGTAGAAATAAGCTGTAATGTGGCTCATGTGCATCCATTCATCACAAATGTACTACTTGGACTAAATGGTACCATCAGGCTTAACCATTGATAGGAACAGATGGTCTAAAAGCTATATAGTTGCCACTTGCCACAGAATAATTTTTTTCCTACCCAATATACTAAATAAAAAAGTTGAGCTCATCAAACATTATATAGCACCAATGCACACAACTAGATGTTGGCATATTACAATTCACCGTGATACGATGCTCCTTGCTCTCAATTCACGGTTATATGCTTTCACAAATTTTCAACACCGCATCAATCTCATTAAATATTAAAGCTATGAACACTACAATCTCAGGTCAGACACAAACTGCTTCACTTCTACATTCTTATATAAAATTAGAATTCAAATTACATCAAAAGTAGCTATAGCAAACAAAATATTCCAAAATTACCTTGTATGAGGCTACGACCTGCCTGTTGCATCAATTGAGATGGCTCCACTAAGTTGACCTTTTCCACTGACTTTGGCCAGACTTCTTGCATCGCCCTGTAATAATTCACAACAAAAACCAGCACATTTCATCACCTTTAATAGCTGCAATTCTCACTTACAAAGAGACAATAAAAAAGAAAAACACTCACCAGAAAGCTGATCTGGTACCACCCCAAAATCTAAAACCTTAGCTGGAGAAAAACCAGGTAACCTTCTACGAACCTACTTAAAAAGAAAGAGTCTTTCCCAAGAAAAAAAAAAAATGGAATCGGTTAAGGATGAAGTGTAATTAAACAATGTGAAGCAATACTTCGCTAAGAACTCTGTAACATGTAGAGAAGACAGCTGGCATTCGTGACGCCACATGAGCAACAGTCTCATCGTCAATGTACTTATTCTCATTTATCTCATATTATATCTTCATTTTCTAATGTTATCTCAAATTATTTCTCATTATTTCCTAAATTCATCTAGTTGCCTAATGTAAAATTCACAATATAATTCAAGAATTATATGAAATTAAGGGTAGTTTGTATCCACATACCCATTAGAATCGTTTTCTGCATTTTTCTCCGATCCTGACCATCACTGTGCATGCCGGATTGGTCACCAGAGCTTAGCCGGTGATGATCTAACAATGCCACCTCAAAGATCGGGATCCCAGGGTTCTGTTTCCAGTGGTCACATGCCCAATCGCCATGCCGTTGATCGGGAATCGAGCTAAAATCATCGGCGGGTCCCTTTTTCGATCTACATGCTGTCGGCGAGAGAGGAGAGACGGAGAGCACCGTAATGATCGTCTCGTTGCTATGAGTTCTCAGGTGGTGGTCACGACACCAATCGCCGTCGTCGCTTGAAGGAGGAGGAAGAAGAAGTGCTCGGTATGGAAAAAAATAAGAAGAGGAAGATGACGTTATGGTGGGTTGATGAGAGAACGGCGGCCGGAAATGGATAGGGCAGAGACCGCGTGAAAGCTCCTCGTCGACGATGTTGCCTTTGGTCTGGCCGGAGAGGAGATTCCGTTCTCTTCCCCTCTCGTATTGCTCCCAACGCCGTTTCCTCCTATCTCTTTTCTTTTTTTTTTTTTTTCTTTCACCAAGTCCAATAAAATATCTTCCCCAAGCTTCTAGAAATCTAAAACATTGTCTGGCCTTCTTGTATTATTATTATTATGTACCATTAAATAAATTTTAATCTTATCATTATTATTTTTATTATAATTATAATTATTATTATACATTTATTCATTTTTAATTCTTTGTTATTAGTTCTTAAATTATTCTTTAAATTCAAATTATTATTTTAAAATCTTAAAATGATACGAACTTATATCATATCTTAAACAAGTTAATCCTTGCAATCACTATAAAAAATACTACACTCACGTGTTAAAATACCCTCATAAGATTTTAACTTTTTTGGTGTGTTACAATTCTTGCACCAGAAAAAATTTCCTCCAATTCAAAAGATCTGCCTTCGTTCCTACAATAAAACTCCTGATTGCTAATATGCAATATCTCAAGGATATCAAGTAAGGCATACTAATCAATCTAACATTAAGCAATTTAATAAAAACATAATAAGAATGAAATAAAAGAAACATAAGAATTACCAATCTGGAAAGTAAAAACATCGCTATTGCAGCCAATGTCGAGACAATCCTTGCCTTCAAACCATTCCTTATTTAAAACCTTCAGTTGAGGATCTTACTCCACACCTTGCCCTATCTGAAACACACAATATCAATAAAAATCACATAATAGAACAATAAACCAAGAACAAAAATTGGAAGGGAGCTAGAGAAAATTAATTACATGATATCCATAGTAGCTCCTGTAATTTTCGAAGGAGAAATTTTCTTTACATTTTCTCTTTTTCTTGTTATTGCTATTTATTTGTTCGGTTTTTCCTTCAATAGTGAGGGGAGAGAAAATATTGTTTTTATATGTAAGTTAAATTTCTAAAATTACTAAAATGCCCCTACCAAATTTCATCATTTTATCCTTGTATTCAAGGATAATTTTGTAAATATATATAACTAAAATTTTTAATAATTTAAAATTTGCTCAAAATTTTAACAAAATAAAAATAAATTATAAATTTTTATAATCATTTTAAATGAAGTAATAAATTTTATATTATTATTTTATAAATATTTATTTTTATTATTTTTCATAATATGACTATATAATAATTATAACAATTACTTTATTATTATTATTATTAAAAATGTAAATTTTTTAAATTAATAAATTTAGATTTAGGGATAATTGATAAAGAAATCATTAGAATTCCTAATAATTTAATATTTGATTTAAATTTTATAAAATAAAAATAAATTACTAATTTTTTTATTATTATTTTAAATGAAATAATAAATTTTATATTACTATTTTATAAATATTTATTTTTATTAATCTTGAACACTCAAATATATAATAATCGTAACAATTAGTTTATTATTATTATTATTATTATTATTATTATTATTAAAAATATAAATTTTCTAAATAAATAACTTTAGATTTTGGTATAATTGATAAAAAATTATTATCAACTTATAAAATAATTTATAATTTTTTGTTACAAAATAAAATATTAATTTCATATGGTCTATATTAAAATTACTTGAAATTATACATAAATCGTGTGACTAAAATTAAAAATATATATATATTTTTAATTTATTTGCGACGGATTAGCGACTAACTTTTCTGTCGCTACTGTTCTTAATGTAATAAATTACTATTAGCGACAGACAAAGTTTTGTCGCTAAACCGTCACAAACAATTCTCTATATTTTTCCTTCAAAATTAGTGACTAAAATGTTCATCACTAAATCTTTTGAAACTATTTTCATGAATAAAAAATTATAAAAATTAGCAACGAAAATATTTATCGCTAATTTCGTCGCAAAACATGGCGCGTATACTTCCTGCCAATAATTTGCGACTGATTATCCTCTTCCATCACTATTTCAGCGTAAAAAAATAGAAAACATCCTCCCCACAATGGAATTGAAAAACAGTCGCGAAATTGTCGCAAATTTACAACTAAAATAAAGCCGTCGCTAATTTTATCTCTAATTGGCAGTTTTTTTTTGTAGTGATAGGGCTCCAATTAAGGAAATATTTTTCCTTAATTGGAATTAATACTAATTTGGCAGTTACAATTTATTTATTAAGGAAATAATTTTTCATTTAATGTGTTGGTTACCTAATTCAAATTAGGTAACTGCCTTCATTAATACACCCTTAAATGGGTAGATTCCCTAATCAAGGAAAATCCCAATATGAAAGTAATTCCATTTAATTTATTTTCTATTTCGATATTTTTACATTTATATCAGGATGAATTTCTCATTTCAAGAGTCATTGGTGTATTCTAAACTCTTATATCTCCCACTAGCACATGACAAAACGATTTTCAGTCATTCTCTCAAATCATACTAGCAGATAGTTCGTGTGACCAGCATACGTCGAGAACACTAGTGCTATACACCTGTTAAGGATATATAGCATCTTGAGAAATAAGTTCTTATTATAATTGTATACTAAACCTTAGATAGTTTTTTCACATTCGTTGTTTTATCTCATATCTCGTAAAAATAATTTTCATGTTCACTATTGTGTGTATGCTTATAAAGACTACAATATGTATATAGGTGAACCACAAAACCACTGAATGTGATCAAAAAATATCTTTTCCATTTACTATATGCCATCCATCATAGTTCAACTCGCTTTTCAAGTTAGATCTGTCAGGCCAAAATTTTTTCATGACCCTTTGGAAACTAACTAAGCTATCCACATTGAACTATACTTCTGGTGTAAGTTAAGTGTTCTGAGGCTCGAAAGATAGGATCTCACACTAGGGAAAATTTAAGATTATTCACATAAGATTCCCTTTCTATGATCAACTTAAGCACACATGGTATGATGCATATGCTATGGTGTTCTTTCCTTTCCCCTAAAGGAGTGCATGTCTTATTATTATTTAACACCATATAAGAGTATAAGTTGCAATGCACCAAAGTATTCAACTTTAGTTTGCTTCCTGCAGGACTACTTCTAGCTTTTGGACAAAATATAATAGTTACATTTAACATATCATAAGATAATTCTTAATCCTATTTTGGATCTTAATCCAAAGCACATAACCCCATTTGTATCTTTATCTTGCACGTTAATAAGACTTATCTTGTAATTTCTGCAAGATGACACTTTTATTTTGAACAGATTCTCGAAATTCATTTTGTGTTCAGAAATCACCTCATATTAGACTTTGTTAACTTATTAACAAAACTAATATACACACTCGTGTGAGTGGGTTACTTCTCTGTCTGACATGCTCTATCTTATAACATTAAATGTTTACATATCAAACATTCACACTCATGTATCGCTAACAATGAACTCAATTATTATTATTCATAAATAATAATGTTATAGGATTACAATATATATCAAATCCTACGCAAATCCTGAGACCTAATGTGTCTCTTAAACATATCTTTTGATATAAATTTAGTAAAAGGATCTACTATCATATCTTGCATGGAAATATATTGAAAGTTTACTTCTTCTAGTTCAACAATGTCTTTAGTGTATTGATACTTAATGTCGATATATTTTGTCCTACTATAAAATTTTGGATCTTTAATGTAAGCTATCGATGACTGACTATCACTATAGATTATCATCGATTCCTCTGAGACAGTTACATTTAGATCATCCATAAACTATTTTAACCAAACTACCTCTTGTACTGTAGCTGAAGAAGCGATAAATTTAGCTTCCATTGTTGAAAGGGTTACGCAAGTCTGTTTCTTACTACTCCATGAAATGGCACCTTTGCCTAGAAAGAATATATAACCTAATATGGATTTTCTCTCATCCATATATCCTTCTCATTTAGCATTTGTATATCCTTTTAAATGCATATCCTTTCCTTGAAAATAGAGAGAATAATATGTGATACCATTGAGGTATTTAAGTATCTTTTTTACCACCTTCCAATGTGATTCTCCTGGGTTGGATTGATATCTACTTACCTTGCCTACAACATAGCATATATCAGGTCCAGTGCATAACATTGCATATATTAGATTTCCTACGGCATTGGTATATGGCATGTTTTTCATATGTTCTATTTGCTTTTTCATCTTAGGATATATACTTTTGCTAAAAGAATGATTCTTAGCAATGTGATTGTCTATGGGCTTACATTTTTGCATATTAAATCATTTAGGAAATTTGTTAAAGTATGTCTCTTAAGATAGTGACAATAATCTTCTTGAGCAATCCCTTGAAATCTTAACTCCAATGATATAATCTACTTGACCCATATCTTTCATCTTAAAGTTTGATGATAATCAATCATTGATTAGATTTACATATTCTTTATCATTTCCTGCTATAAGTATGTTGTCTATGTACAATGTTAAAATGATAAATTTATTTTCAGAGTTTTCAAAGTAAACACAATGATTTTCATCAATCATGTTAAATTCATTTGATATGTTTGTTTAATAAAATCTCAAATACCATTATCTCAAAGACTTCTTTAGATCATAGATCGATCTCATCAATCGGCAAACCTTGTATTCACTGCCTTCTTCAATGAAACATATAAGCTTCTCTTTTTGTTTTAATTCTTCATTGAAGAAAGTAGTTTTTACATCCATTTGATGTAGCTCTAGGTCTAAACTAACCACAAAGGCTAAAATTAACCTTATCGACATAAATCTAACAACAAGTGAAGAAATCTCCTCATAGTCAATTCTTTCCTATTGTGTAAACCCCTTAGCAACTAACCGAGCCTTGTATCTTTTGATATTGCCATCAGCTTTTTGTATTATTTTGAGAATCCACTTATTACCAATTGGTTTGCATCCTTTAGGTAGATCAACCAATTCCCAAACATGGTTTGATCTCATATAAGTCATTTATTCTTCCATTTCTTTAATCCATTTATTTTTAGCTGGGCATGAGAGAGCTTTTTTTACATTTTTAGGCTCATTATTATCTTGTGGTGTAATAAAAAAGGCCTCATCCGTACCTTCAATCTCAAATCTTTGGCATAGAACACTTTTGATTTTAGATTTTCACAGTTTTAAATCTTGATAAATATATCTCATAAATTTATCATAGTTCAAAATGCTTTCACTGGGGTCAAGCTCTACGCTCACACTTAAATAACGATCATAAATATACATACTCCCATTGGAGTTAGGCATGCTTATCCTTTTAGTGGAGGAAGGATTTCGAAATCCAGATTGTTGAGAAGAGTGTCTTAACCTTCTTTATCAAATTTTCTCCCACTCAGATAGAGAGATCTAGGTAGTTCATCTTTTTGAGTTTCATAAAAAGTAAAATCTTAACTTACTTTGCCCAACTTTGAAAATTCATTTTCCAAAAATATGACATCTTGTGATTCAAATTTTGTTTCTAAGCCATTTGTTTGCTCACCCACGAACACGTATCCTTTTGATATATCAGAATATCACACAAAGATACACTTTTTTATCTCTTGATCCTAATTTACTAAATTTACTTAAGGTATCATAGACATAAGTAGCCCAACCCCAAAGTTGTAAATAACTCAATTCGGGTTACCGACCGGTTCATAACTCATAAGGAGTGAAAGCAACAGACTTGGTAGCCACACGATTTAAAAAGTATATGGTTGTTAACAAAGCATCTCCCCAATATGATATTAGAAATTTTGCTTAAGTCATCATAGAACGTACCATGCCTAAAAGAGTCTTATTTCTCCTTTTTGCAATACTATTTTGTTATAGAGTTCTAGGAATATACAATTGATGTTCAATCCCTATTTCATCACATAAAACTTTAAATTCTTTAGAAAGATATTCTTGACCATGGTTGGTTCTTAAAACTTTAATTTTTTTCTCTAATTGATTCTCAATAAGATTCATAAAAGTTTTAAAGCACCTCAATGCTTTGGACTTGTGAGATATCAAATAGACATGACCATACCTAGTATGGTCATCTATAAAAGTGATGAAATAATAGGCCATATGCTGTACCCTAACATTGATTTGACCACAAATATCAGAATGAAATAATTGCAAAGGAATTATTGCTCGGGCTCTTTTTCCAATGATTTTCTAACTAGTTTTCCTTATAAGCAATGCTCATACGTAGATAATTCAACCTTATTTAAATCACCTAATAAACCTACCTTATTTAAATAATGCATTCAATCTTACTCGACATGGTTTAATCTAGCATGCCATAATTTCATATTATCCTCATAGTATTCAAAGAAGAAGAAATGAAAGAAAAACTAGCTTTATTGAAATAATTAGGATCAACATCCATAATTATAAAATTGTTCGAAACAAAACCAGAACCATAAAAAATGTCATCCAAAAATAGGTAGACTTTATCATCCTTAACCATTGGGAGTAGCCTAATGGTTAATAGTACTTTTTAATTTTTAATCATGATAGAATTATAAAATCTAATTTAATTAGGTTATATTACCAACATTTTCAAACTTATAAAAATTGGTTAATAGTAACTTAAATATTTTTTTCTATTTTTCATCATCTTTATAATTAATTTTTTAAGAAAATATACATAAAGATAATATTAATAATTTAATTTATTTATAAATTATAATTATAAATTTAATTAATTAAATTATAAAAAAAATTAAAAATTTTTAGTGATTGAATAGAGACGGAAATTTTCGTCACTAATTTGCTGGGAAACGCAAACCTGATGTGGCAGCTTAATTATTCTGTCGCTAAGTCCACATGGGTGTCCACAGCAGCTGCTTCCATTTAAACTAACAGAAATATTGATAAAGTTCCAACATTGAAAAGTGTTTCAAAATTTAGTGCTTGAATTGTAACGAAATAAGTTTAGTACAAACATTGAAAGTACCCTATAGTTGGGGTATTTTTTTGTAATTAACCCAAAAATTTATTTAATGATTTTTATTATATTGTTTATTATATATTTTTGGATTTTATCTTTTATTTGGACTTTTATTTTGTACAATTCAGATGTTTTTATTTTAGTATATTATGATTTGTAATTTTGCATATTTTTTAGATATAATTTTTTATTTTTTTAAATAGTTTTAATATTCAATTTTTTGATTAACCAAACCGAATCGATCGAAAAATTTGGTTCGGTTAGTATTCGATTATTTAAATATTTTGGTTCGGTTGATCAAAATTTTAAAATTTTTATTTTCGGTAATTTCAATTCGGTTCGGTTATTGAACCAAACCGATCGTTGCACATCCCTAACTGAAACTCACCTCCTAACCATACTCTTTAACTGTAAGGGAATGCCGTTTATATGCTCATTAAGCCATGGGTGATACACTTTATGCCCACTCCTGAGCACCAACTTAGACTGAGTGTTACTCCTTAACACTCATAGTTTAGTTACCTTATATAAAAATCAAATAATGAAATGACCATAATGATCACTCTAGCACTCATCTAACAAGTTCTGAAGCACTATATGGTAACTAAATGAGTCACGCATAACATCATAAAGCAACTTGTGATCCCTACCACTACTTAGGCCACCAACCCAAATACAGTTTTGCATCTTCTTATGCATATTGACCATATGATGCACAATATCATCAATTTTGGCCTTCTTATGTATCATTATGCTTTGAACCTCATGCACTCATGCATTGGCCTCAGCAACTCCTTGAGGAATCCGTGAAATTATTGGCATCCTTATCATCACCATACCTATTACACATAATAGAAAAAAATTGTTAGTACACTCATATACAAACAAAATGATTGAGACTCATTTCAATCAAATATAAAGACAAAATCCAAAGGATTAATTTTCAAACAAATTTAAAAATTAAAGAAGGCAAAAAACACATTTTCTTTAAATTTTCATAAGTTTTTCAATAAAATAATTTGCAAAAAAATATTTTGATGCTAAAAAGAAATTTTAAAAAACACAAAAAAATTAGGAAAAATTAAGAAAAAGAAAATTGCAAAAAACTGGGTCAAAAATGGTGGGCAGAAGAGGGCTTATATGCCCACATACACCAGTAAAAGTGGGCCTTACGTGCCCCACGAGCAAAAGGCAAACCACATGCCAGCAGAGGCATCGTTCCATGTGGCATAACCCATTAGGCCATAAGTTACCTTGTCAGACACTTACTGACATATGGTAGCCACTCATTGGTCCATGCAAATGCTACATGGCACATAGCTGGACTAATCGATGACACATGGCATGACCACAGTATGCCATATGGTGGATGACCATTTGCCCACGTGTCTCCTGTGGCATGACTCATCAAGCTATATGGCGGGATCTATATGCCATGTGTCATCACCACAAACTATGACGTATTACCGCATCAGTGCACGTGGCACATTTTGGTTGGTCTACGTGGTGCCACGTGGCACCCATAAGGACCCATACTAGTGACATATGGCTCTACATGATTGGGCCATGTGTCACTTCCCCATTGGTCCCACTACAAGAACATAGCCATTTGGCAACGAAAATTAGCAACGAAAAATGTTAATTTTCTGTTACTAATAAAAAATAGCAACGGAATCAACGGTTGCTAATTTTTAGCAATGAAAATTTTATTTCGTTGCTAAATTTAGCAATAAAATTCATTTTTCGTTGCTAAATCCAACCAATGTAGATTTGGTGAATTGATCAAAATTAGCAATGGAATAACATTTATGTTGCTAAATTTAGCAACGAAAAATTGTTTTTTCTTTGCTAAAATTAGCAATGGAATCAGATTTTCTTTGCTAAATTTAGCAATGGAAATTCATTTTCTAAATTAACCCACCAATAAAAAAATTCACGATGGTAAAATCCATCTCCATTCCTTTGCTAATATTTATTATAATTTTTTAATTATTATTTCCAACAAAGAATACAAATAAATATATTGCAAAATTACACCAATCCCTGAAAAATTTTAAGCAAACACAAATAACCAGGAACAATAAACAATTGCTAAATGTTGATTATTTTGAAATTAAATACTTCTTTTAGTGTACAACTAGTGGAAAGCATCCAAATCCATAAGCTCTAATATTCTTATCAAACTAATAATGTAAATATTCATATCAAAAAGTGAAAAGTATTAGGAGTAAATGAAGTCTTCAATATGCTGCATAACGGAACCAACAGAGCCTCTGTCCTTCATTTTCTTTCTTTTGTTATATTACAAAATACATATGTATATCAAAGGTCTATTATCATGAACATAATATTAAAATCAGCAATTTTTTGAATTTATTAACTATGATTCCTTATATATTTTCTTTTAGAATTTATTTTAATTGCATTATTTAATTTTAAGATAGTCATGTGTTGAGTTTTTTTTAAATTATTTTTTTGGGATGATTAAATAATAATCGAAATCTCCAAAAGCCAAAATTTATGAATATATACGCATGGTTGTGACTTGTGAGAACTAATAGACCCATATTCTTCTTATTAAAAATAGATATATTAATTAATAATTAGTTCTCTAGTTCTTATCAAAAAATAAAATTGCTAACACAAAATAAAAGGGAGGCAAATTGTGTGTTTACAACAATTGCACATTAAGCATCTTCAATTACCGCAAACTCAAGATAGAATATAGCCAATTTCATTTTTATTTTGCACAAGTTCCAGTCATTCAATCAGATTTACTTGTTAAGAATAAAGAAAGATAAATTTACAATTATAGCCCTAATACATTTTTGACTCTAATTATTACAGATTAAATTTCAAAACTAGGCTATACTAAGTCTTTACTTTCTTTTTGATTTTCCTGTTAGCTATTGGTAATTGCAACTTACATGTGTCATTAAATTCTTGGTCAAAGTTTCTGGTCATGCCCTTAGATGATAACTTTTAGGTAGTTAAATAACAAATGAGATAAACATAACAAAAAATTGCAAAAACTTGAGCAAAGATACTTAAATGTACCCTATATATATATATATATATATATATATATATATATATATATATATATATATATATATATATATATAAGAAAAGCAACCAAACATGGTGTAAAGTGGTATGTGCAAACATACTCGAAATTTTCTCTAGCCAACATGAAAACCATATAACAAATTAGTAAGGCAAGATACATTTAGCCAGCATTATCAATTAAATAAATATTTAGTACAACTATTTAACTTTCATATTTTTGTTAACACTGAGGATTGTAAGGATCAAAAGTCATTAATTCCAATTTTGTTAACTGCAGAACACCAATAAAAATTAAGTAGATGTATATTTCTATGGAATAACTTAACAATAGAGCATCATAAAAATTAAGTAGATTAAAATTAAGAATTGGGACCAAATTAATTAAGGAGCATGTGATAACCACACAGTTACCTCACACGAGTGGTAGCCAGCCTAAACCGAAGAATAGTTTGCAGGAGGAACAAATAGTCTAGAGTATACCCAACCTAAATCAGATTCAAAGAAGTGCAGAAGATCCATCAATACTGGCAGCAATTTATGAAGGGGAACATAACTAACCATCTATTGTTCAGTTGCTGTAGTAAGTTGCATTTGCCCCATTCAATTTAATAGATTCACTATAGTAATTTATTGCCTTATTCTACTACTTCCCCTTAAATGCAACATTCCCCTGAAAATAAAATCTTTCCATCAGGAGTTAAAAAAAGTACTCATTCTACTTGTTTGATGGATTATAGCAATGCTACTAGCTGATCAGTAGGAGATCTCTATTGCACCTTATAGTAGAAATGCAACAAAATCATACAACTGGAGGAGCCGAGAAATTGTAATTGCCATCAAATATATGCTTGGTAAACCTTTCATGGCATATAAATTACAAACTTACTAAAACAGATTTTAAGTGCAAACATTCATCAAACGTTTAGCATAAACACACAAGATAACTACTAAAATAGCAATACTCTTAATTTCTAACACCTAAAGCTAAATGAAGTTCGGCAACCCAAGAAGGATCCAATAAAATATGTACTCCATCAATCAAATATAAGAGGAAGCATGACAAGTCATCCTACTGCTTGTGGCGGGTTCTAAGCTTGTAATTCAAATGTCGAATCACATTTTTTACTGACATGATACCAATATCCTAGCCATTGAACCATTAACTTCCAAATCTAATGGGTTGCAAGTAAAGGCACATACTCAATTTTATAGCCCATGCCTTGACAAATTCCGAGTCAACCAAATATACATGCGTAAAAATTAACAGAATTCACTAAAGCCATGGTCATGTTTATTAGAGTCCAACAACAACAGAACTTTGTTTGGGTCCTTGGATAGTGCGCTGCACATTTGAAAAGTTTCATTTCTAATCATAAAAGATTTCAGCTTACAATTTTATCCATAAATCAAAGAAAGGTAATTCTTAAATTAGAACCAAGTTTGCCTGCACATCAAAACACATCAAATAAACAGTGAAATTACCATGGAAGGAAGAAAATAGTCACTAGACTTTAAAAAGGAACTAATGTACATTATCAAAATACATATGGTGAACTAACCTTTTCCTCTAAAAGTTCAGAGGCATCCATATTTCCATTGGTATCTGGCAATGATGCTGAATTAGAAACAATGCTAACTTGCTATTGAAAAGATAAATAGATGTCCACGACCGTATCCAGAAGAAAATTATCAGCTTCGTGGAATGATATAAATGAAATAGAAAAAGAATAACCATGATGCTTTCCTAAAGGAATCACAACCTGAGAGTGGGATATAAACATTGAAACAAAAGATAACAAATACATAAAATAAGCTATAGGATTTAAATCATATGAAAGTCAACAACTGTAACACCCTAATCCACAAGACATGCAGAATCATCAATACTAGCATAAACCTAGTAAAGATCGGGCAAAATAATAATAATAATAATAATAATAATAATAATAATAATAATAATAATAATAATAATAATAATAATAATAATAATAATAATACAGGCCTTAATAACATGCAATAACATAACCAAATCAAACTTCGAAATAAGGAGACATAACATAAATGGCCTTCATTATTGAGCGAAAACATCAGAGGCAACTGCAACCTGTCAAATCTTCTCTTCAATGTGGGTCGAGTCACTGCAGGCATCAATCCAAAGTGGAGCTTATCCTGAGACCTATACAGATAAAGAAATCCATGCTAAGTTATAAAACTTAATGGGGAAACACAAATGGTATGGATAACTCTTTCAAGACATCATCAAATCATGGTAGTACTCATAACTAACAAAAACATGATTCCTCAACTTTAATAGGAAAATACCTTGCTTATAATAATCTATCACCTTAGGTGAATTCATTGAGTTCATGTAGACTTTTCAAATCACTTGCATTATTAAACCCCTTTTCTTATTAAACTAGTATAATTTATGCCCCTCATTATGCATTAATTATGAATCTAGACATCATGATTATTTATAGTACAAAACTTCAATCATATGCATTTAATCACATTGGTTACATAAGATATGCATTCAATGTTTAATCAAAGCATAAGGGAGAGCATATGTCATGTAGCATCTATAAGAGATACTGTTAGACATAATTACTTCATATATATCACACAATCTTAAGTATAAATACATTTATAATTCACAATTCCTGTTCATAATCATGTATTCCTTAATGCTATTGACCGGTATCTAGCAAGTGTACTAGATCAGTTAGTAATATAGAAAAATATAATTATGACCCTCTAATATCGAACCCAAGGGAAACCTGTGTTTGTGTGAGTGATTTGAATTTTAAATAAAATTTGTGTGAGGAAGAAAGAAGAAAAATCTCAAAATTGTGATGTTGAAGGTTAAAAACTAAAAGCAAAACTTTAAAACTAAAAATAAAATAAAACAATGAGAGATTTAAAATAATTGAATGTAAAACAAAAGCAAGCAATTAATTGAGGTAAAAATCAATATTAAAAGCAACTTTCACTAAAGGACTATCCACCTTAACTAATATTATTATGACTTAATCAAAAGAGAAACACAAGTGATTATGAAGAATACAGATAAATAAAACTAGATAACTTAACTCAAGATTATCATTCTAAGCATTAAAATTCTCTTATTCAGAAAAATCCAACACTTAGCATAAAGATTTGAATTAATCCTCCTAGATGTCTATTAAATTCTTTTTCAAGTAATTTAACTTCAACCTATTTTTAGTTACACCCTTCTTAATCTTAACTTACCTCAATTAACACAAAATTACATCTATTTAAGAATATAATCATGCATTAACATAAGTAAACTAACCTAAGAACATGCATATCATTGATCAAATCAAAAACCAATTATTAACCAATAATTAAACAAGTTAACAACCAATCTTTAGCTAAATAATGATAAGACTGTGTTTAAGAACTAAGAAATAATCAAACTTACATTAAATTGAAGCATAAGCTTAAGTCATAACAATAAAAGTTAAGGATTCAAGTATCCTTTAGCAAAAGTTAAAGAAAACTACTCACTAGACATGTTTAAAAACTAAAACAAAATTTGAAAGAGAAACATTGAATAACAGAACAAATAAAACTATGTAAAACTTCAAGTGCTAAGCTCTGTCTTTTTCTATCTCTCTCCCTTCTTCCTTAGCTTTAATGCCTTTTTTATAGGATGGATTCACTGCCAAAGAAGAAGTTTTGCTGGTTAAGACTTCATATTTTGAGGTTGAGTTGGAGTTTCTCCTGAATAGGAAGATTTTTATCGAAAACTTTCTGTTTTTGCATGGGAGAGTAGTATTTTTGCTTGGGAGGCTGGTCAAAACACTTGGGAGAGCACATTTCCTAGTAAGAAGAGTAAAATTGTGTTTGGGAGAGCAGAATTATGCTCAGAAGAGCACTTCGGTTCTGTCTTTCACGTGCTTCATTTAAAAAAACTTTCCCACTTTTGCCCTAAGTCTTCTTTTTTCTTGCAATTTAATCCTTCTTTCTTGCAATTTAGTCCCTCAGAACACCAAAACTCTCAATTAAGCCAATAAACACTTCAATTAACTAATTAATCATCAAATTAACTAAATTAAAACCAAATTAACTAAATAAAACACCTAAAAAATACACTAAAAATATAGTTTATTTCACAATTATCAAATATCCCACACTTAGCCTCAACCTCCCAGAATAATTAAAATCAAAATTAGATTTAAACAATTCAAGACTAAGTTCAACATTTAACAAGAGCACTCACTCAATCAAGGAAATAAGAATTAACTTTCGTATGTGTGTGCAAGACCAAAATAATATAAGTAATTTTTCAAAAACAAAACACCAGCACGTTTCATAATCAAGCTTTTAGAATTGAAGTATACTAAGTACACTTAAGGTTTCATGCCTGAAACTCTAGAAACACCATAAGCCTTTCCTTTAGCACCGGAACCCAAAGGTCATCTTTGCTAAACAACTTAAAGCAAAACATAGAATCACTTAGCTCTTAATTGGGATGTAATAAGGTTTAGGTACTGGCTATCAAAGAATGGTCAAAAGATAATCAAAGAGAACTAGCCACTCTATACTTGAATAAATCACATTTCTAAATATTCAAGTTATTAAGCACAATTTCCTTGTCAAGCTTTGCCTATTCAACTCCCCTCTGTAGGTAGTGAACATACCCAAATCGAAAATATAAGACTAAAATCCCTCTCACTTTGCTCAATTTTGTCATTTTTGAGAAGTCACTCTTTATTTTCCTTGTAAATAGCCCACACTTAAAATTTTTGCCATATATGTTATCTTTATTTCTTTTTTCCACTACATTTCTTTTCTTTTTTTTCTTCTTTTTTTCATCTAGTTTCTTTTGCAGGAAAATTACAAAAATAGGGGTAAAACAAGGATATTGCACATAATTCTTGCCCTTAATGATGCAATCATTCTCATTACATTGAATTTAAATGCCCAATAAATTAAAGTCTATCCAAACCTAGAGTGGCCAATTCTAGAAGGTAGATAATAGCTTTTAGGCTAAATGGTTAAATAATGAGTGTAACAAAAACAATAAACAAATAGTAAACTTTAAGCATAACTTATTAAGCTCAAATTGGATAACAAAGGTCAATGTAATAAAAAAGGTGGGAAAACAGTCTTTTGATTAGCTCAATAAGAAAAATTTGCCTAGATCACTTTCTAAGTTCCTTGAGTTGCTTTTATATTTTTAAGGGTGATCAGGAAGGTTTTGGTGTCCTAAAAATTTCTTGCTCACTATTTTAATGCACTAGTTTTTCTTTAAATTTCAAAACTGGTCTTTCGTGATTTAGAATGTGAAAGCTAAAAATTATAACCCAAGTTGAGTAATAAACTAGCATAAAATTTCATTTAACAACCTACTTGTCTTACTGTTAAACTAAAATCTTGACTAATGTAAAAATCTAAATTTAAGTTCAATTTGTTCAACTTCTGAGAAAAACTAGGGCAAACTAAGCTTTGTGTAAACTAAGTGATACATGCTAATTAACTACTTATTAAAGTGTTTTTAGGACAAAAACAATTAAATAACAAAGACTAGCAACTATTCATAATATTATTGAGTTAGTTATAGTACGAAGTTGCTCCTAACATTACTATTACACACCAAAAACAAACTAAAAATAAAACAAAAGAACATAATATAAAAGGGGAGAGTTTGATTCTATTTCTTGAATTTTAACAAAATTTGAGCTTAGAGAAGCTCTAACTACTCTAAAATTTTTTTGTCCTTAGCAACTGCAATCATTGCGGCGATGATGGTGGTGGTGAATCTTTCTTCCAATAGCTGTGCACAAATCGCTGAAAATCTTGCTTTTGCTCATCCACACACTCTTGCAGATTGTCTATCTTCCCCTGCATAACATCCAATCTAGCATTAACTTGATTAAGAACATCCATTACCTGAGATAAGAGGGTTCTGCTGTGGATGGTATTGCTTGATTGTCATGCACTTGCAACTCATCTTCCTCCTCATGATGGTCATCAACTTTAATATTATTCAACCGTAAGTACTCAACTTGTGATGTCCAATACAGATGAGGCTCGGCCTATAACACTTTCATGCATTTCAACATCTCAAAATCAATGTAAAGTGAAGGGCCATTAAGAGGTTTGCCTAAATCCTTGTGGTTAACCACCTCAGCTAGGATGGTGGCAATCCATCCAATAGAGATTTCCTTGACTTTTGGAGATTTTTCTTATAATTCTGCAATCTTATCTATGATACAAGCCACCCCATTTATTACAACTCCCTCAATCATACATCTCAGCAACATGACTTGCATAGAATTTACTGCACTAGGTCTTCCAACATAATTGAAAATCGATCTTGATAAAAAAATGGTGTAAAATACGTAAGGCATGATCTCGTAGGGAATGTGCTTTAAGCCTGCTACCCCTCCATGGAATTGGATCAAGAGGATCTCGTACAACTTCCCAATTTTTCTGCTTGGTGCTGTTGGGCAATTCACCCAAACCAACAGTTGGAAAGTGCAAATGGGCTATAAACTCAAGAAAACTCATAATGTACTTTGTCTTTCCTAACTTAAACTTTACCATTCCGGCATCATGCTTACCTTTGATACAACACTCAAATGAAGCTAAGAAATCTCTCGCTAGTTGTGGGTAGATAGGTGGGTGATGCTTTACAAACTCTTCCCATCCTATATTGATAAGCTGAGGCTCTATTTCACTCCATAAATTCCCTTTAATGATATCCAAGTAAAGCGAAGTCAGGTAGAATGGCTTGAGATACATGAAGTTACTAAAGAACTCATATAAGGAACATTGTGCTCGTTCTACATCTTTCTTAGTGTGCTGCTTAGATGAACTTGAAGCTTCAGTATGCTTCACTTTCCTTGGAGGCACTATAAAACAAGGAAAATGAAAAGTTAGTGCATAATTAAAATCGTGAATAATCATGTGGAGAAATAAAAATTTGATGCACTAATAAATGGTATGCTGAAGTATGAGAGTAATGGATGTGTGAGAAAAGCTTTGAACTAAAGTATGCATAAGTTAATTGAAGTGAAAAAATACTTGTCGAAATGAATACCTCACCATGTGCAATAGCTAGAATAGCCAATTTAATTATCATCTTTGAAGCATAAACTAAAAGTATATTTGATAATTAAAAGTGCTTTGTGAAAGATATAACCAACAAGCAATGCAACGGTTAAGGAATTTTTAAGGTAGAAAGTGAAAATTTTCATTATGGCATTTCATCGAATAAGTTGTGTGCATATTTTTCCAAAGAAAAATCAAGATCAATTTGAACTCTAAATTTAACCAAATTCTCTCAATTCAACAATAACATGCATTCTCTAAGCTCAATTGAAAAAAATGTTAAAAGAAATAAGTAATTAAGCTCAAAAGAAAGTGCAAAGAAACCTAAATATGCAAGACTAAACCCAAATTATAAACCAAAATCATCAATTTATAGTGTTAATGTGAAAAGTAAGGAGATGAAGTAAACTTACTTGCTTTGGAATAACACAAGAAAATGAAAGAAAATGGGGTTTTAGACTTAGTTGCTTGGGAGAGCTAGAGATAATTTTGGGTGAGTGAAGGAGTGTGTGAAGTGAGTGAAGTGAATTATAAGAGATAGGAGGGAAGTGCTTGGGTGAGCAATAAATGTGCTCGGGAGAACACTTTGTGTCTGCCAAAACTTTGTATATTGTGAGAGCATGGGAAAGGCATGGGCGAACGGTGCGACTATCTTGGGCGAGCGGTAGTGGACTGCTGGGTAGGCGCACGATGTGCAAGAGAGCATCCATCTCGTGCAAGCGAGCAAGGACAAGCTATTGGGCAGGTATGATGGTTGCGGGGGAACGATCTGCCTTATGCGGATGAGCAGGGATAACCTGCTGGACAGACGCTACACGTGTGGGGGAGTGGTAATCATACTTGGGTGAGTAGGGATACATAGTTGGGCAGACAAGCTTTGCGCGGGGGAGCGATCATCCTTGCACGGGCGAGTACGACGTTGCTGCCTCTTTCGGTGCTGGTCTACTCCGTAGAGCACCAATATGCTCGGTAGAGCATAAATATGCTCTAGAGAGCATAAAAATACTCACCCAAGGAATTTTACCTCCTGCACCATAAAATAACCAAAGTTTTAGATGGAAAACATATAATTTTTAAACTGAATTAGCTACATGAAATTTTTCACTAAGCTCATCTTAGATTTTGCATTTAAATTTAGTGAATCAAAAGTAATAACAACATGCAACCCAGGCAAAACATAATATAGAGTTTTTTTTTAAATGGTTAAAACTACAAACTAGCTAAACTAAGTACTTAAACAATTAAGACATGCATGACAAAAAAAAAACTAAAAGTTAACATCTATGCTATAGAAATTAAAAATTAAGGAGTGAAGGAAAATTAGTTTTGAGTTTAAAAAGTCCTCAGCTAGACTTTTTTTGTTGCATCCCCTTAGCAGTCTTGAAATACCATGGTTGCCTCAGCAACCTCCTTTTGCCCAACTTGGTATGGTTTCAACCTATGACCATTGACTTTGTATTCATTACCATCTCTTGGATTTTTTATGGTCACCACTCCAAAATTATTGCTGGATATGACTTGATAAGGGCCGATCCATCTTGATTTCAATTTCCCTGGGAATGATCGGAGTCTACTATTATATAACAAGACCATCATACCTGGGGTGAAATCTTTTACTTTTAATCTCGTATCATGCCACCGTTTTGTTTTCTCCTTGTACATGGCAGCATTTTCATAAGACCAATGGCAAATTTCCTCAAGTTCATTGAGCTACAACTTTCTTTTTTCACATGCACTTCTTAAATCAAAGTTAAGTAATTTTGTAGCCCAATATACTTTATGTTCTAATTCCACTGGTAGATGACTTGCTTTTTCAAAGATAATTCTAAAGGGAGACATGCCTATGGGGTTTTGAATGCAGTTCTATAAGCCCATAGAGCCTCATCTAACCTAAGAGACCAATCTTTTATGGAATTGTTGACAGTTTTCTCTAAGATTGATTTCAACTCTTTATTAGACACTTCCACTTGTCCATTTGCTTGAGGGTGGTATGGGGTTGTGATTTTGTGATTAATACCAAATTTTCAAAGCAAAGTCTTAAATTGATGGTTAACAAAATGTTTGCCACCATCACTTATAATAGCCCTAGGTGCTCCGAATCTAGTGAAAATATTTTTCCTAATGAATTCAAGCACAATTTTTGCATCATATGTTCTAGTAGCTATTGCTTCTACCCATTTACTCACATAATCCACGACTACCAAGATATACTCAAAACCAAATGAATTTGGAAATGGTCCCATGAAGTCTATCCCCCATACATAAAAAATCTCTACCTTTAGCATATTGTTCATAGGCATCTCATCTCTTTTGGATATATTTCCTACTCTTTGGCATCTATCACAATTTTCTATAAAAGATTTCACATCCGTAAAAAGAATAGGCCAAAAAAAACCTGATTGAAGAATTTTCTGGACTGTCCGATTTGGCTTGTGATGACCTCCAACCTCTCATCCATGACATTGCCTCAATATATCCGCCTATTCCCCTTCTGGAATGCATCTACGAAGCACATGATTGAGGCAAATTTTGCTAAGATAAGGATCGTCCCAGAGATAATGCTTAGCATCTACTCGGAGCTTTTTCTTTTATTGCCAAGTATAGTCCTTAGTAAGATGTCCTCCTGTAAGAAAATTAGCTATGTTAGCATACCATGGAACTGAATTTTCATAAGTATGTAAAGCACAAATATGTTCATCGAGAAATAAATCAAAAATTTCTCCCTTTTCAATGCTAGCATGATCCAATCTAGATAGATAGTCAACTACAAAATTCTTAGTTCCTTTCTTGTCCTTAATCTCAATGTCGAATTCTTGGAGTAGTAAAACCCATTGGATAAGCCTCGGCTTGGAATCCTTCTTCATAAAAAGGTGTATCAATGCTGCATGATCCGACCACACCATAACTTTAGACCCTGGGAGATAAGATCTGAATTTTTTGAAAGAAAAGACTATCGCTAATAGTTCTTTCTCCGTGGTTGTATAATTGACTTGAGCTCCTGTGAGTGTATGGCTTGCATAGTAGATAGTATAGAAAATCTTCTCCTTCTGCTGTCCTAAACCACTCCAACTGCATAATCACTTGCATCACACATAATTTCAAATGGTAAGCTCTAATCGGGTGATGCTATGATCGGTGCACTTACTAACTTTTGCTTTAATAGATTAAAAGCCTGCAAACACTCAACATCAAAGTTAAATGCAGCATCTTTAAGCAACAAATTAGAAAGTGGCTTGGCTATTTTAGAAAAATCCTTAATAAATAGACGATAAAACTCGGCATGACCAAGGAAACTTCTAATACCCTTAACACTAGTCGGTGGAGGTAATTTTTCTATCACATCTACTTTAGCCTTATTGACTTCAATGCCTTTTTTAGAGATTTTATGCCCTAGGACTATTCCTTCTCTAACCATGAAATGATATTTTTTCCAATTTAGAACAAGGTTAGTCTCTTGACACCTTTCTAAAACCAATGCAAGATTATGTAAACAAGATTTAAAATCGTGACCATAAATTGTGAAATTATCCATAAAGAATTCCATAAATTTTTCAATAAAATCATGACATATGGCCATCATGCATTGTTGAAATGTAGCAGGTGCATTACAAAGACCAAAAAGCATCATCCTATATGCAAATGTTCCATAAAGACATGTAAATGTGGTCTTTTCTCGGTCTTCTGGGACTATAGGTATTTACATATACCCCGAATAACCATCTAAGAAACAATAAAATCTATTTCCTGCAAGTCTTTCTAACATTTGGTCGATAAAGGGCAATGGAAAGTGATCTTTTCTAGTGGCATTATTTAATCTCCTATAGTCAATGCATACTCTCCATCACATTATTGTGCGTGTAGGAATTAACTCATTATTTTCATTGGTTATTACAGTCATTCTCCTATTTTAGGCACACATTGTATAGAACTTACCCAATTACTATCAGGGAGATTAGTCACGGAGGGGACCTTTGAGGCTCGTCCTATATCTATAGTACTAGTAGAGGAACTAGAGTTACAGAATCGACAATTGGAAGCTCTTGAAAAGCTTATTTTTACCCTTCCATCATCGTACTGAGTTATTTCCCTCAAATGAGTGTTTGGTTTAGATTTTGGTTTAGTTGCTCCTTCTAAAACCCATTCTTCAGGAAGATCAATATCTTTCCAAAGTATGGTTTTTGGAATAACAGTATTTGCTCTGGATAAATCCATTTGTAAAAACAAGGTTTCACCCTTTTTTGTGATATTTTTTACAGATGTAAAAGCAGAAAACATTGTTTTATAATGTATTCTAAAAATAATAGCTACTGGAATAGATCCTTCCAGCATTTTGTAATTATGAGTTTTAATTTGTAAAACCAAAGATTTCAAAATGTTTGGATCTGCAAGAGATAATGAAATATTTGGTGAGCATTCAAATGAGATTGGTCCTTGGAAAAGACTTGACTCAACTGAGCTTATAATTCCATCTTCAAAATCTAAAAACCTTGCATCTCTTAAAACACAGAGAATTGAGGTGTTTAATCATTCTCTTGTTAGAGGTTTTATTCCTACTTGAACAAGACCTATATGAATGTATTCATATTTTCTTTCTATGTGTTTTTGTAAAGTTTTTTTTTTTGTGAAAGAAGATGAATAGTTTCAAATGGTCTTGAGATTTGAACTCCTCGTTCTTCTGTTTTAATAATGAAATTAGTTTTTATGAGTTTTTGAAAAAGACTATTCTCATAAACTTGATCTCATTTTATTTTTGGAATTTTCCAATTGTTTATTGATTTTTGAAAAACTTCAATAGTGATTTCTTTACTGTTTACTATGTTTGATCTTTGTGATCCTAGATCCAAAGAGTTTGAGGTAGAAGAAGTAGATAAAGAAGTAGTTCTACAAAATAAATTATCCATATTTTAAATATTAATTTTTTTTAAAAGATTTTTTTATTTCTTACCTGGATAACCTTACAATGGATTTATAGCCCTAAATACCTATCCGTCGGCTAACATGGGACTTACTGCCCTGTAACTAACCTTTACCCAGATAATATTTCAAAAATATTTTTAGAAAATAATTAATTTTGAAAATATGAACAAGTTACTGTATAGATCTACCACCCCTCTAGGCTCTGATACCAAAGGATGCCTCGGATCTGAAGGGATGTTTATTAAAGATCTATGAACGTGAGTGCAGAAAATATAAGGTACGTGGCATAACAGCGCACTATACTATTCAGTATAGCTCTCGAAGAGGGGGTTATATATTCCAGCCTATATACCTGTTTAATTTAACACAAGCATTATGTAAGCAGAATTTCTGATGCACAAGATCAGCATAAGCCGCAGGTGCAGAGCATACTTATGAATGCAACAACACTTGAACACAGATATGAAAAATATAATTTTATAAATGAAGATAGATTACAAGAAAGTAAAGCTCAACACATGAGTATACTTACATTTTCTGAAAACAAAATAAAATTTACAAGTTTATTTTTGGAGATAATACTTTAAGCTTTCAAAAGATTACAGGTATGCTCAAGACATGAGCTCCTATTTCTAAGATTGAGAGGGTTTTGTGCCTAAAAAAGAGTCTGCCTTCAATGGAGATGGAGAATCCTTTTTATAGAAGAAAGTATCCGTTTGTTACACCATAATAAGTGGGAGCTTGGACCCAAATTTAGCCGGAAAGATTTCCATAAGTCACGGGAGTTTTGAGTTGGTGGAACGACTGTTTGTCCATTTTGGAGTCTTCATATGGGGAGTACAGATATCTGTCGAAAAGATAAGAAAAGAATCTAATCATTTTCTTTCTTTTTTTATGGGCTTGTTTAGGCTTTGGGCTAGGCTTGTTTATAATAAATGGACTTTAAAACGAGTCTATGTTTAAGGTGGTGGGAAAATACCGTAACAATCATCCTCATTATTATCTCCTAAGTCGATAATAGGCTCAGAATCTGAAGATGAGGCTTTTGAAGGAATTGAGGAAGCTTTTGAAGATGAGGCCTCACTTTGGAGAAGTTGGGCCACAATCTGGAAGTTTTCTTCCTTAATGTTTGCCGCTGCTAGTTGGGTTTGTACAAAAGACTTCTGGAACTGGTTTGGTAAGTCCTTGTGCTTGGAGCCATTTCAAGATTTCATATTTTTTGATGCTTTCTGGAACTGCAAACTTAGTCCACCAGCGAATTTGGAACCTTTGGACCAATGTTGTTTGGGCCTCCTTTTGTTGGTAGTCTAAATACCATGTTGTTATCTATGGTAGATAGAATTTTGTGGTGAAAAGCATCAAGGGATGAAATTGCCTTTCCCTATTTGAAGGTTTGTAAGTATTTTTGAACAATTGGTAGCCTTCCTGGACTGAAGGTTTTAAAATTTCAGGAGAGGCTTCGTATAATTTCAACCAATAGTTGAACAAAAAGGGAATTTTTGTGGGGCTTATGTTTAGGAAGAAAAATAGCCAAGTGTGGCTAAATTTTTAGTTTTGGAGAAGGAATGCATTATACTAGGCTTGTTGGTAATCCTAGTAAGTGTATGTCCTATAGTGATTTAAGGTTGTTTGGAAGCTAACTAGAAAGTGTTTAGGGGTATAAAGAGCCAATCCCCATTCGAGTGGAGAAAGGATTTTATGAATTTTGATAGTAGAATAGAGGATTTTAGGGCTTTTTTTGGGGTTATGAGTAACCGTCACAGAACCAGTAGTTTTCAATATTGCTAAGTAATAAGGCTGGGGTTTTGTTAAATCCCAAGGTTTAGAATACCAGCCTTTTGGGAAAATTTGAAGTATGGCCTATTGAGGGTTTTAAAAACAAAAATCGTCCTCAATAGTCCATATATATTGAAATTTAAATTTTACAAATTGTTCTGCTTTTGGTAGTTTTGATTGAGACAAAACTAATTCAAAATCATTTTGAGATAAAACTATTTGTGAAAATTCCTCTTTCGAGGGTTTTGAAATGATTTCTTCACAAGAATTTTTTGAAATAATAATTTTATTGCAAGATGATTCTTGTAATGTTTTTGAAGAACTTTGAGAAAGGGTTTCTGGAGTTGAAGATTCTCCTTTCTCGATTTTTGCAATAGGGTTTAGATTTTTACCTATGAAGGCCTCTTGTTTTGCAATTTTTTCTTTTAAGGCCTCAATTTCTGAGAGAGCCTTTAGAGTTTGAAGCCTTTCCTCCTTTTGGGGTTTTAGGGCTTCTTCAGCTTTTAGGGCCTTTTAGAACCAAAATTTTAGTTCTGGTTCCTTTTGAACAGTTTGGATCCAATTATGGATCATTTGGGCCTGCTATTTGGCCTTTTCTTCATCGTCTTCGACCGCTTGGGTCCAAGATTTTATCGGAACAGCAGTCGAGATTGCTGGTTTTGGATTTTTTTTCTTATGGGTCCTCTGGGACCTCCTTTTCTTTTCCCTTTTTGGATTTTCTCGGCATTTTGGGAAATCACTCAAGACCTGTTTTGTAGGAATTCTCTAGTTAGAAAATCGGGAATTGAGTTTTTATCTCCTCAAATAAATTCGATTTCAAAATAAAAAACACTAAGAATTGCTTACCATCTGGCAAAAATCTATTTTAATGCAATGTTTTGAACATCTTTTTGCAAAATTTCTTTAGCAGATTTACAGTCAATATGAAGTAAAAACTTTTGATTAAGTAAATCACTTTGAAATTTTTGGATGCACATAACAATCGAAAGAATTTCTTTTTTAATGGTTGGATAATTCTTTTGACAATCATTTCAATGTCCAGATGTATATTGAACAATGCATTCTTTGCTATTGACCTTTTGTTTTAATATTCCCCCATATCCTATGCCTGAGGCATTTGTTTCTACGATTTTAAATGCTGAAGGATCAGCAAGATGCAGACATGGGATTTCTTTTACCCATTTTTTGATTTGTTGAACAACCCTAGTGTGTTCATTAGACCAAGGCACTGGATTTTTCTTTAACCTATCATGCAAGGGTTTTGTAAGGAGATTAATGTTTGGACAGAAATCCAAAACATAATTTAAACTTCCTAAAAATCTTTGGAGTTGGATTTTGTCCAAAATTTTATCAGAAAATTTTTCTACAAAAATTAAAGATCTCTCAATTGGAGTAATTGTTCCTTGGGTGATATAATGACCTAAGAAACGAATTTTCATTTGGAAAAGAGAGATTTTTGATTTAGAAACTACTAAGCCATTTCTTCTTGCTACCATAAAAAAAGTTTTTAAATCTTTGTAATGTTGTTCCAAAGAGTTTGAAAAAATTAAAATATCATCTATATATACTATACAAAATTTTGAATAAGGCTCGAAAATATCATTCATTATTCTTTGAAATTCTGATGGAGCATTTTTTAGACCAAATGGCATTACTGTCCATTCATAGTGACCAAAGGGAATAGTGAAAGCCATTTTATAACGATCTTTTCAGTTTGAAAAGCCATTTGAAAAGAATAAGGCAGAATGTAAACCTTGTAAAAGATCTTTTTTATTTGGAATTGTATATTGAATCCATTTCAAAGCTTTGTTTAAAGGCTTGTAATTGATCACAAGTCTGGGTGTTCCTCTTTCTATTTTTAAGTTTTTATTGACATAGAAAGCTGCACAACTCTAAGGGGATCTGGATTTTACAATTATTTTTTTAGAAAGTAATTCATGAATTTTATTTTTACAATGATTTCTAAGTTCATGATTAATTTGAATTGGCTTAGCTTTTGATGGGATTAGTTTTTCTAAAAAATAATTTTCATATGGTAAATCTACCATATGTTGTTTTCTTTCCCAAAAAGCGTTTGGTAAATCTAAACAAATTTCATTTTCAATTTTATTTCTAAGATCTTGAATTTTTTGTTGAATGAGATTAGTCTCTAAATTCTTCTGGATTCTAGAGAATAAAACATCATGTTTTAAAAATTGAAGATGTTTTTGTTTTCCTTGAATTAAAAGATTTAATTCATTTTTATAAACAAAACAAGCCTTTAAAAGGTTTAAATTCCTTTATCTGGGTTTTTCGATGAAAGGGAAAACAATTTTATTTTCTTTATTTTTAAAAGAAATACTATCATAGTTTACAAAATAGGAAGTTATCATATTGATAAATTGAGTCCCTAAAATGACACTATGATTTATATTTTCTAATAAAATAAAAGCAGTTTTGATTGAAACAGAACCATTTTTTATTGTGGCTTCAGTTTTGCTTTTGATAATCATTTTCAAATTATTTGTTGTAGAAAGCTTTTCATTTGTTTCTTTAGCAAATCTTTTTGGAACAATACCATTTTTTAGGCAATTTAAATCTACACCGGTATCGAAAAGGGCAATGGTTTCAATTTGAAAATTATCTGAAAAAAACAAGTGTTATTTTAATCAGATATTTTCTGCTAGTAACAGTTCTTAAAACAAACAAGAAATCATCTGGAATTGTTTCCACGTTTTCAATTTCTTTTCTTGTGTTTTCAAAATCTTCTTCTTCTTCTTCAGAAGAATGTTCTTCAGTTTCATTTTGTTTAGTATATCGTGAAACTAACTGTTGAAGAAGATCAGAGTCAGATTGTTGTTTTTGTTTGAGAATTTTCAACTCTTGTTTTACTATTCCAATTTCTTATTGAAGTGACTGGATAGTAACATGAGGTTTTTTCTGAGATTGTTTTCCTAAGATTTTCGTTAGATTATAAGGGTTTGTTTTAACTAAAACTGTGTTAGAAGGCGAAGGGGATTTAGGTGTCTTTCCTTCAAAAGATTTTAAGAGTTTCTCTATAATTTCTTTTTGAAGTTTTTTATCCTTTATTTGTTTTACAATATCAAGCATTAACTCTTGATCTTTTGTTAAAACATTAATAGATTTTTTTGATTGTGAATTAGAATAATTTTCTGTTGAATTAAATGTTGCTAAATCATCAAATTCAATAGAATTATTTTCTTCAGATAAATCTGTTTGAGTTTTTTCTTCTTAAGTTTCAATTAAAAGTAATGAAATTTTTTGTTTTATTTCATCTTTTAATCTTTTAAATGAGATGGATCTCCTATGAAGTGCAAACTAATTATGTGAATTAGTGTTGTGACTGCATCTGGAATAGGGTTTCCTAACTCATTGAGGATGGGAGTTCCTTCCTCCGTTGTTTGAATAGCACTTAAAATTTGTTACTGTTGTTGCTCAGTAAGATGAAAATCCCACCAGCCTTTTAACTGACCTGAAAAACCTGCTATAAGCAATTCAGCTATTGCTCTATCAGGGGTATTTGTTTGGGTTTTATAGGCATTGGATGTCATGTCATCTATTGCAGAAGACTACGGATATTATACTCAGACATACCATCTATGTTCCACTCATAGACAGTAGAGGCATTGAATTTGGACTGATATAATATGTTTGGTCTATTTTCTATTCCTAAGTCTGGAGCAGTTACCATGGCCAAAGGTGAAGGTGAATTTCGTGGCCAATGGAGTCTGGACAACTCCTATTTTTGACTTTCTTCAGAGTCAGAAATCTGATCTTAGATCCTGACCATTTTATTTTTATCTAAGGTGTCATGTGTAACCATGGGAGCAGAAGTAGAGGATGACTCTATCTTACTTAACTGGTCTTTCAAGGCCTTAGTAAATTTTGATTTACCCTCATTAAATAATTTTTGACTAGTTTGGATACTTGAAAAGGTTTAAAGACAGGGTCTTTTAACTTTGATTTTGTTGTTCCAATAGGGGAAACGACAGAAGTTTTTTTGGTGCTCCTCTATCCTAGTTAATTGTTTTGCAATTGTACTAAGATGAGTATTTGTAAAATTATTCCGTTGAATAATGTTTTTAATATCCTTATTCGTATTTTTATTCGGAGTTTTGTAAGGACTAGCTTCTACTGTTTGGTTTAAATGTGTTATTTTTGTATGTCATAATGATGGATGTGTTGACTGTATTTTTCTACCATCAGACATTTCCCACTCTATATCCTTACTTCTAGAAGTTATAGGATTAACAGTTTTTTGTTGAAATGGATATGAAATTTTTTCCTGCAAGGCATAAATTTCAAACCAATCAAAGAACAGAATCTGCATTTTATTTTCAAAAACGAATTCATAATATTTTTCTTAAATTTCTTTTCTTTTTTCTAGAAAATTTTTGAAGAACCATGTTTTTTTTTTCTGGATTTTCTTTTGAATAGAAATCCTTATGTAAATATGTTTTGTCTACTTAAAATTCTTTTTCAATAACATTTAATTCATTTATGACATTTTCTGTTACTGTTGAAAAAGATGGTAAAGTAGGTGGTGAAACATGTTGTGGTTCCTCGTTTAAAACTTGTGGTCTAGTGTAGACCTGGTGAGGAATAGTTGTTGAATAGTCAACATTTTGTAAAGATGCACTTGGAATGCTTGAACAAGAAAATCTTGGTTTCGAAAATTTTGCTTCCCTATTAGGGAGATGAATCATTGAGGGGAGCTTTGAGGCTCTTCCTATGTCTATAGTACTAGTAGAGGAACCAGAGTCAGAGAACCGACAATTTGAAGCTCTTAAAAAGCTTATTTTTACCCTTCCATCATTGCATTGAGTTATTTCCCTCAAATGAGTGTTTTTTTAGATTTTTCAGGATATTTTGGTTTACTTGCTCCTTCTAAAACCCATTCTTCAGGAAGATCAATATCTTTCCAAAGTATGATTTTTGGAATAACAATATTTGCTTTGGATAAATCCGTTTGTAAAAATAAGGTTTCAACCTTTTTTGTAATATTTTTTATAGATGTAAAAGCAGAAAACATTGCTTTATAATGTATTCTAAAAATAATAGCTACTGGAATAAATCCTTCCAGAATTTTGTAATTATGAGTTTTAATTTGTAAAGCCAAAGATTTCAAAATGTTTGGATCTGCAAGAGATAATGAAATATTTAGTGATCATTCAAATGAGATTGGTCCTTGGAAAAGACTTGACTCAACTGAGCTTATAATTCCATCTTTAAAATCTAAAAACCTTGCATCTTTTAAAACACAAAGAATTGAGGTGTTTAATCCTTCTCTTGTTAGAGGTTTTATTCCTACTTGAAAAAGACCTATATGAATGTATTCATATTTTCTGTCTATGTATTTTTGTAAAGTTTTTTTGTGAAAGAAGATGAATAGTTTCAAATGGTCTTGAGATTTGAACTCCTCGTTCTTCTGTTTTAATAATGAAATCAATTTTTATGAGTTTTTGAAAAAGATCGTTCTCATAAACTTGATCTCTTTTTATTTTTGAAATTTCCCAATTGTTTATTGATTTTTGAAAATCTTCAATAGTGATTTCTTCACCATTTACTATGTATGATCTTTGTGATCCTATATCCAAAGAGTTTGAGGTAGAAAAACTAGATAAAGAAGTAGTTCTACAAAATAAATTATCCATATTTTAAATGTTAATTATTTTTTAAGAGATTTTTTATTTCTTACCTGGATAACCTTAAAATGGATTTACAACCCTAAATGCCTACCCGTCAGCTAACACGGGACTTACTATCATGCAACTAACCTTTACCTAGATAATATTTCAAAAATATTTTTAGAAAATAATTAATTTTGAAAATATGAACAAGTTACTGTATAGATCCGAGGCGTCCTTTGGTATCAGAGCCTAGAGGGGTGGTATATATATATATATATGCAACTTGAATCATGGCCATACAAGCTTTTGTTACTCATACTTGTTCACACATTGAGTCACACCACTTATCATAGCATAGTTACATCACCTATAAGATATTGAACTTACATAACTGCTTTATAGTTCTCAATGACGTACCTTATTGCTATTTGCCGTGAGTAGCTTCCATACAACATCATAGTTATTCACATAAATACACAATCACTTTAAACAGCACTTAAACATCTATGATCAATATAATAAGATGAATAAGTTATTTTCATCCTAAGGTCAACACTTGTTCCTTTTTAACCCCTTAGTTCACTTTTATAGTAGACAACAGGTTATATACCCTAACATGATCATATATGCATCAATCATCTTACTTGTACTTTTCATCTTATAACATTTTATATCCAGGTAAGTTTTTGTAAGATTATTCCATCTCAAATGTCAGTACACTACTTGCGGGCATGTGTTTTACATAATAAGATATAGGGCATGAGTAAACAGGTAAGCATGTTCCTTTACATCAAGGCTAATCACTACTCTCCATTATGACTTGAAGCATAACCAAACTTCAATAGTTTCATAACTAAACATAAAATGTAATATCCCATCTCTTTTAACTTGGACATGTAACATTGCAACTATCTTCTTAATGTTACTAGGCTATATCATAGTATTTTCATGCCACTATAAAGAAATATCAGTGTATAACATTGGAGCAGAATAATTTTCTTTGATAGGGTACATACCTTGTACCAAGCTATATAGGATATATTAAATAGCATATGATTTTAAAGTTACTATGTTGCCTCTTTACTCTCCTTAGTTCTAGGCTCGATATGCACTAAAACACATTTTAGCCAAACCAATTCATATAAGCGTTGCCCTATACAAGTTCATCTAAAATCAGCTTCCAAGTTAACCATATTTCTTAACTCAATAGGTTTTATTACTCCAAAACTTCTCATTCTTTCTTTATATATATATATATATATATATATATATATATATATATATATATATATATATATATATATATATATATATATATATATATATATATGGATTCTCCAATTAAGTGACCATGCCATATACATCAATTGGTTATTTGGGTAACTTATCGTTTAATTCAACCTACTCTTTCCTGTAATAACATTCATGTCATTCAAATTCTGATAATAACTCATCTTATAGCCATATCTTTATAAACTACATCTTATAGCCCACCAATAATCAAATAACATAACAACTGCCACTTTAATATACAATCATCATCAACATTACTCACTACTAGCATAATTCACCCCAATTAAGTGGCTCTCTTCATAAGCATATAAACTATACAATACTGTGTTTCATGATTTGAGTGATTTATTGTGTGGGTGAGTGAACACAAATGAAGGGAGGGAATACATGTGGCCGTGCACTGGGAGAGGAAAGGTCATACTTGGCTGTGCATCTAAAATAATAGGCCATACTTAGCCGTGCATCACAAGGAGAAAAAGCCACTTGGCTGTGCACTATAAGAAGAAAATGGACACTTGGCTGTGCATTGCAAGAAGGAGATGGCCACTTGGCTATGCACTGCAGGAAGAAAATGGCCACTTGGCTATGCACTGCAAGAAGGAGGTGGCCACTTGGCCGTGCACTGTAAGAAGGAGATGGCCATTTGGTCATGCAAGAAGAACAAGGCCATATGTGGCTATGTAAGAGAAAAGCAAAGGCCATGCAAGAGAAAAGCAAAGGCCATGCGCGGCTATGCAAGAGAAAGCAAAGGCCATATGCGGCCATGCAAGAGAAAAGCAAAGGCCATACGTGACCATGCAAAAAAAGACCAAAGACCATGCAAGAAAAAAACAAAGGCTATGTGCGGCCATGCAAGAAAAGACCAAAGGCCATGCGCGACCGTGCAAGACAAAAGCAAAGGCCATGCAAGAAAAGACCAAAGGCCATACGCAGCCGTGCACTTAGCCTCTACTAAAAACAAAATTCTGATTATGCAGATCAAATACTTAAACTCAAGATCTCAACCTAACATCTTACAACAATACTCACTAAGCCATTAAATCTTTGTAACTCCTCTTAGCTTTATCATAATTCAACTAGTCATCAAGAAACTAATGGTTTCATCACTATTCTCAGATAACCCTAATCTTATCTAATTAGTCACTTTCTTTTTATAGACACAACTATATACCATACACAATCAACATAATATTCCCATACCTATTATTGAAGCTTTATCTTCTCTAGCTCCTTTGTTTTGATTTTTCATTTCCCTACTCTTGATCTAACTTCTTATCTTTCTTTTCTTACACAATAGAGATAACAAGTATTATTATCATCTCCCTAAATCCCTAATACCAAAAATTAAATTTAAGATTTAGAGGAGAAGGGTTGTAAGAGATAAGGAAACATTACCTTTAAGTGACTAACTCATTAACCTCAAGCCATGCACCTCTTTCATCCGAAACCAGAAGAAAGAGAGAGAGAGAGAGATAATCAAAAAAGTTAGATAAGCCTTTCTCTTTCCTTTCTTATGATCTCCATAACACAAATCCCATAAGGTCTTTTCTCTAAGAAGCTACTAAAAGAGTTAGTAGGGTAAATATCTCACTAAGGGAATTTCTAAAATTACCCTTATACACTTTAACCCCTAATAACTTATATTTCTTACACTTTAACCCAAAACTTCTAATTTAATTCAATTGCATCATTTCTTATAATTTAACTATACCCAAGTTACATACATATCGTAATTACAAAAATACCACTCACGGGACTTAACTTTAATAATGCAAAATAATATAATTTTGCCTTATTTAACCATAATCCTCATTAATCATAGTTCGATTATGGAAAAGGTTGGGGCCTCACAACAACAATAATTACTTGATAACATCATGATGATGGAATATGACATGGTATGAACATGGCAATCACGCAGCGAAAAAACAACAAAAACGATCATACATGCCAAACAATTCCATGACAAGAATCGAAACATGCAATTTTAGGGTTTTAAAACTTACAACTTTGGATGCCTTTTAAAACTTGAGTTTTGTGATGACCAGCAACTGAGATGACTTTATCTACCTTAGATCTTGATCACCAATGCCAAATAACAACCTTTTACGCCACTCCCTCTATTCTCACACACACAATTTCACCGACGGCTTAAAATAGAGATTGCTAGCTCTCCTTTAAAGTATTGTGTAATGGCTATGGTTTGAAGCTACAAAATTTGATTTTGCACTTCTCTTAGGTTGCTATTACTATCCAAGAACACAGGAGAATGAGGAACAATCCTTTCTCCTTGTGAAAATTGAGCCAAAAGAATTAAGTGAGAGAGAGAGAAGTTCACGCCAAAACCTAGAAAAAGGGTTTCACGTTTTTTTTTCTCTTAGGTCTCCTTAGGGTTTTATTTCTTTTATATATATCCTTATCTTTTGGCAAGTGTTTGATTTGAACTTTACTATCTCAAGATAATTAATTCAATCTCAATCACTTCCTAAAATAAGTAATATATATTGATTTAAACTCCTCTGAATTTAAAATTCAAATTTGAAATAAAACACAAGACATTTAATTAAATAAAATCACTTAATAAAGATAATGAGCATGTGCCGAAATTCCTTGATTTTCATCTTGGAATTTTGATCACTCCTTATATTATTTAAATGATTTAATTTAATTTAAATTCTTTTAGGCTTTAATACTCAATTAACTTAATTAATACAAGATAATTAATTAATTGAAATTAAACCTTGTGGGCTGAATTTTTCTCTCTCATGGGCCAAGGTCCAATAGCATTTATGATGCCCATTACATACATTAATTTGACTTTAATTAAAAGCCCAAATTAATGCCCAATACTTTATTTAAATATTTTAAGCCCAATGTTTTGTGTGCGATCCTATAGGTCCATTTAATGTTGGCAATGAACTAATGAATTAATTCAAAGGCTATATATATTCTCTAGCAAGATATTATAGCATTCCAAATTAAATGAAAATGCATATGGCATTTAGTGACCTAATGCAATTTTGCATAGTCCCTTACCCATAAATATCAGAATTAATATAAGGCATGAAACTAGTCATCCTTATATATTTTAATTCCTTTCTTGATATTCCAGTGACACTGAACTCTCAGATAAATAATGATTACTCATTATTTCATCTCGATATGGCCATACACTTCTCAGTTCACTGATCAAGTGGCCGGTGATATTTTTTCTCTTATCGAGAGGGGTAATCCCTTCACTTCTCTCATGCTCTCTAACATGAATCAATGCATACCCAATCATACCCATACTTGTCACTCTATTACGAGCACGTTAGGTGTATGTCAAAGCACACATTAATTCATAAAGAGTTTCATAGAGATTTTAGGTCTAAGAACTCCGATACAAAACTTACATATGAGAAACACTTATGACTTGTACATGTAGTGTTCTCATGAGCGGATCAAATCCAGATACCATGTTTTTTAACATGTATCTATGATCTCTGATTGACACTCTTGTCCTAATGATCCGTAAGAAAGAACTCATAATATCAGAGAGAGCATACTAGTCTTAATTCATTGTTATTCCCATAACAATGACTAACTAGGGATATTTAGAATGATGTCTCATTTGTTTCAAGGTCTTACAACCATGTGCCTCACACATGATAACTTAAACCGAAACAACATTCTTGGATAGTTCTATCAATTGATATGCACAGGAATACAATGGATAAAACAAATGCCTTATTTTATTAATTAAAGTGTTTTATTACAATGCATTAGGGCTAGGGCTTACACTAACAATCTCCCACTAGCACTAGTCCCAATTGGGCATAGCCCTAAGACCGAACGCTCTCAAATGAGCTTCGTGCAGATTTAGACGCAACTGTTTCGTCAAAGGATCTGCTACATTGTCTTCACTTGCTATCTTACTAACCTTGACGTCCCCACGATCAATGATTTCTCTGATCAGGTGGTACCTCCTAAGTATGTGTTTGGATTTTTGGTGTGACCGAGGCTCATTTGCCTGTGCGATGGCCCCGTTGTACTCGCAGAAAATTTCTAATGGATCTAGGATGCTTGGGACCACTCCTAATCCAGAAATAAAATTTTTAATCCAAACAGCCTCTTTTGCAGCCTCACTCGCTGCAATATACTCAGATTCTGTAGTTGAGTCGGCAACGGTCTCTTGCTTCGAGCTTCTCCAGCTGACAGCACCATCGTTCAAAACAAAAACGAATCCAGATTGCGATCTAGAATCCTGAGTGCTGGTCTGAAAAGCAGCATCGACATAACCTTGTATGACGAGCTCTTCTTGACCACCATACACCAAGAAGTGATTCTTCGTCCTTCGCAGGTACTTGAGAATCCCCTTTACAGCAGACCAGTGCTTTTCACCAGGGTCTTGCTGAAACCTACTGGTTATACTTAGTGCATGAGCAACATCCAACCTAGTACATAACATAGTGTACATGATAGATCCAATAGCAGATGCATATGGGATTCTACTCATGTTGTCCCTTTTCTTTTTGGTTTTAGGGCACTGTTCTTTAGTCAAAGGAACTCCCAAAGCCAAAGGTATGTACCCGTTCTTTGAGTCTCCCATACTAAAATGCTTTAGTACTTTGTCTATGTACTTTTCTTGACTTAGTCATAAAAGCCGATTCAATCTATCTCTATAGATTCGAATACCAAGTATTGTCTCGGCTTCACCTAAGTTTTTTATTGAGAAACATTTTCCCAACTATTGCTTAACCTTTTGCAATGTTGGAATGTCATTCCCAATGAGAAGGATGTCGTCCACATATAGGACCAAAAATACTACTATGCTCCCACTAACCTTCTTGTACACACAAGGCTCATCTTCATTCTTGATGAAGTTAAATTCCTTGAAACCCTCATCAAAACGAAGATTCCAACTTTGGGATGCTTGCTTTAATCCATAAATAGATTTTTGAAGCTTGCAAACCTTCTTAGGATGCTTGGGATTGACAAAACCTTCAGGCTATGTCATATACACATCCTCAAGTAAATTTCCATTGAGGAAAGCAGTTTTGACATCCATTTGCCATATCTCATAATCATGATATGCAGCTATGGCAAGCAAGATCCTAATGGACTTGAGCATGACTATAGACGAAAAGGTCTCGTCATAGTCTACATCATGAGTTTGTCGAAAACCTTTTGTTACTAGTCTACCTTTGTAGGTTTTATCTGCTTTAAGTTTGAATAGCCACTTGCATTCAATTACCTTAGCACCTTCCGGTGGATCAACCAAGGTCCAAACCTGGTTATCGTACATTGATTGCATCTCGGATTTCATGGCTTCAAGCCAATTTTCCGAGTCTGGGCTCTCAATAGCTTTTCGGTAGGTAGTAGGATCATCACGATCTACTAACTTAATAGTGTCACTGTCAGTGATTAGAAATCCATATCTCTCAATCTCCTGACGTACCCTACTAGACCTTCTAGGTTCTTGTGTAATGGGTTCTTGTTCCACAACTGGTTGTGAACTCGATCCCATTTCCAACTCATCCTCTATAGGAGTTTGTGGCGCTTGAATTTCTCCAACTTCTACTTTACTCCCACTGTCTTTCTTGAGAAGGAACTCCTTTTCCAAGAAAACAGCCTTGCGAGCAACAAATACTTTGTTCTCGGCTTGTGAGTAAAAGTAGTATCCCTTTGTTTCTTTAGGATAACCCACAAACAAGCAGACACTGGATTTGGACTCTAGTTTGTCAGATGTTAATTTCTTAACATGTGCTTCACAGCCCCAAATCCTGAGAAAAGACATATTCGGTTCTTTCACAGTCCATACCTCGTATGGTGTCTTTTCAACTGCTTTAGTTGGAGTACGGTTTAATAGAAATGCAACAGTTTCTAATGCATAACCCTAAAAAGAGATAGGAAGATTAGCTTGACTCATAATGGATCGAACCATGTCCAACAGAGTTCGATTTCTCCTTTCGGACACACCATTCCATTGTGGCGTTCTGGGAGGAGTGAGTTGTGAAATAATACCACACTCTTTTAGATGATTGTCAAACTCTTGGCTTAAGTATTCACCACCTCGATCTGATCGAATGGCTTTTATACTTTTGCCAAGTTGGTTTTCTACTTCGTTCTTAAACTCTTTGAATTTCTCAAAAGTTTCAGACTTGTACTTCATTAGATAGACATAGCCATATCTACTGAAGTCATTTGTGAATGTCACGAAGTAGCTAAAACCACCTCTAGCATGTGTACTTAAAGGTCCACATACATCGGTATGTATTAGTTCCAATAAGCCATTAGTCCTCTCACCTTTTTTATTAAAAGGACTCTTTGTAATTTTTTTATACAAACATGGCTCGCATGTGTCATAAGACTCTAGGTCGAATGACCCAAGCACTCTAGTTTTGTGGAGTCTTGAAATGCGTTTTTTGTTTGCATGTCCTAAACGACAATGCCAGAAGAAAGTAGGGTTCAATTCGTTTGATTTAACCCTCTTTGTATTAATGTTGTATATGGACTCTTTGTTTTGTAAATCAAGGATATAAAGGCCATTTTGCAACATGGCATTGCCATAAGAAATGCCTTGGCGACGAATATGAGCATTGCCATTTTTAATAACAAAATCAAATTCATCATTATCCAAACATGAAACTGAAATAATATTTCTGCTCATAGCAGGCACATAATAACAATTATTCAAAACAATACAAAGTCTGGAAGGTAAAGTAAGGTGATAGTCACCTATCTCCATGGCAGCAACTCGTGCTCCATTCCCCACACGGAGGTCCACTTCATTCTTCCCAAGTAACCGCCTATTTCTTAGCCCCTGCACATTTGAACAAATGTGAGAACCACAACCGGTATCCAATACCCAAGTGGTAGAAATAGAAAGGTTAATTTCAACAACAAAAATACCAGAACTGGATGCCTTGGCTCCATTCTTCTTTTGTTATTCCTTGAAGAGAGCACAATTCTTCCTCCAATGCCCTATCTTGTTGCAATGGAAGCAAGTGCTCTCACTCTCTTTGAGTTTCTGCGCCTTGGGCTTGGATTGGGCCTGAGGTGCACTCCCACTTGACTTGAATCGAGCCAGGTCATTCTTGGGTTTTGCCTTTCCCTTTCCCTTTCCCTTAGCGGGTCCCTTCTTAATGCCCCATTGAACCATCAATACGGGATTAGTCTTTCGAATGTTCTCTTCAGCATTCTTAAGCATCCCATGAAGCTCAGTGACTGATTTGTTCATTGTATGCATGTTATAATTCATCACGAATGGATCATAATCATCAGTCAATGAACCTAAGATCAAGTCAGTAGCCAATTCCTTTGGCACTAGTACCTCAAGCTTCTCAAGAGTATCGAGATACCCTTTCATCTTGAGTACATGGGTACTAACAGGAGTACTCGCAACCATCTTACAAGAAATTAAGGCCTTTGTTGTCACAAACCTCTCGTGACGAGCTTGCTCTTGGAACATCTCCTTGAGGTGCACCATGATCGCATAAGCCTCTTGGTCCATAAATTGCTTTTGCAAGTTAGGCACCATAGTGGCCAGCATCAGACAGGTCACATCATTGGAGTCGCTCTTCTTGGTCTCAAAAGTTTCCTTTTGAACCGCAGAGGCATTCCTGCCAGGTTCTTCAGGCAAGGGTGCATCCAAAACATACAACTTTTTCTCTTGCTTAAGAACTATTCTTAAATTTCGAGAGCAGTCTATGAAATTGGAGCCATTCAATTTGTCCTTTTCAAGGACCGATCGCAATGAGAAATTGTTGTTTGAAGATGCCATTTTCAATCTATAATAAAATTTAGCAAGATTAAATGAGGTCTTATTTATGATCCCACAAACCGAATTAATATCCATTTAAATAATTTGCGTTAGTGATTTAATGTGGGCCAAGATCCACTTTTCACAACAACTTATTAGTCAAGCTAAGCTTGTACACCTAATAAGTTAAGTTACTTAGGTAGGAAAAACTCCAATCATGTCTCGTACATAACTCTTGGATCAAATGGGCTAACATCTTAAGATGTTATAGCACAACCCATTTATTAGTTGCCTAGGTCCGGGCATCCCTTTCCATGTTAAGTCCAACCTACATTCACAACCCATGCCTCACAAAGATAATCGGACGCATCTAGGACTCCTAGTCTACGTGACCGATGATCCATGCCTTGACATGTTTCGAATTAGGAAGGCAACTTTGTGACTTACTATTTTTTAGGGATTCATTTTATTACGGCTTACATGGCATACGCTTTGTCATCCATACATCGCATGCATATATATAATTGCATAAAGTAAAGCGTGACAAACATGGGCCCAAAAACCTACAACTAAGATTCTATACTATTACATAAGAATCTTCGAGTTGGGCTTCTCCACTCCGGTGGGCTTCGTCTTGATTTACAAAGTCTTCAAATAAATTCTATTCTAAGAAATAAATGAAACTTTTAAAATAAAATATAATGGCATGCAGGCCATATTTAATTACAAAAACCCAGGGCCCATGAATGCACCATGCATATCCATTCATCACACCAAACAAGCAAATAAATATACATAGCATTCATGGATCAAACAAAGTCCAATTTTAATTAATTTAGCCAAGCCCATTAATGGAAATTGTGTACTTGAACCTTTAAGAGATGACCCCATGATGGGCCTGGGCCGAAGCCCAATGGACTAAATCCTCTTATTGAATAAGTTCTCTTAAAAGCCCAAAACACAAACTAGTTAGATTTGTGCCATAAATCAATTCTAGTATAATTTCCAATTTTGCCATTTTTAATTTTATGTCATACAGCCCATAAACATTAAAAATACATATAATATGTGCTAACATGAGTTAAAAATATAAAATCATGAAGAACACATATATAGTACACGGCATTCATGTAAAAACAAACAAACAACAAAAACTAGTTGTTTAATGCTTATGTAATGCCATAAAATGCACAAACATTTAAATCAATTTTATGAGTCATTTAATAATTTAAATAAGTCCATAAATATTGATTTAATATTCTATACCAATTTGATCTAAATGTGTTTTTACCATTTTAATCAAAACAAAACAAACAATGTTGATTAAACATGTAACAAACACAAACTAGTCATAGTTTTAAGTGATTTTAAAATTAATCAATTAAATTGTCATGGACCAGAATTAAAAACAAATTTAAAATATGTCTAGACCTGATAATTAATCTTTAAATATCACTTACAAACATTCCAAAATCGTTTTTACATTTAATATTGAAAACTAGTTGTTAAACTAACAATTAACATGCCAAAATCACCTAGTTTTAATATTAACATATACCATCAGGTATTAGCAATTAAATCTGACCATTAATAGCTCCTAGAACATATTAGGACAGTATATTAACATGTCATATTAATTATAATACCTATCTAATCAATTAAAATCGTTTTTACACCAAAACAATGCAAAAAACTCAAAACAGAAAATTTCAGATTTGCATGTTTTCATAATGACGATTTTTAATTAATTTTTTCTTGCATCTAAAGCACTAAAATAAGCATGTTTAGGCTCTGATACCACTGATGTAATATGATATGGTATGAACATGGCAATCACGCAGCAGAAAAACAACAAAAACGATCATACATGCCAAACAATTCCATGACAAGAATCGAAACATGCAATTTTAGGGTTTTAAAACTTACAACTTTGGATGCCTTTTAAAACTTGAGTTTGGTGATGACCAGCAACCGAGATGACTTTATCCACCTTAGATCTTGATCACCAATGCCAAGGAACAGCCTTTTACGTCACTCCCTCTATTCTCATACACACAATTGCACCGATGGCTTAAAATAGAGATTGCTAGCTCTCCTTTAAGGTATTGTGTAATGGCTATGGTTTGAAGCTACAAAATTTGATTTTGCACTTCTCTTAGGTTGCTATTACTACCCAAGAACACAAGAGAATGAGGAACAATCCTTTCTCCTTGTGAAAATTGAGCCAAAAGAATTAAGTGAGAGAGAGAGAAGTTCACGCCAAAACCTAGAAAAAAGGTTTCACGTTTTTTTTTCTCTTAGGTCTCCTTAGGGTTTTATTTCTTTTATATATATCCTTATCTTTTGGCAAGTGTTTGATTTGAACTTTACTATCTCAAGATAATTAATTCAATCTCAATCACTTCCTAAAATAAGTAATATATATTGATTTAAACTCCTTTGAATTTAAAATTCAAATTTGAAATAAAACACAAGACATTTAATTAAATAAAATCACTTAATAAAGATAATGAGCATGTGCCGAAATTCCTTGATTTTCATCTTGGAATTTCGGTCACTCCTTTATATTATTTAAATGATTTAATTTAATTTAAATTCTTTTAGGCTTTAATACTTAATTAACTTAATTAATACAAGATAATTAATTAATTGAAATTAAACCTTGTGGGCTGAATTTTTCTCTCTCATGGGCCAAGGTCCAATAGCATTTATGATGCCCATAGCATACATTAATTTGACTTTAATTAAAAGCCGAAATTAATGCCCAATACTTTATTTAAATATTTTAAGCCCAATGCTTTGTGTGCGATCCTATAGGTCCATTTAATGTTGGCAATGAACTAATGAATTAATTCAAAGGCTATATATATTCTCTAGCAAGATATTATAGCATTCCAAATTAAATGAAAATGCATATGGCATTTAGTGACCTAATGCAATTTTGCATAGTCTCTTACCTATAAATATCAGAATTAATATAAGGCATGGAACTAGTCATCCTTATATATTTTAATTCCTTTCTTGATATTCCAGTGACACTGAACTCTCAGATAAATAATGATTACTCATTATTTCATCTCGGTATGGCCATACACTTCTCAGTTCACTGATCAAGTGGCCGGTGATATTTTCTCTCTTATCGAGAGGGGTAATCCCTTCACTTCTCTCATGCTCTCTAACATGAATCAATGCATACCCAATCATACCCGTACTTGTCACTATGTTACGAGCACGTTAGGTGTATGTCAAAGAACACATTAATTCATAAAGAGTTTCATAGAGATTTTAGGTCTAAGAACTCCGATACAAAACTTGCATATGAGAAACACTTATGACTTGTACCATTTAGTATTCTCATGAGCGGATCGAATCCAGATACCATGTTCTTTAACATGTATCTATGATCTCTGATTGACACTCTTGTCCTAATGATCCGTAAGACAGAACTCATAATATCAGAGAGAGCATACTAGTCTTAATTCATTGTTATTCCCATAACAATGACTGACTAGGGATATTTAGAATGATGTCTCATTTGTTTCAAGGTCTTGCAACCATGTGCCTCACACATGATAACTTAAACCGAAACAACATTCTTGGATAGTTCTATCAATTGATATGCACAGGAATACAATGGATAAAAAAATGCCTTATTTTATTAATTAAAGTGTTTTATTACAATGCATTGGGGCTAGGGCTTACACTAACACATGACATGTTTGCAATGCTTGATAGTATCAATGCATTTTCTTGAGATTCTATAGAATACCATTTCTTTTGATTAAGCTTTAAGGGAGGATCTGCAACTATGGGAAGAACTAATATCCCATTATCCTAACAATAAGAGAGATAAGAAACTAAGACATAAGACAGACAAAGATTGAAAGCACAGATATATAGATAAATCAACTCACATAACTCATGCTATGAAGGGGTTTAATCGCAAACATAACACTTACAAGCCAAGTGCATTTGCATGTGATTTCTAGTAATGTGTATGTGATTTCATTTTATAGTTACATTGTTTCATCAAATAATGAGATATGTAGTGCAAAAGTATTTTATCTCTTCTTTACAATGTGTATAATATATTGACTACTATTATCACATGTTAATTGTTTTAGCATAATTAAAGGATTTCAAATGTGCATAAAGAACTTATATTTTCAATATTAAAAATTTCCCATCTCCTTGTATTGCTTCATAAAAGAATGATGGTCTTTATAATGAACAAAAAAATATTAATATGCAGATAGCAATAACCAAACATTAAGTCAACCCCATCTAACTGACAATGTTGTTAGGCATCCTAAAAACACAAATATACAAGAAAAAAGGAAAAAAAGAAAATCAATCACTTGAGTCCAATGTTGTCAAACCAATACCTTTAAGAGACTTTGCATAGCAGCTCGCATCTTGGATCAAACTTTGTATAATGATTTTATATTCTCATATGTATTATTAATAGCTGCAAGAAAATTATTAGAGACATCATGTGCTAGCTTAGGTTTCACTGATCTAACCTTTTATTCATGATTTATTTTTAACTCATATCTGAAAAGCAATATATGTAATGCAGATGTTAGTACCAAATGAAATGAGGCCATACCTAAATATAAAAAAGGCTCAGAACCAACCTAGTGAGATGATATTTGAAAGTTAAAGGTTCAGATGCCAATTTTTTTTTTTTTTTTGCATTTTAAGAGAAAATGTAAAGATGTGATTTTGGTGCATTAGATATTTTCCATAGTGCAACAAATTCAGTGAACAAGTGATTTAGAAGCCTCAAGACTAGATTGGGGATAAGGTTCAAAAATTAAAAGATCCTTGTGACCGTTAGCACAATGACAAAAAAGACCTGAAGGCACAATTAGCCTTCTGATAGGACCCACTTTCAAGGAAACTGAATCGCAAGGATCGAGGAATCAATTTCAAAAACTTAATATTGACTCCAAACTGCAAGAAATATTACTGTTGAAACTATTTCTAGATCACCAGACTAAATGGATGATAAAAAGATTGCTTTACAGTAGAGGAATTATGTAACCAGTAATCTTTGATTAAAAAGACTAAGATTTTTCAATTTTTGTAGAGAGAATAATACTTTGCTGATGTTCATGCTATATTCTAGATTTTAGATACCTAATGCGTAAATGAATTTCCAGTTCCAGTGCATGGTCTGATAATTAATTTTATTTTTCACCAAAAAATTCCTAGCTAGAGTTAGCTTTAAGGCAACTATCCAAATGTTGATAATCAATAAGAAGATCATAAAAATATGTGCTATTATGTGTATAAAGGGTTTAAAGGAAAGTGAACTTCAATGCCAAATTGACACAAAATTTAAAAATAAAAACTAAAATTCGTTGTTATATATATATATATATTGCAAAAACTAATTAATTAATTTTCATGAAAAAAGTATAAAAAATAATGAATATTGCACCTGCCTGCTTCTTGGAATAATACTATGTTTATATTAAAATTTTGCATTAAATAGAAACCATATAAAACAACAAGTTTTTAGTAGAAGCATATAAAGCACTGTCGAATGCATATTTAGGGTTTCCTTACTCCTCCTTGTAAGCCTCCACAATCACCTAACATAAATAGAAATTGAAAAAATAAATCAGATACTAAAACACACTTAAAAATCAAAGCTAGGATTTCAGGAAAAAAACAAAAGGAGGATATTAGAACAAGAATATCGTGATCAGCAAAAGAGAAAGAAAGTGGAGAATGCTACTGAAAGATGAGAATGCAGATAGATCAAAGTCAAATTTTAAATTAAAAGAAAACCTAAAAAAATGGATATAGAAATGGAAAGATAAAGAGATAATTCACCTGAAAAGGAAGAAGAATGAATCTTATCCTGGATATTTAATTTTGTTATATAATCTACTTGATAGGGTCATGCTTCAGGGATTGGAGGCGGAAAAGTTGTTGTGACTTAATAGATTTAAACAAACTAATTCATTTTTTGATGATTGTATTGAGGTAGGCTTCGTCCTTTGAATAAGAGCCGGCCATGGAGAAAGCTCTGGAGGAGAGAAAGCGATGGCGAAGAGATGGTACTTGCAGAGAGTTATAGGGAATGGGAGAGGGAGAGGAAGAGGGAAATGGTGAGACAGAAGGAAATAATTTGTACTTAGGGCAAATAATGGCAAGACTAAAGAAACAATTTATAATTAGGGCAAGTTGTAAAATAGCAACGGATTTTGTTGCTATTCTAATAATTGATTTGTGTTACGGTATTCTATTTAGCAACATATTTTCATTTTTGTTGCTAAATTAGCAATGTAAAAATTTTTTATTGCTAAATAGAATACCTTCACACAATTCTGCTGTGAAATAACAACGAAAATTAAATTTCGTTGCTAATTCATTTTCCATTGCTATTTTAGCAACAATATTTAATTTTCGTTGCTAAATTTCGTTCCAAATTTTTTCCACCATAGCAACGAAAATAGCATTCTGTTGCTATATTTTGGCGCTAAAATCTCCCCCCTTTTTAGCAACACAGTACAACCATTTTGTATTCATTTGCTAAATCCCAAAAACTTCAACTACTTTTCGCAACGAAATTCATTTTTCGTTGCTAATTAGCAACGAAATTGATATTTTGTTGCAAAATTAGCAACGAAATGAATTTCATTGCTATTTTGATATTTTCTTATAGTGTCCACATGGCTGAGTGATGTTTCATTTAGATGCATAGAACTAACATGCACTTGAGATGTGCCCTCTGGCACACGCCTTGCATTGGTGGCATGTGCAAGCCACGTGCCGCCTATTCAGCATTTTTAGGCCATCGAATTTCAGCCAGAGGGGGGGTTTTGGGGATTCTTGAGTCCAATGGTATGATCAAATTTAAATTATTCCCACATGAAATTTCTAATTACAGACTTTAATTCAATTTTTTTTTTATGTACAAATACATAAAAATAAAAATATACCAATATAACAACATACATACAAAACAACATCAAAAAAAATTTTATGTAGCCTATAAATCATGTCTAATTTTTTACAAAAATACAAGTCCAAAAAAATAGTTTGAATGCAAAAATTTCTAGCTCTGATACTAATGTTACATATATATCATGATATATCACGAGAAGTAAAAACAAAATACCTCTTGTAGTGCAGATCCGTTGAAGTCGAAGTTGTACGTTTTTGTATCATCGGCTTAACCCTCATCCACGTCTCGTAAGTCTCAGGATGAAAGCTTTGAACCACGAACTAAAAGCCTCACAAGAAAAGAGAGAAAATAAGTGCAGAGGAAAACTGATAGAGGCTCGATAAGGGAGAAAATTATATACACCTTGAGCAGAATTTTTAACCCTATTTATAAGGCTTCAATTAAGGAAATATTTTTCCTTAATTAGAATTACTACCAATTTGGCAGTTATAATTTATTTATTAAGGAAATAATTTTTCATTTAATGTGTCAGTTACCTAATTCAAATTAGGTAATTGTCCTTATTAATAGACATTTAAATGGACATATTCCCTAATTAAGGAAAATCTCAATATGAAACTAATTCCATATAATTTATTTCCTGTTCTGATATTTTTCATGTTTATATCGGAACCAATTTCTCATTTCGTAAGTAATGGACATATCCCAAACTCCTTCAATACCTTATGAAATTCAATTGATTTTTTTTCTTTCATTTATTCAAAGTATACACATAAAGCGTACACATGTGTGTGTGTGTGTGCGTGATATATATATATATCTTATAAAATTCAATTGAATTTTTTTCTCTCATTTATAAGGGTATAAATATAGATATACAAATATATATTTTGGGAAATTTATATAAATTTTTGGTCTTTTATTTATTGAGGGTATAAACATGGATATACTTATTTATAACTTGTGAAATTCACTTGAATATTTTTTATTTATAATATTATTTAAAAAATATAGTCTTAATCTAAATTGAAATCATTCTTTATATATTAACCTAATACATCAAACCAACAAAAGGGCTAAAAAATTTGTACAAAAATATTAAATCATCATATTTAAATGACAAAACATTGAAACACATCCAATAAAATTATTATCTAGAATTATGTATAAAAAATATTATATAATCGAATTGTAACCATCCATATAGTACACATTTTAAAAATTTAATCTATTTGTATTTGATTCTTAATCTTTTTCTTATTTAATCGACTTCTTATACTTGCTCCTGAATTTTCTTCTTCTTATACCACTGAGAAGTGAAATCCATTGAATTGAAATGCCTTGCAAAAATAGCTGAAGAAGAAAATCACAAGATAATAAAATTTTAAAACACAAAACATGATGAAATAAAGAGTTTTGTCAATGAAAAAAACCTACAATTGCTTGATTTAACTTATTCCAGCAAAAACTCTTGCAATTCATGCCAAAACTAACAAAAATTCTCACCAATTTCTCCCTTAAGCATTTCGTCGAACACTTAGTGGGCATACACTCTCTTTAACTTGATTTCTCAACTTTAATCATTAAAAATTGGAAATTCTCAATCATTTATTTTAAAACACATTGCAATATTAAAGAAGAATAAAAAAGAGCCATTAAAGTGCAAAGATAATACAATATAAAAATTCACATATCGCTATTTTTTACCCCGACTTTAGTTCTCCTTGCAACATATAATCCAGTAAAACTAAACTAAATTAAAAAAAATGATAAATTAATGAAGATAGAAAAGGAAAATGACATGTACCTAGAATTTAAAATCTTGAAAAGAGTATGAATTTAGTGATAATTATAAGAAAACAAAAGCAATAATAAAAAAATGAATCATAAAAAAATTAAAGAAGAAAGGATAATGTCGAAGAAAGGGATATGATTAATAAAAAAAAGAGAGTGAGCAGGCCTTAGCTGCAGGTAAAAAATGCAATACAGGTTTTATTGGGTAATGACCACATCTTTTATGCATATTGGTTATACACTACCAATGCTTTCCCTTGTTTGAAAAAATTTCCATGGGATGCAAAAATGTGGGAAATGATTCAAAACTCCAATATAGCAAAATAATTGCCTACAATACTGGCTTTAAAGTAGTATAAAATGGTAGAACATCACTTAGAAACTTACAAATAGATGGTGATGAGAGTAACTTTTCAATGTTGTTGTTTTGGGTTTAGTTCTTAAAAGAAATATCGACTTTGATGGCAACAACCAGTTAAAAGAGAAATTGAGTTTGACAGCAATAATAAGTGATGAGAAAGAAAGAGAGAAACTAACATGAGAGGATTTTTGAGAAATATAAAATTAGAAGCTCAGAAAGCACGAGATTATTAAGAGATAACATTTTTAAGAGAAAAGAAAATAGAAAATGGGTATTTTTGATATCTCAAAACCTGTAAAATTTGAAAGAGGGCATTTTTAATGAGTTAATTTCATCCATGGTCACTAGACTTATGCCTAATCACCCAAAAAGAAAATATAGGCAAGGAGTTAAACCTCTATAAATAGTTGTGTTAAGCTTCTTTATCTATTTACTCTTTGTTATTTTTATGTGTTCATATTGTGCTATATTTGTCTATTATATTTCTATCATGTGTTCTATAGAACAAACTCATAATTTGTCTTTGTTCTACCATAATATCAAATTGTATTTTTGCATAAATTATTTTAACAAGTTTTAAGTTGATTTTTTGCTCATGAATAATTTCTTCCATGCATGTATAAATTATTGGAAAAAGATTAAGTTAAAATATCTTAAGCTATTACTGCTCTATACAACGGTCCTATACTGTATGCTGGTCTATAATCTATGTTGTTCTATAAAACTATTGCTGGCTAGTCTATATTTACCCAAAGTGCTTGTCATGTGAGTACTTGTCTTATTTCAATAAGTTAGTTTTTGCAAAAGATTGTTAAGTAACCTATTAAAGTTGATTTAATCCATGAGTTAAAAACATTGGAAAAATATTTGATCAATTTCTTAATGAATATATTTTAAGTGATCTAAATCTATTTATTGCTTTATTATGTGTTCATAACTATTCTACATTGTTTCAATTTATTATTTAAGAAAAATTTGGTATACTCAATTCAACCCCCTTTACCCCTTCTTTTTGAGTATATTTGGAACTTATATTTGGTATCAAAGTAGGTCTCTTGGTTAACCACCTAGGGAGATCTATAAGATGGTTTGGAAAAAATCATTTGAACACAACCTTTGTTGAAGGAAAATTATCAACACAACCTCCAATGTGTTATGGACAAAACTTCTCTCTTTGGAAAGCTAGAATGGATATTCCATCCAAATGCAAGACATGAAGAGTTGAAGGATAGTGGTCAATGGCTATAAATCACCAATAAAAATTATAGATGGCATTGGAATTCCTAAAGAAGAAAAAAAGTATGCTGAAACTGATATTTTAAATATTCAAAGGAATTCTAAAGCCATTAATTTGCTATATTATTCTTTGGATTCTAATGAATTTAATAGAGTTTCAAATTCTAACACTGCTAAGGAGATTTAGGATAAGCTTGTGGCAACCTATGAGCGAACCAAACAAGTTAAGGATTCTCTCTTACATGCGTTAATGTGTGATTATGAATCTTTCAAGATGAAATCTAATTAAACTTTTTCTAAAATGAGTGATAGGTTTGTATTAAGGGTGTGCATCAATCAAGTTTGGGTCAACCTAAACTGAACTTAAGTACTGAAAAACTTAAAAATTTCCCACCCAAACCAACCATGACTATTATTTGGGGTCTTGCCTGATCAACCTTGATTTTTTTAGGCCCCGGCCCGATCAACTTGACAAACTCATATAACAAAAAATTCATTTAGCCAAGCATTTTAGATGAGGAAACAGAAGTAAATAGAAATGTGTATTTAACAAAAGATAATAAGAAATCCCAACAACAAATAGTAATCTAATCCATTAAGAAATTCCAAAGTCTGACTAAACTTTAATTTATCAGAGGGAAGAAGAAAAAAATAAATATTTTATCTAAAAGAAAATGAGGAACAGAGGAAGTTTACAACAAATACTTCTTTGCCAAACACATCTAAATAATCCAAAAATTAACTAGCAAATACAATAAAAGTTGTTTATGTTTTTAGTTAAAAGCCTATTTTAGTATAGAGCATTTGAAACTAGCTTTAATTTCTTAAAACCATTAAAAATTCTTTTAAATTTACTTTTACTAGTAAATCTTACTTTTTAAACACAAGTATTTTGCTGTAAAATTTCTATATAAAAAATTAAAGCCCAACATTGAAGAACAATAAACATTTTATAGGAAAACGAGATCCATTTTAGTAAATCCAAAATCAAAGACAATAAACATGCAATTTTCTAAGAAAAATTAAATTAAAACCCAATAAAAAATAAAAATCCACTCTATAATTAGTACAGAAAAAAGAAATCAAAATCTAACTTTAAATTTAAAATCAAAGGTTGAGCTTGAAGAAATAAGAGAAATCCATTGTCAAGATTTAGAAATAAGAGAAAAAATTATAGATGAAGAATGGCTATACGTGAATTCCAACAACAGCCAGCAGATGTCGGTGATGACAATAGGTGGCATCATACAAAGGTTAACGGGCAATAGTGGGTAGGGTCATGAGGAGGTCGACGGCTACTGTAGGTTGCAACTACATGAAAGAAGATCTAGAGATGGATTAGGGTTTTGAAAGGGAAGAGAGATAATAGTAGATTGAGAAAATAATGCAAAAGAGGTTATAGAGTTTGGGTTACTGGTGGGGCCAGGCATAGGGTTTTGACCCGAATCGGCCTGAATCCAAAATTTTCCTAATCTTTCAACTTGACCCTACCATAATAACCCTAATAACTCCACCCAAATGCCTTAGGTTAGTTCGAGTTCTTTGAGTTAATTCGGTCTAGTCAATTTTTACACACCCCTAGTTTGTTATAATCATAAGTGAAAGGGCTTAGAACCATTGTAATTGAAGTGGAAAAAATTAAAATTTTGGTTAGATCATTGAAATCAAATTGGTGAGAAAAAGTGGATGTTCTACTTGATAAAGATTTGGAAAATTCTTCCTATGATGATCTCATTGGATCATTCTTATCCTCTAAGCTTGTTATGTATAGTTAAGAGAATTATATGAAGCAAAAAAGAGTTGTTCTAGTTGCTGGTTCTAGTGAAAATACAACTAATTAAGAATTTTCTATAATCACATGAAAATTTCAAAAGTTTTACAAGAAAAAGATGAAGCATGGAAAATTCCTAAGAAAGGTAAGTAACAATAAAGATGAAAATTCTCAACAGAACAATGGTGATTTATATTTTATCACTATAACAAACCTGGACATATCAAGTCCAAAAGTCCTCTCTTGAAAAATGAGGATAAAAAGTTTAAAAAGAAGGCAATTGAGGGGATATGGAGCAATAACGATGATTCAAGTGAAATCTTAGGATCAAAATAGAATTCAAAAGATGCTAGTTTGATGGCTATTTCCAATTAAAAAATAAAACACAACACTAAAATGATTGATTTAGAAGAAAATATAATTGAATCATATCAGACCGAGGTAAGTGATCTTAATCTTAGTGATTATGATTACATGCTTGCTTGTATGGAAAATTTCCATGAAAAGTATAATGGGCTTAAAGAGAAATATGAAATATTATAAAAAAAGCATGATAAATTAATAAAAAATATAATGCATTGAGAATTGAGTTTGATCTTGTTTTACATAAAGAGCTTGAAGCATGTAAAAATGGTCATATTGTAAAGAACTATTTTTCACAAGAAAAAAGGTAAAGAAAAAGAACTTAAAGGCTAGAAAAACAACACTTGTCATAAAAAACTAACCCCTAAGGACCCAAGACAAATTGGTACCTAAGAATTATCTTGCAGGTTTGTCCATGGAGCAACGTAAACAATAAATGGTACTTTGGTAGTGGTTGCTCAAGACATATGACATGGGATGAAATAAAGTTTGATAAAAATCTCTATAAAAGATAGAAGGGCCATAAGTTTCGGTAACAAAAATAAAGGTAAAATTATTAGAGTTGAAATAGTTGGAGCCAACCTATGTATCAAAGATGCTTCACTTGTGAAAGGATTGAAATACAATGTTTTAAGTGTACCCAAGTTATATGATAAAAATTAAAGAGTTATCTTTAAAATAAAGGATTGTGAAGTTAAAAATATCAAATCATGTAACATTATTCTAATTGGTTATAAGGCTGGTAATATATATGTAGTAAATTTAGATGATAATGGTGAAAATAATTCAACTTTCTTAATTTCAATGATGTTCAAAATTGGTTATGGCATAAGAGATTAGGTCATATAAAATTACATGCTATTGAAAAATCATCTAAAAAGGATCTTGTAATGGCCTCAAAGTTGGGTTAGCCATAAATAGTATTTTTCGACAGTGAATAGTATTTTCGGGTTGGAAAATATCCCTAAAAGTGAAAAATATTTTATTTGACTATTTAGAAGTATTGGACATGAGTAGTCCGGAGTTGAAATTTGAAGTGAATTTTGAATCAAATAGACCTCCAAAAGTCAAAAGCACAAAAAATGGAATGGTTAGGGTTTTAGGTAAGTGTTTCACCAAAGTTTGATCACACCATTAAAAATAGAAAATTAAGTTTAAAAATTGCCAAAAAATACATATGTGCCTAAAATAATGTGTAAAATATTTTGGTTTAAAAGAATAAATTTTTTGGTAATATCGGTAATTTTAAATCGGACCGAATTAATTAAACCAAACCAGAAATGAACTCTAATTGGGCTGAAATTTTGTGTAACACTTATTTTTGATGTGAAAAGAATGATGGAATCAAATTTGAAGTGATGTGGAGTTGAAAAGTGGGGAAATTTAATTAGAATCATTTATTGGGCAATTAATAGGCCTAAACTAAAAATAGCTCAAGCCTACTAATTAAGCCCAAATGTAGCCCATCTCTTAGTCTCTTAAGAGATAAAAAATCAAGGAGAACTAGAAATTTCCACCAGCTTTTTCATCATCTCCCATAGCCGAAGCCACTTCTACCATTTATCTCTCCCATTTCTTCTACCTCTCTCTCAATTCACACCGAATCCAAGCATAAGATAGGATAATCTACCTCTCTAGACCATTTCAACAACCTTTAACCTTTGATTAGTGGAAAGAAATCAAGAGAAATCAAGTGACAAAGTTTAGGTGTCAATTTGAGATAAGTGAATTTCTTGGTTTTAATTTTGTTATAAGGTGCCTACTGCTAGTTTTAGGTGCCTAAAGTTCATATTTGCTAATATTTTGAGCATTTGAGATCAAAATCATACGGTTTGATTTGATATATATTTTGGCCATTGAAGGATTTCAAGAGGAAGATCAAATTGCCAAGGCCAAAGGCAAAGAAAAGGAAGCCTAGGCAAGAAGAAGCACAAGAAAAAGGTTAGTGACTAATAAATTCTTTTATTTCCCTATAATTTGTATGATTTTCCTATAGGTTTATTAGGAAAAATTTAATATAAATGTGTAAAATTGCAATTGATGTTAGAATAGTGTAATTAGACCCTAAATAAACCTATTTGAAAGCCTAAATGAAATTAAAAATATATGTATGGTTATGATCATACAGTGGCCGAATGGTTCTTCAAGGAAAAATGATGTGTATTTGTTTGATTTTAATGAAATTAAGCCTTATAATGATAATAGAAATGAAATTTATTGTAGAATTTATAGGAATTAAATGAATATTTTTGAGATGAATTTTAGTTATGTATAAAGTTAAAATGTGGAATTAATGTGAATTAATACATAATTTGATGATAAAATGCTGAATTATTGTGAAATAATTCATAGATTGTGCAAAAGAGATTGAAAAGCTAACTAAAAGTTTACTATATTGAAAAAGTATTGAAAAATGTGAAAAAATCTGAATAATAAATTGGAATTAAGTGAATTTGTTCCCTTAGAAATAGTCAGGCCGTAAAATTTAGCTCAGGATATAATTTGTTAGCCATGGGAACTTGCTTTGCTACGGTAGGATCTCTGATCTTCTATAGTATCTATCTTCTCTGTTATATGTTCAGTGAGAAATGGGCCTTTGGGGTCATTTCTCAATCTATATGTTGCCCTATGGGATCCATATCCTGCATATTCGGTCTGAGAGTTTCTGCGAGTCTGTATTAGGGGCATAAAGATAATAATATGTTAAAAGTATAAAAAGAAAGTTAAAGGTAAAGTTAGAAGTGAAAAAAAACCTAAATGAAAAGAAATAATAAGTTTAGGGGCAATACAGTAATTTTTCCAATTAATAGGTTTAATAAGTAAAAGTGATAAGAAAATGATTAATAAGGGTAAAATGGTAATTTAGTCAACCAACAGTCTTAAAAGTCAACTTTTGGAAAGTTAAGGGACTAAAATGTAATTTTGCATGAAAAAGTTAAAACAAGATTTAATTGGTAAATTGTAAGCCAATTAATAGCTTAGAATGTGAAAATAAGAAAAGAAATAGCAATTTTGTAATTGAGGTATAAAAATGGTATTTTTGAAATAAATTGAAAGTTTAAGGACTAAATTGAAAAGTTATGTAAAATTTTGATATTGAATGGAAAAATCTGTTTATAATAGTGTACCAAGCTTTTTGGATAAGAAAATTTAATAAATTTAGCCTAATTTAGCATAATTAGGATAATTATGCATGTATGAGAAATACTATGATTGTTAGTCACCACCGAGCATGTTTAATGCTCAGCACGTAGCATTTACTACATGTAGGTACTGATTTGCTGGAGCCAAAGTACACAGGATATGAAAGATATGCTGAAGGAATAGGATGATAATTTTTGTGGCATGTATATATTTATTTTATAGTTATCGAGAGAAATTTGGTTTGTAAGTGTAATCATATTGTTTATGGAAGTATGACAATGATTATTAGTAGTATATGAATTTTATCTATTTAAAGTGTGATTGAGAATATAGATACGATATATGAATTGTTATAACTGTTGTTCCACGGAGAGGTTATGATTATTGTTTGCTTTTCAGGGAGCTAGTTAAGAATATAGATATTATATTGCAAAATTTTTGGAAATGAGTAGTAAATTAGTCAGTTATAGGTTAACGGCAAATAGAAATCATAAATTGAAATATTGAGTTAGTAGCCTTATGTAAAGAAGTGGTAGTTGTGATAAAGATTATTAAGGAAAAAAAATTTTCGGCCAATTGCATAAGTCGATAAGAATATTTCAGTAAGGATAATACAGATCTAGTCATTGGTTTACATATTAAATTTAATAAAAAAATAGATGTGTGAAGCATGTTAACTTGGTAAGCAAACTAGAAGTTGATTCAAATCTAAGAAAGAAATTTCAACAAAAAAAATGCTTAGAATCTTAACAAATGGAATTGTTTAGATATATCTCACCATCTAGTATTAGAGGAAAGAGTTATGTATTTGTAATTATTGATGGCTACTCACACTTTACTTGGACATTCTTTCTTACACATTGACATAAGACACTTATGGCTTTCAAAAAAATAGCAAAGAAAATATAGAATTAAAATGGATATCGTATTGTCAAGATCCAAAGTGATAATATAGAAGACTTCGTAAATAAAGTGTTCGAAAAATTCTGCTCAAATGAATGAATAGAACACAACTTTTCAGCACCAAGAACTCAATAGCAAAATGGAGTTGTAAAGCGAAAAAATAGAACACTGCAGGAGATGGCAAGAACCATAATAAATGAGAATGACCTTTCAAAGTATTTTTGGACTAAAGCTGTAAACACATCAAGTTACATCATCAATCGAGTTTAATTAGAGCCATCTAAATAAAATTCCATATGAGCTTTGGAAATAGGGGAAGCCAAACATTAGTTATTTCCATACATTTGGCTGTAAGCTATTTATTGTATATGTATTTTAAATGACAAACAAAACCTAGGAAAATTTGATGCTAAATTGGATATTGAAATTTTTCTAGGATATTTATGTAAGAGTATGGCATATAGAGTATATAATAAATGAACACACATTGTTGAAAAGTTAATTAATACATAATTTGTTGAAGCTGATGTTTACACTGGAGAAAGGGATTTTTCTGATGATGACACAGGTAATACAAATAAGGAAACTCAAAAGAAAGATCAAATAGATTGTGACACCCTAACTCTAAATTCTAACCATATTACTATGTCTACATTCCTGGTCATATCATGTTATTATGACTTTAAACAAAACATTATTCACATTAGTGATTCATTAAGCTAAACAACATGTATATAAATTAGGTGTTATCATAATCATGATAATACTAGGTTCCACTGCAACACCCTTAACGAGCGCGCAAGGTCTACTAACATATATATATGGTGCATGCATAACCTATCAAGTTAAAGTGATAATGGCAAATATGGCACATATGCAAAGATGGCATATATCAATTTCATCAAATCCATAAATGTAGCTGGTGCTTGTATGGCAAATATTACATTGGCCAAAGGTTGCATCGGAATACCTGTAACTATTACTTATTACCATCCTCATCATTAAGAGTTACTATTTTAGTACCCCAATTTACCAATGTATGATGCTTTGATAACCAGTCCACACCCAGAATAACATCGAGTTCTCAAAAAGGAAAATTAATAAGATCGGCTAAAAATTCTCTCCCATGTATCAAGATGGAACAATTAGGGAACATTTTGTTCACACATATGCTGTGCCTTAATGGACTAGTTGCACAAATATCATATTTCAATTGATGCACCTTAGACACACCCCCACTTATGCTCTCAATGGAAACATATGAATGAGTGGATCCAGGATCTATAAGTGCATGAATATCAAAATCATAAAATGAAAAAATACCAGCTATGACTTAAAGAGCATCTTGGTCGTCTCGTGCTTTCATGGCATAAGCCCGAACTGGGACATTTGGTGTAGTAGGTTGATCAATCAACTCAGATATATTACGAGATTGAGATCTATAGTGACTAAAACCACTTCACCCTGCCTCTATTTTCGGTTCTAACAACCAAAAACATATTTGAAGCTCCTCTGCTACCTTGCTATGTAGAGCCTTGTGCCTGTTTTGAGGGGTAATTAGCTATATAGTGGTCAATAACACCATAATTATAGCACGCTTCTGATTCTTTCCTGCATGGGGCCTAATGTCGCCTTAAATAATAAGGGCACTCAGGCGGCTAACTCCCTTTCTACTTTGATGATGTATCTTTACTTAGCTTAGACACTGTTAAAGATTCCTATCTCTTCAAGTTGCTAGAAGGGTTGTACATTCCCTCAGGTTGCTAGACATTCTGTGCTCCTTTAAACCTTTTCTCGGTGGACCATCAACCCTTTGCCCCGCTCCCGTTTCGCTCTCTTTCTCTTTTAGATGACTCGTGCTTCTCAACCTTCATAGTGGCTATAACTAGTTGATGAAAGTTCACATTCTAAAGAGAAATAGGCACTATCAGTTTCTCTCTGATCTAGTGATTCATTCCATCTTCAAATTGCCTATTCTTAAAGGCATCAATCAACATCTCTTTGGGCACATATTTGCACAACTGGCTGAATTCCTTCTCAAACTCTACCACAGATATAGCCCTCTATTAAGTCAAAAACTATCTTATCTTCTCCTCTTTATAGGCCCCCGTAATATATTTCTTCTTCAATTCATTTTAAAGAATCCCTAAGTAAGAGGATCCGGCAATTGAGGTTGTTTAAGTACTAGTTTCCACCAATTGTATGCTAGACCTTGAAGTAAAGATACAACACGCGATACCTTATAATGAGTAAGACAATGAGAATCATCTAAAATCTTTTCCACCGTTTCTAGCAAAAATTTAGCTTCTTCTAATTGTTCCAACGTGGTACCCGAAAATTCTTCCCCACCATATTTTCTAACTTTCGAAATTAGGGCCTTAGGTGCTATTATCCTTTGCAGAATTTGAGCTATATCCTGAGAAATTTTTAATAATGCTTCTCTAGGGATAGCAGCAGGGATCTCATTCTGATTGGATGATAAAGATCCAGTATTAAAGGAACCTATCGTAGCTAGTAAATTGCTATCAACTGATTCCTTAATATCATCCCTAGAATCAACCATCTTCAATCTATATTAAAACAAAGACTATTGCATTAGGCCAACAATATACTATACCATACCAAGATTTCTAAAACTCTAGTTCCCAGAAAAGGCTAAACCAGGATGCTCTGATACCATAAACTGTGACACCCTAACTTTAAATTCTAACCATATTACTGTGTCAACATTCCTGGTCATATCATGTTATGATGCCTTTAAACAAAATATTATTCACATTAGTGATTCATTAAGCTAAACAACATGTATCTAAATTAGCTGTTACCATAATCATGATAATACTAGGTTCCACTATAACTCCCTTAACGAGCACACAAGACCTACTAACATATATGTATGGTACATGCATAACCTGTAGGGCTATCTTGGAATTTCATGCAAAGAAATCATATTCAGGGAAATCACATATTAATCACCCACAATCTAGAAATCGCATGCAAATAAGGGAAATTAAGTAAATTTTATAGTCCTCCATATATTACAATTCCTGAAATAAATCATGGAAAAATATAAGACTAGACAAAGGGGAATTATCCAAAAATATCCTACATCAAAAATCTGGACCGACTCTTGCTGGCCTCCTGATTTAGAACTAAGACCTTGAGCGACCTTCAACCAAACCTACACAGATATAAAACAACCCATGCTAAGCTATAAAACTTAGTGGGGAAATTCAAAAATTAACATGGCTGACCACTCACAGCACTTGATGATAAACATCTTCACACAAGCATTACAATAAGGAGAACAACATAATCTTGTCATGATTTCATTCCATAGAGACAATTTATAGCAAAAAGGAAATTAAGGTGAAACATTATAATAAACTATTCATCATGGTTACATTATATAAGTGAAGCAATTGATATATGTATTTCTTTATTTTTAGCACAATTCTTAATTTTTAATAGCCTGGTTAATTCCTAGTTCAAACAGTGGACAATGGGAGATATGGATACCAATTATTATCAATGATGGATACCCGAAGGTATCAAACGATGGATATCCATAGATATCAAATGATGGACCCAAAAGGCTGAGATATGGTTCCATTAAAGGAATAAAACTAGACCCAAACAGGGTCAACTATGGTAGCTGTAACTGTATTCCTCTAGGCATGCCTATCTAATCCACAACAGAACTAAGATCCGCAGGCTTAACCATTTTTAAGAACATTTTGATTCAATATGTTCCTCTTTACGCAGTACAATATTTGCTTAAGCCACACTTCATATACAAATGCACATTTCATATTCTTATAATGGCATCAACATTTGTTATCTCAACTTGTATACAGTGTATTTAAACTTGTTTAATAGCAAATGTTATAGTACTTCACATAATCATACATATATATCAATTTAATGCAATTACAACATTAATACAATTACAATCATAAAATTTAAATAAGTTGCAATTAGCACTTACTTGATAAACTTGCCATTATCACTTTACCTTGACAGTTAAGGCATGGCATAGAACAATCACATTTTATTTTGGGGAAATACTCATTATGTGTGTCAATTAGGTTAAATTAAGGGTTATTTATTTTATACTCAGTGTTGGCTTAGTTATAAATAAATGTGGAAGTATTCTGTTAGATAATCAAAGGTGAATGCATAAAGGTGGTAATGTGAGGAGCAGTAGGGTGTCACTTGGTCATGCATCTCAAGGAAAAGAGCATCCTTTATTCGTGCATCACATAGCATACAAAGACACTTGGTTGTGCATCACATATACGGAGACACTACTTGGCCATGCATAACAAGGCAAAGAACCTTGCATAGCCATGCATCATATACAATGAAACATTAATTGGCTGTGCATCACAAGGCATAAAGCCTTACATGGTCGTGCACCATAAGGCAAAAAGCCTTGCATGGTTGTGCACCTATAAGAACAAATTCGATTCTGCAGATCAATTAACAGTGATGCTCATTGAGCCATTAAATCTCTCTTTAAACTCATCTTAAATCTCATCATCACTCAACTAGCTCAACCCTAAACTAAGGGTTTCACTGGTTCAAAGAATCTTATTCCCAGAACCCTAATTTCTATCGATCCATCTACAGATAACTCCATACATAGTACAATCTAAACCATATTCTCGTACCTCAACACTGACACTTCTTCACTCCTTTAACACCCCTTTGCCCTTATCTTTACTTATCTCTGCTGCTACAAACAACATAAAACACTAAATTTTCCTCCTTGCTTTCATGAAATCTTTCATTAATAGAAAAGAGATAAAAGGGAGAGATTTCTCTTACCAAATCCTAATTCCAGATTCACAAAGAGAGAGAGAGAGAGATGGACTTCCTTTGAACACATAGTGATATTTATCACCGTGAACACGTGAGGAAACCTCTAAAAGACCTATAAATTACCATTTAACCCCTTTCTCAATTTCTCTCTCAAAAACTAACCCATCCAATTTTTTAATTTATGATTTGACCCCTAATCAATCTTAAATTATAATCTTACACCCAACATCAATTTTTATCAATCAATTAACCCTTATTAATTTCACTAAAATGACCATATTACCCTTCATAAAACTCTAACCTAATGTGGCTATAACCATACAAAACATTAATTTAACACATAATATCAATTAATTAAACATAATTCCTACCAAGGTCAAGATTGGGCCCTCATATAGAACTTGAACCTGATCAAAGAAATAGAGTTGATGAGAGATAATTGCTAGATGCTGTAAAACACACATAACCCAAATAGAACACTAATCTACCTAAAGAATGGAAAGTTTATAGAAACCATTTTCTAATTAGTCCATCAATAAGGATGATGACCAGAAGGTAACTAATAGAATTTTGTGGTAACATTGCTTTTGTTTCTCAAATTAAACCAAAGAACATTGAGGAAGCTTAAGATGACAATAATTGGATTGTTGCTATGCAGGTAAAATTAAATCAATTTGAAAGAAATAAGGTATAGTTTCTTATTTTTAAACCTAAAAATCATTCAATTATTGGCATAAAATAGGTCTTCAAAAACAAGATGGATGAACAAGGCAATGTGATAAGAAATAAAGCAAGGCTTGTGGCTCAAGGCTATAATCAAGAAGAAGGTATCGATTTTGATGAAACATATGTTTAAAAGCTATTCATATCTTGTGTTTATTTGCATGTTTTAAAAAATTAAGTTTTATCAAATGGATGTTAAAAGTGAATTTTTAAATGGATATTTAAATGAAGAAATTTATGTTGCATAACCACCTAATTTTCAAAATACAGAGAATTCAAATTATATTTTTAAATTAACAAAGGCTTTATATGGTTTAAAACAAGCTCTTAGAGCTTGGTACAAAAGGCTTTCAAATTTTCTAATAGAACATAATTTCAAGAGATAAAGTTGATAACATTTTGTTTATAAAACATAAAGGAACTCATATTATGCTTGCACAAACTTGTGTAGATGATATTGTGTTTGGAGCTACTAACATCTCCATATGCAAGAAATTTAAAAATTTAATGAAAGAAGAATTTTAGATGAATATGATGAAATGATTAACTTTCTTCTTGGGAATAAAAATAAATCAAAACAAGGATAGGGTTTTTATTCATCAAGTCAAGTATACAAAAGAGTTGTTAAAGAAATTTAAGATAATGGAAGCCAAAGTTGTTAGCACACCCTTGAGTTCATCAATAAAACTTGATCTTAGTAAGAAAGGTGAAAGTGTTGATGAAAAGCTATATAGGGGAATGATTGATTCATTGCTTTATTTGAAAGCAAGTTAACCTTACATGCACTTTAATGTTTGTCTTTATGCTCAATTTCAATCAAATTCAAATAAATCTCATCCATCAATAGTCAAACATATCCTAAGATATTTATTAGGAATCCAATATATAGGTTTATGGTACTTTAAGATTGCAGTTTTGATCTTGTTGGTTTTTTAGATGATAACTATTAGGCCAATCACTCATCACTTGGTAGTTGAAAACATTCTATTACTTTGTTAACTGCAGAAGTTGAATACATAGCTACTGGAAGTTTTATTTCACGAATATTACAAATCAAATAATAACTAATTGATTATGGGTTCGATTTCAATGAAACATCAATTTATTGTGACAATACAGGCACAATAAATCTCACAAAAAATCCAGTGATGCATTTAAGGACAAAACACATTGAGATCAAACACCATTTCATAAGGGATTATGTTCAAAGAGGAGATATTATCTTGAACTTTGTCTCAACAACATATCAACTTGCTGATATCTTTACGAAACAATTGAAGTAAGAACAATTTTGTAACGCCTTAATACCCCCAAGGAGTATACATGTGTGCTACAATCGCATAGAACATTATAATCAATCCTAACTAACAATAATACAAATAATATTCTTAATTAACATCTTGCTAGATTACACTTAAAATAGGCCTTTACAATAAATACAATCTTGACACATAAGTACATAATAAAGTCTTTACAACTTAATTTACTATACATTTTACATCTCAAAATTACACATTACATAGTTACTACTACAGCCTAAATCTTCTAAGAGCTTCCTTTGAACTCCTTGATCTCCTCCTTATGCATAACTTCAATTTGGTACCTACCCAAGTAAGAATTCAAACTAAATCATACTTAATAATGAATTACTAGGTACAACTACGAGATCACTTAATTTATTAGTAATTATAATATTATAATGCACTAGTCAAACCACCTATATTACCGTCTTCTTTCCTAAATTATCTAGTATTATCCTTCACTAATCACTTTTAGATACATAAATATATTAACTATTCATTTATGTTTATTTACCTCAATTAAGCACTTAGTCCATTCTATCTAAGGAAAGAATGCTTAAAAATTCTATTTCGAGTTACTTTTCTAACTTGCCACTATCACTAGAGTACTTAACAATACATCTAGTATTTGGTTTGGACTTAAAATTTATATTCTAAGCTTCATACATATCTGAAAATCGGGAATCAGAGCCATGTAGATTTAAACATATAACTTATACTTTGTATTTAACTAACAAATGATGTCTTAGGTATACACTTCACGCCTTATCCAACACACACATACATATGAAATTCCCATCATTACACACTCAATTCCATATATGCATTAACTACGTTATATATATGCTAACTAAACATACTTATCAGTTTTTAACAATAATATTCATTAACAAGTCAATAATCTCCTAAATTGTGCTTATCTCTAACACTATTTTAATTAGATTATAATTACTTTTGTAACTTGAACTCTGCATAGGCATGGACGATTAGAAATGTTAGATAATGTGTAGGTATAGAATCACTAGACACCATTACAATGTTAACACTAGATACATTGAGGCATCAAATCACTAGACATCATTAAGGTATCAATACTAGATACCTAAAAGCATCAAATCACTAGACACCATTAAGGTGCCAAATTATTGTCCCATATATATCCCCGTCTATATCTAATTTAGGCCCTAAATGAGGTTTTCTCATACTAAATTAATTCATTACATAATCCTTCATACATAAACTATGCATTTCACTTATATAATTAATCATGTCAACTATATTTCACTACAATCAAATAAAAGTAAACACACGAATAAGTGTAGACACCAAGTCCTAAAGCAGCTCAGATCGGAGTTACTTGATAAGGAAGCATTATTCGTATTATGGATGGAGAATGAAAAATTTGAGTATTATCCTTGATTTCCATAGTTTTCTTAAGGTTTTTGTTAGGTTTTGTCTCTTTGTTTTTTTTTGAGCTAAAATGGGATTTTAATGGCAAAAATTACCTTTTTTGGTTGACAGATGGGTTACCCATCTATCATTGCTCGTGTGTGATAGACACCCTACCTATCTATTACATGATTTTTAGATTTACTCCTCATGTTTTTTAGGCGAGAAAGAAGGAATTTTGTAGGGAAATTTGATCTCAAATCTAATCTGATCTTTAGGGATCAGATTAAGGATTTAAACCTAAAAAATAAGATTTTTAAGAGGATTAAAATCTTAAAAAGAAGGGTTTTAATGGGACTAAAAAACTTCCTCAAATAAATAAGGGAAAACCCTAGGGTTTGAGGGGGACTTCTTTTTTCTTTTTCTTCTTCTTATTTGGGTGGCCAAGAAAAAAAATTGGGTTTTCTTATTGATTTTTTTTAGGGCAGCCATCCTTTTTGGAGGATAAAAAAATTTTATTTTTATCTCTTTAGAAATTGGAGCAAAGATTTTAAAATTATTTTGTTTGGGAAAAATTATTATTTTTACAAAATAAAAAAATTTACATTCTTTTCATCAATTGTGGAAATCAATTGAAGAGGAACTTAGAGAATAATTCTCTAACCTTCTAGAAAAGCTATTAAGGATAATATTCTAGGCTTTTATTCTACTTTAATTTTAATAATAAATTATTTCCCATGTAGATACATCAATTCATTATGTCAAAGTGTTGTTTATTTGTTTTTTTTTCATGCCATGATTATTTTAATTAAATTTTATTTCAGAATTTCACTATGAATATTCTGTATGATAACATGAGTATAATGGCATGAATAGGTTTTGAATCTTCCATTGATGTATATTTAGATTCACTATAAGAAAAATTCTCAAATAGCATTAGAAATTAATTTTTTTTGCTAAAATCGGTGGAAGTTTTTAGCTTTAGCAATGAAAATGAAAAATGGTTGTCTTCCATTGGTAAAAATGGAGGAAACTTTTAGCACTAAAATTTTACGATGGAATTTAGCAACAGAATTACATTTTCATTGTTAAATAAGGCACCAGCAAAAATTTGCAACAAAAATCACCAACGAAAATAAATTATGTTGGTAAGTTAACAACGAAATGTATTTTCATTGCTAAAGTAGCAACAAAAAAATTTTTCATTGCTGAAATAGCAATGAAATCTAAAATAGAAATGGAAGAAACATTCGATTGCAGTTTATTTTTTCCCTAACTATAAATTATTCCAAAATTTTTCCCTCTCCCTCTCCCTCTCCCTTGCCCTCTCCCTTTCCCTCTCCCTCTTCCTTACCCTCGCCTTCTTTCTCTCTATTTCCTCTCTGACACTGGTGCCTCCCCTTTTTCATGCCTCTACCTCTGATTTGCCTCAATCTCTACTTCCTTACTTTTTCTTCCTAGTTAAATGGAATACGAAGTAATTCTCTTGGGTATGGGCAACCCTCTCCTTGACATTTCTGCTGTTGTAGATGAAGATTTCCTTAACAAGTAAGTTTCGATCTCATTGTGCTAAGCAATCCAGAAATGGCTTAGTGTCTCTGGATCTATCCTTATTCTTTATTTGTTTGCTATTATTTTATTTTTTTAGCTGATCTTTTTTATTTATTTTTGTTCTGTTGCATTTTGCTTTGATTTTACTTAAAATATTTATGTTTCTTGACTCTAGATTTGGTTTCAATTTCAGATCTATAGTTTGCAAATGCTATCTTTAATGTTTAAACAACTTTTGTTTATTAGAAATAAATATCCAATGATAGATTTGTATTTTTTAAAACTTCAACTTAATACTAAAATTCATAATTTCTAATAATTTAGTTTTAATAAGCTGCTCTTAATCCTAAGTTTGGCTCATTTATTAAGTAGGCTTTAGAAATAACCTCACAAGTTGCTACCTTACATATACACATGAGCTTGGAAGAGTGGAGTTACCAAACATTTTAGGAACAACTTGATCATGTGATTGCCAACAATTTTACTTCATCATCAGCATTTTTTTCTAAAATGACTCTAATTTTATGACTTGATTCTCTTGATAAATATGACATTAAGCTTAACAATGTTATCTTTGCTGAAGAGAAGCACTTGTTAATGTGAGTTTCTTTCTGATTTCTAGTCTTTTTCATTTGTTGACTATAACTTGCATTTTCCACTGAAATATAGTCATTTACAAGGTTTTTATACCTTTATTGATAAATGCCATAAAATTATTTACTGATGCTTACAACACTCGTAGTGTCTTCATTTAAGTGGCATAATTTATTTATTGTATCCACTTTTTTGATGTTATATTCATTACTTTTTTGACAAACTCAATTAAGGTGCTATAAATTTGAGTAGCTTAAGGTACGGTGCCTTGATGCAATATCCCTTTTATAATGATGAATCAATTTTTGCATGTTAAATTTATATGTTACTATCACATGTAATCATTGTGTTTGCAAATCCAAAATCTTTTGCAATTTATTTCTCTTATAGATATGATTTATTTAAATGAGTTATTCTCAAATGGATTTTATGATAAATTGATTAATTGTTCTTTAACATTTAATATAATTTCTTTGCAGTAATGGAAAAGGGTTTTTTAATTAGTTATTTATATTGTGTTTGCATAGATGTTTTGATGTTTAGTTAGTGGCTGAAAACTAATGCTCCTGTACCTGGCTGAGATTGTTCCTGAAAAGTTACATAGGTATAAGATTTTAGTCCTCTTTATTGACTTAGCATGAATTTTTGGCTTTAGATGTTGATTTTGAGCATCCTTGGTAGCGATTAGTTGTGATTTTATATGGAATACTTAATAGAAACTAAGTTACGAGAGTAAAAAACATACTCTATATCGGGAATGCAATTAATAATTGTTATAATATAACTTATAGCTTTATGGTAGTACTGTCTATTGATGAGCTCAAGGATTGATGCCAGCAGTTAAACTTATTTTACACAAAAATAATTCATCTCTTAGTTTTCTCATTTTTTTCACAAGTATATAGGGCTTTGAAACATTTATGGATCATTGGATAATTTGGACACTTAAATATCTTTAATTAGTTAAGAATAACTTATCTTTTGTTGCAATTACAGCTTGAAACAACTACAATTGGTTTAAAAACAAAAGAAGGTGTTATACTTGCTGTCAAAATACTACACCTTCTCAGGTAATTTTCCTTGTTTTAATCCCACTATAATCAATTTAATACCATTGCTAAATGTAGGCAATTTGTTGATGCAAATGCTTTCTATAGATTGCTAAATGTGAAAATTCTAATTGTAAATTTTTTAAGGCTTTTAATTTGATTAATAATGTCTACTCAAAATTAAACTAGTGCCCAATCTCAAGTGTGTGTGTGTGTGTGTGTGTGTGTATTAGCTGAATCTTTCTAGTTCAAGTAGATTTTATATTATTGTAAACATTTGGATGTGAATTCAGGAATCCGTTTGTGTGCCACTATATGATAAATACTTGGGATAAATCTAAAGTTTATGCATTGATCAATATATTTTTCTTGATTTGTGCAGTTAGTGGCTATATGTTCTTTTTGTTTAGCTATTATGCATGCCATGCTACATAGTTTACTCAATAAATAATACATGGCACTATTATAAAATGGTTGATTTTTTTTTGTTTTGAAATGTTTTACTGGGATTGTGTCAAAATAAAATGTCATTAAACTTATCAATTTTTTATTTTTTATCCTTTTAAATTCTTTGCAGTTAGTGAAACAAGAAGTTTTACCTCGTGTTTATGGTTTGTCAATTAAAACCATAGTCGTTGCGGTATGCTTCTTTATTTATTCCTATTCATTTTAAATTTCTATTGGTTTAAGGTGGATTTTCTAGTAGTTACTATTTCTATGTGAACCAGTTAACTACTTCTGATATAAGGCATAGAAATATATCTCTATGTTCTCAGTTAAAGTGCAGATAATCAATCAAAAGCTAATATATTTTTTTACCAGGTAAGAGTTAATGCTCTATTATGCTTTGCTGATATTGTCCACACACTTGATAAACATGTTGTTCAGGAAATTCTACAAATAATTCGATACTGTACAGCTATTGATCGCTCTTCTCCCACCCTTATATGTACACTTTGGGTGGCAAATTCAATTCTCAAGTAGGTAATATTTTATGGTAATAGATGTGGCCTTAGTGCTTCATATTCCTAATTGTAATGCTGACTAGAAAGGTCTAATAGTTGTCTATCTTGTATTAAGATTCTTAGGTATATTTAGAAATTATGAATTGAAAATCCATGCATGACATGGTTTTTTTTAATGAAATTCATATGATTACATTAATTCATATCATATATAAATATCTTAACAAATCATATGAATTTGTACTTACTTCATGATGGAATATGACATGGTATGAATGTGATGATGGCACAGCGGAAAAACAAAAATTTTTATCATACATACCATACAATTCCAAAGCAAGAAACGAAAACATGCAATTTTAGGGTTGTAGAACTTACAACTTTTGATGCCTTTTAAATATTGAATTTGGTGATGGCCAGCAACTAAGCTGACTTTATCCGCCTTAGATCTCCATCGCCAATGCCAAGGAACAGCCTTTTACGCCACTCCCTCTATTCTCACACACACACACTTGCAAAGATGGCTTAAAAAGAGATTGCTAGCTCTCTTTAAAGTATTGTGTAATGGCAATTGTTTGAAGCTACAAGACTTTGATATTGTACTTCTTTTAGGTGCTATTAATGCCCAAGAACACAAGAAAGCAAGAAAGAGTTCTTCCTCTTGTGTGTTTCGGCCAAGAGAGAAATGTGAGAGAGAGAGATTATTTTTCACACCAACTTAGTGTCACTTAGGGTTTTTTTATTTCTTTACATATATATCATTCTCTTTTTGGCAAGTGTTTTGATTTGAATTTAACTACTTCAAGATAATTAATTCAACCTCAATCACTTCCCAAAAATAAGTGACATATATTAATTCAAACTCTTTTGAATTAATTTGAAATAAAACATAAGACATTTTAATCAAATTAATCACTTAACTTGGAAATTCACATGTGCCGAAATTCCCTTTTTATTTTATCTTGGAATTTCGGCTAGGTCATCTCCTTTTTAAGTGTTTTAATTTGATTTAAATATCATTAGGATTTAATACTCAATTAACTTAATTAATACAAGATAATTAATTAATTGAAATTAAATCTTATGGGCCGAATCTCTCTCTCTAATGGATCAAGGTCCATTAGCAATTTTAATGCCCATTACACACATTAATTTGACTTTAATTAAAAGCTCAAATTAATGCTCAATACTTTAATTAAATATTTTAAGCCCAATGTTTTGTGTGCGATCCTATAGGTCCATTTAATGTTGGCAATGAATTAATAAATTAATTCAAAGGCTATATATATTCTCTAGCAAGATATTATAGCATTCCAAATTAAATGAAAATGCATATGGCATTTTGTGACCTAATGCAATTTTGCATAGTCCCTTACCCATAAATATCAGAATTAATATAAGGCATGGAACTAGTCATCCTTATATATATTAATTCCTTTCTTGATATTCCAGTGACACTGAACTCTCAGATAAATAATGATTATTCATTATTTCATCTCGGTATGGCCATACACTTCTCAGTTCACTGATCAAGTGGCCGATGATATTTTCTCTCTTATTGAGAGGGGTAATCCCTTCACTTCGCTCATGCTCTCTAACATGAATTAATGCATACCCAATCATACCCGTACTTGTCACTCTGTTACGAGCACGTTAGGTGTATGTCAAAGTATACAGTAATTCATAAAGAGTTTCATAGAGATTTCAGGTCTAAGAACTCTGATACAAAACTTGCATATGAGAAACACTTATGACTTATACCATGTAGTGTTCTCATGAGCGGATCGTATCCAGATACCATGTTCTTTAACATGTATCTATGATCTCTGATTGACACTCTTGTCCTAATGATCCGTAAGACATAACTCATAATATCAGAGAGAGCATACTAGTCTTAATTCATTGTTATTCCCATAACAATGACTGACTAGGGATATTTAGAATGATGTCTCATTTGTTTCAAGGTCTTACAACCATGTGCCTCACACATGATAAATTAAACCGAAACAACACTCTTGGATAGTTTTATCAATTGATATGCACAGGAATACAAAGGATAAAACAAATGCCTCATTTTATTAATTCAAAGTGCTTTATTACAATGCATTGGGGCTAGGGCTTACATTAACAATCTCCCACTAGCACTAGTCCCAATTGGGCATAGCCCTAAGACCGAACACTCTCAAATGAGCTTCGTGCAGATTTGGACGCAATTGTTTCGTCAAAGGATCTGCTACATTGTCTTCACTTGCTATCTTGCTAACCTTGATGTCCCCACGATCAATGATTTCTCTGATCAGGTGGTACCTCATGAGTATGTGTTTGGATTTCTGGTGTGACCGAGGCTCCTTGGCCTGTGCGATGGCCCCGTTGTTGTCATAGAAAATTTCTAATGGATCTAGGATGCTTGGGACCACTCCTAATCCAGTAATGAAATTTTTAATCCAAACAGCCTCTTTTGTAGCCTCACTTACTGCAATATACTCAGATTCAGTAGTTGAGTCGGCAACGGTTTCTTGCTTTGAGCTTCTCTAGCTGACAGCACCACCGTTCAAAACAAAAACAAACCCAAATTGCGATCTAGAATCTTGAGTGCTGGTCTGAAAAGCAACATCGGCATAACCTTGTATGACGAGCTCTTCTTGACCACCATACACCAAGAAGTGATTCTTAGTGCTTTGCAGGTACTTTAGAATCCCTTTTACAGCAGACCAGTGCTTCTCACCAGGGTCTTGCTGAAACCTACTGGTTACACTTAGTGCATGAGCAACATCCAACCTAGTACATAACATAGCGTACATGATAGATCCAATAGCAGAGGCATATGGAATTCTACTCATGTTGTCCCTTTCCTCTTTGGTTTTAGGGCACTGTTCTTTAGTCAAAGGAACTCCTAAAGCCAAAAGTATGTACCCTTTCTTTGAGTCTCCCATACTAAAATGCTTTAGTACTTTGTCTATGTACTTTTCCTGACTTAGTCCCAAAAGCCGATTCGATCTATCTCTATAGATTCGAATACCAAGTATTGTCTCGGCTTCACCTAAGTCTTTCATTGAGAAACATTTTCCAAACCATTGCTTAACCTTTTGCAATGTTGGAATGTCATTCCCAATGAGAAGGATGTCGTCCACATATAGGACCAGAAATACTACTATGCTCCCACTAACCTTCTTGTAAACACAAGGCTTATCTTCGTTCTTGATGAAATCAAATTCTTTGACTGCCTCATCAAAACGAAGATTCCAACTTCGGGATGCTTGCTTTAATCCATAAATGGATTTTTGAAGCTTGCAAACCTTCTTAGGATGCTTGGGATTGACAAAACCTTCAGGCTGTGTCATATACACATCCTCAAGTAAACTTTCGTTGAGGAAAGCAGTTTTGACATCCATTTGCCATATCTCATAATCATGATATGCAGCTATGGCAAGCAAGATCCTAATGGACTTGAGCATGACTACAGGCGAAAAGGTCTCGTCATAGTCTACACCATGAGTTTGTCGAAAACCTTTTGCTACTAGTCTACCTTTGTAGGTCTTATCAGCTTTGAGTTTGAATAGCCACTTGCATTCAATTACCTTAGCACCTTCCGGTGGATCAACCAAGGTCCAAACCTGGTTATCGTACATTGATTGCATCTCGAATTTCATGGCTTCAAGCCAATTTTTTGAGTCTGGGCTCTCAATAGCTTCTCGGTAGGTAGTAGGATCCTCACGATCTACTAACTCAATAGTGTCACTGTCAGTGATTAGAAATCCATATCTCTCAATCTCCTGACGTACCCTACCGGACCTTCTAGGTTCTTGTGTAATGGGTTCTTGTTCCACAACTGGTTGTGAACTTGATCCCATTTCCAAACCATCCTCTATAGGAGTTTATGGCGCTTGAATTTCTCCAAGTTCTACTTTACTCCAACTGTCTTTCTTGAGAAGGAACTCCTTTTCCAAGAAAACAGCCTTGCGAGCAACAAATACTTTGTTCTCTGCTTATGAGTAAAAATAGTATCCCTTTGTTTCTTTGGGATAACCCACAAAGAAGCAGACATTGGATTTAGACTCTAGTTTGTCAGATGTTAATTTCTTAATATGTGCTTCACTGCCCCAAATCCTGAGAAAAGACATATTGGGTTCTTTTCCAGTCCATACCTCGTATGGTGTCTTCTCAACTTCTTTAGTTGGAGTACGGTTCAATAGAAATGCAGCAGTTTCTAATGCATAACCCCAAAAAGAGATAGGAAGATTAGCTTGAATCATCATAGATCGAACCACGTCCAACAGAGTTCGATTTCTCCTTTCGGACACACCATTCCATTGAGGTGTTCCAGGAGGAGTGAGCTGTGAAATAATACCACACTCTTTTAGATGATTGTCAAACTCTTGGCTTAAGTATTCGCCACCTTGATCTGATCGAATGGTTTTTATACTTTTGCCAAGTTGGTTTTCTACTTCGTTCTTAAACTCTTTGAATTTCTCAAAAGTTTCAGACTTGTACTTCATTAGATAGACATAGCCATATCTACTGAAGTCATCTGTGAATGTCACGAAGTAGCTAAAACCACCTCTAGCCTGTGTACTTAAAGGTCCACATACATCGGTATGTATTAGTTCCAATAAGTTATTAGTCCTCTCACCTTTCTTGTTAAAAGGACTTTTTGTCATTTTTCCATGCAAACATGGCTCGCATGTGTCATAAGACTCTAAGTCAAATGACCCAAGCACTCCAGTTTTGTGGAGTCTTGAAATACGTTTTTCGTTTGCATGTCCTAAACGACAATGCCAGAAGTAAGTAGGGTTTAATTCGTTTGATTTAACCCTCTTTGTATTAATGTTGTATATGGACTCTCTGTTTTGTAAATCAAGGATATAAAGGCCATTTTGCAACATGGCATTGCCATAAGAAATGCCTTGGCGACGAATATGAGCATTGCCATTTTTAATAACAAAATCAAATTCATCATTATCCAAGCATGAAACTGAAATAATGTTTCTGCTCATAGCAGGCACATAATAACAATTATTCAAAACAATACAAATTCCGGAAGGTAAAGTGAGGTGATAGTCACCTATCTCCATGGCAGCAACTCGTGCTCCATTCCCCACACGGAGGTCCACTTTATTCTTCCCAAGTAACCGCCTATTTCTTAGCCCCTGCACATTTGAACAAATGTGAGAACCACAACCGGTATCCAATACCCAAGTGGTAGAAATAGAAAGGTTAATTTCAACAACAAAAATACCAGAACTGGATACCTTGGCTCCATTCTTCTTTTGTTCTTCCTTGAAGAGAGCGCAATTCTTCCTCCAATGCCCTATCTTGTTGCAATGGAAGCAAGTGCTCTCACTCTCTTGGAGTTTTGGCGCCTTGAGCTTGGATTGGGCCTGAGGTGCACTCCCAACTGACTTGGGTTTTCCCTTTCCCTTTCCCTTAGCGGGTCCCTTTTAATTCCCTTTTGAACCATTAGTACGGGATTGGTCTTTCGAATGTTTTCTTCAGCATTCTTAAGCATCCCATGAAGCTTAGTGACTGACTTGTTCATTGCATGCATGTTATAATTCATCACAAATGGATCATAAGCAACAGGCAATGATCCTAAGATCAAGTCAGTGGCCAATTCCTTTGGCACTAGTACCTCAAGCTTCTCAAGAGTATTAAGATACCCTTTCATCTTGAGTACATGGGTACTAACAGGAGTACCCTCAGCCATCTTGCAAGAAATTAAGGCCTTTATTGTCACGAACCTCTCGTGACGAGCTTGCTCTTGGAACATCTCCTTGAGGTGCACCATGATCGCATAGGCCTCTTGGTCCATAAATTGCTTTTGCAATTCAGGCACCATAGTGGCTAGCATCAAACAGGTCACATCATTAGAGTCACTTTTCTTGGTCTCAAAAGTTTCCTTTTGAACCACAGAAGCGTTCCTAGCAGGTTCCTCAGGTAAGGGTGCATCCAAAACATACGACTTCTTCTCTTGCTTAAGAACTATTCTTAAGTTTCGAGACCAGTCTATGAAATTGGTGCCATTCAATTTGTCCTTTTCAAGGACCGATCGCAATGAGAAATTGTTGTTTGAAGATGCCATTTTTAATCTACAATAAAATTTAGCAAGATTAAATGAGGTCTTATTTATGATCCCACAAACCAAACTAATATCCCTTTAAATAATTCACGTTAGTGATTTAATATGGGCCAATATCCACTTTTCACAACAACTTATTAGTCAAGCTGAGCTTGTACACCTAACAAGTTAAGTTACATAGGTAGGAAAACTCCAATCATGTCTCGTACATGACTCTTGGATCAAATGGGCTAACATCTTAAGATGTTATAGCACAACCCATTTATTAGTTGCCTAGGTCCGGGCATCCCTTTCCATGATAAGTCCAACCTACATTCACAACCCATGCCTCACAAAGATAATCGGGCGCATCTAGGACTCCTAGTCTATGTGACCGATGATCGATGCCTTGACATGTTTCGAATTAGGAAGGCAACTTTGTGACTTACTATTTTTTAGGGATTCATTTTATTACGGCTTACATGGCATTCGCTTTGTCATCCATACATAGCATGCATATATAAATAATTTCATAAAGTAAAGCGTGACAAACATGGGCCCAAAAACCTACAACTAAGATTCTATACTATTACATAAGAATCTTCGAGTTGGGCTTCTCCACTCCGGTGGGCTTCATCTTGATTTACAAAGTCTTCAAGTATATTCTATTCTAAGAAATAAATGAAAAACTTTTACAACAAAATATAATGGCTCGCAGGCCATATTTAATTGCAAAACCCAGGGCCCATGAATGCACCATGCATATCCATTCATCACACCAAATTAGCACATAAATATACATAGCATTCATGGATAAAACAAAGTCCAATTTTAATTAATTTAGCCAAGCCCATTAATGGAAATTGTGTACTTGAACCTTCAAGAGATGACCCCGTGATGGGCCTGGGCCGAATCCAAATGGACTAAATCCTCTTATTGAATAAGTTCTCTTAAAAGCCCAAAACACAAACTAGTTAGATTTGTGCTATAAATCAACTCTAGTATAATTTCCAATTTTGCCATTTTTAATTTTATGTCATACAGCCCATAAACATTAAAAATACATATAATATGTGCTAACATGAATTAAAAATATAAAACCATGATGAACACATATATAGTACACGGCATTCATGCAAAAACAAACAAACAACAAAAACTAGTTGTTTAATGCTTATGTAATGCCATAAAATGCACAAACATTTAAATCAATTTTATGAGTCATTTAATAATCTAAATAATTCCATAAATATTGATTTAATATTCTGTACCAATCTGATCTAAATGTGTTTTTACCATTTTAATCAAAACAAAACAAACAATGTTGATTAAACATGTAACAAACACAAACTAGTCATATTTTTAAGTGATTTTAAAATTAATCAATTAAATTGTCATGGACCAGAATTAAAACCAAATTTAAAATATGTCCAGACCTGATATTTAATCTTTAAAAATCACTTACAAACATGCCAAAATCAATTTTACATTTAATTTTGAAAACTAGTTGTTAAACTAGCAATTTACATGCCAACTAGCACCTAGTTTGATAATTAACATGTACCATCAGGTATAAATAATTAAATCCAACCATTAACAGCCCTAATAACATCTTAGGACAGTATATTAATATGTCATATTAATTATAATACCTATATAATCAATTAAAATCATTTTTTCACCAAAACAATGCAAAAAACTCAAAACAGAAAATTTCAGATTTGCATGTTTTCATAATGACGATTTTTAATTAATTTTTTCATGCATCTAAAGCACTAAAATAAGCATGTTTAGGCTCTGATACCACTGATGGAATATGAAATGGTATGAATGTGATGATGGCACAGCGGAAAAACAAGAATTTTTATCATACATACCATACAATTCCAAAGCAAGAAACGAAAACATGCAATTTTAGGGTTGTAGAACTTACAACTTTTGATGCCTTTTAAATATTGAATTTGGTGATGGCCAGCAACTAAGCTGACTTTATCTGCCTTAGATCTCGATCACCAATGCCAAGGAACAGCCTTTTACGCCACTCCCTCTATTCTCACACACACACTTGCAAAGATGGCTTAAAAAGAGATTGCTAGCTCTCTTTAAAGTATTGTGTAATGGAAATTTTTTGAAGCTACAAGACTTTGATCTTGTACTTCTTTTAGGTGCTATTAATGCCCAAGAACACAAGAAAGCAAGGAAGAGTTCTTCCTTTTGTGTGTTTTGGCCAAGAGAGAAATGTGAGAGAGAGAGAGATTATTTTTCACGCCAACTTAGTGTCACTTAGGGTTTTTTTATTTCTTTACATATATATCATTCTCTTTTTGGCAAGTGTTTTGATTTGAATTTAACTACTTCAAGATAATTAATTCAACCTCAATCACTGCCTAAAAATAAGTGACATATATTAATTCAAACTCTTTTGAATTAATTTGAAATAAAACATAAGACATTTTAATCAAATTAATCACTTAACTTGGAAATTCACATGTGCCGAAATTCCCTTTTCATTTTATCTTGGAATTTCGGCTAGGTCATCTCCTTTTTAAGTGTTTTAATTTGATTTAAATATCATTAGGATTTAATACTCAATTAACTTAATTAATACAAGATAATTAATTAATTAAAATTAAATCTTATGGGCCGAATCTCTCTCTCTAATGGATCAAGGTCCATTAGCAATTTTAATTCCCATTACACACATTAATTTGACTTTAATTAAAAGCCCAAATTAATGCTCAATACTTTAATTAAATATTTTAAGCCCAATGTTTTGTGTGCGATCCTATAGGTCCATTTAATGTTGGCAATGAATTAATAAATTAATTCAAAGGCTATATATATTCTCTAGCAAGATATTATAGCATTCCAAATTAAATGAAAATGCATATGGCATTTAGTGACCTAATGCAATTTTGCATAGTCCCTTACCCATAAATATCAGAATTAATATAAGGCATGGAACTAGTCGTCCTTATATATATTAATTCCTTTCTTGATATTCCAGTGACACTGAACTCTCAGATAAATAATGATTATTCATTATTTCATCTCGGTATGGCCATACACTTTTCAGTTCACTGATCAAGTGGCCGATGATATTTTCTCTCTTATTGAGAGGGGTAATCCCTTCACTTCTCTCATACCCAATCATACCCGTACTTGTCACTCTATTACAAGCACGTTAGGTGTATGTCAAAGTACACAGTAATTCATAAAGAGTTTCATAGAGATTTCAGGTCTAAGAACTCTGATATAAAACTTGCATATGAGAAACACTTATGACTTATACCATGTAGTGTTCTCATGAGCGGATCGTATCCAGATACCATGTTCTTTAACATGTATCTATGATCTCTGATTGACACTCTTGTCCTAATGATCCGTAAGACAGAACTCATAATATTAGAGAGAGCATACTAGTCTTAATTCATTGTTATTCCCATAACAATGACTGACTAGGGATATTTAGAATGATGTCTCAATTGTTTCAAGGTCTTACAACCATGTGCCTCACACATGATAACTTAAACCGAAACAACACTCTTGGATAGTTTTATCAATTGATATGCACAGGAATACAAAGGATAAAACAAATGCCTCATTTTATTAATTCAAAGTGCTTTATTACAATGCATTGGGGCTAGGGCTTACACTAACACTTCACTCTACATCTGTGATACTAATGGGTTATTGCTTCTTTTTCCTTTGGATTGTTGGTGGCCGCATATACTTTCATCTATATCATTATTTTTATTTATATGAGGAACTCATAATGGCTGGTGCTGTAACCTTTTAAAATGGGCTTTTGGGTTTTATTGGTGGTAATGGACAGGACAAGAAGGATGAGAAAACATTAGTTGTGAGTTATATTTCATTTAGCTTTTTCTTTTATATTTTTCTCTTCCAATCGTGTACAAGCAGTCTCTTATTAAACTAGCTTTCAAATTATCTTAGGCTTTTGTATGTGCTATTAGCACGGGTCATCTTTTATCAAACTAGCTCTCAAATTCTCAATTAAACCATAGAGAGCTTATGATGAATTCTTTAATGGAATTGGATAATAGATGTCATGCAATTAATCTGTCTATTATCCTTAAAAGTGTTACATTTTTCCATGAAGAGCTTGGTATGTACATATATGTCTGTGGCATATCTTGGATATTTGAGTTTTTTTGCTATGAAACATTTATCTTTGGTTATTAGAACAAGCTCTTATATTATGATTTGAGTTATTGGAAAACTTACTATCACATCCTTTGCTGGTTTTGGAAAACTTATTCTTATATTAATCTTATAAAGTAGTTTATTTCTACATTATTTTATTGCATGAAGGTTTTTAATCCTCAGTTAAATTATTGTTGCTGAGTGCTACTTAGGACATCAGTTTTTTTTGATAAATATTGATTATTATTGCTTCCCAAAATATTTAATGCCTCAAAATTCATATACAATTTTACTGTGTGTAAAGGTCAACTGGCATTCAAATAAAATGATGTTTCTCCAAATTAGAAAACTTAAGTCCAGTATCTAACTGAATTTAGGAAAAGATTTAGTGGCAACCTGTGAGGTCCCAACTTGACAGTGATTGGATTATGGAAAATTAATAAGGATAATGGCTAAATAAGCTGAAACTAGAGTGTTTTGTATCATTGAAGTTAAGTTACATGAGGGGTATTTTGTTAATTATGCATTTGTATAATATGGTTATAATTATAGTAAGTATTTATGGTAAGTGATGCAATTAAAGTAAGTTAGAAGTTTGGGGTTAAATTTTATAAATTATAAGTTATTGGGGGTTAAAGTGCATAAGGGCAAAATGGGAAATTCAATTTGTGAGATATTTACCCCACTATCTCCTCCTTTAAAAACCTTTTAGAAAAGGGACTTCTTGGTTGGTGTGTTGGAGATCGGTTCTTGAAAAGGAAAATGTAACCATATCTTTTCTCTCTTCTAGTTTCAGATGGAAGAAGGTGCATAGCTTAAGGCTGATGAGTTGGTGTTCTTAAGGGTAGTGTTCCTCCTCTTTTGCAATCCTCTCTCTCTCTCTTATTTATTTAATTTAATTTTTGGAATTAGGGATCTAAAGAGATTATGTTTGTTATCTATCTTGTGTAAGGGAAGGAAATCAACATTTAAGAGATGGATTAAGAGTTGTGAAGGAAGATTTGAAGCCTTAATATCAGGTGTGGGAACTAGGCTTACTACATTGTTCATGTGAGTTTGTTATAGGAACTTTGTTCTCTTCTGTATGTGTGTATGTCTTCCTTGATGAGGTTAAAGATCCAGAGTTGGTTTTGTAGATGAGAAATTATTAAATCCCTTATGTGTGTTTGGGTTGAGTCTTAATAGTTTTAAAGAGGATGAATTAAGGCTAATGGATATGTAGAATCAAAGGATTCTACTAATAAAGGAAGAACAAACATCGTAATTACTGAGATTATAAATTTGTCTACTTAAGTTACTAAATTGGTTTTATCTCATTGATAGAATGAATTATTGATAAGAGTATGGGAATGTTGGTTTGATTATATATTGCATGTTGTTGTCTTTAATGTAAAAGAAGATACAGTAGCCAAATTCAGGAGATTAGGGTCTTTGGTTAGCAATTTATCCTCAATGTCCTCTAGAGCAGTGGAATCTCCATCTATATAGTTGAATTATGTTGAAATCATATATAAAGCTAAGAATGTTTAATTGTATAACAATCATTTTTGGAAGCTATTTACTGATATCTTGAAATGAGTTAAGGTTTTAATTTGCAGTAATTAGGTTACGTTTGACAGTGTTCTTTAGTGGTTGAACACTCTACCGAGTGGATTACCACTCTACTGAGTAGGTTTGGCCACACCATTGAGCTCCCCATCACTCCATCGAGTGATACCCTACTGCCTCCTCTTTGCTTCAAACATTACACCTTATGTCATCAACCACATAAACTCTATCTCCCCACTACTCAACCAAACACCTATAATACTCATTCAAGGAATTATTACATTTTTTTGGGGATATATTTATGGTTTGAATAATCCATATCTCCCTTGTTTAACAAAGTTATTCATCTACTAAAGCATAGTCAAATTGACTCAATAACAACCTGGAAAGTGTGATGAATTATTGATTTCAAATATTCGATTTCGTATCCTATTTTTGTATAAAAATGTAAGTAAATAGATGAGTGTATTTGTATAAAAAGGTTTATTTATGTTATTGGGTTAATAAATTATGTTAACAACTTACTGGTTATGATGAATGGTTTGTATTTTCCATGAGTATGGTTTCCTTGCATGAGAAGCCTTGGATCATCATGCATGTTATGTATGTACCCTATAAATGATTGATAGGCCTTGTGTGCATCCTTTAAGGTGTCACAATATTCTTACATATACTTTTGTGGTATAAATTCCATAATAAAGACACAAGTAGATGATTGATACATATCTGATCATGTTAGAACATGTAACTAGTTATCTATGATCTAATAAACTATAAAAGGGAATATGGTGTTATAATTTTGAAGTAAGGGAAGGAGTAGTTAATATAGTATCAAGCTATGAGTATAGATACAATACAAATATGTAAAGAATGGAATCACCTTAAAGTATAATGATTTGAGAAACTTTTACCTTCCTTTATAAATCTGTATGGTACTTAAATACTTGTATGATATTCCTATTACAAGCGGATTAGATATGGTGGTATGTTGATGCTCTTGTACTATCATGAGAGAATCGATGGTTAGAATACTATACACTTACAAATGTTTGCTTTAGTATGTAGGTATTTAAGATTATGCACTTAGATATGTGATTACAATATTGGATTTATGTGCATGTATAGATGCCAAGATAGCATGCAATGGTATAAATAGCTATTGATATCAGATTTGAAATATTTTTACCAATTATAATGTACTGAATGCCTATATCGGATATTTTGAGTGAGTGTGAATGTATGATGAGTACAATGGAATATGGGAGATAGTTATGATGGACCGTGAAGGTACATTCTTCTGAAATGATTATATGTTTACGTGTTGTCTCATGCCTCCATGGTTTATGAGCTATATATGATTCCATTTCCATGAATAAAATGTGGTAATGCATGAACTGTCATGACTAGTATAAGCAGTGTCAACTTATGGATTTAAAATCATATTGTTATCTCATAACAATCTGTTTAATGATGTGTATTACATCAGGTTCATGGAATGTTGATTATTGAACAAGTGTTGCATGACACTCTATATATTTATATACGATAATAAATATGTGATTAAATAATAAGTATGGATCGTTATTGTAAAGGGTTTCTTGCCTACGTCTGTGTCTAAGTTATGGATCAATAGGCATGCAGCTACTATTGTATTGAGATGGTCTTGTTTGGATCATAACAGCCCTGTTTAGGTTGTAACCAACCCTATTTGGGTTATGGATCGGTATTTGCAGCTGCTATTGTATTGAGATGGTCTTGTTTGGATCATAATAGCCCTTTTTAGGTTGTAGCCAACCCTGTTTGGGTTCGTTAACCGGTTTATTGTATTGTTTGGCCTTGATAGGTCTTTTGATTTCATACTTTCAGGTATGTTCTAATTTCATATCTTTGGATATGTTCTGGTACGATTATCATACCTTCGGGGTGTGTTCTGGTACCTTTGGGTGCATATTGATTAGTTCGTTATCCACTTCTTTAGAGTAAACAGCGTTAATTTAAGATGAAGAGAAGTTGTTCTATTAAACTAAAGGATAATGAACTTGGTAGTTTTGAAATTGCTTTCATGGTATATATCTATATATATATGTGTGTGTGTGTGTGTGTGTGTGTGTGTATACATATGACTCTATTATGGATCACTGCATAGTATATGTTACAGATAATGTTATGTAATATATAGATTACCAAGCTAAGATTACAATTATGACAACATGAGTGTGATTTCAGAATGCATCCTATATTGTAAAACTGTATGATATGCATGAAGAAATCATACCTAAATATGTCTTTAATGGTTAAAGAATTGCTTGCACAGTTACTTATTCCTTAATTGCCTGTATTAATTATATGTTCCCTCTATCATGTTTATGGTTAAAGGTTAAATATATATATAGGTTTGTAACTTATGTAGTTGAAGGTATTAAACTAAAGTTATATGCTATTGAAATACTCAAAGATTTTAATATCATGGTTCACGATGCATGAGGATTATGTACTATTAGAAATGTAAGGAAATGGCTAATTAGCAAAATGATTAGTAAAGCTTATAGAGGCTAGTTGAGTTCACTTAAAGTCTTCATAATTGTAAACATTGTGTATAATTATTAGGAGTACATTATTATGTCATCATTAAATTTTATACTTGTATTATTGATAATCCTTGTTAAGATGTTGCTTATAGAATATGTTATTTCCCACTAAGCTTTATAGCTTAGCACGAGTTTTCTTATCCGTGTAGAATTCTAGATAGATAGTTGATGTGACTCGATCTACCTCGAGGAGGAGAACTAGAAGTGTGTAATTTTATTCTCAGGTTTCCTTGGTGATGAAGGATTATATGTATATGCTTCAGGAATTTTGGGGTATTGTATCGGCTAAGAAGTTTTATGTAATTACGGCCTGTATCATTATCATTTATTTAATTATTGTCGGATTAATATCTATATTGATGCACCTATATATCTTATGGATTAAGGTGTTACACAACTTGTGGAGTTTGGGAGAGCTTGCTAAAGATCAGGTATGTATCTAACTGATTTTGTTCATTTTCTCTATTTATTCAATATTTTTCAAGTTTTTCTTATGTCAATCCTTCTTATTGCGCTGCATTTTTTGCCTTTCATCTTGTTATTGCAGTTTAATTTTGTGAAACCTCATTGGTACCTAGCTAATATATCCTTGTTTTAAATATTTTACTATAACTTATAAATCACCAAAAGGTAGACTTTTATTTCTGTTGATATATTTGCTTGGTCTAAGCAAGTCCATTCTTCTTGTTTGTCCTTTTTTCTTTATAAATTTATAAAAATTATTGAAGAAAATTAGACATTGCTGATATAGATTGAATTTACCCGCAAATGATGTGAAACTAGTTTGTATAAATATTGCTCTAACTTGCTTGCAAGGTAGAAATATAATAAGCATGTAGCAGTTCTAGTTTGTATGCATGATTAGGCTATAGAAAATAGAAAATTCAATTTTGTGGTTTATTTGATAGGTAAGCTCTATTAATTGTAATGTGCATTTTCTCTAGCCATTATGACATCGGGAGCTAGAAATTTTGTAATTTGTTATGCCTGCATAATAAATACTAATAGAGTCTAGTTAGCTGAGAATGCAAGGAATGTGGTTAATTTAAATTGTTTTTGTTGTACATGCATATTCTATGGTTAATTTAAATTGTTTATGTTGTAAGGACTTTGAACCTTATGGTTATCTAAAATGTGCTTAATTTTTACATTTATCCTTTTCTCTATTGGGTGTTCCTGGTGTTGACTCCTAAAATACATAGACTGCAACTCCTTGGTTCTCTTAAGATACTTTTATATAACTAAAGGTGCTATATCTTTATCTATTGAGGTAGTTGTGCACTAAGAGGCTTTTTGATCACTTGATGAACACGAAATTGTATGTTAGATCTTTTTCATAGTATTTTCTAGTGCTTCACAATAAGTTTTTGTAATGAAAAATTGACATTGAAAATTAATAGTAATTTCATGAAACAAATCAATAATATTTTAGTAATGGAATAGAGATGAAAATCCATCGTGAATTTTTTTTATAATGGTAGGTGATTTTAGCAACGAAATTAATAGCAACATAAATTAATTTTTGTTGCTAATTTTGACTAATTCATAGAATCATACATTTGGTGGATTTTGCAATGGATTTTTAATTTTGTTGCTAAATTTAGCAACGAAAATAAGTTTTATTTCTAAAAAAATAACAACTATCAAATCTGCAATAACTTTTTCCATTGCTAATTTTCGTTGCTATTTTTTTATTAGCAACATAAAATCAACAATTTTCATTGCTAATTTTTGTTGCTATTTGATTATTTTCTTGTAGTGATTTCTTGATTAAATTTTATTTTACATGTTAATTACTATTGTTCCATGTTTCAAATATGTTTTGTTGTTTCAAAATTAGATTCGGAATGATTAGAGCATAGGCTAGGTATTAGAAATTAGCCCTATGTGATTTCATTGTGTTTATTACTTTATGCATCTTCCTATTTGTTTATTGCGTAATAGATGGGAAGAAGGCCTTACTGACTACCATCGATCACTATAGCATGACCTTATTTTCGTCCTATAACCCTTGCTTCCATGGCCATCCACCATGCATGTTTTGCCATCTGTGACCTTATTTCCAGCCTTTTGTTCATATTTTGACTTTAATTTTCATATTATGATTATTTGCATTTTGGCTATATTTTACATATCATTTTGATTCTTTTTCATATATTTTTATATTTAGCTTGTTAAATGTTTTTTTAGTCCACAATGCTTATCCATTTATTTTAATTTCAATATTTATTTTATTTACCATAAATGCTAACATTTAATTCTCTTTTGTGTTCGTGAACAACTAACTTTACTTGTGTGGACTTTTGGAGACCATGAAGGGCATGCATTACTATTGGACCTTACTTCCTGCACCTTATTTATTTATTTCTCTTTATTCATTGTATTTTATTATTTACTTGGATTTATTTTAAGAATATAATAGGTAGTAATAAAATGATTTTATTGCACATTAACATAAAAATTCATAAAGTCATTTTTAATACTTAATTAGGCTCTTTTAAAAAAGTTGGCCAATGCCTAAGTTTTTATCCCAAAGCCTTATATAAAATTAAGAGTCTCTATTTTATTAACATTGGGATCACCCATCCCATATTTTCAAATATCACAAGGACTCTTCATCTTTCTTTTTGTAAATATGTATGAGGGAACTAATGTTCCAACCTAATTAATTCCTTGTTTTATGTTTGACATTTTGTTTGTTATTCTCTCATTGAAAAATTTGCTTATGTAATAGTTTAAGTATATTTACTCTTTTCTTTATCGCTTTCTTACATGTTTGAGTGTTTAATTAGTTATTTAATTGTAATGCAATTTGTGAGAAGGGGGCTTGTGAATTAATAATAAAAATTTAATTACAAGAAATACCTAATCAAGATGCAAAGTAAGAGTGATATCCTAAATATCAATCTCTATTTAGGCATCAAAAGGTTGAGATTCTTTTCCTAATATTCAATTGGGTGGTGACTCCATAATACCTACCTCTTAAGCCCACATTGGATTCCTTCATAGGTTGATCATCAATAATAAATTGGGATCTAAAACCATTTTTATTATGAAGTGGCCCATTTATGAGTTATAGTGAGCCTTATTTGATCTCAACCCCTAAAAACAGCCTCTAAGAGCAAACCCAGAATTGAGGAAGTGTAGCATGCATCGTAATGAGCACTTAACATCATTCATTTAAAATCATGCAAATACACTAAATGATTCAATATATAAATCACTCATGTATTCTTTAAGGCTATAATCAATAATAATACATTTAAAATTCATGCATACATTCATTAGTCACTTAGCATGCTATCATTAAAATACATATTTTAATGTTAAACCATTTACTTTAAGTCCATTTTATCATACATTGACCCTATGCATGGGTTAATAAGGTTTTATGAATATTTAATGATGTGTTGGTTCAAGTTGGGTTTGTGCCGACTCATGACCATTGGTACCGACTCATTATATAGACCAACAGTGCTGACTCATGATAGTTGTGCTGACTTATGATAACTTTTCTATTTTAACTTACGTAAGATTTTAGCATAGCAAACGTAGTTTTTAGGTAAATATGGCTTTTAGGCAAAGTGATATTTTAAACATTTGTTCCCCTATATCTTTAGTTTTCATAGCGTTAACAATCAGACCATTTGGACTTTTGTACCAAGAGATATCTCTAAAATACTATAAACTGCTCTGAATGACAAGGCAACAACTATCACTCCACTTTGAACTAAATTTTGACATTCTTAGAGGTAGAATCAAGTTCTGGCATCTCATATGAATTTTCGATATATGAGTCTAGTTTATTCTACAATTTGAATTATCCTAAGTTGAATAAATATATCATCAAAAAAATAACTATAATTCCCATGGATCCTACTTCAGAATTTTACAATCTAATATCCCTATCTCAAAAACTTCCTTACTTATGCATTTGTTCACCTCACATACATTAAATTGCTTAAAAGTCCTCGTCAGTCCTTGATACCCTCTTTCTCTTTTCTTTTGTTTGACTCAACCTCTGCAAATCATGAGCCATATTCATAAGCCTTTATTTCCTTTATTCAAAACAACTTATAAAAAATTAAGGCAAGAAGGAGGTGTAGAAGAAGGTGAAAGCTTACCTTAATAGTTTCAAGTACACCCAAACTTGTTAATCTCTCATTAATTTTTTAGGAGACCTATTTGGTGAGATTTAGTGTGTGAGGAAAGAGAGAAAAATTGAAAAATCTAAATTTTCAGTAAAAAGGGTTAGCCTCCCTTTCCTCTACTTAAATAATGCTTACATTACAAGAAAAATGCAAAATAACGAGGACAAAATTCCTCGTTAAATGATAATTTTTCGTCGCTAAATTAATTTAGCGATGATTTAGAGAGAATAAAAATTTTGTAACAAAAGTCATCCTAGCTGAATTTAGCGAGGACTTTTAGTTTTGCGAGGATTTAGTCCTCGCTAACTTTTGTGAGGATTAAAGTCCTCGCTAAGTTTTGCATGGATTTATTCCTCGCTAACTTTTTTCCCGAGGATTTGTTCATCGCTAACTTTAGCGAGGATTAAAGTCCTCGCTATGTTTTGTGAGGATTTGTTCCTCGCTAACGTTAGCAAGGATTAAAGTTCTCACTAAGTTTTGTGAGAATTTAGTCCTTACTAAGTTTTGTTAGAACTAAATTGTCGCTAAATTTTAGCGAGAACAAATTCCTTGCTAAATTTTAGCATACATTTTGTAACAAATATTATTCTTGCTAAATTTAGCATGAAATTTATTATCGCTGAATGTTGATATGAAACTTTTTATTTTCTTAATTTAATACAAAAATTTTATTATTTAAACAATAAATAATAAACTAAAAAATAACAAATTCATATTCACTCAACATTTAATATAAATATATATATATATATATATTAATAAAGAAATTGTTATTTACAAGTATATAACATTTCTAATAATATGTCCAAAATAATACATCCATATATAACGGTAAAAATTAAAAGTCGCAAAAAGTTTATAAATGCCAGCTACTTTTAGTTCATATAGTTGTATAATGATTGTTTGCAAATAAGCAAGAACTCCACCTAGTATCATTATTAAAACTTGATCTTTCAAATGTTGATCGTGAACATCTGACCAATGTTTGTATGACTTGACTAAATACAAAAAAAAAGTAAAATAGTACCTATATACATATGAATAAATGCAATAGTAACAATAAAGAAGCAAAATATGACCTATATACTTCATACATAGATGAGTCTCCTATATTCAGGAGGTAATGCAAAGAAAAAAAATTCTGACTATAACTTCTTAATTCGCTAAAAGAACATCAAGATCATTTTTATGGTTAAAAAATGTATGAACTTAGCAATTACTATGTTCAATATGTAATTTAACTTTTAGAGCTTTTGTGTTATTTCTTAAAAATTGCTTATCCTAAATAAGAACAATTAGAAAGGGTATAGCCAATACTTTATAGGCCTTAATTATGTTTACCTTCATAAGTTAGTTCTCATCTCTAACAAATATATATGGGAATAAAAAAATGAAATTGCTAACCTATATGTTAAAACTAAATCAAAAGTTGACCAGACCCAAACTGAAGGTGCCTAGTTTTTGACCCAACCAATTTGACTTGAAAAATTTTGAGTGGGTTGGAGGGTAGAGTCATGAAATTGAACCATATTACTTATCTTTCATATTTACATAATTAAACAATAAATTGATTTGCTAAAAAGGTTTGTTATAAACTTGTAATTATAAACATTTCTATAAATCTTAACACGTCTAAGCATAAATTATAATATTAATATTATATAGCTATTGCTTATCCTAAAACATTTCTAGCCCTTTTGCAAATTAGCATTGAATAGATAGCTTATAGCTTAACAAGAGAATCTCGATGTCTTGATGTGTGTGTGTGTGTGTGTGTATATATATATATATATATATATATATACATGCACACACACACACACATACAAACACGAAAGAGATTAAAGAGTCTATATTTGAAAACGTTATGCATTAAATTAGTTGAGTGGTAGAAAAGCAGTAAGTTTAATGGATAGAAAGACTTAAATATCTCTTAAAATCAAAATGAATAGAAGGGAATAGAGCCAAAGCTCTTAAGGTGAATTAATCACTTGTAAAGTAGCAATGCATAATAGGACTCACTCTTCCATTTGACGTTCATATGCAAACCACACTTCATACACTCTTAGTGTGACTTCAAGTTCATGCTCAATTGCTTGCATAAGAGCCTTCATATGAAAATACAAGTCGGTCAGAAAACAAAGCTTAAGAGCCTTTAGGAATCAAATCTAGGGTAAAATCATATTAAAAAATCAACAAACTTTCAGTTGACCTAAATATGCATATTTAAAAATCAACACTGTGAAACCTTTCTTGAGGGGCACACAGGCTGGCTGGAGGAGAGAACATATATAAACAAGAAAATCAAACTTAATAGCACCTAACATGAATCTATACGCAATAAAATCACATATCACAATAGATGGCGATGAGACAAATAATCGACCTCAGCCTCTTTAGTCAGGTAGGTAAGAAGCAGCCAGGCCTCATTTTGAATTACATACAAAATAGACTATGACTACTTGGCTAGTAGATCACAATAATGGCTTAATTACTAATGATTTACTAGCATTGCATAAAATACAAATATGACATTTCATATAAGAATAGAAATAAAAACTCCATAGTTGTTCTAATAATAACCAACTCAAATGTAAAAGGCACGAAACTGACAATGGGAAAATTAGATTACAACAAGTGGAAAAACACATAAGCTATCTTTTGAGAAGAAATCCTATAAAAAAGTCATTCAGTGTAAGTCTTAGTACTCTAGATCCATAAGCATATCCATGAGCCGAGTTATACCACGAGGAATGGTTAGAATGGCTTTCTGTAACCAAAAAGAGGAGTTAGCAAAAACATTTCCACCACAACTAAGAATATTGCAAAAGGGAAAACAAAATGTAAAGAATGAAATTACTGCAATGGATGCATACCTATTTTGAGAATTTGTTAGAAGGGTAGTCAAGATTTGAAGAGTATAATATCAAATATAGAAATCCTTTTCCGACTGCCAAAGTGCCAAAATGAAAAACAACATATATATATATATATATATAAGATGTAAGAAAATATAAACCAGATAAAATTATTTCAAACATTTGGAAAAGAATCTCACCAACAAGCTTAGAAGAAGAGATATATTTTTTTGCCTCTCGTGAAAGCAAATCAGTATTCATTAAAGCTGGTTGAACTTCATTCTTGTGCCTTTTTGCATGATCTATAGGTGTAAGTGCACTTACGAGGGTTTCTAGGGCACCGCAAATCTACATATGCATACTCCTTTAATATATATATATATATATATATATATATATATATATATATATATATATATATATATATATATATATATATATTATGGAATGGGCTGAGCACCTCTATAAGAAAAGAAAACAACCATATGCAAAAGGAATAATCAAACTAAGAAAACCAATGCTTTAAAAAAGTACAAATATAGAGATAGAGATAATTAGGATGTATAAAATATTCAATATAGATTTACATATATATGTATAAAAATCAACGGTGTCTAACTCAAAAAGTACAATGAATTGACAAAAGATGTTCAAAGGAGAAAGGTGGAAAAGATTACAAACCAGTTCAACATCCTCTTTTTCCTCCTTTAATATATTCATAACTACAAGAAATCCTGCAAGAAGTAAACAAGTGAAGCATAAACAATTAAATGAATGAGATAAAAACATGCTTTGTTTATAAAAGATAAAAAGAAACACCTACCCATTGCTCCAAATGCCAATTGTGCAGCATGACTTTCTACCACAACAGATTGAAGCTCGACTATAGTAGTCCTCCAATTCTTAGCCAAGGCATTGCTATTTATACGATCGAGCAACCATTCCGCGTACCTTTCAAAACAAGCCACAAAAAAGATAAGTTCTATTAATAATGCAGAGTAAATGGAATAATTGTAGCTGTCTATTAACAGATAAGTTCTATTAATGATACATAATAAAATCATGAATTTCAATAGGATGAAACATTCTACGTGCCCCTCAGAAATCCTCTTCCTACATTTATACCCTTTTTTCTTTTATTTTTGATAGTAAAGCAAATAGGGATGAGCATAGACCGGTTAACCGGTCCATTAGCAAAAAAATTAACCAGTCCATTAATATCAATTTTTTAAAATCACTAACCATTAACTAGTCCATTGCATTCAGTTAACCAGTCCATCGGTTTTGATTTTTTGGTTTGCCTTAACCAATATTTTTCGGTTAACCATTAAAATTTATTACATAAAATTATTTAAAAAAATTAGACAAAGTTCAATTTAATTTCAAATGTATAAAGTAATTTAATATAAAAATTGCGAAACAAACATAATTTACTAGTCAAAATTCATGTTATATAGATTAATAGCTGATATTATAAAATAAATTTGATATTTATTGAAAATTAGAATATGTTTGATTTTAAGTTAAGTAAAATTTTGAATAATATTAAATGTTATAACATAAACTCTAAAATATAATAAAATATAATTACATGCTATTAAGTAAAATATAAACACCAATATATGATAAAAAATAATATATATAAAAGTTAATCGGATACTATATATAAATATTACTATATAACTAAAGAGAATGACATAATATAAATTTAATTTAATAAAAGAAAATAATATATATAAAAGTTAATTGTATACTATATATAAAGATTACTATATAATTAAAGAGAATAACATAATATAAATTAAGGTATAAAAATAAAAATATAATTTAAATATATTTTAAAATATTATTTTATATAAATTTTAGAGAAAGAAAAAATTGAAGATATAAAAATTATATATATATATATATATATATGAATCGATTAACCGTTGACTAACGGTTAACCGGTACCTAAAAACCTAAACCGTAACCATTAACCAAAAATATAAAAATTAAAAACCGTAACCGAGTCCATCAGATCGATTAACCATAAAAATTGGTTTGGTTTCGGATCGGTTTATGGTTAACCATATTTTCGGTTTTTTTGCTCATCCCTAAAAGCAAATAAACAAAATTTCTTATTAAAAATTTTGATAGTGACTGCCATGGAAAAATAAAAATATAATGGCAATGCAATTTCTGGAACTTTAATGTATAGTATTCTTACTATATACAAGAAGTTACCTCAAAAAGCAAGAGGAAACTTTTTGACTGGACATTCACTGGGAAGCCATATAAACATTTTAAAATGTTTATAAAACCTTCCATGCTCCACTAGATTGAAACAGAGTCCAGGTTTGATTCACTACAGGAGGTATGGGAAGATCAAAGTGTAGTAATTGCACAATATATATCATTGATTTAATTGCATAAATAGTACAGATGCACCATACTATTCAAATTATCAAAAGTGTAGGCACAAATCCAGTCAATTGACTCATCGACAAATCACTTAATAAAAGTGAATTTAGCCATTATCTATTACTGGTCACGTCAAAATCCCAAAACACTTAGTTGCATTCAGAAGTCACAAACTCAATGCATACAAAAATTATTCAGAAGCACTCAACAATATAACTAAAATTTTCATAGGAAATGAAAACAACAAGCCACGATAACGAAGCTTAGCTTCCAGTGCCATATATAAATGAATAAAGTGTAATTTCAAGTTTACCTAAAGCTTTCGCTAAAAAGGCCATTAAAATAAGAAGAATGCTCAACAAGTCTGTGAACATAATGGTCAGCAACAAAGCAATGGAGAACTCAAAAACTGAAAGTATTAGAAATGAACATGTCCTGCACAAAAGATGATTTTTCCTTTTAACTTTTTAAGGGTAGCGCAAATTTGTCCCGGCCAAAAGCATAAAAAATTACTAAAAAATAATAATTTAGTTTATTTAATTTTTGTTTAATTTTAATTCAATTTAATTAATTTAAAATAATAATTTAATTCAATTTAATTAATTTAAATAATAATAATTTAGTTTATTTAAATTTTGTTAAAAAATATATTAACTAAATTTACTAAGTTAAATGTAAATAAAATTTAAATATTAAAAATTAAAATAATATAAAAATAGTTAAAACATAATTATCTAATTTGTGCTTAATTTGGCGATGAACTTAGTCCTAGCTAATTTAGCAAGTATTATTTCCTTGCTAACTAGTTAAACCTCACATGTAAGATGAAAACACCATAAGTGAGGAATTAATCCTTACTAAATTGGTGAGGACCGTATTCCTAGCTAAATTACCTTATGTGCCACATGAATTAGGCATTAGCGAGGATAATTATTCTCGCTAAATTAGCAAGAACGAAATTTCTCGCTAATTAGTTTACATGTAACATGCCAACCTTACCAAAAATTAGCGAGGAATATTTTCCTTGCTAATTACCTTACATACCATATGAATTAAGCATTAGCAAGGATACTTGTTCTCACTGAATTAGTGAGGATGAAATTTCTTGCTAAGTAGCAAGGACTTGATGTTCCATGCTAAACTAATCAGTTTGCTTGACTGTTGTGCTCGCTAAATTTTACACCAAATTTAGGCACCTAAATTAGCGACAAATTGTCAATTTTTTTGCTAAATTGTTGCAAAATATATGTTCATTTGCATCCCCACCAATATTTGTGACAAAATTCATTCGTCGTCATAATTCTATCACTATATCAGTGATTTAGCAATTATTTTTCTTGTACTCGCTAAATTTTATCGCTATTCTACAATTTTCTTATAGTGTTATCATTTAAGCTTCAAGAAACAAAATTTGTCAACATCTCATTGGTGGCACCTTTTTGACTTTCCTATATTACAAATTAGCCACCTAACTTTTTTTATTACTTAATTGCATGAAATTTTAACTCACATAACATATAAGCCCATGATTTACATATATTTATACCTACATAACATATGTAAAATAAATTATAGAATCACCCTTCAATACTTTCATTAATACTGGTTATATCCGAACCGATCACCAACTTACGTAATCGTTATTATTCACTTTACATTATCCATGAATACATCATATTTCTACTAGGGTATAGTTTGGAGGCTTACAAATTTTGCAAGAAAAGAAGAGAATTAGGTATGGGTATTTTAGAAAAATCATCTTAAAGATAATCCTATTTTCTCTAAAATTTTTAATTTATCCTATGCTTAATTTCTTAGCTATTATATGTCAAATAATATTTATAATTTTTATTTTCTATAGGACTATCGTGCTATAAGTGTTTTTTGTATTCTATAGGTAACTATTATTTTACATGTGTATCATGCTCTACATTACATGATCTGAATGTTATTTTTGTGATCTATAGATGCATTATACTCTACATACATCATATAAAATTTATGCTCTACTTTTGCATTGTGTTCTCTATTGATGTCATGCTTTACTGTGTTTATTTTTGTTATGTTTATCATAAAAAAGAAGTTTTTATTCAATAATTAAAAAATAATTTATTTCTTATTTTAAAAACATGTTTTCTTGGGATTTGAAATAGGAACAAAGTACAAAACATTTTTTAATAAAATTCATCATTCTTGCTTTTTAATAAAAAATAACTTCTCTCTTTCAATTTAAAAAAAAACTTCTTAAATTGAAAAGTTAAACTACATTGGTTTCTAGAATGGAGAATTTGAAAAGTAATTGTTCTTTAAATAATTATACTCATTCATAAATTGCATCTCTTTCTTTTCTAAAAAAACTCAAGAAATCGAAATCCTCTTAACCTTGGCCAAACTTAAAACCTTTGGTAACAAGAAAGGAAACTTGACAACAACCACACTATAATCAACCAAATCCAAACCTACACCTTCCTTTCAATCGAAGTAAACCCTTTCACTCCCTATTAAAGATTCAAAGGAGTTTATCATTTTAAAATTTGTAAATTGGGGAGAATTGAAAAATTAGAGACCCAAAGTTACAAAATATGCAGAAACATAGTAATGGAGAGGTATTTTGACTTCTGTGAATGATGTTATCCTATATGCATTCATGATTCTCATATGATCGATGTCTAACAAGTGTACTAGATCTACTAGTAATATAGAAAAATAAGATTAAGACCCAAAATATCATACCAAAGGAAACATAGATTGTCAGGTAAAATATCTATGTATGAATTAAATTAATATGAGATTATTTTCTCAAGTTTTTTATTTAAAGGCAAGAACTAAACTAAAATAAAACCAAATACAGACTAAAATTAAACTAACATGAATTAAACACAAAGCAATAACTAAATTTCTCTTGCTAAAGGAACTATCCACCTCAACCTTCATTGTAATGACTCAATAACAAAATTAACACAAGCGATTATAGAAAAATAGACAAATAAAGCTAGGTATCTCATGAAAGACTATCATTCTAAATATTAAACCTTCTTGTTAGGAATAATTTAACACTTAGCATAAAGATCCAATTTTAAACTCCAAGATATCCATTAAACTTTTTTGCAAACAAACTTAACTTCAACCTATTCTTAGTTCAAATTTTCCTAGTATTAATTCACTCTTACCAACACACAATTACACCTAACTTAGAATATAATCATGCATCAATATTAATAAATCATCCCAAGAACATGAATATCATAGATTATTCTTAAATCAATCATCAACCATTAATTAAAATAAGTCAATCATTAATTCAATAACAACCAAAGATAAGAAGTTTCCCAAAACTAAGAAATAATCAAACTTACAATGAAATTAAGCTCAAACTAAATTCATTACAATGAAAAACTGAAGGTTCAAGTTTTCCTTAGCAAAAAAAGAAAAATTACTTACCAAACATGATGAAAATTAAAGAACAATTAAAATAAAGAGAAATGTAAACTAAGAAAACAATAAAATTAATCTAAAAACTAAACTAAAAATAATGTACAATAACTAAAGCTAAACTAAAGAAAAATTCATAATTAAAAGACTCTATAGCTATCTTCTCCTCCCCCTTTGCTTTGGTGCATTGGACCTCCATTTATAGGTTTCAAATAAGAAGTTTGGACCTTAAAAACTTCTTAATCCTTATTGAATTGGTGTTTTACTCAATTAGGAAGTTTAATTTCATGTTTTTTTATGTCACTTGGAAGAGTGATGAAAACCACTCAGCAGAGTAAATATGTACTGAAGAAAAGAAGGGAACAGCTTGGGTGAATGACAATTTGCCTTTGGGTGAGTGAAAACATCACTCAACAGAGTGGACTGGACACTCAACCGAGTGACCAGCTCACTTAGCTGAGTGATGCTATTCTTTAACCCGAATTTCACTTCTGTTTTCTTTGCATTATTGCTTCATTTTTCCTCCTTTCTTCTTTAAACTTCTTCCTTTCTTCAAATTAGCCCTATAAGACACCAAAATTCACATTTAGACCTTAAAATATAAAGTTAAATTATTTAAACATAAAACAACTAAATTAACACTAAACTAACTCAATTAAACACCTAAAACACACTAGAAAAGTACTTATAATTCACAACTATCATTATGCTTCAAAGAAAATATTGGATGATGAAAGTTTTGTAGTTAAAATTAGGGATGAATATATAATCATATCCATTGATGTTATTGATACAATTTTTAATCTCTTAAGAAATGGCTTTAAGATGACTAAGAACAAAAGATTCATGAGATTAATGGTTTTGATAAAATCAAATATTTAAAAGAAATGGTTGACATATGCAAATTTGATAAGAAAGACATAACCCCTTCCTTAACCAACATTAAACATGATTTTCACATTATTCATAAATTGGTAGCTAATAATTTTATGCCTAAGGTAGGTAATGTTAATTGGGTTTTAGATAAAGAATTAATTATTATGTGGCATGCATGTAAAGGCATTCCTTTAGATATTTCCTAGTTCATCTTTTCTTAAATAAAAAAGGTTAAGATAACAAAAATATTTCCTTTCACTATGCTTTTATCTATTATATTTATGCATTGGGATATTATTTTGGATGATCTTGATGTTGTGCATCATAATGTCAAATTAAGAATCAGAAAAGCTTTCTATCAAATATCTAAAATTTGGCTTTAAAAATCGAGTAATAGACTCATTAGAGTTGAGAAAGAAAAAGGCAAAGGAAAATAGAATAAATATGTGGTAACTTCTAGGAAGTTGATTCAAAGAAAAGACAAAGTAATTTGTGACATACCCTTTTTGATTGATGAAAGTGATGAGAAATTAGAGAATTCTTCTTAAGGGAGTAGGAGTAGATCTCTTAAGGATATAGGGAGAATCTAAGGAAGAAGAATTTGATGAATATGAGAATAAAAAGGATGAGGATATGAGCATTGACAAAGAAAGTGAAGAAGAGAAAGGAGATAAGGAAAGGAGTGAGGAAGAAGGAAAAGATGAAAAGGATGAAGGAAATACTATCGGGAACATAGAACTCCACACTCAACAACAGATATAGTAGGGTGTTCCACAAAAGGAAGAGAAAAACATTGATTGTAAACCATATGCTCTACAATTAGTAAAATTTTGGGATCTTCAAAAGCAATCAATAGAGTAGGGAAAGGAAATGTTTATGAAGGTTTAGTTTGGACCTCGGGTGACAATCAAGGCTAACCTAGTTTTTCCACCTCCTTCACCAATTTATGAGTCTGCTTCACTTATTCCTATTCACAAATTAAGGAAATCTATGTGTTTGATTGCCAAACAAAAGTTCAAACCAACCCACAAACCCAGCCAAGTTGGTAGCAATTCAAATCCTAAGCATATTGAGTGATTTCATTTACTTCATCTTTTCTTGAACATGTTGCACTAATTATCTTATGCAGGAATTGATCTATATCTCTACACTTTTTGTTAATGATAAAAGGGGAAAAGATATATGTTTTTATGTGAGGGAGAAAATATATGTGATATAGGACATATATGATTGTTGAACTTCATTATAAGAAATTAATATATGAATACTTATACTTGATTATTTGATTATTTTGTTGTTAAATTGTTTCTGAGCATGTATTCAAAGGAAGCTTCATCAAGGCATAAACTATATTAAGTTGAAAGTTTTGTCATCATTAAAAAGGGGAGAAAAGTTGGCTCAAAAGGCTATAATCCTAACCTTACGTGAATTTTAATGTATACAAAAGTAATTCAAAATAAAATAGTTTATGGCCTAAATTAACATTTGTTTTATCAACTTGATTCATATCCACTAGAAAGTGCTTTACAGAGCAGCTCAGTAAATGTGCTCTATTCGAAGTCATATCAAATCAGAAGATTTTATTAAAAATTGAAGATTAATTCTTTATTAGGAAATCTTTGTAAAATCACATGTTTTCCATATAAAAAGGTTTTACTTAACCAATTTAACTTGATTTCTTTCCTCAAAAAGTTTTTTCTGTAATAAAAAATTTTGATTAAGAAAAGAAAATATGTTTTATCTTAATAGCTATAAATATTTTTTAGGAAATAAAATCAGTTTTTTTATCATTTTCAAGATGGAAATAAATTTTAAAAGTGTTTACACTTAATCAATGTTATTAAAACTGGATCAAAAAATAATCGACAAGGCTCAAGGTTCATTGTCTGAATAATTTAACTAGATTTCTTTCTTTTTTTAAATACTATTATTTAATATAATTTTATAAATACGATTATACAAAAAATATAAAAATTAAAAAAAAACTATTCATCAAACATTAAATATAAGTAACAAATATCCTAATAACAAGTCACAAAATATCTTAAACATTTATCAAATACAAGTTTTAAAAATTGTAATAAATTCATTCAACGTTAGTCATGTTTAAGAAAAGTTTGAAAAATAGTGAACAAAATTATCTCCATTGCTCATCGTCATCATCATCGTCCTCATTCTCATCATTATTATATCCATCATTATCACCATTACCATTAGCACTTCCTTGAAATTCTTTTACATTAAATTCATACCTTTCAAGATTTAGGGGAAAAAAAAAAGAAAATGCAAATGATAAATTTCACATATTTATTCAATATTCTAAGCTAAACTCATGATATAATCAAATATAATTAATATTAACAAATTACATAAAAAGTATTAGTTGATTTTCCAATGTTCTTTGGAAATTCTTCTTAAATCATATCCTCAATCTTAACATAGTCAAGATCTCTTTCTTTTTTCATGACCCAAAACTCAATTTTATCAATTGATTCATTATCAAGTGGATTAAAAGGTCTTTTGGATAGTGATGACCTAATAATTGTAACTAATAATAAAATTACTTTGATGCAAACAATAAGATTTATATATAATTAAATATATGAATTAGAAATAACATACATACTTTTCAATTGCAAATTATAATCAATATAAACTAGGTTATTTAATCCCTCATGCTCCAACTTATTTCTCTTCTTTGAATAGATGCATTCAAACACATTCCAATTATGTTCACATCTAGAAGAAGAAGCAGTTTTACCAAGGATTATGATGGCCAACTTTTGTAACTCTAAAAAATTATAACCATCTGAGGCCCCAATCGTGACCCTAATCGGATTATTGTTAATTAATGAAGATTATCATTAATTAAGGTAAAATTTGGATTATTTTACAATTATTGAGGTTAAGTCCCAAGAGGGGTATTTTGAAAATTTTAGAATGCAAGTATATGAGTTGAGTTAAATTATAATTAAGGGAAAGGACACAATTGAAGTAAATTAGAAGTCTTAGAGTTAAGTTGAAAGGAATTGAAATAATAGGGGTTTATTTGTGCTTAAGGTCAAGATGGGAATTTCTTGAGGGAGATATTTACCTCACTCACCTATTTAGGGTTCCTGGAGATTGAAGAGATTGGCACTTTTGAGGGAGATATCACTCTCTCTCTATGGTTACAGGTTGAAAGGAGGAAGCTTAGGGTTTTGGTGTTTTGCTTCATAAAAGAGAAAAGAGGAACCATGGGTAATAGAGCTGGATCTTGAGGATTAAAGGAGTGGAAGCTTTAATATCAGGTACAGGAACTAAGTATACTATATTATTCATATGATTGATTCTGGGAATCTTTCCTTTCTTCTTATTTGTGTGTCATCTTTGATAAGGTCAAAGGATAAATCTAATAATTTAGATTAGTTTTTAATGACTTAAAATAGTGATCATTAAGGTAAGTGTTGAGGAAAGATCTAGGATTTAAGTTCTTGTATTGTATAATCGGGGTTTTTGAATAATCTAGGTTTCTGGGTTTCCATGTTTGCTATGCACGGGCAGTCATGGCCATTCTCCCTTGGCATGCATGGCCACTAATGGCCATTCTTCCTTGGCATACATAGCCACTCATGGCCATTCTTCTTTGGCATGCACAGCCACTCATGGCCATTCTTCCTTGGCATGCACGACCACTCATGGCCATTCTTCTTTGGCATGCACAGCCATCCATGGCCATTCTCCCTTGGCATACACGACCACTCATGGCCATTCTTTCTTGGCATGCACGACCACTCATGGCCATTCTCCTATGGCATGCATAGCCACTCATAGCCATTCTTCCTTAGCATGCATGACCACTCATGGCCATTCTTCCCTGGCATACATGGCCACTCATGGCCTTTCTTCCTTGGCATGCACGGCCACTCATAGCTTTTGCTCTTTGCTTTGCACGGCCACTTGGCCATTTACTTCATGAAATGCACGACCACTTGTACACCATACTTTCATTGATCATTCTCTGTCCCAAACTATAACTCATTCATAAATTGTAAGCATGGTATTGTATAACCAATGTTTATGAAGACAGTGATATTATAAGGGTGAATTAAGCTAGTAATGAGTAATGTTGTTGATGGTTGGGTATACAAGTGTGGCTAGTATGTTAATTGATTACTGATAAAGTATTATGGTTCTAAAAGTCTTTCCAATGCTAAGATTTAAAATAAAGATATAGTTTAACAAGGGTGTGGCTACAAGAAGAGTTATTTTCTGAATTCAAATAACATAAACATTTGTATGTGAGGAATAGAGAGACAATATAACAACCTAAAGATTATGCATTATTTAATATGCCATATAAAGTCATAGTAGGTATTTGACCTATCATGTAAATCATCCTACTCAAATATTATGCATTGATGTGTCTTTGCATGACATGAAAAAATTATGATGTGGCCTAATGACAATAAGACGATAGTTGCAAGGTTATAAGTTTAAGTTAAAAAAGTTAGAACTTTTCCTTTTTAGGCTTAATCATGAGACCACAGAAGTTAAGTTATGCTTTAAGTCATGTTGAAAGGTAGTAATTAGCCTTGATATAGAGAAACATGCTTGTCTGTTAGCTTATACCATGCATTTTATTATGTAAAGCTCATACCCACAAGTAGTGTGCTAGCATATAAGATGGGATAATATTACCTAAATGTACCTGAGGGTAAGATACTATAAGAAAAATGTACAAGTATGAAGACTTGATACATATATGATCACATTAGGGTATATAACCTATTGTCTATGTTCTAATAGACTATAAAAGTGAACTAAATTCTTAACTAAGAACAAGTGTTGACCTTAGGGTGTAATTAACATATTCATCTTCTTATATCGATCATAGCTGCTTAAATATTATTTAAATAATTATGTGGATATGAATAACTATGATATGGTGTGGAAGCTACTCCCAGCGAATAGCAATAAGGTATGCCATTAAGAACTATCGATGAAGTAGTTAAATGCAATATCTATTGTGATGTATTTATGTTATGATAAGTGGTCTGACTCAAAATTTGAACAAGAATAAATAGCAAAAGCATGTATTTCCATGATTCAAGTTGCATATATATATATATGGATATGCATTTAACATTAAAAAGACTTTTAGCAGCAAGACCCATACTTTCATATTGCCTTATGGAAATTATGCATAATGGTGACTATGATGATATAGGTCAAGGAAAGGTTATATTTTATTATGTTTTCATAATCATGCAATTATTATGATATGAATGAATGAAAAATTGATGCAATTGTATGATCATATGATAGAATCCATGTGTACTGGAGCCTAGAGCTAAATATTGCAGTATGATAAGAATAATGTGCTTTCTCATATAAATGATGGCATTAAGTAAAGAAGCTATACTAAGCAAAGAAGAATATGTTGAATCGAAATATGTTTAAGAACGGTAAAACCTGCGGATCTTAGTTCAGTTGTGGATTAGATAGGCATGCCTAGAGGGATACAGTCACAGCTGCCATAGTTGACCCCGTTTGGGTTTTATTCCTCAATGGGACCATTGCTCGACCCCGTTTGGGTCTATAGTTCGTTCCTTGCTGGAACCATTGTTTGACCCCATTTGGCTCTATTGCTTGATATCTTCGGATATCCATTATTTGATACTTTCAGGTGTCCATTGCTCCCGTTATCCACCCTTCGAACTATTACTTAGGTAGGCTATTAATGATGATAATATGTACACAAGATAAAGTAAAGCATGCATTAATTACTTCACTCACGTAAGGTAAGCATGATGAAAGGCCTATTATATTGCTTATCATGATTTCTTTTGGCTATAAATTGTCTCAACGAAATGAAATTATTGGAATGTATATCTATGAGATTTAAAATGCCATGCCATGATAGAATGCATACAATGTTATAATAACAACTATTTGGGCTACAGCATACACAATGAGTTTCACATGCTTTAGGATTTATGAACGTATGTATGTGATAATTGGACCTGCATAGGTAATCACGATACGTAAGGTTGTTCTCTGTGATTGCATGTAAAGCTAATTAGTCAATACCTATAAAGGTTTTACCTATATGTGCTCTCCAATAAATCTGACATAAGCCAAAGAATAGTGCATGACATAATATGATGTTGGTTGACATATAGTTGCCATAATAGGACAGCATTAAGGAATACATGGTTGTGAACAAAAGTTATGAGTTATAATTGCATTTCATAATTATGATTATATGATATATATGAAAAAATCATGCCTAGCAATAACTTTATAGTTACTTCATGACATAAGCACTCCCGTGTGCATGGATTTATTATTTAATGCATAACTTATGTAACAATGTGAAAAAGGCATAAAGTTAAAGTTTTATACTATCAATAATCATGATGTCTGAACTCTGAAGTTACAAGGATTAGGAAGGGTCTAAATCAAACTAGTTTAAAGAAAGAAAAGAAGTAAGATGATGATAGTAATTTGATAAGTTTTCAAAACAAGATAATTTACATAACGCTCTAGACGTTAGTAAGTATGGTTTTATTATTATGATTGAGGATTCTCCTAATATGTCCATTGTTTAATGATCAATATAATAGATCCATATGTTATTCTTTGTTATTGTAAAAGTTGTGTGTATATATATATGATAAGATAACTTAGGGTAAAGAGGCTATCTATAGAGTTTTGTTCCCTACTAAGCTTTATAGCATAGCACAGGTTTATTTATCCATGTAGGTTTCAGGATAGGCTCCAGTTGATCGATAGCTTTAGTGGCTTAACCACTTTTAAAGAGAAGATCTGGCAAAATTATGGTTGCCTTTGATGATTTCAACATGTGTAGAAGGCCATTTATGTTATGATTCTTTAATTATAAGTCTAATTTATTTATATTATGGCATGTAATTAAGGCCTGTCTTATTATTATTACTACTTGATCTCTGCTAGGTTTATGACGATGATTGATGATTATCCATGGTTAGTGGATTAAGGTGTTACAGTTAGTGGTATCAGAGCCTAGGTTTAGTCTTTTCTAGGCAAAAAGAAATTAAGAAATTATTCTTGAAGGATTGAGATGATTTTGATCTAGACCAAATAGCCATATTCGGTGTTATTGTTATTGAGATGCAAATGTTGGGGATTTCGAGTGATGATTGACTTGTGATTGATGGATATTGGAGTACTAGTAGGATTGTGATTCTGAAATGGTGAGATGATGTTTTAGGAATTATCGGTATCTCTCACTTCCTAATATTGAAAGTGCTTAAAAGCCTTAATGTTCTATGATTGAAGTATAGCATAAGTTTGATTATAAGTATGTCTAGATTGTTTATTAAGATGTTTGAAGAAAAGTTTATATGATAAGAAGAAAATTTGAGTTTTGGCATTATTGAGCATGTAAGATGTTGAGGCTATTAAGATGCTCTATATATGATTGTCAGGATTTTCCTAATCAGCTTGGGTAATTGAGTATGTCCATTGTATTGGGATGGGATAAGATATGTACAGTTTTTTAGAATACCAATTGGTATTCTATTGCATACATAAAGTCATTAACGCATTGCATAGCATCCCATATCACATTAAAAGCATTGATGGGATATCACATGGCATATACATGATTATCACGCAGCAAAAAATTTAAAAATTTAGATCATATATGCCATGCAATATACAATAAAGAACCGAAATATGCAATTTTAGGGTTTTTGAAAAACTTACAATCTTAGATGCACTTCAAAACTTGATTTTGATGAGGACAAGCAAATAATATGGACTTATATGCCTTAGATCTTGATCGCCAATGCCAAAAGAGCAACCTTTATGCTACTCCTCTTTATGCTCACACACACACTAGCAAGGATGGCTTAAAACAAGAGTGCTAGCTCTAATCTTTTAGTATTTGATAATAGGATTGGTTTGAAGCCATAAGATCTGATCTTGTTATTCTTTTAGGTTGCTTTTGCTGCCCAAGATCACAAGAGATGAAGAAAGAATTCTTTCTCATGAGAGTGGCGGCAATGAGAGAGAAAAAACCCTAATCAGCAAAGTTACTTCTTATCCATATATATCACTTGGCTTAGGGTTTTGTGTGTACCGAAATTCACTAGCATTTAGGTAGTAATTTCAGCCTCCATCACTTCCTAATTAAGTGGTATATTTTGATTCAAAGACATATAGGAATTTAAATTTACTTAATTTAATTATCTAAAGATAAATAATCAATTATCTAAAGATAAATAAATAATCAATTAACTATTCCTTTTGCCATGTTTTTCACTCTTCATGGGCCAAAGTCCATTTAGAAATTTTAATACCCATTATCCACATTAATTTGAATTTAAATAAAAGCCTAAATTAATACCCAATACTTTATCTTAAAAATTTTAATTCCAATGCTTTATGTGTGATCCTATAGGTCCATTTAATATTGGTAATAGATTAATAAATTAATTCAAAGGCTATATATATTCTCTAGAAAGACATTATAGCATTCCAAATTAAATGAAAATGCAAATGGCATTTAGTAACGTAATGTAATTTTGCATAATCCCTTACCCACAAATATCAGAATTAATATAAGGCATGGAACTAGTCATCCTTATATATACTAATTCCTTTCTTGATATTCCAGTGTCACTAAACTCTCAAATAAATAATGATTACTCATTATTTCATCTCGGTATGGCCATACACTTCTCAATTCACTGATCAAGTGGCCGATGATATTTTCTCTCTTATTGAGAGGGGTAATCCCTTCACTTCGCTCATGCTCTCTAACATGAATTAGTGCATGCCCAATCATACCCATACTTGTTACCCTATTACAATTACGTTAGGTGTATTTCAAAGTACGTAGTAATTCATAAAGAGTTTCATAGAGATTTTAGGTCTAAGAACTTCGATGCAATACTTGCACATGAGAAACACTTATACTTGTACCACGTAATGTTCTCATGAACGGATTGAATCCAGATACCATGTTCTAAACATGTATCTATGATCTCTAATTGACACTCCAATCCATATGATCCGTAAGACAAAACTCATCATATCAGAGAGAGCATACTAGTCTTAATTCATTTGTTATTCCTATAACTATGACTGACTAGGGATATTTAGAATGAAGTCTCAATTGATTCAAGGTCTTACAACCATGTGCCTCACAAATGATAACTTAAATTGAAACAACATTCTTAGACAGTTATATCAATTGATATGCACAGGAATACAATAGATAAAACAAATGCCTCATTTATTAACTTAAGTGTTTTATAACAATGCATTAGGGCTATGGCTTACACTAACAATCTCCCACTAGCACTAGTCCCAATTGGGCATAGCCCTAATACCGAATGTTTTCAAATGAGCTTCGTGTAGATTTGGATGCAACTATTTCTTCAAAGGATCTGCTACATTGTTTTCACTTGCTATCTTGCCACCCTTGACGTTCCTACGATCAATGATCTCTTTGATCAGGTGGTACCTCCTAAGTATGTGTTTAGATTTCTAGTATAACCAGGGCTCCTTGGCCTGTTCGATGGCCTCGTTATTGTCACAGAAAATTTCTAATGGATCTAGGATGCTTTAGACCACTCCTAATCCATAAATGAAATTTCTAATCCAAATAGCTTCTTTTACAACTTTACTTCCTCCAATATACTTAGATTCTGTAGTTGAGTGGGCAATGGTCTCTTGCTTTGAGCTTTTCCAGCTGACAGCACCACCATTCAAAACAAAAACAAAACAGATTGCGATCTTGAGTCCTAAGTGCTGGTTTGAAAAGCAACACCGACATAACCTTATATGACGAGCTCTTCTTGACCACCATATGCCAAGAAGTGATCCTTAGTCCTTTGCAGGTACTTTAGAATCCCCTCTACAGCAGACTAGTGCTTTTCACCAGGGTCTTGCTAAAACCTACTGGTTATACTCAGTGCATGAGCAACATCCAACCTTGTACATAACATAGCGTACATGATAGATCCAATAGCAGATGCATATGGGATTCTACTCATGTTGTCCCTCTCCTCTTTAGTTTTAGGACACTATTCTTTAGTCAAAGAAACTCCCAAAGCCAAAGGTATGTACCCTTTCTTTGAGTCTCTCATACTAAAATGCTTTAGTACTTTGTCTATGTACTTTTCTTGACTTAGTCCCAAAAGCCAATTCGATCTATCTCTATAGATCCGAATACCAAGTATTATCTCGGCTTCACCTAAGTATTTCATTGAGAAACACTTTCCCAACCATTGCTTAACCTTTTGCAATGTTGGAATATCATTCCTAATGAGAAAGATGTCGTCCACATATAGGACCAGAAATATTATTATGCTCCCACTAACCTTCTTGTACACACAAGGCTCATCTTCGTTCTTTATGAAGTCAAATTCTTTGATAGCTTCATCAAAACAAAGATTCCAACTTCGAGATACTTGCTTTAATCCATAAATGGATTTTTGAAGCTTGTAAACCTTATTAGGATGCTTGGGATTGACAAAACCCTCAGGCTGTGTCATATACACATCCTCAAGTAGATTTTCATTGAGGAAAGCAGTTTTGACATCCATTTGCCATATCTCATAGTCATGATATGTAGCTATGGCAAGCAAGATCCTAATAGACTTTAGCATGACTACAGGCAAAAAGGTCTCATCATAATTTACACCATGAGTTTGCCAAAAACCTTTTGATACTAGTCTACCTTTGTAAGTCTTGTCAGCATTTAGTTTAAATAGCAACTTGCATTCAATTACCTTAGCACCTTCCGATGGATCAACCAAGGTCCAAACCTGGTTATCGTACATTGATTGCATCTCGAATTTCATTACTCTAAGCCAATTTTCTGAGTCAGGGCTCTCAATAGCTTCTCGTTAGGTAGATGGATCCTCATGATCCATTAACTCAATAGTGTCACTATCAGTGATTAGAAATATGTATCTCTCAATCTCCCAACGTACCCTACCGAATCTTCTAGGTTTTTATGCAATGGGTTCTTGTTCCACAACTGGTTGTGAACTGGATCCCATTTCCAACTCATCCTCTTTAGGAGTTTGTGGCACTTGAATTTCTCTAAGCTCTACTTTACTCCCATTGTCTTTCTTGAGAAGGAATTCCTTTTCCAAGAAAACAACCTTGCAAGCAACAAAAACTCCGTTCTCGACTTGTGAGTAAAAGTAGTATCCCTTTGTTTCTTTGGGATAACCCATAAATAAGCAGACAGTAGATTTGGACTCTAGTTTGTCAGATGTTAATTTCTTAACATGTACTTCACAGACCCAAATCCTGAGATACGACATATTGGGTTCTTTCCTAGTCCATACTTCGTATGGTGTCTTCTCAATTACTTTAGTTGGAGTACGATTCAATAGAAAGGCAGCAGTTTCTAATGCATAACCCAAAAAAGAGATAGGAAGATTAGCTTGACTCATCATTGATCGAACCATGTCCAATAGAGTTTGATTTTTCCTTTCGGACACACCATTCCATTATGGTGTTCTGGGAGGAGTGAGCTATAAAATAATTCCACACTCCTTCAGATGACCATCAAATTATTGGCTTAAGTATTTTCCACCTCGATCTGATCGAATGGCATTTATACTTTTGCCAAGTTGGTTTTCTACTTCGTTCTTAAACTCTTTGAATTTTTCAAAAGTTTCAAACTTGTGCTTTATTACATAGACATAGCCATATCTACTGAAGTTATCTGTGGATGTCATGAAGTAACTAAAACAACCTCTAGCCTGTGTACTTAATGGTCCACATACATCGGTGTGTATTAGCTCAAATAAGTCACTAGTCCTCTCACCTTTCTTGTTAAAAGGACTCTTTGTCATCTTTCCATGCAAACATGGCTCACATGTGTCATAAGATTCTAAGTCGAATAACCCAAGCACTCCAGATTTATGGAGTCTTAAAATGCGTTTTTCATTTGCATGTCCTAAACGACAATGCCAGAAGTAAGTAGGGTTCAATTCATTTGATTTAACCCTCTTTGTATTAATGTTATATATGGACTCTTTGTTTTGTAGATCAAGGATATAAAGGCCATTTTGTAACATGGCATTGCCATATAAAATGCCTTGGCGATGAATATGAATATTGCCATTATTAATAACAAAGTCAAATCCATCCATATCCAAACATGAAACTGAAATATTGTTTCTGCTTATAGTAGGCACATAATAACAATTTTTCAAATCTAAACAAAGTCTAGAAGGTAAAGTGAGTTGATAGTCACCTATCTCCATAGCAGCAACTCGTGCTCCATTCCCCACATGGAGGTCCGCTTCATTCTTCCCAAGTAACTGCCTATTTCTTAACCCCTGCACATTTGAACAAATGTGAGAACCACAACTGATATCCAATACCCAAGTGGTAGAAATAGAAAGGTTAATTTCAACAACAAAAAAACTAGAATAGACGCCTTGGCTCCATTCTTCTTTTGTTCTTCCTTGAAGAGAGCGCAATTCTTCCTCCAATGCCCTAACTTGTTGCAATGAAAGCATGTACTCTCGCTCTTCATGAGCTTTTGTGCCTTGGGCTTGGGTTGGGCCTGAGGTGCACTCACACTAGACTTAGGCCGAGCCAGGTCATACTTGGGTTTTGCCTTTCCCTTTTCCTTTCCCTTAGCAGGTCCCTTCTTAGTGCCCCCTTGAATCATAAGTACTGGATTAGTCTTTTGAATGTTCTCTTCAGCATTCTTAAGCATCCCATAAAGCTTGGTGACTGTCTTATTCATTGCATGCATGTTATAATTCATGAAAAATGGATCATAATCATCAGTCAATGAACCCAAGATCATATTAGTGGCCAATTCTTTTGGCACCTGTACCTCAAACTTCTCAAGAGCATCAAGATACCCTTTCATCTTAAGTACATGGGTACTAATGGGAGTACCCATAGCCATCTTACAAGAAATCAAGGCATTTGTTGTCACGAACCTCTCGTGACGAGCTTGCTCTTGGAACATCTCCTGGAGGTGCACCATGATCGTATAGGCCTCTTGGTCCATGAATTGCTTTTGCATATCGAGCACCACAGTGGCTAGCATTAAATAGGTCACATCATTGGAGTCACTCTTTTTAGTCTCAAAAGTTTCCTTTTGAACTGTAGAGGCATTCCTAGCATGTTCCTCGGACAAGGGTGCATCCAAAACATACGACTTCTTCTCTTGCTTGAGAACTACTATTAAGTTTCGAGACCAATCTATGAAATTGGTACCATTCAATTTGTCCTTTTCTATGACCGATCACAATGAAAAGTTGTTATTTGAAGATGCCATTTTTCAATCTACAATAATAAAACTTTGCAAGATTAAATGAGGTCTTATAATAATCCCACAAACTGAATTAATATCCCTTTAAATAATTCGCATTAGTGATTTAATGTGGGCCAAGATCCATTTTTCACAACAACTCATTAGTCAAGCTGAGCTTGTACACCTAACAAGTTAAGTTACTTAGGTAGGAAAACTCTAATCATGTCTCGTACATGATGCTTAGATCAAATGGGCTAATATCTTAAGATGTTATAGCACAAACCCATTTATTAGTTGCCTAGGATCGGAAATCCCCTTCCATGTTAAGTCCAACCTACATCCATAACCCATGCCTCATAAAGATAATCGAGTGCATCTAGGACTTCTAGTCTACATGATCGATCATCAATGCCTTGACATGTTTCGAATTAGGAAGGCAACATTGTGACTTACTATTTTAGGGATTCATTTTATTACGGCTTACATGGCATATGCTTTGTCATCCATTCATAGCATGCATATATATATAATTGCATAAAGTAAAACATGACAAACATGGGCCCAAAAACCTACAACTAAGATTCTATACTATTACATAAGAATCTTCGAGTTGGGCGTCTCCACTCCGATGGGCTTCGTCTTGGTTTACAAAGTCTTCAATAAATTCTATACTAAGAAATAAATGAAACTTTTACAATAATCCATAATGGCACACAGGCCATATTTAATTACAAAAACCCAGGGCCCATGAATGCACCATGCATATCCATTCATCACACAAAACAAGCAAATAAATATACAAAACATTCATGGATAAAACAAAGTCCAATTTTAATTAATTTAGCCAAGTCCATTAATGAAAATTGTGTACTTGAACTTTTAAGAGAAGACCCCGTGATGGTCCTGGGCCAAATCCATTGGACTAAATTCTCTTATTAAATAAGTTCTCTTAAAAGCCCAAAACACAAACTAGTTATATTTGTGCCATAAATCAACTCTAGTATAATTTCCAATTATGCCATTTTTAATATTATGTCATACAGTCCATAAACATTAAAAATACATATAATATGTACTAACATGAATTAAAACATAAAATCATGAAGAACATATATCATTCACGGCATTTATACTAAAACAAACAAACAACAATGAAACTAGTTGTTCAATGCTCATGTAACGCCACAAAAATGCACAAACACCTAAAACGATTTTATGAGCTATTTAATAATTTAAATAATTTCATAAACATTGAGTTAAGGTTCTATTCAAATATAATCTAAATGTTTTTTTGCCATATTAATCAAAGCATAACAAACAATGTTGATTAAACATGCAACAAACACAAACTAGTCATAGTTTTAAGTGATTTTAAAAATTAATCAATTAAATTGTCATGGATCAGAATTAAAACCATTTTTAAAACATGTCTAGACCTGTTATTAATCTTTAAAAATCACTTAAAAACATGCCAAACACGTTTTTACATTTAATTTTGAAAACTGGTTGTTAAACAAACACATATCATGCAAACTAGCACTTAGTTTCAAGATTAACATGTACGATCAGGTATGTATAATTAAAATCGACCATGAATAGCTCTAAGAACATATTAGGATAGTATATTAACATGTAAAAATAATTATAATACCTAACTAATTATAGAAAATTGTTTTTACACTAAAACAATGCAAAAAACTCAAAATAGAAAATTTCAACATTGTGCTTTTATGCAATAACGATTTTTGAATCAATATTTAATGCATCAAAAGCACTAAAATAAGCATGGCTAGGCTTTGATACCACTGATGGGATATAACATGGCATATACATGATGATCACGCAGCGGAAAAATTAAAAATTTAGATCATACATGCCACGTAATATACAATAAAGAATCGAAACATGCAATTTTAGGGTTTTTGAAAAACTTACAACCTTAGATGCACTTCAAAACTTGATTTTGATGATGACCAACAAATAATATGGACTTACATGCCTTAGATCTTGATCACCAATGCCAAAAGAGCTTCCTTTACACCACTCCTCTCTATGCTCACACACATACTAGCAAGGATAGCTTAAAACAAGAGTGATATCACTAATCTTTTAGTATTTGGTAATGGGATTGATTTGAAGCCACAAGATCTGATCTTTTTCTTATTTTAGGTTGCTTTTGCTGCCCAAGAACACAAGAGATAAAGAAATAATTCTTTCTCTTGATAGTGGCGGCAATGAGAGAGAAAAAACCCTAATCGATAAAGTTACTTCTTATCCATATATATCACTTAGCTTAGGGTTTAGTGTGTGCCAAAATTCACTAGCATTTAGGTAGTAATTTCAGCCTCCATCACTTCCTAATTAAGTGGTATATTTTGATTCAAAGACATATAGGAATTTAAATTTAATTAACTTAATTATCTAGAGATAAATAATCAATCATCTAAAGATAAATAAATAATCAATTAACCATTCCTTTTGATGTGTTTTTCACTCTTCATGGGCCAAAGTCTATTTAGCAATTTTAATACCCATTATCCACATTAATTTGACTTTAAATAAAAGCCCAAATTAATGCCCAATACTTTATTTTAAATATTTTAAGCTCAATGCTTTATGTGCGATCCTATAGGTCCATTTAATATTGGCAATGGATTAATAAATTAATTCAAAGGCTATATATATTCTCTAGCAAAATATTATAGAATTCTAAATTAAATGAAAATGCAAATGGCATTTCGTAACCTAATGCAATTTTGCATAGTCCTTTACCCATAAATATCATAATTAATATAAGGCATGGAACTAGTCATCCTTATATATACTAATTCCTTTATTGATATTCCAGGGATATTGAACTCTTAGATAAATAATGATTACTCATTATTTCATCTCGGTATGGCCATACACTTCTCAGTTCACTAATCAAGTGGCCAATGATATTTTCTCTCTTATTGAGAGGGGTAATCCCTTCACTTCCCTCATGCTCTCTAACATGAATTAGTGCATGCCCAATCATACCTATACTTGTCACCCTGTTACGAGTACGTTAGGTGTATGTCAAAGTACACAGTAATTCATAAAGACTTTCATAGAGATTTCAGGTCTAAGAACTCCGATGCAAAACTTGCACATGAGAAACACTTATGACTTGTACCATGTAATGTTCTCATGAATGGATCGAATCCAGATACCATGTTTTAAACATGCATCTATGATCTCTGATTGATACTCTAGACCTTATGATCCATAAGACATAACTCATCTTATCAGAGAGAGCATACTAGTCTTAATTTATTTGTTATTCTCGTAACTATGACTGACTCGGGGATATTTAGAATGAAGTCTCAATTGTTTCAAGGTCTTACAACCATGTGCCTCACACATGATAACTTAAACTGAAACAACATTCTTGGATAGTTCTATCAATTGATATGCACAGGAATACAATAGATAAAACAAATGTCTCATTTATTAACTTAAGTGTTTTATAACAATGCATTGGGGCTAGGGCTTACACTAACAAGCATTGCATTGCATTTCTGGCCCAGCTGAAAGGGAAAACTGATAGAAAATATAATGAGCATAAGAGTATCTGAAAATCAAAAATAGATACGAATGATTATAGATGGATGAGTTCACTACGGTTATAGAAAAAATATGGTTATAGTCATTTATAGCTAAAGTAGAGTTTGGATAATTCCTAGCAATAAAGATAAAAACTACCAGCTTTGAATTTTGTGGACGAAATTCTTTTAAGGGGGAGAGAATTGTGAGGCCTTAATCATGAACCTAATCGGATTATTGTTAATTAATGAGGATTATCATTAATTAAGGTAAATTTTGGACTATTTTACAATTATTGAAGTTAAGTCCCAAGAGGGGCATTTTGGAAATTTCAGCATGTAAGTATATGAGTTGAGTTAAATTATAATTAAAGGAAAGCACACAATTGAAGTAAATTAGAACTCTTGGGGTTAAGTTGAAAGGAATTGAAATAATGGGGGTTTATTTGTGCTTAAGAGTAAGATAGGAATTTTCTAAGGGAGATATGTACCCCACTCACCTATTTAGGGTTCCTGGAGATTGAAGAGATTGGCATTTTTTAGTATATATATATATATATATATATATATATATAAGGTTACGGGTTGAAAGGAGGAAGCTTAGGCTTTTTGTGTTTTGCTTCATAAAAGAGAAAAGAGGAACCATGAGTAATAGAGCTGGATCTTGAGGATTGAAAGAGTTGAAGCTTTAATATCAGGTACGAAAACTAAGTATACTGCATTATTCATATGATTGATTTTGGGAATCTTTCCTTTCTTCTTGTTTATGTGTCATCTTTAATAAGGTCAAAGGCTAAATCAAGTAATTTAGATGAGTTTTTAATGATTTAAAATAGTGATCATTAATGTAAGTGGTGAGGGCAGATTTGGAATTTAAGTTCTTGTATTGCATAATCAGGGTTTCTGCATAATCTAGGTTTCTGGGTTTCCATGTTTGCTATGCACGGCCACTCATGGCCATTCTCCCTTGGTATGCACGGCCACTCATGGCCATTCTCCCTTGGCATGCACGGCCACTCATGGCCATTCTTCCTTGGCTCGGCCACTCATGGCCATTCTCCCTTGGCATGCAGGGCCACTCATAGCCATTCTTCCTTTGCATGCATGGCCACTCCCGAACATTCTTCCTTGGCATGCACGGTCACTCATGGCCTTTCTTCCTTTGCATGCATGGCCACTCATGGCTTTTGTTCTTTGCTTTGCACGGCCACTTGGCCATTTACTTTATGAAATGCACGGCCACTTGGCCATTTACTTCATGAAATGCACGGCCACTTGTACACCATATTTTCATTGGTCCTTCTTTATCCCAAACTATAGCTCATTCATAAATCTTAAACACGGTATCGTATAGCCAATGTTTATGAAGACAATGATATTATAAGGGTGAATTACACTAGTAATGAGTAATGTTGTTGATGGTTGGGTATAAAAGTGATGCGTAGTATGTTAATTGATTACTGATGAATTATTATGGTTCTAAAAGTCTTTCCAATGCTAAGATTTAAAATAAAGATATAGTTTAACAAGGGTGTGGTTACAAAAAGAGTTATTATCTGAATTCGAATAACATGAACGTTTGTATGCGAGGGAATAGAGAGACAATATAACAACCTAAAGATTATGCATTATTTAATTTGCCACGTAAAGTTGAATTAGGTATTTGACCTATCAAGTAAATCATCCTGCTCAAACATTATGCATTGATGTGTCTTTGTATGACATGAAAATATTATGATGTGGCCTAGTGACAATAAGACGATAGTTGCAAGGTTATAAGTTTAAGTTGAAAGAGTTGGGACTTTGCCTTTTTAGGCTTAATCATGAGACCACAGAAGTTAAGTTATGCTTTAAGTCATGTTGGAAGGTAGTAATTAGCCTTGATATAGAGAAACATGCTTATCTGTTAGCTTATGCCATATATTTTATTATGTAAAGCTCATACCCACAAGTAGTGTGCTAGCATATAAGATGGGAAAATATTGCCTGAGCGTACCTGAGGGTAAGATGCTATAAGGTAAAATGTACAAGTATGAAGACTTGATACATATATGATCACATTAGGGTATATAACCTGTTGTCCATGATCTAATAGACTATAAAAGTGAACTAAGTTCTTAACTAAGAGCAAGTGTTGACCTTAGGATGTAATTAACATATTCATCTTCTTATATCGATCATAGTTGCTTAAATATTATTTAAATAATTATATGGATACGAATGACTATGATATGGTATGAAAGCTACTTTTGACGAACAACAATAAGGTATGCCATTGCGAACTTTTGATTAATTAGTTAAATGCAATATCTATTGTTATGTATTTATGCTATGATAAGTGATCTGACTCAATATGTGAACAAGAATAAATAGCAAATGCACATATTGCCATGAATCAAGTTGCATTTATATATATATGGATATGCATTTAACACTATGAAGACTGTTGGCAGCAAGACCCATACTTTCATATTGCCTTATGGAAATCATGCATAATGGTGACTATGATGATATAGGTCAAGGAAATGTTATATTTTATTATGTTTGCATAATCATGCAATTATTATGATATGAATGAATGAAAAATTGATGCAATTGTAAGATCATTTGATAGCATCCATGTGTACTGGAGCCTAGAGCTCAATATTGTAGTATGATCAAAATAATGTGCTTTATTATCTAAATGATGGCATTAAGTAAATAAGTTATACTAAGTAAAGAAGAATATGTTGAATCGAAATATGTTTAAGAATGGTAAAGCCTGCGGGTCTTAGTTCAATCATGTATTAGATAGGCATGCCCAGAGGGATATAGTCACAGCTACCATAATTGACCCTGTTTGGGTCTTATTCCTTAATGGGACCATTGCTCGACCCCATTTAGGTCTATAGTTTGTTCATTGTTGGAACCATTGTTTGACCCCGTTTGGGTCTATTGCTTGATATCTTTGGATATCCATTGTTTGATACTTTTGGGTATCCATTGCTCCCGTTATCCACCTTTCGAACTAGTACTTAGGCAGGCTATTAATGATGATAATATGTACACAAGATAAAGTAAAGCATGCATTAATTGCTTCACTTACATAATGTAAGCATGATGAAGGGCCTATTATATTGTTTATCATGATTTCTTTTGGCTATAAATTGTCTCAATGAAATGAAATTATTGGAATATATACCTATGAGATTTAAAACGCCATGCTATGATAGAATGCGTACAATGTTATAATAAAAACTATTTGGGCTACAATATACACAATGAGTTTCACATGCTTTGGGATTTATGAACGTATGTATATGATAATTGGACCACACGGTTAATCATGATACGTAAGGCTATTCTCTATGATTGCATGTAAAGCTGATTAGTCAATACCTATAAATGTTACACCTGTATGTGCTCTCCAATAAATCTAACATAAGCCAAAGAATAGTGTATGACATAATATGATGTTGGTTGACATATAGTTGCCATTATAGGACAGCATTAAGTAATACATGGTTGTGAACAAAAGTTATGAGTTATAATTGTATTTCATAATTATGACTATATGATATGTATGAAGAAATCATGCCTACCAATAACTTTATAGTTGTTTCATGACATAAGCACTCCCGTGTGCATGGATATATTTAATGCATAACTTATGTAACAATGTGATGAAGGCATAAAGTTAAAGTTTTATACTATCAATAATCCTGATGTCTGAACTCTGAAGTAGTAAGAATTAGGAAGGATCTAAATCAAGGTAGTTTGAAGAAAGAAAAGAAGTAAGATGATAATAGTAATTTGATAAGTTTTTGAAACAAGATAATTTATATAATGCTCTAGACGTTAGTAAGTATGGTTTTATTATTAAGATTGAGGAATCCCTCAATATGTCCATTGTTTAATGATCAATATAATAGATTCATATGTTATTCTGTGTTAGTGTAAAAGTTGTGTATATATATATGATAATATGACTTAGGGTAAAGAGGTTATCTATAGAGTTTTGCTCCTCACTAAGCTTTATAGCTTAGCAAGGGTTTGTTTATCCGTGTAGGTTTTAGGATAAACTCGAGTTGATCGATAGCTTTAGTGGCTTGACCACTTTTGAAGAGAAGATCTAGCAGAATTGCGATTGCCTTTGATTATTTCAACATGTGTAGAAGGCCATTTATGTTATGATTCTTTAATTATAAGTCTGATTTATTTATATTGTGGCTTGTAATTATGGCTTGTCTTATTATTATTATTATTATTATTATTATTATTATTATTATTATTATTATTATTATTATTACTGCCTGATCTCTGCTAGGTTTATGACGATGATTGATGATTATCCATGGTTAGTGGATTAGGGTGTTGCAAACTAGATAATTTCCACCATTCATCTTTTATTGAATAAGAAAATAAAATAAAATAGTTTGCATTAGATATAAAAATTTTCATGTAGGACATATACATAGAGTAAAAATAAAAACAGCAATAGTAAGAGATTGATTATTACCTAGTCGAGTGATTTTACTACAAGCAAGCACTTTAAAATGAGAAAAACACATTTCACGCTCTTGAAAGATTCTTAACTCCTCTGACATTGATACACTACTTAAGTTCATCCTCAAACTTGTCAATCAAGTTTAACATACTTCACATAATTTTAGACTTTTTACATAAAGTAGATTGATCATATTAGGATTAAAGTAATATGTTGCTGCATGAAGTTTTTGTCATAACATTTGATCCCATCTACTACCTATAATATCAATGTAAGGCTTGTAAAATTTCTTTATTCTTAAAAATATTCATTATCCCCTAATATGGCTTATATATGCCCTTACAAATATAACCTAAAGATGGCTTTTCATCAATGTCACAAAGTCACAACAAGTATATTATTAGAGTCATAATTAAATCATCAAAAAATTACTCTAAAAATTCTCATCCAACATAATTTGTTTCACTTCTATACCTTTTTGCTTTTTCAAAAATTTTTTATATATTAGCACTAGTAACTAATACTTGCAAATCGTCTTTATGTTCACACAAGCTTTGTAAAGTAATAAAGGTGGTTGCAAAATGAGTTGCACAAGGGTGAATAATTTCTCACAAACTAAGTCTCTTTCTTAGCCAATTCAAAGTCACCTTATGATTATACACAAAAATAGTATGTTGAGAAATAATAATAGCAACACTTTGCACTGTGGGTATATCTCCAACATCTTTCAATGTTAGATTAACACAATGAGTTATACATGGTGATCAATAAATAAAAGAATATTTCTCCATAAGTTTAGAACCTACAGCTTTATAATTAGCTCTATTATCTGTTATCGTATGAACAACAATGCAAGGATCAACCCATTCCATAATTTCACTAAAAAGATTACACAAATTTTCTACAAGTGTGTAAACATTAGAAGCATGAATAGATTTAAAAAAAGAAATCCCCTTTGGATAATAAACTAAGAAAATGATTAGAGGCCTTTATCTATTATATATCCAAACCACTATCAACCAAAGGATTTCTAATCGAGTTAACAATCAACTTTACATGTATCTTAGCATCATTCAATAAATTTACACACAAAGCATGAAGTGAATTATGCTTATATCCATGACCCACATTAACTATTCTATCAATAATAGGTTGAAAATAAAGCAATTAACAACATTAAAGGGAGTGCAAGTATCATAAAATCATAAGATATAATTCTATATTTTTAACCCATTAATAAAATAAAGCAATTAACAACATTACATGGTATCAGAGCCACGGTTTTTCCATGGATATACAATTCTATATTTTTTCTGCGGAATAAGTTTTGTTTTGTTTTGAGTTATTTATTTCATGAACTTTAAAATATTAGATTTGATTGTTCATGAATGAGAAATATTGATTTCTGGTTGTATGTGTGATCAAATAAATTTGGTGGAAACAAAAACGAAATTTTTGAAGCATTATGATTTGGGTTTGGCGTGAAACCCATTAGGGTTTGGCGTGAAACCCTAGGTAATGTAGGGGCTGTTCTAATTTAATTTCTTATGGATCCATTTAAAAATCATTTAGATGATATTTTATGTCTTTAATATGTGATATTAAGCCGTAGGATCAAACGGAATTAAAATCGAACAAGTTTTGCATGAAAACTAGTTTTGTCGAAAAGTTCGATAAATTGGTGTTCTTCGTGTGTTCTTGATGTGTTCATGGTTAGAACGACTTTTGATCTTCTAAATATGATATATATTATATATTAAAGTGTTTTTAATTAATTGGATTAATTAAAATGGGCCTTAAATTAATTTGATTAATTTTAATTCATTAAAACCACTTAATGGGCTTAATTATGTTTACGGACTTGGTTTAAATTAGTGAATGACTTGGTGGGCCCAAGGAGCTGATTTAAATTAACTATTATAAACATTAATTAAGTTTATTAATGGGTTTTAAGGGCTGGAGTGGGCTTGGCTCATTCCAAAAGGCCCAAATGGTCCAAATGACACAAAACTAGTTTGTGTGTGAACACACTTAGGGTTTTTCTTCTGTGGGTTTCGGCCTACACTTGTTTTAAGCCCAAAATTGATTCTTTTGATTATTTAATATGATTAATTAATTAAATAATCAATTTATAATTAATTAATAATCAATTTGATTGATTATTAAGGCAAGAACACATTCATGCAAAAAGGTTTCCTAAAATGAAAGTTTCCAAAATGGAAAAAGTTTCCTAATTTGATCACATCATTAAAATAACTCAAAATATAGTTTCAAAGGTTGAAACAAAGTTAGTAATCCATTTCTTTATGCATTAGAAAGGCATATAAGGGTGTATGATTGGCATGATGGATAGTTATGGACAAAGCCCAATGTGATTGAGCATTATACATGTTTTGGCCCAATGAGGACTTTCATGTCCCGGCCACTTGTTTTTGGTTTGTATTTCATTTCAAATTGTAATATGTAATTAGATTACTTAGATTAGAATTAGAAATAGAGATGGAGACAAATATCAAGGAGCAAGAAGTGTCGGATGGAGATCCAACAAGCTTGAAGATAATGTAATTATTTTCTTGTTTGAATCATGCATAATACCTAGGTGTGACCTTTTGATTTCCCTCTTGGCTCGGGGAAATCAATGTAGTGAAGTCCATAACTATACCATATTTGTATGCTTATATTTATGTGATAGATATAGGATGCATACCAATGTATGCCAACCATGTATGATGAGACTTAATTAACTAAAACCCTCAAACAAATACTAAGGTATATAAGCCTTCCATTAATTTGAGGAGAACCAGAGTTCTTTATAGTGTGGGTTGTTGACCACAGTCAAGCTCACATTATATCGAATATGTTCAAATCTAATTAAATGGGTCATCTTAGCTAGCCCATTAGTTTGTTGACCACAGTCAAGGCTAATGGTTCTAGAGGCAAGATTAGGGAATGCATACATGATATGCATGCATCAAGAGTTGATAACCTAATTATCCAATAGTTGTGTAGAGACACAATTGGTATATGGATACCTACCTTTCAAGGGTATGGAATTTGGCTTGTTGACCACAGTCAAGGTCAAATTACATATCAAGGATTGGATATTGGCCCACTAAGAAAACCATCGGGTTTTCTCGGATTATATAGTGAGGGCTATTAATTTACAATAAAATAGTGGGAGTAAATGGATTAATTAAAGACCTTATTAATGCATACATATATATGAACATACTCTCATATCTTTTCTTTTTCACATCTAGGTCATCATCATGAGCACATCAAACATTAATATACGATCAATCTTGGATAACAAGCTGGTTGGTAACAACTATTCTGACTGGATCAGGCAAGTGAGAATTGTTCTCAGGGCTGAAAAGATCCATTATGTCTTGGATAAAGATCCACCACCACTTCCATCAGATGATGCCATTGATGAGATCAAAGGCATTTATCGGAAATACATGGAGGATAGTGAAGCAGCAGCATGTCTGATGCTGGGTGCTATGTCCTCGGAGCTTCAGAAGCAACATGAAATGATGGATGCTAGAACCATCGTTTTGCATCTAGAGGAGCTTTATTCTTCTCAGGCTAGAACTGAGCAATATGAGATTGCTCGAGCTCTATTTAGTTGCAAAATGGTGGAAGGCACTTCAGCTGCTGCTCATGCATTGAAGATGTATGGGTATATTGAGCATTTGAGTAGACTTGGCTATGTTATGGATAATGATCTATACATAGATTTAATCTTGTACTCGTTGGCTCCAAGTTATGCACCTTTTGTGCTTAACTTCAACATGAACAAGATCCAAGTATCCATTCCTGAGTTAATCAACATGCTCAAGACAGCTGATGGATCATTTAAGAAAGATCCAAAAGGTGTCATGGTTGTCACTTCTGCTAAAGGCAAGAAGCAGAAGAAGAAGAAGAAGATAACCAAGGCACAGCCAAAGAATGGTGGGATCTCCAAGAAGAAGGTTGCCAAGAAAGAGAATCCTAAAGGAACTTGCTTCCATTGTGGAAAAGATGGTCATTGGAAGCGTAACTGCAAGGCCTATCTAGATTCTCTTAAGGAGAAGAAGCAAGCTGTTGCATCTACTTCAGGTATTCATATGATTGAAATTAATACTTATTCTATTGCTTCAAAACAATCTTGGGTATTAGATACCGGATGTGGATCTCATTTATGTAATGATCTACAGGGGCTTAGAAGCTTTAGAAGAGTTGGAAAGGCAAAGATATGTTTGCAGTCAGCTACTGGACAGAACATCTCTACAACAGTTGTGGGGACTTATTTGCCTCTTCCTAGTGGATTAGTACTGGAATTAAATAATTGTTATTATGTTCTAGCCTTATCCAAAAGTATTATTTCTTTCAGTCATTTGATGAACGATTATGATATTTCTTTGAAGGACAAATGTTGTTACATTTTTAAGAACAATATGTTTTATGCAAAAGCTATCATTGAGAATGGTATATTTGTTCTTGATTTAATTAAAGAAGTACATAATGTGAATACCAAGAGAATGAAACATGATAATCTTAATACCTCATACTTATGGCATTGTCGTTTAGGCCATATAAATGAAAAACGCATGACCAAGTTACACAAGTCAGGTGATTTGGGATCATTTGATTATGAATCATTTGATACATGTGAATCTTGTTTATTGGGAAAAATGACAAAAGCTCCCTTTATTGGTAAAGGAGAACGAGCTAAAATGGTTTTGGACTTAATACATTCAGATGTATGTGGTCCAATGACTACACATGCCAGAGGAGGTTACTCCTACTTCATTACTTTCATAGATGATTATTCCAGGTTTGGATACATCTATCTAATGAAATATAAGTCTGAAGCATTTGAAAAGTTCAAAGAATTCAGAAATGAAGTAGAGAAACAACTTGGCAAAAGTATTAAAACACTTAGATCAGATCGAGGTGGAGAATACTTAAGTCAAGAGTTTCAGGATTATCTTAGAGATAATGGGATTTTATCTGAATGGACTCCTCCATATACACCACAACACAATGGTGTATTTGAAAGGAGAAATCGAACACTATTAGATATGGTTCGATCAATGATGAGCCGAGCGGACTTGCCTAAGTCCTTTTGGGGATATGCACTAGAAACTGCTGTTTATGTGTTAAATAGAGTTCCTAGTAAATCGGTTGATGTTACTCCATATGAGATGTGGAATAACAAGAAACCCACGCTTTCTCATATGAAAGTATGGGGCTGTCTTGCTTATGTGAAGAGGACAATGTCAGACAAACTGGATGTTAAGTCTGATAAATATTTATTTGTGGGATATCCAAAAGAAACGTTTGGATATTATTTCTATCATCCCTTAGAACAAAAGGTGTTTGTTTCAAGGCATGCTGTCTTCTTGGAAAAAGAGTTTCTCCTACGAGAAGATAGTGGGAGTAAAATTGAACTTGGTGAAGTTCAGGACCCACAAATAGAAGTAGATCAACCGATTGAACCCGAAACTGAATTTCATAATGATGAGATTACAGTTGAACCTGATTATACACAAAAATCCTAGAAGATCTACTAGGATGCTTTCTATCCCTGTGAGATATGGATTTCACGTTGATTCGGATAGAGGCATAACTGTAGTAGAGGATAATGAGCCTACAAGCTATCAAGAAGTTTTGAACAGTTCAGAACGTGATTTATTGCTTAAGGCTATGCAGTCCGAAATGGACTCCATGTATGAGAATAAAGTATGGACTTTAACTCAACCACCTGAAGGGATAAAGCCCATAGGGTGCAAATGGGTCTTCAAAAAGAAGACTGACATGGAAGGTAATATAGTTACCTATAAAGCTCGCTTAGTAGCAAAAGGTTATCGTCAAAAAGAAGGTATTGACTATGACGAAACTTTTTCTCCTGTAGCGATGCTTAAGTCTATAAGAATACTTTTAGCCATTGCAGCTCATTATGATTATGAGATTTGGCAAATGGATGTGAAGACAGCTTTCCTTAATGGAAATCTTTCTGAGGATGTGTATATGACACAACCAGAAGGATTCACATCTGGAAATGGCGAAAAGGTATGCAAGCTTCAAAGATCCATTTATGGATTGAAGCAAGCCTCTATGAGCTGGAACATACGATTCAATGAGACAATCAAAGAGTTTGGTTTCTCACAGAATGAAGATGAACCTTGTGTGTATAAAAGGGTCAGTGGGAGTGCAATTGTCTTCCTAGTTCTATATGTAGATGACATATTGATCATGGGAAATGACATTTCTCTTCTCCAATCTGTTAAAATATGGTTATCCAAGCAATTCTCCATGAAAGACCTTGGAGAAGCATCCTATATTTTGGGAATAAGGATCTATAGAGATAGATCCAATAGGTTGCTAGGTCTTTCTCAGAGTACATATATAGATAAAGTATTGAAGAGGTTCAATATGGATCTCTCTAAGAAAGGGTTTATACCCATGGTGCATGGGAAACACCTTTCTAAGTCTATGTGTCCGCAAACACTAGAGGATAGAGAGAGCATGAATAGAATACCATATGCATCTGCAATTGGTTCTATCATGTATGCTATGTTATGTACACGTCCAGATGTAGCATTTGCTTTGAGTGTCACAAGCAGATTCCAATCTAATTTTGGAGAGGAACACTGGGCAGCTGTCAAGAATATTCTTAAGTAATTGAGAAGGACTAAGGATATATTCTTGGTATATGGAGAGGGCAGTTTGGAAGTAAATGGGTATACAGATGCCAGCTTCCAATCTGACAAAGATGATTGTAAATCACAATCTGGTTATGTGTTCATAATGGGAGGAGGAGCAGTTAGTTGGAAAAGTTCCAAACAAGAAACAACTGCTGATTCCACGACAGAAGCTGAGTACATTGCTGCTTCAGAAGCAGCCAAAGAAGCAGTCTGGATCAAAAAGTTCATAACCGAACTAGGAGTGGTGCCTAGCATTGTTGATCCGATTCCTTTATATTGTGACAACAATGGAGCCATTGCGCAAGCAAAGGAACCACGGTCTCATCAGCGATCCAAACATGTTCTCAGACGCTACCATCTCATAAGGGAAATAGTAGCTAGAAATGATGTGAAAATAGAAAGGGTTCCCACAGATGACAATGTGGCGGATCCCCTCACTAAAGCACTTTTCCAGATAAAGCATGATCACCATATAAATAGCATGGGTCTGAGACATATGAGTGATTGGCTATAGTGCAAGTGGGAGATTGTTAGAGAGTATGCCCTAGAGCCCATGTAATAGGGATGTTTTTCATATGTATGAAATTTATATTCTTAATAAAAGGCATCATTCATTTATTAATGCTGTGTTTGAATACATGAGTTTGTAAATCTTAAATTAATAAATGAAGTCCTAGATATTATAAACACAGTGCAAAGGCAATCATGAAGGTGTTCATGATGTGAGATGTCTATCGCATGCAAATGTGTTAATATCTAAATATCCCTAGTCATAGAATTAATAAGATAGGACATTGTTAATTCGGACAGACTAGCACATGTTATGCTTCTTGAATAGTTCAAGCAATGGTTCTCATAATTGTGATTATGGATGATAATCAAAGCTAACATGTGGATGCTTGTTAGAGGAACAAGTTCATTGGAGACCTGCAAAGAGAATCCTCATATGGATATTAAATCTATGTCAGTGAGGAATCTCTTCATAGCGGTTGTGCAAGTATCCTTAGACTTGAGATCACCAAAGTTATCTTAAGTAGCAAGTGGTATACTTTGACTCCATAACTGATTACTTCCAACTGGGAGTGAACATAGTTAGGAGATTGGGTATATCATGACCTACTTGAAGATAATTGAGTGATTGACAAAGGATTCACCATCCCAGATTTAACAAGGGAAGTTATCTCGCATGATTCTATAATTGCCTTGTTCAGAGAATCTCTGGCCAGAGTAATATGCCGAGATGGATGGAGATCCATGAAGGGCATTTTAGGAACAATGGTTAAATTAATAGAACATACATAATTAGATTTATATGAGTTGACAGAAATCCATACTCAGAATCTAATTGAGATAAGAGTGGTAAAAGGAGTAATTGCACGGTAACTATTTCTATGGAAGGGTACAGTTAAACCACATGACTTTCCTGACATTTGGATAGTCATGATGCCTAGCTAGAGGCCAATCATGACTTGTATAATGATGTATCAAAATATCAATAGAGATTGATAAAATGATTTAAAGGAGTTTAAATCATGTGAGTTTTGAATAGAACTCACGATTACATATTATACTGCCAATATGGACAGGAACCCAATAGGTCACACATATATAGAGAAAAGGGTAAAATGGTAAAATGACAAGGATAATAATATTTGATATTATTATAAAGGTAGAGAGGAGAATATGATAATAATTAATTAAAGAGTTTAATTAATTATGATCAAATAAAATTGTCCGCGAAACTTTTGAGAAATGTTCTGTAAATTGGACCTAAATGAAATAATGTATTTCATGATTAATTATTATTGTCTTATAAGTGTTATAAGACTACTATAAGTGTTATAGGACTGATATAATAATTAATAGGACCATTGGAGAAATTATAAAGGGCCAAAGGAATGAAGAAGTTGGAGGAAGCCCTCCAGAAGAGGGCTACACGCCAACTCCATACAGAAGGGCTTAGAGGGCTTTTTCTTGGACCAAATTAATTTATATATGTTACATAAGTGTTATGGAACTCACATATTTAATTTGGTTGGATTTGGAATCCATTTGGATATTTAAATCCAATTAGATGCACAAAGGGCCTAGTTTGTGGATTTTGTGCATGGTCTTTTATGAAAAGATTTAATTTGGATTTAATTAAGCCCAAATGATTATAATTAATTCCAGAAGCCCAATTAATAATTCTCCAGCAATTTTAAAGAGCCCAATCTCATTAAGGAGATTTTAACCCTTTCCCTTAACTATAAAAGGCCAACTAATGAGAATTAGGGTTAAGTGATTAAAACAAAAGGAAAGTCTTTTTCTCTTAATTCTCTCTCCCTTTTGCGCCACTTCCATTGCTAGCCTCTTGGATTTCGGCCAGCCCTAGTTGAACACCAATTTGTTGGTTCAATTTACCCCTCTCTAGTGTGGATTACTCATTGGAGGTGTTCGATTTTTGACACTGTGGTTTGCGATAACCCGGTGCGAAGTAAAATCAACTGTTCAACAAAAATCAAAGGTGATTTTTCTTATTCTCATATAGTTATATTGTGTATTCATGGCAAGATCAGATCTAATAGTTAAAAAATTTTAAAATTCCACTCATGTATGTGATGCATGTAACCGTTAAAATCCAACACAAGTATCATAAAATCATAAGATAATTGCTAAGACAGTTTCTATCCATATTTTAACATTTACACCTTTTTGAAAAATATTTCAATCCCGAAAATAATTTTCCTCTTTCACTTTATGACAACATCAAGAGATTGGCTATTATTGCCTTCAATCACTGTCAAGTCCTCAATTAATCCTTTTTTATCCTTAACTTTTTGTAAGTTAGCATCCAATATGCTTTTGATTTCATATTAAACATGTGAAGGAACTTTTTTGCATAGATCAATGTTGACTTTAGTCCTAATAATAATAATAATAATAATAATAATATGTATATGTATATGTATATGTATATGTATATGTATATGTATATGTATATGTATATGTATATGTATATGTATATGTATATGTATATGTATATGTATATGTATATGTATATGTATATGTATATGTATATGTGCATAGGCTGGATAAAGAAAAAGCTTAACATATGACATTAACAAGATAAATGGCCAAAGTTGGCCAGAAATTACATGGGATATGGAAAAAAAAACCCAGGTGGCACTTGAGTGAGGCATGAGTGACATAGGAAGCAAGAAAGAGAAGGGATGGGTGACATTTGAGTGGGTAGCAATGGAGGGTAGCAGGCGTATGAATCACGAGAGGGAAGGAATAAGCACATGAGACTGGCAACAAAGTCATTAACCTTAACTTAATTGAGTGCCAAGTCTGGTCTTGACTTAATGCTAACCAGCATAGATAGGAATGGGAAAGTGCAAGAAATGGGATTTAACCTTAAATTCATCCAAACTTATTTAAATACTTATAAAAAATCATTAAAATTGTTTTTACTAAGATTTTTTTTTATTTAAACATGAAAAAGCCAATAACTTACTTGAAACAAACACTTGAAACAATTATTTACAGAGGTAAAGTTGATGTAGAGGTTGAAGTTTCTAAAATTCCATTTTTACTTCACAAATCCATCTTAATCATTATTATATCAATTTGTACCATTTAAACAAAGCATAAAGGCATTAAATATTAAAGTTTTCAAGTGAAAACCATAAAATAAATTAAAAAGGAAACTCAAGCCAAATGAGGATAAAATGAACAATATTTTAACAAATGGGTTATTTCATCATTAATCTATCTAAAACCTCAAAAACCTTAAACAAAAAGCCTGTAATAAGTTTTTAGGCAAGTTATAAGCACACAATCTCAACAACAAAATTCACAAAGTCAAAAAAATCAAGTTACGGTAACTTAAACCAAAAATAGAGCATAAGGAAAAAATAAGAAACAATTAACTTATTTACAATCAAATACTAGTTTAAATGGGACTGATCTTTAAATAATACCCTCAGTTTGTTGTCCTAAAACATCAAAGAAATCCAATGCTTTGCTTTTTTATTGTTGGTTTTTTTCTTGAAAGTTATAGAGAAAAGTTTGTTTATTGTGTTTTTTCATAGAGGAAAAGATGAGAGAGTCATCCATCTAAAAAATAGATGAAAAATCCTTTTATAGGATAAAAATTGATGGGATAAGATTTGGGAATAAATACCCCAGCATTCCTATCCATTTGGCCAAAAAAACGAAAATAAAATTTAGTGTTTTGGTGATTTGGAATGTGAGTCATACCCATGACTTGTGAGTCACAGGTGGCACTCCCTTAAACCAAAGGCTGTAAGTAAGGGCTAGGGACAGAGTCATAAGCAACACTCGCACTTGATTCCTCGCCCTATTTCAGCCTTTTCTTAGACAATTGACACCCCAACAAGAAATATATTTCAATTTTTAGGCTAGAAAATGCCATTTTTGGTCAAGGTTTTGTATTAACATTTCTTAACCTATGTCTTACCTTTCCAATAAATCAATAATTACTCAATTTGGACTTATAGATTATGATTTATTGTCAAATACAAACAACTGCTCCTAGGTAATTTTTAGGGATAAAATTGAAATTTTTACTTTATAAAATTTTTAAAAGCAATGGATATAGAATTAGGTCATGATATCTTTATAAAAGTACTTATAAATTTAGTTTAGTTTCCAAAAAAAATTAAATTAACCTCAAAATGATCTTTAAGGAAGGATTTATTCCCAAATTACTACAGATTGCTTCGGGATAAGGCATATTCAAGTTATTGAGGTTAAAGCCTAATTTTGAGTATCTTAAAGATTGAAATGGGATTAGGTTCCTTCATAAATGTTTTAGTTATAGGTCTTAAGATTCATATGGATTTAGATTCACCAAATTTTAAGTTTTGTAGGCTAAGATAAGGCCAAAATGCTCATGACTGCTCAAAATTCCAGAACTTGTTTTCTTTATTTTGCCATTTTTAAAAGAAATAAACGGGTGAAGCCCAAAACAATCATTTTGAAAATATTGAAAATCCGATAAGAGCCAATCACTGTTATTCCTTATCTTTTTTAAGAAACATTTTCCTTATTAGGTAACCCTAATTAGAAGCTTCCTCAAAATCTAGTTTTTATGAGGAGACCTATGCAAAAATTAGGGATAAAGAGAAAATATTCAATCATGAAAACCTAAGAGGACTGATTAATAACAAAAGTTTGATGTTGTCAGGATATGATCGAAATAAATAGAGTTATATATTATTGAAATTAATCTCAAATAGTGATTATATGCATTGAAATATAGTAGAAATATACATGCAAGCTACAAAGCAAACTATTAATATAAGTAGAGAACTTTATTGTACATAATTTAAGTTATTAAGTTCTAAATAAAAAGTACTATCCATATTCTTTATATATGATACTCTATATATTTATTCTCTACTACTACTTATACTATCATGGTGTTTTAATTGAGATTCCCAATTGTTAATAGCTAGGCTAGTTATCCACACTTTGTATTCAATTGAGGTAGTGAAGTTACAATCTTTAGCTCTTTGATTGTAAGACTTAACAGCTAGTCGTTTCCACAGGTTATAATAATTAAAAATTAAAGCTACAGATAGAATACTGCCTAGAAAAGATAAAGGGCTCCTCACTATACCTTGCGGCTCTCCGACCTATCTAGCATAACAACCTATGATGCAGAATGTAGCCCTATGTAACCCAAACAGGGGCATGCATTCGAAATGTGATGTCACTGTTGGCTACCATGCTTAACCAAACAGCAACCTCATATGGAGAATTGAACTGATATAGTTGCTATCAGGGGAGAAAGTACCTCTAGGAGTATATGTTAATAAATCTGGGGGGAGGTCGGCTAACAATCTTAATTTCTCTTGTAACAAAATCTAAAAAAAATGGAAAAAAAAAAAGAAAAAAAGGCACTACAATGAGTAGGAATCATTACAAGCTAAAATAAACCAAAGGATTATAGGAAAATCTTGAAACAGATGTATTTCCCCGTCAAGAAAAGCTAGTGTGAAAATCTATGAAGGGCATACTATCTTCAAAAAAATGACTACAGGTACTTGAAGTAGTAAAGGGCTTCCAGAAAAAAAATAGTATGGTTATAGCAAATGGCAGTCAAACCAAGAAGAGTCTTTACTAGTATCAATGGAAAGGGAGATAGTCCTTTGTATATACCTTCGATAACCCTAAATAGTCAGTAATCATTGGTTAAGCCATCTAAGGTCAATGTCAGGTAACAGGAAAAACATTTTAGCATAACAATGTTGTTATAAAAGGTAGGCATATCAAAAAAGTCATCCAGTGTATCAATTAAGAATTCTAAAGAAATGGGACCATCTCGAGGTACTAAACTAGAAGTCAATGACAGTAGAATTCCAAATGCCTAAACTACTCCCCTTGGGTTATTCTGAACATAGTTTGGAATGTAAGATGACATCCTAGGGGTAAAGCTCACAAAAAAAATTATGGCAAATTTCTCAGTCAATAAGCATAACTCCTAATAGGTAAACATGAAGTTATGAAATCTAGGGTCCCAGCATCGGGTCGTAGCTAACAATAAATTCATATTGAGATTAACCCTTCTTAAAAATTTAAAGCCAGAATATGGGACTAGAATAGAGTTTTTATAGGTTTTTAGGGCATCCAAGAATTTATGCAATTAACTAAAGAAAGGAGTAGCATAATAGAAGGACTTATTATCCTGTGCTAGAAATTAAATAGGTAATAAATAAAAAAGGCAAGGTAGAAAAAAAATAAATAAAAATAAAAGAAAAGATTATGAATAAAAAATAATAATAATGCTAATTGAAAGGGAACTTACTTGCAAAAGGAAGCCCAATAGTCTGAAGCATCAAATGATGAATTTGAGACCTATTTATAGACTAGCCATGATAGACGAGCGTGGCTTATCCAGCAAGCCATGGCCAACCCATCCATCACCCCTTAAACTATAGTGAATCTCCTTTTGCCTAGCTCATGCATTGCACATGCATATTTTGCATGTATAGTTCCTACGTAAAATTTTTTGCTAGAAATTACTTTAGAAAAGTTATCTAGGCCCGGACCAAGTTACGACATTCAGAGAGCATCAAAATAGTAATAAAGTATAAAAATAATAATTTAAAAAATAATGCTAATAATAAATAATTTTAATTGGGATCATGATAAATAATAATGATAAGTAAAGATTAAACAATAATATGGAAAATAAAAATGTAAATAGGTTTTGACAGGACCTTTTACATATTGAAATGTATATTTTTTTATTGTATTAATTTTATTTGCTAATTTTAACATCAAAAAATCTTTTTTTTTCAAAATTTGTCTTAAAGGATGGGAAACGTTTCCATCCTATCACTCACTTCTGAATGATGGGTATCCCGTCGATTGCTTTGAATTCAAAAGGGCTAGTTTCTTTTTTCTTCCTCTTCCCTTGTTCATCCTTTGCGATTTTCTCACTTGGTTTTTCAATTTTTTGAGCTTTTCTCACTCATTTATCCACCAAATTGAGTGCAATTTTTCCTAAATTACTCGTGGGAGTAGTTCACCTCTCGAGGTACTAAATTTTTTTAGGTTTCATCACTTTTCTCTAAATCTACCATTAACCCTTAAGGTACATTTTTTATCCTTTGTTTCATTTTTTGATTAGTTTTGTTCTTTAGTGTTAAATGAAGCATGAGGATGTATTTATACAGGTTTAGGGTTCAATTACAAGGGGAAAAGGGTAAATTTTTGTTTCTCATTTGTTTGGCCTCCCTATATAGTAGGAAAAAAAAGGGAAAAAGAGAAAGAACAAAAAAGTCAGTAAAGTAAAAAAAAAATAAAATAGATAAAAATGAATAATAATTTAATGTATGTTTTTATTTTCATTTTATTGATATAGAAATTGAAACAAATGTATAGTAAATGAGCAAATGGCATAATGTTAGTGTGTTGCATTTAGGCTGTAAATGGACAATAAAATGTATATGTGCATTCCTTGTTAGTTTAAATAAATATTGGTTGTTTGAGTTGGTGTGTTTGTGCAGGAAAGCATGATACACCTTAGCTGGTATGTTGCCAAATTTTTACAATTTTTTTAGATAAATTATTTTGTTAAGTTGCTTAATTTATGCTTAGTTATTCATGCATGTATCAACTGTGGGTTTAAATTGATTGTTGAATTATGAATTGTTTACTTTAATTTTTATACAAGTTGGTTGATTTAATTTTAAGCTAAAATGTTGCCATTCGAGTAGAGTTATTCATTGTTCACATTTGTATGTCTCATATCAAAACTTTTTTTTTTTTTTTGCATGTAAAGCATGTATGTGTTATTTTCTTATTTAAACTAATAATTTGTGTTTTTGCATATGCTCTATAATGTGAGCCTTTACCTCCACCTGCTAAAACATAGTGAGCATCAAGATGATAGTTAAGTAGAAGCAATGATACATAGCCTTGTAGGATGTCTAGATACGTGATAGCTGATTTATTTGCCAGCCTTTTCTAGTATAGATGGGTATATGGGGTGAGATACAAACCCTAATAGAGGGTACAGGATGGACTCATTTCTTCACACCCTATTTTTGGACATATCTAGATATTACTAGGGAATTTATGGTCACTTTACAGTACTATGGCTATCAAAGACCTAACACTAAGCCAAGGGTTATCACCTTCATTGTTACGCAGATTACTGATTGCATCAGCTATAGAAGGTTTGCTAAGGCCATGGAGCTTTCAACGGGGATGGAGTATTGATAGCAAAAAGGTTGGTAAATCATAACCACTAAGCTACCATTACACTTCCAATCATACCCTACCATTCGGACATGGTGAAGTCCACTTTATTAACCACTCAGGTAATTAGGTACATCTAACAGGTGTCATCTAGCTCCTACCATAGATGCACTGATGTTCTTGGCTTATTAAATGTAGAGGAGATTTGGAGTTTATAGGCCATGATAGTGAGATGGCTTATCGATATCAACCATGAGATTGTGGTTAATCTGGTTAGAGTAGCCACCCGTCCTAGGGTATACTTATGTATTGGTGGGGTCATTACTAGATTATTGCTTCACTTTAAAGCTGACCTCGGTGCTTTTGGAGATTCACTAGAGAAGGATACTAATATAAGGCTATCGACTGCCTTTATTACAGATGGTAACACAAGTGCCAGGTCATCCAAGTATATACAGATTACCTATAATTTAAGAGACATGCCCAGCTTATCGGTTACCTAAGCTTCTGCTAATGCTAGTTATCCTTGAGTTGGAGTAGCCAGAGCCTCATGATGATGTCAAAGATATGGATCTAGGGGCAGACATGGATGAGCTCCTAGGAGACTTGCCATCATAACTAATTGCTCTCGAGTCCCAGCCATCGGAACCTATGTTGCCTCATCGAACTACAGGACTGTAGCCACTATTAGGATGCCAAACCCATTGATTTAGCCCCTATAGACATCATAAGGCATCTTTTTCTCAAAAACTAACTCCACCTTTATCCTTCGATGTCTTAGATGATAGATTGGATAGGATGAAGGACTTCATGCATACACTGCAAGTCACCGTTCTTTTCATACAGTAGCAATACCAATAAGACATATGGGATATGACGGAAGCTCTTACTATAGTCGGGTAGCAATTCTATAATACAGCTCAGATGGTGGATGATTCAGTCACTTTAGTGAATCATAGGACAAAGGTGATAAAAGGGGTTATCGTTAAGGTGTCAAAGATAATGATGCAGAGGCATGAGAAACTGGACTCCTGCGTAATAGTTATAAAAGATGACCTTAGACAATATTTGGACTAGAGGACTCTTTCCATTACATGATTGGAGTCGAGCATTAGATAGCTTGTAGGGTTTGTCAAATTCATAGTGTATCCACTGGCCACTTATCTTTCTAGGTTTGAGTTTTGCCAACCCTTATCTTCAGAGCGATTGGTTTTGCCACCTCGGCCTTAGTATCGACCCTCATCATTTCGACCCTTATCTTTTAAGCCTTTATCTTTCAGACCTTTATCTTTCACAAAATATACATCATGGTCATCATGCATGCCCCTATCTCTACCAGGTTCACTAAATTATAGCCCACTATAGTTTCAAGGAGATGTATTTCATTTTTCTTGTGCCAAATAATGAACAATTCATTTATGAGTATGTTATGCATTTATCTTATATATATGTTATAAAAATAAATACCCACTTTATTTCTTCTAGTCATTCATAGGTATTAGATATCGGATGTGGATCTCACTTATTAAATGACCTATAAAAACTTAAAAGCAGTAAAAGGTTCAGTAAAGTGGAGACATATCTATAGTTAGCAACTATTTAGAAGGTTATTGCATAAGCACCTAAGATATTTTAGTTGTCCTTGTTGAGTGGATTAATATTGGAACTTTATAACTGCTATTTTGTTCCAGCATTATCTAGAAATATTATTTATATCTCATGTCTTTTTAGAACATGGTTTTGATATTTCCTTACATAAGGACAATGGTTGTTTGGTTTTTAAGAATAATATAGTTAGAAAAAGGTACTAAAATGCCATTCATATTGTCTTAAAGGGGCTAAAATACCCCTAATTTTTTTTAAACAAAAATACCCCTAATATTCTAAAATTGGTACTAAAATACCCCTCTGTCAAGCTACTATCAACTCCAAGTCAATGGCACTATGTGGCATTGACACGCGGCAAAATATACCATGTCAGCCACGTGTATTTTTAATCCAAAAATAACCAGGGGCATTTTAGCACCGTAAGAAAAACTTTAAGGGCATTTTGGTACTTTGAGGAAGATATTAAGGCATTTATAGTACACTAATGAAAAACATTAAGGAAATTTTTATACTCTAGAGAAAACATTTTTAGCATCATGTGGGATTGTCTTACTTATATAAAGAAGAAATTGTGAGACAAGTTAGAAGCTAAATCTAAAAAATGCATATTTGTAGGATATCTAAAATAAACCTTTAGATATTATTTCTATCATCCTTTAAAATAAAAAAAAAGTGTTTGTTTCAACACATGATGTCTTCCTAGAGAAAAATTTTTTTTCTAAGAGAAGATAGTCGAAGTAGGGTTTAACATGATTAAATTCAAAATCCATAAATAAAAAGATAATTAGTCAATTGATCCTTAGATTGTAACTCATAAAGATGAGATAGCATCTGAACCTACTAGTATACAAGAACCTAGGAGTTCTACTAGAGTTTGTTTAGTCTAAGGTATGGATTTCTCATAGATAAGGATAGAAACAAAATTGTAGTGGAAGATAATGAGCTTGCTAGCCATGAGGTAGTTCTGAACACTTTAAAATATGAGTTATGGCTTATGGCAATGAAGTTCAAAATAGATTCCATGTATCATAACAAAGTGTGGATTTTAAGTCATCCATCTGAAAGGATAAAATCCACACACTACAAAAAAATGCTTAATTTGTAACAAAATTTATTTTTATTGGTAATTGGCAACAAAATTTGATTTTCGTTACTAATTACCAATAAAAATAAAATTATGTTGCTAAAATCATTGGAAATTTTTTTCTTTAGCAACAAAAATGGAAAATCATTGTCTTCCATCGTTAAAAATAAAGGAAACTTTTAGCGCCAAAATTTTACAACGAAATTTTGCAATGGAATATTGACACCGTTGTTAATTTACCAATCGAAATGTAATTCCTTTGCTAATTACCAATGGAATGTATTTTTCATTGCTAAATTACCAACGGAAGACACATTTTGTTGGTAATTTAGCAATATAAATGCATTCCCATTGGTAATGTCTTGTTGCCCTAGGTATAAATAGTTTTCCCTTTAATTCTGCTTTCTCTTTTGCAGCTGAAATTTTTCTCCTTTGTTTATCATTTTTTCCTCATTCTTTCCTTGCCTCGCCAACTTGCTACTTTTTTCCTCTTCCTTTCCTTCACCCAGGCCTTCTCCCTCTCCCTCTCCCTTAATAGAGAAGCAGCCAACTACTCATCAGTGTCTGCAACACCCTTGGCTTGTTATCAAAGATTCCTCAAAGATTGAGATGAAAAATAAAACTGATGTGAGAAGTTTAGAAGTAGGGGTAAGCAATGTTCCTTGAGATCTAATATATATATATATATATATATATATATATATATATATATATATATATATATATATATTAGGAATTTGTTAGAATCTGTAAATTCTTTCATGGATCAATATTGCTCTTTCGATATCTCCCTATCGTCGATTCTAACTTTGATGGGTCCACCTCTTCCCTTTCCTCTCCATGATGGGTCCACCTCTTCCCTTTCCTCTCCATGATTTTTTTTCTTTAAATTCATTCTTTCCTTTTATTTCTTCTTTTGATCTCATTTCAACCCTAATTTTCTCTTTTTGGGATCCCACAACTTCTTCATTCTCCTAGATTGATTCTATAGTGTTCTTACCTCTCTCTCCATTTATGGCAGAAAGAGGCCAAAATCTTGTTTTTAGGGTTTGATAATGCTGGAAAAACTACCTTGCTTCACATGTTGAAAGATGAGGTTTGATTAATTGTTCTTTTCTTTTATTTGGTTATATAGGTATGTTGAATTGAGAGATGAAAGTGGAAGTTTAGATCTCTGATTTATTCCTATTAATTGATGTTTTTATCTTTTAATTGATAAAATTTTACTAAATAGCTATTCAACTTGCTCTATCTTTTGTGATGGATGTTAGATGATAGTTTAATAGCTAAAAGTAGTTGATGAACTTGTTTTACTTGCTGGGGATATTATTTTACTTAAACTAGTTTTCTATTAATAGTTTTAGTTTCTAATTTTTCATACTAGCTCATAAACATAAGAATTAGACAGTTTTTGGTTCAATCTGTTGAATTTTTAATTTTGAATTTTAGAATAAAAATGTTTTTTTATTTGCATGTTTTTATTGTTTTCTCTCCCTTTTACTAGATCCCTAAGTTCACTTAACGATGCCATAAATTGTTAAAGGTTTTTATTTTGGTTGCAAAGATTGGTTCAGCATCAGCCTACCCATTATTCGAGATTTGAGGAGCTCAGTATTGGCAAAATTAAGTTTAAGGCATTTGATTTGGGAGGTCAACAGATTGCTCGTAGAGTCTGGAAGGATTATTATATTAACGTAACCTATTAAGAGATAGTGAGGTTATTTTGTTTTTTGCTATTGATTATATTTAAGTATGCAATCCTCTAGGTGCTAATTGGCTAAAATAGCAATATAAATTGGCATGGTTAAACTTAATTTTTGATATTGTAGGCAATGAAAAGACTTATTAAGTCTTTGTATTTAAGTATTGCAATGCTTTGTGTATACATTTTGGCTCTCAATGTTAATATTTTTTGTTTGTCTAAATTGGAGAGCTACCTCAAGGATTTCTCTTTTATTTGATGTCCTTTTATTAAATGTCCAAGTAATCAAAGAAAAATTTAAGCCAAGATAGGATTCTAGATATTTTTTTGATGTAAAACCTATCTTTGGGGATCATCGATCAGCATAATATGAAAAAACTGTAAACAGAATTGCAATGAATTATATTTGGGGATCATCAATCAGCATAATATGAAAAAACTGCAGATGATCCTTCTGTGATTATAATTGGGTGAGCGCTATAGGTAAGTCCTTAACCCCTTCCTTTTTGTTATAAAAAGATTTCTTTGATCATAAATGGAAAATGCTATAAAAATATTTGTAGTAATTAATCGGGATATTTCATTAATAAAATTGGACCAATGTCCGCATTTTGCCCAGAAAATTCATGTATAAAAATCAGCTTTTAATAATGTAAAAGATTTTTGTACATAATTAAATAACACAGGACATTTATTAAATAAAACTTGGACTAACAAGTCCTTATCTTTAAATCCTCGCAACGAAATGCTTCTTCAATAATCAATATGTGAAGATCAAAGTTCTTACCTAAAAAGGTTATAATGAACTGCCTGATTTATGAATATCATTATTGCTTTATTATATACCATGATTTACCGCTTTCTTATGTGATTGGATGTGTCTTTAATTTCTATATATTTGCTTTGATCTTACATGAAAGAAAAGGGATAACACAATTAATTTGAAAGTCATTATGTCACATTTGTTAAAGGCAAAAATAAGAGTGAAGTTCCAAACTATCTCTAGATTTTTGGCCTTATGAGGTCAGAACATCCTTCTTTCCCAATGTTCTATTGGGTGGTGACTCTTTACCATCAGCCTTATGGTGCCCAATTAAAAACCTCCCGGCTATCGATCATTATCAATGAGATGGGGATACCTGGGCATGTCATCTTATACCTTTCGAGATCTAAGATTTGGCAAGTCTAACTAAGTATCTTTCCAATCGCGAAGAGGCCGTTGACCTAGGTAGGGAATCTTAACCTGGTTAGACCCTAAAAGTGGGATCAAACCTTTAAAAATCAGAAGTTTCCTCACTCAAGCTCGACGATCCCTTGATTTTAGAGGTGAAATCGGGTGTCAGTGACAAAGAGAAAGGAAGAGTGCGTGTCACATTTGTTAAGAGCCTGATGCAAGGGTTAATTACAAAAAAGGCCTCAATTATAGGATATCTTATAATTTTAGACCTCATCTAAAAATCTTACAAAAAATGAGTTCAACTATAGGGAACCTTATAATTTTGGTACCTTACAATTTTGGTACTATGTCACTATTCAGTTATTTCCCCTTCAATAATGATGAAATAGCGACGAAAAACAAAAATTGTAAGGTACTCTATAGTTGAGGCCCTTTTTTGTAATTAATCCTAAAAACAAATAATCTCATAATCAAATATTATCCTTGTTATGCCTAAGTTTGAAGAGTTAATTAATAATCTCATACTCCAGAGTGAAGCTTTATAGTCCTTGAGTTCAGGTGGTCGATATATTTTATCCACTTTAAAACAATAGGTTCATTTCTATTTTAATATAATTTAAAAATATATATATATAGTTTTTTTATTATTATAAAATATTTAATAACTTAATTAATTTTTACTTTTCCATACACTTTATTATGATAGTCTAAAATAAGAGAGGATATTTTAGTGTATTCAATATATTTTTTTATAAAAAATTAGTAAAATCAATGCTTACTTTGATATTAGTGATTTATGTAAAAAGCGATAATTTAGTGGAATGCATAAATTAATACATAATATTAATAATATAAATTGTCAACAATTAATTCAACAAACGAAAATTTTCATAACCATAAATGAAGTATATAATGGGGAGATATAATATTAAGTATTAAATATCATATTATTTTAAAATTTATTTAAAAATGATATAAAAATTAAATATAAATTTATTCATGATTTAAAAATTAAATGTGAATGTTATATGTAATTTATAAATTAATAAAAAAAATAAAAATAGTAAGCGTAATATATTTGAAATAGATTAAAAATAAAAATGAGTCTGAAAGGGCTATTAATTACAAATCAATAGTCGGTGTTTTATGGTATGCTTGGGTTTTTGGATCCAAACCCATCTAGAATATAAACATATCCCTATTCTCTTTTGTTCATGTTATTCATTTGCAAGGGTGAGCAAAAAATGAACCAAATCGAAAAATTAAATCGAATCGATTAATTTTTTAATTTAATTTAAATTTTTGGTTTTTGATTTTGAATTTTAGAGAAATTTAATTTTTCGATTTGTTTCAGTTTTTAAAGATAAAAACCGTAGAAAATCAAACCGAACCAAAATTTTATATAATTATATGATTTTTTTGATTTTTTAATTGAATAATGATTTTATACATGTAAATTATCTTATTTTGATTTGATTGATAAAAATAATAAAATTTTAGTTTTTGGTTCGGTTATTGAATCGACCGTTGCTCTTCCCTATTCATCTGGTATTTGCCAAGAACAAAAGGAAAAAAAAAAAATTATTCAGCTGGTTAATGGATATTTTAGTACAACTGAAGCCACTTGGCAATCAAGAATTAATATCTTAATCTTCCTATAGATATTTTGGATCCAAATTCCATTTCCTACCGAAAAAGAAACCAAAATATCTTAGTTCCTCTTCTTTTATCTTTTCCCTTTAAAAATCGATCGTCCCCTCAATTTCTGACTCATCCACCCACTTTCTCCGCTACCAAAACAATAAGAAAAAAATCATGGAGTGCGAAGCAGTACGAAGAAGAATGAACATGATTGCCGCCCACTTTGCTCCCACCGATGATATATCTCCTATCCATCTCCTTCCCATGGTAATCTCTCTCTCTCTCTCTCTCTCTCTATATATATATAAATGCGTATATCCTTTTTTTTCCCCTGTTGTCTTTTTTTATCCCTGAATTATACTAATTTTTGCTTTAAATTCAAATTGGACAATCCAAAATTTTAATTTTGCAAAATTAAATTTTGTTTTGATTAAAACTAATTAAAATATGGATAGTACTGTATACCTATATAAATTTGCACTACATTATTCATCTCACCTTTATTCAAATCATTCATTTGTTAGAATTAATGTTTGATAAACTTTATCGTGTAATTGCAAAGAAATATATTATATTTCGTGGAGAATTAGAAATGCCTTTAAATAGTTTAACATCCTAGCAATAGATGTTGATTTTAATATATTGAAAGATTTCAATTTTAATATACTAAAAGATTGTGGAAGTGTGTGTTTATAAGCATAAGTAGTGGGCTTGGCAGTCAGCGATTGTCTGCTGAGTCCCACGGCTACAGTAAGTATTATATATATATTCTCAAAATATACTATATAATATTCTCAAAATATACTAAAAGATTTTGAGTTCAAATCTATTATTTTTCTTTTTTTTAGTCAAAAAGATCAAAATATGTATATAATTACGTTAACGGTTGGATCAAAATATGAGTTCGAATCCATTAAAAAGAAATCCTTATCTTAACCTTTAGTCTAAAAAATTCAAGTTTCACTCCAAAATAACAGTTGGAAGGAAGAGTTTTACAACTCTAGGGACACTTGTAAGAGAATGCTGAAACGTTCTCCATAACCTGACAAGTACTTCAATGTTGCAAAGGTAGGGAAAGTCTCATTTATTTAGTATAATCACAAATCAATAGTCTATTTTATTTAAATTTAATTTAATATGGGTGATAATTTTTGAAAATAAATAAAATTTAATATAAAAAATTAAAATTTTGAAATGTGTTTTTATTTATTACTTTTTTTTTTATCTCTTTTAGAAGAACAAAAGTTCATTTTTCAATGTCTTCAATCCAAAAAACTTTATCCTTTTAGTTCAAATGATAGGGTATCGTAATCTTATGCTATGTATGCTCATTTATATATATATTTATATTTTTTTCCTCCCCTTACTATTTTATTTTTATATCCAGAACTGCAGCGGCAGTTTAAATGCTATAGCCCCAAGATGTGATAATAGAATGTGTTTTGCACGCCAAGGGTCTGCTTCTCAAGCTTTCTTTATGAGACAGGTTTCAACCGAACAGGTGCCTCAATACATACACATACATCAACATCAATCTGCTTGGCTGATTGGACCCAACTTCCCAACCCCTCTTAATACATGATTTATAACACAACTTTTAATATTCAATTGCCTAAACTTTTTAAATTTCTGTTGCTACTGAATCTTTTGTAACTTTTATTTTTTTATTTATTTTGAGGCAGCAGCAGAGTAGTTCATGTGAAGCACCATTGTTTTCTAGGCCAGCAAGAATGGAACATAACTTTTCAAATCTTGAAACAACTCGTTTTCCAGCCAAAAATTGCCACTTACCTCACGCTGGCCTCCCAAACTTTGCTAGACCTCCTGCGCCAATTGCCAAAAAGCAACACTCTCACTGCAACAACATTATCAATTCTTCCAAAGGTTAGTAATCTTTTTGTCCATAATATTTGATAAAAAGATAATTTTATTTTAGTATTTCAGTTGATACAATATTATCCTATATTTTCTAAAAGTAAAAGAATTTTGTTCTCTTTTGAGTAGCCACATCAATATGTTATTGAAAATGAGTAAAAATTTTCAAATTTTAAAACATAAAGACTAATATCATTTCAGTTGAAGCATTAAAAAGTAAATTTATATTTTTTTTCAAATATTAGGATTTGCACTTTTGGCCGTAATTTTATTCACTCTTCAATGTTATATCAACTTTTATTGTACCATTATTTGCAATTAAATAATTAGTTTAACTACTAATGAAGTGCTTGGCTTGTGCGCTATTAGGAGATTAATCTTCTCACTCCTCTTACTGGATGAGAAAAAAAAATTGAAAATATGATTAATTACAAAATCGATTCGAATTTGAATCGATTTTTATGATTAATTAATTCGATGGATTAGATTACGATTTTTTATTTTTACATTTTCGATTTTTGATTACGGTTTAGGTTTATATATATATATATATATATATATATATATATATATAATATTTTAAATTAAATTTATATTATGTCATTGTATTTAATTATATAGTAATATTTATATATAATATCCGATTAACTTTTATATATATTATTTTTTATCATATATTAGTGTTCATATTTTACTTAATAGCATTTAATTATATTTTTTATATTTTAGAGTGTATATTATAATATTTAATATTATCCGAAATTTTATTTGACTTAAAATCAAGTATATTAATTTCTTAAAAAATATCTAATATATTTTATAATATTAACTAATAATTTATATAATATAAATTTTGGCTAATATATAAATTATGTTTATTGTGTGATTTTGATCTTTAACACTCCCCTTCCCCGTGTTTCCTTTTTAAAAGATTAGAAGAGAAAATACACTTTTAATTTAAATATTTGAATGAATTTTATGAAGCAGGAATCGAGTGGTCACCGAGACTGGATGTCGCCGAATCTAGAAGCAGTTACGTTGTCACGCTAGAAATTCCAGGCGTCAATGCCAATGACATTAAAGTGGAGGTCAATGAAACCAAGTAACTAATTATTCCTAAATTTATCACTTGAATTTTTTATTACAAATACTTATTTATTTATTTACTGTACTGGCTATCTCTTATAAAGTCAAAATTTATTTCATTTAAATATTTTTTTTATGCTTATACGCTAAATCAAACACTGACCTAGACCTCCACATCAGCATCACATTTGGTGGAGGCAAAATGGAAATAAAATCTGATTAAATAAAAAGTTTTGATGAAGAAGTTTATTTCAAATCGTTGATAGTTTAACAGTGATGGGGCGACGCTCAATCCAATGGTGGAAATCTGTGGAATCAATTTCTGCATATCATAAGAGAGAAATACCACAGGGACCATATCAAGTTGTTTGGCCACTTCCCTCAAATGTCTACAAAGATGCTGTCTTTGCTGAGTTTTTGTAAGTCATTGCCTCGTCTTATTTATTGCATTTTTTTTTTATCCAACCATTGATATTTTATTTTCACCAATTACATGCTTTTTGAGTTGGTTTTCTTTTGAAGAATGCACCTACTTGGACAGTGCTCAAGGCTGTAGGCTGGCAGAGCAGTAGGGGTAACTTTTAATTTATTAAGAGTTTAAAAGATTAATTCTAACTTAAAAATTTTCTAAAAGTTACTGTCCTTTTAAAAATAAGAACTCTCTAAAAGAAAAGATATTGTCCTTCTTTTTAGCTTAGTCTGGTAAAATTATATGATTTTAGATGTAAATTTATTTATAATATTTGATTGAAAAAGCAATTTTATTCATAATATTTTAATTGATATAATATGGCTTTCCATATTTTAAAATGAAAAGAAATTTATCCATTTTAAACTACATGTCTGTTTATCTGAATGCCAAATAAAGTTTCTATCTCTTGGCCAAATTATATTGTTAAAAGAAAGTATAGTAATAGGTGAAAATCCATATGCCAATTTGAAGTCTAGAATAAGAATAGACATATTTTTCCTTGATTCATTGGAGGAAGAGAGTTTGATTAAATTTATTATACTTATGTAGCATTATAATTTGGAAAATTCGTCACATTTAATTTTTTATTAGTTGGTGAAAGAGAAATAGGAAATTTTTAATATATTCTGGTTCAAGACTTTAAAGTGTATAAATGGATAATATCAAGTAATTCTTTACTAGATCGATGATTCTTTTTCAATGGACAAGATAATAATCTTTTGTGCTGAACATTTTTCGCTATTTTCAATATTTACAAAAAAAAAAAAAAAAAAAAAAGAAGAAGAAAATGACATATAAAGTTCATAGGCATGAGATTCCAAATTTTCCTCATGCATATAGATAAGGATTGTTGACCTTCTCTCCCAATCACAATACTATTTATAACGAGAATTACATGTTTGAATAAAGCAACATGCACATTTTCTAGAAATCAGTAGAATATGGTGGAAAAAAGATGATTGATTGTGCTGGATTTTTTTTGGTTGAAAAAAATTTGTTACATCGAGTGTATAAATCCACAAAGAAATACGATATTCGAATGAAAAGTAATTTTGTTTAATACAACGATCTAAACATATATTTTTAATTTAATATTTTCTAAATCTCCATCATAGATGGAGAAGAAAAAATCTCAGTTTTATAAAGTGAAAATTCATTAAATATTTAATTTTTTTTATTGAAAATTTATTTATGCCTAAATATTGATCATGATGCAGAGATGGAATTTTACAAATCATTATTCCTAAACTTTGAGGGTGATAAGTCATTATGGGGGCATCAGAAATTTTATGGAACGGCACCAAATTCATTGTCCTTTCAATATAGTATTTTACTTTCATATAAAATATCATTTTTGCAACTATACTAGAATGATTACTTCTTTTCGTTAATAGCTAGAAATTTATATGTACCCGAATATATGAATACATAAATATATCATGGATTGGTTGGAAAAAAAAAAATGTAGGATGAATATATATATTTTGGAAATGGCATTTGCAATTTCATCACCGGCTGAAAAACTTTTATATATCAAATTTATTTTCTTGTTATCAGTATGTTAACATGTTTGAAATTGGTAAGAGTTTATATTTGAATATTTATGATTTGATGTTTTTATATCTATTTAGAATTATATTTACATTTATGTATTTTTTATTTCATTTATTAAATTACAGATGTCAATTGAAATATAATGCAATGCCCGTAAATTCTGGTTTCGTAAATAGTATTTTTAGAGTCGTGAATAATGCCAACCAGAGTGAATAATATCACTCAGGACTTACCATACACTTTTTTTTAACACTAGGAATTATAATATATGGAGAGTGCAAAGATGAAATTTGAGGTGAAATTGATGTCAAATAGGATCTCAAAAATCAAAAATAAAAAACCAGTAGGTTCGGTGTGAATAGCACACTGATTGACTCGGGGTTCGACTTAAACGAAAAAAATTATTTGAGATTTCTAAAAATTAATTTGACCCAAATGATTATAAATGGTAAAATGAAAATTTTAAAGGTTAAAAATTAAAATAAAATTGAGATAGAAAAGTGAATTATCGAATCGGTAAAATTACAACTGTTTCAAAAAAATTCACTGAAAAGATGTGATTTTGACTCAAAATTTTGCATGCACTTAAAGGAATATTTTTTTCATATTTATAGACATATTTTCATGAAAATTTGATAAAAAAAAATTTGGAACTAATAAGAGGATGACATGTGGCTTAATATTGGCTACTTGGATTAGATAATGTTTTGGTTAATCTTGCCAATTCATTTGTGGATATATATATATATATATATATATATATATATATATATATATATATATATATATATATATATATATATATATATATATATATATATATATATATATATATATATATCACGAAAAATGCAGAGATTTCATCATCTTCCTCCCTTCTCTTGACCAAAATTCAACTCCCCCATTGTTCAACATTTTTGTTCTCTCTCCATAAAGTTAACTTGAATTCCATCTCAATTCTCTACCCTAATTTGGTATTTGTCATCCTCCCCACCTAAAACAAGGGATAAGTGTAGTAGGATATTAGAAAATTTGAAGAGAAAGTAAAGAGAAAAATTACCTAAGTATATGTTGGTAATTTAATAGAATAAGGTTAGAATTGATGTATATTAATGGATTGCATGTGAATTTTGTTGAAATATCAAGGAAATTTTTGTGTATGGTCTGGCTTAGGTGAGGAAAAAGAAGAGGAAGAAGAAAGAAGTAAAAAAAAGAAAAAGGGAAGGAAAATTAGCTTGGAGTTAAGGAGATTAAGGTATGTGAATACTAGTATTTTTCAAGTTGTTAGGTTTATGTATGTGCATGAAATGTGGATAATAGATGGATTTAATTTAAATTGATGTTATAAATGTTAACATAGAGTTAAATAGGTTAATTGGCTAGACTAATTTGATGGTGGAAACCTTGAATTGATTAAATCCTAGTTTACACACATTATATAACTAAAACTTAAAATGGTTTTATGAGGATTCTTGATGTTTTAATGATGCAAATATGAAATAAATATCTTAGGAACATAAATGAAATAATTATTGAAATAATATGAAAAATCATGTAAGATAACACATGATGGCCGAATGGATGCATGAATGAAAATGTATGTATGTGATGGAAAAATAATGGAATATGATAAAAAGTGAGGTATATGGAAATGTTGTATACTTTTTGAACTAATACATAACGAGAAAGTATGAAAAATAATAAGTTTTGGTATAAAAATTGTGAATTTGAATGAAAAATTATTTTTCCCTTAGTAACTAGTAGCGAAACTAAAAGTATATTATGTAATTGACTAGCCATAGGGACATACACTGCAGTAGCGAGTCATGATAACTAGTATTTGCAGGCCAATGGTAGTCTATATAGCCACACAAATTGCACTGTACATTTGATTTAGCACGATTAGAAACATATAAGATAAGATTATTATATGTTTTGATTTTCAACCTCTAGGGTCCTGTCCCTCACATCTCATTCATAGGGGTTTACACTTGAACTATTGGGGGAAAATGATTTAAATGAGAACAATGAGCATAAAAAGGTAATTATGAGAATAATGGGTGTAAAAAGTGTAAAATTGTAATTTGAAGATAAATTGGTACTATAATGGGAAAATTGTAGTTAAATGATAAAATTTGGTAAAATAGGGGTAAAATATAATTAAGTAGTTAAACTGAAGAACTAGTGGTAAAATAGTAAATAAATGGTAAAAATAAGGAACTGGTTAAATATAATTTTAAAAGGTAAAATCATAATTATGATGTAAAAATGATGAAATAAAGGTAAAATGATAATTAAATAACAAAATAGAGGAATTAGTGGGATAATTCTAAATATGAAATAAAATTGATATTTTAAGGACTAAATGGTAATTTGGACAATTTAATGGATATCTAGTGGTAAGACCATAATTTTGATAATAATTTGATATTTTATGGATACAATGGTAATTTTAAGAGAAAAAATCAATTTTAATGGAAAATTTGAAATAAATAGATAAAATATAGTTGAAAATGGAAACAAATATAACATTGATGGAAAAGAAAAAGCAATGTAATAAGGCAGATAAAGAAAAAAAGAAAAGATAATAATAATAATAATAATAATAATAATAATAATAATAATAATATAAGGCTTAAAGCATAAAAGTGATATATTAATGGTTTATAAATATGTGTATTAAGAAATGGAAGATTTATGGGATTAAATATTTAATTATGGAATTTTAGCTTATGCATATGTGCATGTGTGTTGAAATATAATAGTTAGGTATCCATCACTAGATACTGTGTGCTTAGCATATAGTATTTGTTACATGTAGATTCTAAGTGTGCGGATTGTAGCACCCGGTAGCGAAACCAGGATTTATAATCAAGGGGGCAAAAATATAAATCATACTTAAAAAAATATAGCATAAATATTATAAATAAATTATTCAATAAAAAAATATTCATTGAATTAACAAACCTACCTAAATCATTATTGCACTTATTATATTACAAATCAAATTTTCAAAACAATTAAAAAGTTATTCGGATACAATGATTCAATAGGAATCGTTTTATCTATTTAAAGAAAAGTTATTCGGATACTCTATAATATGTTTGTTTAATTTATTGGTACTTTGTAAGAAAATGTAAAACTCTATATTCTATCTGTTAGTATTATATAGGTACTCTTTTTATCAATTTAAATTGTTTGTAGTTGCAAATGTATCAATTAACCTAAACTGATACAATAGAATTTTTAGTGGTATAATGCGAAAACTAAAAAATTTAAGCCCATAAAATTCCTAAAATCAAATGCCCAAACACTGTTAATGTCACTCCTTATTCACAATATCTCCTTTATTGGCAGCAATTACTCAGAATTTTTATTTTTTTCTTCTTTACTAGCTTTCCTCTTAAGATGTGTTTGAATTAATCATATATTTTAAAGGTTTTCATCAATTCAAATAGATAATATAAAACCTAACTAGGTTAGCATTTGTCTAAAATTTCATATGCGTTCTCTAAAATGCAAAAAATAAAAAATATTATGACTATTTAAGAGATATAAAAGCAAAAAAGATTGCAAAACTAAATTATTAACCTTCAATTAAAGATAAATCCTTACTATATTCTTTAGTTTTTTCTCAAATTTATCTGATTTTCTTTTAAAAATTCAAAAAAGAATAAAGGTTTGTATTTTTATTTCAATGGAAGTAGGAAGATAAAAAGTTTGATTAATTAAAAACTTAAGAAATAAGTTAAAGAGAGGGGTAAATATAAAATTTTAAGGGGGGCAAAATTATATATATATATATATATATATATATATATATATATAATTAAAAAATTTTGAAAAATTAAGGGGGGCAATTTCCCCCTTCCTTTTCAAGTGGCGTCACCACTAGGAGCACCAACAGGGGCATTACAGAATGAAGGAAATGAAGCCTTGATAGTTAGGGAAAAAAGAAATTTTATAGTAATCATGGCATGTGTATGTATGTAAGAATTTATGTATTAATAATGGAAATGATATGTATAACCATAACTTATGTGATTAAGAATGTTATGTATGTTGGTGATATGATGTGATCATTATATTACGATAATTGTGGTTGTGGATGGCGAACTATCACTACAAAAAAAACTGCCAATTAGCGACGGCATTATTTTCGTCGCAAATTGTGCGACGGATTCGCTACTGTTTTACAGTCCGTCGCAGAGAGGATATTTTCTATTTTTTGCGACGAAATAGTGACAAAAAAACAGTCGCTAATTATTGGCGGTATGAGCCATGTTTTGAGGCAGAATTAGCGACTAATTTCCGTCGCTAAATTTTATAAATTTTTATTCATGAAATTACTTCCAGAAAATTTAGCGACGAAGGTTTTAGTCGCTATTTTGGAGGAAAAATATAGCGCCTTTTTTGCGACACTTTAGCGACGTAACTTGTCTATCGCTAATATTAATTTGTTACACTGATACAATTAGCGACAAAAATTTGGTCGCTAATCCGTCGCAAATAAATTAAAATATAATTTTTTTTAATTTCACTCACATGATATATGTATAGTTTCAAGTAATTTTAATATAGACCATATAAAATGAATATTTTATTTTGTAACAGAAAATTATAAAATATTTTATAAGTTAATAATAATTTTTTATCAATTATACCAAAATCTAAAGTTATTTATTTAGAAAATTTACATTTTTAATCATAATAATAAACTAATTGTTACGATTATTATATATTTACGTGTTCAAGATTAATAAAAATAAATATTTATAAAATAATAATATAAAATTTATTATTTCATTTAAAATAATAATAAAAAAATTTGTAATTTATTTTTATTTTATAAAATTTAAATCAAATATTAAATTATTAGAAATTAAATTGATTTCTTTATCAATTATCCCTAAATATAAACTTCTTTATTTAAAAAAAATTATATTTTTAATAATAATAATAAAGTAATTGTTATAATTATTGAAGATTAATGATGTATTATGAAAAATAATAAATATAAATATTTATATAATAATAATATGAAATTTATTATTTCATTTAAAATGATTATGAAAAATTTATAATTTATTTTTATTTTGTTAAAATTTTGAGCAAATTTTAAATTATTAAAATTTTTAGTTATATATATATTACAAAATTATCCTTGAATATAAGGATAAAATGATGAAATTTGGTAGGAGCATTTTAATAATTTCAGAAATTTACCCTATATAATATTATTTTCTTATTTTCAATTAAATTTTTTAAAAATTTATAATTTTGATTATTCCAAATATTATAATATAAATGAAAAATACAAATACACATTTATTGTTACTAATTAAGATTAAAAATTATTTTAAAAAATTTGAGAATTAAAATTACAAAAAAGTAATTAAATAAGATAAAAAATCACATAGACTTAGAGCATGTGATCACTTTTAAAATATTTAATAATATTGACTAGATATTAACTATAATATTTTTTCTCTTCTCATTTTACTTTTTTTTAAATTTTAATAATATTATATAAACATTAATTATAAAATAATTTTTATATTTAATATGTATGCAATATGTATATATATTATATCTATGAATTTAAATAAAAAATTCTATATAAATTTATTTACAAAATTATCTTCCATCTTTTGGATGTGGTACAAATGAATGTAGGGATATTTATGTCTTTTAGAAAACCCTAATTACCCCTCTTTTTGCCTTATTCTTCTTTTCTTTTCTAAGAAGAAGTCGCCATCCCTCATTTCTTATCTCTCTCTCTCGGTTATTCTTCCCACTGCCAATCATAGTTATCGATAATCGCCGGTGGACAAGTCGAGGAAGGCCTCTCTTCTTCGTCTGCTTCTTCTCAAGGGTTAGTTTAGGTTTCTTAGGGTCTCGTAATCCAAAAAATTGAGCATGAATGGAAAAATAATTTCGGATTTTTTATTCTTATTCTCTTGTTGGTAGAAAACTCTTTGTTGGCGGAGTCTCACGGGAAACTACAAGAGGTACCTTGAAAACTCCTTTTTATCTACTTTTAGTTGCATTATGTCAATATTTAAATGAGCAATGAATTCCTGGTAATCAGGTATTATATGCTTGTCCTATAATTTAGTACTATTCAATTAATTCATGGTAATCTTATTATATTATAGATTTTTAATTTGTCCAAAATATATTTTTTATTATTCAATTTTTAAAAAAATCTAATGCAAATATTAGATAGGTAGACTCTAATCATATTTAAAGAAAAAACTCTTAATATATGAATTTATTAAATTAAATATGTGTACATATATCTATATAAATAAAAAAACTGGATAAATGTATTTACAAAATTATCCCTTATTTTACTGATATTGTAGAATGAAAGTGGGGTATTTTTTGTCTTTTTACAAACCCTAATTGCCCCTTCCCTTCGCCTTATTCTTCATTTCTTTCCTTTTCTCATTAGTTGGACCCGCCTCGCTTTCCCCTGAGTTTTATCTTCCATGGAAATGCGAGAACGAGCGCCACTCTTATAAGAAATGCGAATACGAGCTTTATCATGGAGAGAATGCTTTAGATGTCGTGAAGAGGAGGCCAAGCTTAAACAATCCCAAAACCAAGGAACCCTTATTCCTCTTATCCTTAAAACTACCTACGCTTAGCTTCAATGCATCGTTTTATGGTAAGCTTTCTCCTTTCTTAATATGGTCCTGTTTTAATCAAGGTTTGGCCTTTAATCAAGGTTTTACTATTCTTCTTCTTCACTTCTGCATTAAATTGACAAGTCGTTTTAACTTCTTGTTGAAAGTGATAGTTCATATCTGCTGTTCTTGAATGTGATAGAACATATTTATCTTTAAGCACTTGCCTTTATTCCTTCTATTACTATTTGTTGAAAGTGATAGTTCATTTCACTTCTAAGCCCTTTTATATTTTTTTCCCTCCATTGTTCTTTGTGTTTACATGCTGATAAAATTAAGCAGCTACAAATTGCTTCCAGCATCTACATTACTATTGAGCTTGGTCGAAAAGAAGCATTTATTGTGTGTGATGATGTTGATGTGCCTCATGTATGAATTCCAACTTTATTTATATTATCACTTAATTATCTCTTGGCTGCAATTGCCATATGCTATACTTATTTTCTCACTTGCCTTTTTTTTTCAGATATATCCACTACCATGATCATTCAGCCTGATCCTGAAGTTGATTTTCTAATTGCCAACCAAGGTGTGCGAGACCCATTTCGACTTGATTGGGCTGAGGTAATTAACTTTTGTGAATTCAATTTCAACTTGATTGGGCTAAGGTATAAGATAACTAGGTTGAGTGAGAAACCATGCAAAGAGCAAGTATTCTACTCATCTGCCATTCATTAATTTTGGGAGTCCAAAGTGAGCTACTTATATTCCTATTGAAGTCAGTTATGAAAATAATTTGTCTTTGAATGCTAAGCAGTGCCAAGTATTGTTGCTATCAATGTTATCCACTATTGTTTGTTTGGTTAGGTTCCTTTGATTAATTGATTTTTGTGATTGTTCTGAAGAATTTTTGAAAATGGGGGGCAAGTAATGTTTGGTCAGGAGAATTCACAAGAAAAGCTATCCTGGATGTAAATCTTGCACCTGTAAAACAAGTACGTGGGTCATTAAGTTTAGTATAACTTTATACAAATAGGATATTGTTGGTATCATGGGTGATTTATGATTTCTCCCTTTGATTTAGTTGCACCAGAAATACCACTTGAATTTTTTCTTGTTACATCCAGAATTTAAATGGAAGTGCCAAATTCTAGTAATGTTTTTTTTGTTTGCTTCCATTCTCTTCAATTGATTTTAGGTTGGTTAGCTAGTGCAGTTATTGCAATGGTTGCAAACTACAGTTTCTCAGCATTGGCCATCTTTTCTATTGATCAATTACTGATATGAATTGATTGTGCCGAATTTTATTTCTTTCTAATAGATTGGGGTTCATTTTGCAAGTAGGGTCTGCTTTGGGCCTTAGGTGCCCAGGCAATCTTCTGGAAAAGAGACTTTGATCCCATTCAGAATGAATCAGACACCATCAATGAGACTGTCCTTCACCCTTTTCTCTTATATATAGCATATTTTTGGTATAAACCATCTGATATTCGATGCCCACCAGTCCGACTAATCTGGATCTACGTTGGGCAGGCCCACAAAGAAGGGGCAAAGCACTTCTTAGTATTTAAAAGTGCTTAATATTCAAGTCTTGAAACCTTTGATTAAAAGAGAAAGGATCCGTACAATCCTATTTCAACCTAGGGGGTATATAAAGCTTATTTTTAATATTACAATATTTGATTGCTAATTTTTTTTATGATGGTATTTGGTCCAGCAAATCTAAAGTTGACAACAATGTATGATAAATGAATTAAATAAATATAATTTGTGCATGCTCATACAAAACAAGTATTCATACATTTGCTGAGCATTAGTTTTGGCATATGCCGATTATACTTTGTTATGGGAGCATGCATGACACAATAATTGATCTTTGATACTTAGAAAATGAGGCTTTTATTTAGCTTTTCTTATGGTGGGAGTTATAGTGGAATATCAAGGTCTTGATTTGCTTTTAATACATGATTTTACAGATAGAAGAAAGTAATGGCCATTTACCTGAAAGAGCAAGATATTTAAGTCTACACGTTTTTATGGGAACTGGGAATTATGAGGGATTGAAGACAAGGCAGAATTTGGGTGCTGAAAATGTAGTTTCCTCACTTGGGGATTCAACAACCAGCTGCTGATCAGCCTAATACTGCTATTGATGGATCTGGATATGATGATGCTGCCCCTTCAGCTGCACAAGATGATCATCCACATAATGATTCTTCATCTGCTCATGGTGGTGGTTCTGCTTCCTAGTGATATTAGCAGCACTATATGTTTGATCATTATTTTATTTAGATGATACAGTTGATGCTAATTAGTACGATAATATTACTATTTTATTGTTTCATGAGAGATTGTTTGATGATAATATTAGGTAATGTTTCAAATAATTTTCTATATATATGTGTATTTTGAAACATATTTTTATTTGGAATAAATATATATTTATATGTGTGAGATCATTGTTATGTACAAAATTAAAATAAATAAATAGCGATCATTGTATATAGGATTAAAATTTTAAAATACAGCAAAAAAAATTCAATTATGCAATAATTTAGCAATGGATTTGCGATAGAAAATCTGTCTCTAATGTGTAATAGATATAATTTAAGAAATAATTAGCGACTAATATTTTGTCGCTAATGTTTAAAATAATTTTTTAATTAGCGATAGAAAAATGTAGTAGCTAAATATTATTATTATAATTCGGTGACTAATTAGAAATATAAATTAGCGACGGAAAAAAAATTAGTGACGAAATTTTTCGTCATTAAATTAGCGATTGAATTTGAATTCCGTCGCTAATATATTCGCGACTGGCCTTTTAGTGACTGTTCATCGCGGCGTCACTAATTTAAATTAGTGACGAAATTTTGCTAAAATTTCGTCGCTAATTTGCAGTTTTTTTTGTAGTGTATGTATATTAGCGGTTGAGACGGTTGTTTGTAAATTGGGAGTGTTTGAATTTGAAAGTACTGAAGGGTTAGAAAAAATTTACCAAATGAATAGTAACTTTACTACTGATTGAAGGGTATTACATGTTAAGAAAGGAAATTAAGAAAATTATAAAGGAAACAAAAATATTTTACAGCCTAAGTTATAAGGTGATTAATTCATAACTCAGTTAAGAAATCCAATATTGTGACATTCCAATACTCGAACCGATGTTCAGGATAAGGATGTTACATATAAAATTAGTAAAGAAAAAAGACCGCAAAAAATTTAGCTATTTTCCCCAATTATAAGATCTATATATCATAAAGATAGTGCAAATTAAAATACATAAAATTCGGTTGGGCTGCTAAATTAATAAAAAAACCCATCAACCAGGGTTTTTCTAGCTAACAAGTGAGGAATCATATAAGAATTACGAGATGTGTGTTTATAGGTCACATTACAAAAGGGTAACAGATAAAAGATATTAGATAGAATTGGTCATAACAAGATTTGACTGGATGACCTTTTTTTAGTATCTTGGATTGGACTTAAAAAATTTATTTTAATATGAAAAACCACATTTATGCAAAGATTAAAATTTCTTAGAAAGCAATGCCTCCCAACAAAAGAGGATCAAGAGGAGAAGAAAAAGCTTTAACATTCCAAGTAATTAACTCACCAAGGTGATTATGTGAGGCCCTAACATAGGCTTTAAGAGAAATATGCACGTTTAATTGGTATTATGGTTAATTTATACTTGATTAATCAATTCCTTTTACGATAGGACCTAAAAGGAATTGTTTTAAAAGGAAGAGGGTAATATGGTCATTTTAGATTAAATAATGTTTGTGTATAATTAGAACAAAATATAAGAATAAGGATTAAATCAAAATAAAAGAAAAGAAGTTGGGAATATAAATAAGAAAATTAGAAGAGGAGGGAGTTAAATGAGTTTTATCTAGGGCCCATTATTCACTCAACCTCTTTAGATCTCTCACGTGAATGGAAGAAGAAAATTAGAGTTTATAAGGGTGCATATTGGTTGATCACCCAAGGGAAAAGATACTAAAATTTCCTTCTCTCTCTAAAACCAAATATTCTCTCACTTTCTTACATCTGAATTTTGCAAAAGCTTTTAAGAGGAGAGAAAGAATTTGATGATTACATTTTTCTAAGGTAAAGGGTCATTCATTTTTTTCTTCTTCTTCTTCTTCTTTGTTAATAAAATGGAATTGTATTGGAGAGTATGGATAGGTATTTACGTATAAAATTATTCTCTGTAGAAGGTGAAGCAAGTCAGAGTAAAGGAAAGGAAATTATGAAGGATTGAAGAGGTGTTCTTTGATTTTATTAGAGGTATGGGAACTGTGAGCAACTCTTGTTTTCATGTGTTGATTTCATAAAATTGAGATGATATTATAGCTAGAATAAGGAGACTAGACTGCTAATTTTTCATGTGTTCATTTTAAGGTATATTTGATCAATGAAATATGTTTGCTAAAAAATAAAGCTTTAGAATTTTAATGTATGTAATTCTAATTGAAAGGGAAACTAGTTTTACATGTCTATTTTTCTCATATATAGGTTCAAGGACAATTCTAGTAAATCAATGAGAAATGGAATCCAAGTGAAAATACAACAGAAATTGTCATTTTACAAATAACAACATGATACTCTATTTTGCTAATATATTGGAATTTAGAGTTTGAATAAGATGGTTTCTAGCTGCTTTGATAATTTTATGTATGAAGAAACATAATGATGGAATATGACATGGTATGAATGTGATGATAGCACAGTGAAAAAACAAAAATTTTTATCATACATACCATACATTTCCAAAGCAAGAAACGAAACATGCAATTTTAGGGTTGTATAACTTACAACTTATGATGCTTTTTTGAAAATTGAATTTGATGATGCCCAGCAACTAAGGTGACTTTATCCGCCTTAGGTCTCGATCACCAATGCCAAGGAACAGCCTTTAACGCCACTCCCTCTATTCTCACACACACACTTGCAAAGATGGCTTAAAATAGAGATTGCTAGCTCTCTTTTAAGTATTGTGTAATGGCAATTGTTTGAAGCTACAAGACTTGATCTTGTACTTCTTTTAGGTGCTATTAATGCCTAAGAACACAAGAAAGCAAGGAAGAATCCTTCTCCTTGTGTATTTCGGCCAAGAGAGAATTTTTTTTTTTGAGGGAGAGAATGATTTCACGCCAAAAACAAGGTGGCTAGGGTTTTTTTCACGCCAACTTCTTTTATCTTTAGGGTTTTATTTCTTTTAATATATATGCTTATCCTTTGGTAAGTCTTTGATCTAAATTCAACTATCCTAAGATAATTAATTCAAACTCTTTCACTTCCTAAAGATAAGTAATATATTTTGAATTAAACTCCTTTGAATTTAAATTCAAATTTGAAATAAAAACATAAGACATTTAATTAAATGAAAACACTTAATATAAAAAATAAACATGTGCCGAAATTCCTTGATTTCCCTCTTGGAATTTCGGCCACTTCATCAATTATATAAGTGATTTAATTTAATTTAAATTCCTTTAGGCTTTAATACTCAATTAACTTAATTAATGTAACATAATTAATTAATTGAAATTAAACCTTGTGGGCTGAATTTCTCTCTCTCATGGACCAAAGCCCAATAGCAATTTTATAACCCATTACATACATTAATTTGACTTTAATTAAAAGCCCAAATTAATGCCCAATACTTTATTTTTATATTTTAAGCCCAATGCTTTGTGTGCGATCCTATAGGTCCATTTAATGTTGGCAATGAATTAATAAATTAATTCAAAGGCTATATATATTCTCTAGCAAGATATTATAGCATTCCAAATTAAATGAAAATGCATATGGCATTTAGTGACCTAATGCAATTTTGTATAGTCCCTTACCCATAAATATCAGAATTAATATAAGGCATGGAACTAGTCATCCTTATATATATTAATTCCTTTCTTGATATTCCAGTGACACTGAACTCTCAGATAAATAATGATTACTCATTATCTTATCTCGGTATGGCCATACACTTATCAGTTCACTGATCAAGTGGCCGATGATATTTTCTCTCTTATTGAGAGGGGTAATCCCTTCACTTCTCTCATGCTCTCTAACATGAATTAATGCATACCCAATCATACCCGTACCTGTCACTCTGTTACGAGCACGTTAGGTGTATGTCAAAGTACACAGTAATTCATAAAGAGATTCATAGAGATTTCAGGTCTAAGAACTCCGATACAAAACTTGCATATGAGAAACACTTATGACTTGTACCATGTAGTGTTCTCATGAGCATATCGAATCCAGATACCATGTTCTAAACATATATCTATGATCTCTGATTGACACTCTTGTCCTTATGATCCGTAAGACAGACCTCAACTTATCAGAGAGAGCATACTAGTCTTAATTCATTGTTATTCCCATAAAAATGACCGACTAGGGATATTTAGAATGATGTCTCATTTGTTTCAAGGTCTTACAACCATGTGCCTCACACATGATAACTTAAACCGAAACAACATTCTTGGATAGTTTTATCAATTGATATGCACAGGAATACAAAGGATAAAACAAATGCCTCATTTTATTAATTCAAAGTGCTTTATTATAATGCATTGGGGCTAGGGCTTACACTAACAATCTCCCACTAACACTAGTCCCAATTAGGCATAGCCCTAAGACCGAACGCTCTCAAATGAGCTTCGTGCAGATTTGGACGCAATTGTTTCGTCAAAGGATCTGCTACATTGTCTTCACTTGCTATCTTGCTAACCTTGACGTCCCCACGATCAATGATTTCTCTGATCAGGTGGTACCTCCTGAGTATGTGTTTGGATTTCTGGTGTGACCGGGGCTCCTTGGCCTATGCTATGGCCCCGTTGTTATCACAAAAAATTTCTAATGGATCTAGGATGCTTGAGACCACTCCTAATCCAGAAATGAAATTTTTAATCCAAACAGCCTCTTTTGCAGCCTCACTTGCTGCAATATACTCAGATTCTGTAGTTGAGTCGGCAACGGTTTCTTGCTTTGAGCTTCTCCAGCTGACAGCACCACCATTCAAAACAAAAACAAACCCAGATTGCGATCTAGAATCCTGAGTGCTGGTCTGAAAAGCAGCATCGACATAACCTTGTATGACGAGCTCTTCTTGACCACCATACACTAAGAAGTGATCCTTAGTCCTTCGCAGGTACTTCAGAATCCCTTTTACAGCAGACCAGTGCTTCTCACCAGGGTCTTGCTGAAACCTACTGGTTATACTCAGTGCATGAGCAACATCCAATCTAGTACATAACATAGCGTACATGATAGATCCAATAGCAGATGAATATGGGATTCTACTCATGTTGTCCCTTTCCTCTTTGGTTTTAGGGCACTGTTCTTTAGTCAAAGGAACTCCCAAAGCCAAAGGTATGTACCCTTTCTTTGAGTCTCCCATACTAAAACGCTTTAGTACTTTATCTATGTACTTTTCTTGACTTAGTCCCAAGAGCCGATTCGATCTATCTCTATAGATTCGAATACCAAGTATTGTCTCGGCTTCACCTAAGTCTTTCATTGAGAAACATATTCCCAACCATTGCTTAACCTTTTGCAATGTTGGAATGTCATTCCAAATGAGAAGGATGTCGTCCACATATAAGACCAGAAACACTACTATGCTCCCACTAACCTTCTTGTACACACAAGGCTCATCTTCGTTCTTGATGAAGTCAAATTCTTTGACTGCCTCATCAAAACGAAGATTCCAACTTCGGGATGCTTGCTTTAATCCATAAATGGATTTTTGAAGCTTGCAAACCTTCTTAGGATGTTTGGGATTGACAAAACCTTCAGGCTGTGTCATATACACATCCTCAAGTAAATTTCCGTTGAGGAAAGCAGTTTTGACATCCATTTGCCATATCTCATAATCATGATATGCAGCTATGGCAAGCAAGATCCTAATGGATTTGAGCATGACTACAGGTGAAAAGGTCTCGTCATAGTCTACACCATGAGTTTGTCGAAAAACTTTTGCTACTAGTCTACCTTTGTAGGTCTTATCAGCTTTGAGTTTGAATAGCCACTTGCATTCAATTACCTTAGCACCTTCCGGTGGATCAACCAAGGTCTAAACCTGGTTATCGTACATTGATTGCATCTCGGATTTCATGGCTTCAAGCCAATTTTCCGAGTCTGGGCTCTCAATAGCTTCTCGGTAGGTAGTAGGATCCTCACGATCTACTAACTCAATAGTGTCACTGTCAGTGATTAGAAATCCATATCTCTCAATCTCCTGACGTACCCTACCGAACCTTCTAGGTTCTTGTGTAATGGGTTCTTATTCCACAACTGGTTGTGAACTTGATCCCATTTCCAAACCATCCTCTATAGGAGTTTGTGGTGCTTGAATTTCTCCAAGTTTTACTTTACTTCCACTGTCTTTCTTGAGAAGGAACTCCTTTTCCAAGAAAACAGCCTTGCGAGCAACAAATACTTTGTTCTCGGCTTGTGAGTAAAAGTAGTATCCCTTTGTTTCTTTAGGATACCCCACAAACAAGCAGACACTGGATTTGGACTCTAGTTTGTCAGATGTTAATTTCTTAACATGTGCTTCACAGCCCCAAATCCTGAGAAAAGACATATTGGGTTCTTTCCCAGTCCATACCTCGTATGGTGTCTTCTCAACTGCTTTAGTTGGAGTACGGTTCAATAGAAACGCAGCAGTTTCTAATGCATAACCCCAAAAAGAGATAGGAAGATTAGCTTGACTCATCATAGATCGAACCATGTCCAACAGAGTTCGATTTCTCCTTTCGGACACACCATTCCATTGAGGTGTTCCAGGAGGAGTGAGCTGTGAAATAATACCACACTCCTTTAGATGATTGTCAAACTCTTGGCTTAAGTATTCGCCACTTCGATCTGATCAAATGGCTTTTATACTTTTGCCAAGTTGGTTTTCTACTTCGTTCTTAAACTCTTTGAATTTCTCAAAAGTTTCAGACTTGTACTTCATTAGATAGACATAGCCATATCTACTGAAGTCATCTGTGAATGTCACGAAGTAGCTAAAACCACCTCTGGCATGTGTACTTAAAGGTCCACATACATCGGTATGTATTAGTTCCAATAAGCCATTAGTCCTGTCACCTTTTTTATTAAAAGGACTCTTTGTCATTTTTCCATGCAAACATGGCTCGCATGTGTCATAAGACTCTAAGTCGAATGACCCAAGCACTCCAGTTTTGTGGAGTCTTGAAATGCATTTTTCGTTTGCATGTCCTAAACGACAATGCCAAAAGTAAGTAGGGTTCAATTCGTTTGATTTAATCCTCTTTGTATTAATGTTTTATATTGACTCTTTGTTTTGTAAATCAAGGATATAAAGGCCATTTTGCAACATGGCATTGCCATAAGAAATGCCTTGGCGACGAATATGAGCATTGCCATTTTTAATAACAAAATCAAATTCATCATTATCCAAACATGAAACTGAAATAATGTTTCTGCTCATAGCAGGCACATAATAACAATTATTCAAAACAATACAAAGTCCGGAAGGTAAAGTGAGGTGATAGTCGCCTATCTCCATGGCAGCAACTCGTGCTCCATTCCACACACGGAGGTCCACTTCATTCTTCCCAAGTAACCGCCTATTTCTTAGCCCCTGCACATTTGAACAAATGTGAGAACCACAACCGGTATCCAATACCCAAGTGGTAGAAATAGAAAGGTTAATTTCAACAACAAAAATACCAGAACTGGACGCCTTGGCTCCATTTTTCTTTTGTTCTTCCTTGAAGAGAGTGCAATTCTTCCTCCAATGCCCTATCTTGTTGCAATGGAAGCAAGTGCTCTCACTCTCTTTGAGTTTTGGCGCCTTGGGCTTGGATTGGGCCTGAGGTGCACTCCCAACTGACTTGGGTTTTCCTTTTCCCTTTCCCTTTCCCTTAGCAGTTCCCTTCTTAATTCCCTTTTGAACCATAAGTACGGGATTGGTCTTTCGAATGTTCTCTTCAGCATTCTTAAGCATCCCATGAAGCTCAGTGACTGACTTGTTCATTGCATGCATGTTATAATTCATCACAAATGGATCATAAGCAGCAGGCAATGATCCTAAGATCAAGTCAGTGGCTAATTCCTTTGGCACTAGTACCTCAAGCTTCTCAAGAGTATCAAGATACCCTTTCATCTTGAGTACATGCGTACTAACAGGAGTACCCTCAACCATCTTGCAAGAAATTAAGGCCTTTGTTGTCACGAACCTCTCATGACGAGCTTGCTCTTGGAACATCTCCTTGAGGTGCACCATGATCGCATAGGCCTCTTGGTCCATAAATTGCTTTTGCAATTCAGGCACCATAGTGGCTAGCATCAAACAGGTCACATCATTAGAGTCACTTTTCTTGGTCTCAAAAGTTTCCTTTTGAACCACAGAAGCGTTCCTAGCAGGTTCCTCAGGTAAGGGTGCATCCAAAACATACGACTTCTTCTCTTGCTTCAGAACTATTCTTAAGTTTCGAGACCAGTTTATGAAATTGGTGCCATTCAATTTGTCATTTTCAAGGACCGATCGCAATGAGAAATTGTTGTTTGAAGATGCCATTTTCAATCTATAATAAAATTTAGTAAGATTAAATGAGGTCTTATTTATGATCCCACAAACCGAATTAATATCCCTTTAAATAATTCACGTTAGTGATTTAATGTGGGCCAAGATCCACTTTTCACAACAACTTATTAGTCAAGCTGAGCTTGTACACCTAACAAGTTAAGTTACTTAGGTAGGAAAACTCCAATCATGTATCGTACATGACTCTTGGATCAAATGGGCTAACATCTTAAGATGTTATAGCACAACCCATTTATTAGTTGCCTAGGTCCGGGCATCCCTTTCCATGATAAGTCTAACCTACATTCACAACCCATGCCTCACAAAGATAATCGGGCGCATCTAGGACTCCTAGTCTACTTGACCGATGATCGATGCCTTGACATGTTTCGAATTAGGAAGGCAACTTTGTGACTTACTATTTTTAGGGATTCATTTTATTACGGCTTACATGGCATATGCTTTGTCAGCCATACATAACATGCATATATAAATAATTGCATAAAGTAAAGCGTGACAAACATGGGCCCAAAAACCTACAACTAAGATTCTATACTATTACATAAGAATCTTCGAGTTGGGCTTCTCCACTCCGGTGGGCTTCGTTTTGATTTACAAAGTCTTCAAGTATATTCTATTCTAAGAAATAAATGAAAAACTTTTACAACAAAATATAATGGCTCGCAGGCCATATTTAATTACAAAACCCAGGGCCCATGAATGCACCATGCATATCCATTCATCACACCAAATTAGCAAATAAATATACATAGCATTCATGGATAAAACAAAGTCTAATTTTAATTAATTTAGCCAAGCCCATTAATGGAAATTGTGTACTTGAACCTTTAAGAGAAGACCCCATGACGGGCCTGGGCCAAAGCCCAATGGACTAAATCCTCTTATTGAATAAGTTCTCTTAAAAGCCCAAAACACTAACTAGTTAGATTTGTGCTATAAATCAACTCTAGTATAATTTACAATTTTGCCATTTTTAATTTTATGTCATATAGCCCATAAACATTAAAAATGCATATAATATGTGCTAACATGAATTAAAATATAAAATCATGAAGAACACATATATGGTGCACGGTATTCATGCAAAAACAAACAAACAACAAAAACTAGATGTTTAATGCTTATGTAATGCCATAAAATGCACAAACATTTAAATCAATTTTATGAGTCATTTAATAATCTAAATAAGTCCATAAATATTGATTTAATATTCTGTACCAATCTGATCTAAATGTGTTTTTACCATTTTAATCAAAACAAAACAAACAATCTTGATTAAACATGTAACAAACACAAACTAGTCATAGTTTTAAGTGATTTTAAAATTAATCAATTAAATTGTCATGGACCAGTATTAAAACTAAATTTAAAATATGTCCATACCTGATATTTAATCTTTAAAAATCACTTACAAACATGCCAAAAATGTTTTTACATTTAATTTTGAAAACTAGTTGTTAAAATAGCAATTTACATGCCAACAAGCACCTAGTTTCATAATTAACATGTACCATCAGGTATAAACAATTAAATCCGACCATTACCAGCCCTAATAACATCTTAGGACAGTATATTAACATGTCATATTAATTATAATACCTATCTAATCAATTAAAATCGTTTTTACACGAAAACAACGCAAAAAACTCAAAACAGAAAATTTCAGATTTGCATGTTTTCATAATGACGATTTTTAATTAATTTTTTCATGCACCTAAAGCACTAAAATAAGCATGTTTAGGCTCTGATACCAAATATGGAATATGACATGGTATGAATGTGATGATAGCACAGCGAAAAAACAAAAATTTTTATCATACATACCATACAATTCCAAAGCAAGAAACGAAACATGCAATTTTAGGGTTGTATAACTTACAACTTATGATGCCTTTTTGAAAATTGAATTTGATGATGCCCAGCAACTAAGGTGACTTTATCCGCCTTAGGTCTCGATCACCAATGCCAAGGAACAGCCTTTAACGCCACTCCCTCTATTCTCACACACACACTTGCAAAGATGGCTTAAAATAGAGATTGCTAGCTCTCTTTTAAGTATTGTATAATGGCAATTGTTTGAAGCTACAAGACTTGATCTTGTACTTCTTTTAGGTGCTATTAATGCCTAAGAACACAAGAAAGCAAGGAAGAATCCTTCTCCTTGTGTATTTCGGCCAAGAGAGAATTTTTTTTTTTAGGGAGAGAATGATTTCACGCCAAAAGCAAGATGGCTAGGGTTTTTTTCACGCCAACTTCTTTTGTCTTTAGGGTTTTATTTCTTTTAATATATATTCTTATCCTTTGGTAAGTCTTTGATCTGAATTCAACTATCCTAAGATAATTAATTCAAACTATTTCACTTCCTAAAGATAAGTAATATATTTTGAATTAAACTCCTTTGAATTTAAATTCAAATTTGAAATAAAAACATAAGACATTTAATTAAATGAAAACACTTAATATAAAAAATAAACATGTGCCGAAATTCCTTGATTTCCCTTTTGGAATTTCGGCCACTTCATCAATTATATAAGTGATTTAATTTAATTTAAATTCCTTTAGGCTTTAATACTCAATTAACTTAATTAATGTAACATAATTAATTAATTGAAATTAAACCTTGTGGGCTGAATTTCTCTCTCTCATGGACCAAAGCCCAATAGCAATTTTATAACCCATCACATACATTAATTTGACTTTAATTAAAAGCCCAAATTAATGCCCAATACTTAATTTAAGTATTTTAAGCCCAATGCTTTGTGTGCGATCCTATAGGTCCATTTAATGTTGGCAATGAATTAATAAATTAATTCAAAGGCTATATATATTCTCTAGCAAGATATTATAGCATTCCAAATTAAATGAAAATGCATATGGCATTTAGTGACCTAATGCAATTTTGTATAGTCCCTTACCCATAAATATCAGAATTAATATAAGGCATGGAACTAGTCATCCTTATATATATTAATTCCTTTCTTGATATTCCAGTGACACTGAACTCTCAGATAAATAATGATTACTCATTATCTTATCTCGGTATGGCCATACACTTCTCAGTTCACTGATCAAGTGGCCGGTGATATTTTCTCTCTTATTGAAAGGGGTAGTAATCCCTTCACTTCTCTCATGCTCTCTAACATGAATTAATGCATACCCAATCATACCCGTACTTGTCACTTTGTTACTAGCACGTTAGGTGTATGTCAAAGTACACAGTAATTCATAAAGAGTTTCATAGAGATTTCAGGTCTAAAAACTCCGATACAAAACTTGCATATGAGAAACACTTATGACTTGTACCATATAGTGTTCTCATGAGCATATCGAATCCAGATACCATGTTCTAAACATGTATCTATGATCTCTGATTGACACTCTTGTCCTTATGATCCGTAAGACAGACCTCAACTTATCAGAGAGAGCATACTAGTCTTAATTCATTGTTATTCCCAGAACAATGACCGACTAGGGATATTTAGAATGATGTCTCATTTGTTTCAAGGTCTTACAACCATGTGCCTCACACATGATAACTTAAACCGAAACAACATTCTTGGATAGTTTTATCAATTGATATGCACAGGAATACAAAGGATAAAACAAATGCCTCATTTTATTAATTCAAAGTGTTTTATTACAATGCATTGGGGCTAGGGCTTACACTAACACATAAGGCTAGAAGGGAATTGCATAGAAAATAACTCTTATTAAGGCTTTGTGCCATGCAAGTTCAATTTAGAATTCTGCAGTTGTTAAATTCTTGGGCAGATTGGTGTGCACTACAAAAACCATTTGATCGTAGCCGCATGCACCCTCCTGTATCGAGAAAAAGATAGGTACACGGCAGAGATATAATAGTCTTAGCCATGTACACTCTTTTGTATCAAAAAAGCCTAGTTGTATACATTAGAGACAAATTGGTCTCAGTCGTGTACAACCTTTTGTATTAGAGATGAGCTATTCACTTGTTACCAAATTAATAGTAACTTTACTACTGATTGAAGGGTATTACATGTTAAGAAAGGTAATTAAAAAAATTATAAAGGAAATAAAAATATTTTACAGCCTAAGTTATAAGGTGATTAATTCATAAGTCGGTTAAGAAAGCCAATATTGTGACATTCCAATACTCGAACCGATGTTCAGGATAAGGATGTTACATATAAAATTAGTAAAGAAAAAAGACCGCAAAAAATTTAGCTATTTTTCCCCAATTATAAGATCTATATATTATAAAGATAGTGCAAATTACAATACATAAAATTTGGTTGGGCTGCTAAATTAATAAAAAAACCCATCAACCAGGGTTTTTCTAGCTAACAAGTGAGGAATCATATAAGAATTACGAGATGTGTGTTTATAGGTCACATTACAAAAGGGTAACAGATAAAAGATATTAGATAGAATTGGTCATAACAAGATTTGACTGGATGACCTTTTTTTAGTATCTTGGATTGGACTTAAAAAATCTATTTTAATATGAAAAACCACATTTATGCAAAGATTAAAATTTCTTAGAAAGCAATGCCTCCCAACAAAAGAGGATCAAGAGGAGAAGAAAAAGCTTTAATATTCCAAGTAATTAACTCACCAAGGTGATTATGTGAGGCCCTAACATAGGCTTTAAGAGAAATATGCACGTTTAATTGGTATTATGGTTAATTTATGCTTGATTAATAAATTCCTTTTACAATAAGACCTAAAAGGAATTGTTTTAAAAGGAAGAGGGTAATATGGTCATTTTAGATTAAATCATGTTTGTGTATAATTAGAACAAAATATAAGAATAAGGATTAAATCAAAATAAAAGAAAAGAAGTTGGGAATATAAATAAGAAAATTAGAAGAGGAGGGATTTAAATGAGTTTTATCTAGGGCCCATAATTCATTCAACCTCTTTAGATCTCTCACGTGAAAGGAAGAAGAAAATTAGAGTTTATAAGGGTGCATATTGGTCGATCACCCAAGGGAAAAGATACTAAAATTTCCTTCGCTTTCTAAAACCAAATATTCAGTCACTTTCTTACATCTGAATTCTGCAAAAGCTTTTAAGAGTAGAGAAAGAATTTGATGATTACATTTTTCTAAGGTAAAGGGTCATTCATTTTTTTTTTCTTCTTCTTTTTTGCTAATAAGATGGAATTGTATTGGAGAGTATGGCTAGGTATTTACGTATAAAATTATTCTTTGTAGAAGGTGAAGCAAGTCGGAGTAAAGGAAAGGAAATTATGATGGATTGAAGAGGTGTTCTTGGATTTTATTAGAGGTATAGGAACTGTGAGGAACTCCTGTTTTCATGTGTTGATTTCACAAAATTAAGATGATATTATAGCTGGAATAAGGAGACTAGACTGCTAATTTTGCATGTGTTCATTTTAAGGTATATTTGATCAATGAAATATGTTTGCTAAAAAATAAAGCTTTAGAATTTTAATGTATGTAATTCTAATTGAAAGGGAAACTAGTTTTACATGTCTATTTTTCTCATATATAGGTTCAAGGACAATTCTAGTAAATCAATGAGAAATGGAATCCAAGTTAAAATACAACAGAAATTGTCATTTTACAAATAACAACATGGTACTCTATTTTGCTAATATCTTGGAATTTAGAGTTTGAATAAGATGATTTCTAGCTAATTTGATAATTTGATGTATGAAGAAACATAGGGCTAGAAGGTAATTGCATAGAAAATAACTCTTATTAAGGCTTTGTGTCATGCAAGTTCAATTTAGAATTCTGCAGTTGTTAAATTCTTGGGCAGATTGGTGTGCACTACAAAAACCATTTGATCGTAGCCGCATGCACCCTCCTATATCGAGAAAAAGATGGGTACACGGCAAAGATATAATAGTCTTAGCCATGTACACTCTTTTGTATCAAAAAAGCCTAGTTGTATACATTAGAGACAAATTGGTCTCAGTCGTGTACAACCTTTTGTATTAGAGATGAGCTATTCACTTGTTACCAATTTAATAGTAACTTTACTACTGATTGAAGGGTATTACATGTTAAGAAAGGTAATTAAGAAAATTATAAAGGAAATAAAAATATTTTACAGCCTATGTTATAAGGTGATTAATTCATAAGTCGGTTAAAAAAGCCAATATTGTGACATTCCAATACTCGAACCGATGTTCAGGATAAGGATGTTACATATAAAATTAGTAAAGAAAAAAGACCGCAAAAAATTTAGCTATTTTTCCCCAATTATAAGATCTATATATTATAAAGATAGTGCAAATTACAATACATAAAATTCGGTTGGGCTGCTAAATTAATAAAAAAAACCCATCAACCAGGGTTTTTCTAGCTAACAAGTGAGGAATCATATAAGAATTACGAGATGTGTGTTTATAGGTCACATTACAAAAGGGTAACAGATAAAAGATATTAGATAGAATTGGTCATAACAAGATTTGACTTGATGACCTTTTTTTAGTATCTTGGATTGGACTTAAAAAATCTATTTTAATATGAAAAACCACATTTATGCAAAGATTAAAATTTCTTAGAAAGCAATGCCTCTCAACAAAAGAGGATCAAGAGGAGAAGAAAAAGCTTTAACATTCCAAGTAATTAACTCACCAAGGTGATTATGTGCGGCCCTAACATAGGCTTTAAGAGAAATATGCACGTTTAATTGGTATTATGGTTAATTTATGCTTGATTAATAAATTCCTTTTACGATAGGACCTAAAAGGAATTGTTTTAAAAGCAAGAGGGTAATATGGTCATTTTAGATTAAATCATGTTTGTGTATAATTAGAACAAAATATAAGAATAAGGATTAAATCAAAATAAAAGAAAAGAAGTTGGGAATATAAATAAGAAAATTAGAAGAGGAGGGAGTTAAATGAGTTTTATCTAGGGCCCATAATTCACTCAACCTCTTTAGATCTCTCACGTGAAAGGAAGAAGAAAATTAGAGTTTATAAGGGTGCATATTGGTCGATCACCCAAGGGAAAAGATACTAAAATTTCCTTCTCTCTCTAAAACCAAATATTCTCTCACTTTCTTACATCTGAATTCTGTAAAAGCTTTTAAGAGGAAAGAAAGAATTTTATGATTACATTTTGCTAAGGTAAAGGGTCATTCATTTTTTTTTTCTTCTTCTTCTTTGTTAATAAGATGGAATTGTATTGGAGAGTATGGCTAGGTATTTACGTATAAAATTATTCTTTGTAGAAGGTGAAGCAAGTCGGAGTAAAGGAAAGGAAATTATGATGGATTGAAGAGGTGTTCTTGGATTTTATTAGAGGTATGGGAACTGTGAGGAACTCCTGTTTTCATGTGTTGATTTCATAAAATTGAGATGATATTATAGCTGGAATAAGGAGACTAGACTGCTAATTTTGCATGTGTTCATTTTAAGGTATATTTGATCAATGAAATATGTTTGCTAAAAAATAAAGCTTTAGAATTTTAATGTATGTAATTCTAATTGAAAGGGAAACTAGTTTTACATGTCTATTTTTCTCATATATAGGTTCAAGGACAATTCTAGTAAATCAATGAGAAATGGAATCCAAGTTAAAATACAACAGAAATTGTCATTTTACAAATAACAACATGATACTCTATTTTGCTAATATCTTGGAATTTAGAGTTTGAATAAGATGATTTTTAGCTGATTTGATAATTTGATGTATGAAGAAACATAGGGCTAGAAGGCAATTGCATAGAAAATAACTCTTATTAAGGCTTTGTGTCATGCAAGTTTAATTTAGAATTCTATAATTGTTAAATTCTTGGGCAGATTGGTGCGCACTACAAAAACCATTTGATCGTTGCCGCATACACCCTTTTGTATCGAGAAAAAGATAGGTACACGACAGAGATATAATAGTCTTAGCCATGTACACTCTTTTGTATCAAAAAAGCCTTGTTGTATACATTAGAGACAAATTGGTCTCAGTCGTGTACAACCTTTTGTATTAGAGAAAGACCATTTTGTCTACATGTACCTCCCTTGTTATGAATTACACCTGATCTTTTTACATGAAATTGTTTCACAAGTTTATCTAGATGCTTTTAAAGTAAGTTAATCATAAGAATAAAAGTGTAATGTAATGGCATGAACGCCGGGTTAGCTATAAATAGTATTTTTCGACAGTGTATAGTGAATTCTTGCTGAAAAGTATACCCAAATTTGAAAAATATTTTATTGGACTATAAAAAAAATAGGTCACGGGTAGTCCAGGATTAAAATTTGAAGTGAAATTGAGATCAAATAGGCCTCCAAAAAAAAAAATACGAAAAACGAAACGGATCGGTTTTAGATTAACTATGTTGATCAAGATTTGATCAAACCATTAAAAATAGCAAATGGAGTCTAAAAACTATCAAAAATTGCATATATTCCTAAAATAATGTGTAGATTATTTTGGTTGTAAAAAGTAAATTTTTTGGTATTACCGACATTTTTGAATCGGACAAATTTAATCGAATCGGACTGAAAATGGACTCTGATTGGGCTAAAATTTTGTGTACAGCCTATTTTTGATGTTCTAAAAATGATGGATTTAATTTTTGAGTGATTTGGAGTTGAAAAATGGGAGAAATTTATTAGAATCATTTATCGAATAATTAATGGGCCTTGGTTTAATTGAATCAAACCCATTAATTAACCAAGCCCAAGCCCATTTATGTGAGGTATAAAAGGCAAAAAAATATGAGATTTCCAGCCATTCATACCAGCTTTATCTTCCTCTCCCCAACTGAAACCACCATAGCCAATCTTCCACCATTTTTCTTTATGATTTTTTTCCCTTTTTCTCTTGATTCAAGCTTTAAAACTCACCTCTAGCCTCTCTAGTTGCTGGATCCAATCTCAAACCACTGATTAGAGGGAGATTATCAAGAAAAATTAAGTGATGAAGGTTTATATATCATTTGAAGGTAAGAGAAATTGTTGATTTTAATTTTATTCTAAGGTTCCTACTACTAGTTTTAGGTGCCTATAGTTTATTTTTGAGGTTTATTTGAGCTAAAAATATTGTCATCTTGGTGATTTCATGGGTGAAGATTTTGGCCAAGGTTGGATTTCTTTGAGGATGAATAATTTCTTTGGTTTAAAGTAAGGAAAAGGAAGCCCAAGGAAGGTAAATCAAGTGAAAATGGTTATTGACTATTGAATCCTTTTATTTTCCTATGAATTTCATGATTTTCCTTTAGGTTTTATGAGGAAAAATTTAATAGAAATGTGTATAATTGAAATTAATGTTAGAAAAGTGTAATTAGACCTTAATTAAGCTTAATTGTATGCTTAATTTGATTTGATAAATTTTATAAAGTAATTTTTCAATTATGGCCGAAATTATGCCTAAGGGAAATTAAGGGTTATTTTATACGTTTTGTTGAATTTATACCTTAAATTGATAATAAACATGAAATAATTTATCCATAAATTTTTATGAAATTTATAAAAATTATTTGAATATTTTTGAAATAATTATTGAATTATGTAACTAACGAAAATAGTAAATTTTTGTGAATTAAGGCATGAAATGAGTAAATAATATATCTATGATTTTTTATAGAATTTATTTGAATATTTTTTAAGGACTATTTAAATATGCGTAAAATAAATGTGGGGAATTCTTGAGTTATAAATTGTAATTTAAGTGAAAAATAATGAATTATATTGATATAATTCATAAACTGTCCAAAATTAGTTAAAAGGGTAACTTGCTATTTTATTGGAATAAAAAGACCATAAAAGTATAGTGTGTATAATGACCGTATTGAATTATTGAGAAATAATTCATAAATCAACAATAAAATGGTGAATTATTATAAAATAATTCACAAACCATATAAAAATATTTAAAATTTTGAACGACTGCAATTTCGGACATAAAAAGTAAGAAAATTGTTAAAAGTCAAAAAGGTAAAATAAAACATAAAGTCAAAATATTGAACTATTAAGAAATAATTCATAAATTGCCAAGAAATGGTGAATTATATTGATATAATTCACAAAAGTGTATATAGAGTGCCGAAAGAATAATTGGCTAAAGCAGTGAAATGAAAAGACACTGAAAAGTATTAAGTGTAAAGTGATCATGGTGAATTATTGTAGAATAATTCACAAAAAGTGATTGTCAGAATAAATAAAAAAATGACTGAAAAAAAAGTCACGAATAGTCAAAAGTACTGAGCAAAATGTACTGATTGAAAAAGTATTTACAATTGTTTGAAATTGAAAAGTGTCATGAAAGTAAGTGCTTTTGCTCCTAGCAATAGTCAGGCAGTAAAAGTCTTGCTAAGGATATAATTGGCTAGTCATAAGGACACCCTATACTGCGGTGCAAATCATGGCGACTTGCTTTACTATAATAGGATTGTTGATCTCCATAACTTCTATCATACGTATTATTATATGCTCTATGAGAAATGGTCATTTGGGATCATTTCTTAATATTATTATGTATGTGGCCCTACGGGATCTACGTCCCGTATATCCTATCCGAGAATTTCTATCGAGTTGTACTAAGGGCATATTGATCAGAATAAATTACAATTTCAAAAAGTAAGCTAAAAGTGAAAAAGAACTTAATTGAAAGAAATGAAAAATTTTAGGTCCAAATTGTAATTTTCCCAAAAAATATACTTAATGTGCAAAAATAAAAAGAAAATATTTTACAAGGGTAAAATAGTAATTTAATGATCAAACAACCCAAAAATAAATGTTTGTAAAGAAAAAGGATTAAAATATAATTTTACATGAAAAAGTCAAAATAAGGACCAATTGGTATATTATATACCAATTATTCCTTTGAAAATGAAAATTTGTAAAATAAAGCTAAAATTGTAATTAAAAATTCAAAAGTGGCAGTACCATAATTATTTAAGAAATTATGGATTAAATGTGAAATATTGTATAAAGAGTTCAGCTAAAGATCGAACAAAATTTTTGTAAGCTAAAGTCAACTGAAAAGTAAAAATACGCAAGTTAATGATAATTTTGCAATGAACAAGTAAAAATGAAAATTTTGCAATATATGTGTAAAAAGGACCTTTTTGTAATAAAATGAAGAAATAAAGACTTAATTACAAAGTTTTCCAAAATAATTGTATTACTTTGCATTGAATGTTAAAAGCATTAATAATTGTAATTTGATAAATAGTTAAAAAGTCAAAGTAAAATAAATGAACTAGTGGTAAAATCGTAATTATGGTAGTAAAAGTATAATTTTGTATTTAAGTGAAAAATCGAAAATTAAATTGAAAATTTGCCATAATAGTGGCAATTAATAGAGTAAAATGCCAAATGATATAATACAATTACCGGACTGATTAAATAAGAAATTCTGCCTAAAAAGTCAAAGTCAAGCCAAATTAAAAGGTTATACATCAAAAGTTAAGTAAAAAGTGAAAGAAAAAATAGTAATGACAAATTTTGTAATTAAAATTACAAAAGGGTATTTTTGTAATAAATTAAAAAGTATAAGACCAAAGTGATAAGTTTGCCAAAATTCTTGTAATGCTTTAAAAATATTATTAAAAATGTTAAAAGAGCTTTTAATAAGTCCAAAATGATTTCTGGCGTAATTAATGTAAGTATGCTATTTGGAAAATTCTTTGATTCATAGTCACCACTGAGCATATTTAGTCCTTAGCACGTAGTGTTTACTGTGTGCAGGTTTTGAAGAGTAGCTGGGGCTTGGTACATAGAGGAACGAGATCTGAAGAGAAAGCAATAGTTGTAATTATTCGGTATTTTTGGCATATATACTTAGATATTTGAAGTAAATGATTGGACTATATTTGAGCTACTATTTGATGGAATAGTAAATATTGTTATGTCTGAAAATGTGTGATTGCCAGTAAGTGTTTTAGTGTGGATATGTTCGATATGTGAATGAATATTTGGAATGTGAATATATGTACTGTTATAGATTGTTGTGCCTCTGAGAGGCTGTGCTTTGTCTGATTTTTTAGGAGGCTAGTAAGTTTATAGCTGTTATGCTGCCATATTTTTTATGAAACAAATAACATTTTTAAGGTAGTTATAAGTTGACAAGTTAGTTTACGACTTTGTATAATGGATAAGAATTGTTCGTCAATGAATTGTTTGGTTAAGTAATCGATGTTGAAAAAAATTTTTTTGGCTACTGCTTATTTCCGTATCGAAAGAGACTATTCAATTGAGGGTGTTATATGTAACATGCTAAATTATGCATGTAAAATTAAGATGGCACTTGGGCATATAGTTGCAAAGAAACCTAAATTGAATATATATTGTTTTACATATAAATATGGATAGATATTATCAATAATTATTTAATGTAATTGTGTATATGTGCACGAATGTTTACATTTTAAAGAATACATATGATTGATTATAATTTATAATATTGCGAGCATATACATACAATTGTATACTTAAATAATAAAGGCTTAAAAATGATAAATGACCTGTATAAGAAATGGTTCAATGCATGCGATTAAAGCTTGGTTGTGGATAGATATGCATGCTTATAGGGTAAAGTTGTAGCTACTATAGTCTGACCCTGTTTGGGTCTACAATTCATCCCCATTTGGGACAATTATTTTAACCCATTCAGTCCACAGGTTTGATACCTTCGGATGTCCATAGAACATAATACCTACGGGTATTTATATGATTGATACCTATAAGTATCCATAGCACCTGTAATCCATACCTATAGAACTTAGGCAGGCAAATTACAAGAAACGTAACAAAAGTCAAGCTACATGATTGTTACCAATGAGCTGTGTATAATTACACTTGTGCTTCGAATATTAATATGGTTTTGTTCTTCCTTCTTGCTCATGAAATTACTTTTGTAACTATTCTAAGTATAATATTACATCTTATGCATGTTGTGTGCTTGGAGATGACCGTTGTGAGTGGTCATTCAACATAATTTGTTCCCCACTAAACTTTATAGCTTAGCATATGTATTTTATATGTATAGGTTCTTCAGCTAGGACTCTTTCATAGGGATATAATCTATATTAGGATGACAACACAAGTCTTAAAAGAAGTTAGAAATATGAAATCTGAATTTTTGTCTTTTTGTTATGCAATTAATATTTTTGGTATTAGAGTTATGGTTTAGTCGGTTTTGGTCAATAGAAGTTTAAGATCATGCTTAGATAGAAAATTTTAGGTGTTGGCCTAATGCAAATGTCCTTATTTTCTTATAAATAGTAGATGGAGAGATCTATGGAAACAGTTGAAGAATCTGCTGAAAGTAATTTACTCGCTTGATCAAATCCGAAATCTTTGGCTTCTACTTGGGGTGAAATACCTATTGCTATTCCTTGGGAAGCATTGTTGAAGATTTCTCAAGATATGGCTCAAATCATATAAAGGATGACTATGCCAAAAGCTCCTATAGTAGAGATTAGAAAATATGGTGTGGAAGAATTTTTGGGTAGTTGTAGACATTGGATCCTGAGGAGGCTTTTGTTAGAGTTACCTAATGAAAAAAATTGCTCCTTCAAAGGCAGAGAATTGAGGATGATGGATCCTTGTAACACTCTAAAATTCATATATGACATGCCTGGTATATTCTAGAGCATGAATAACAACTCTAGGATAATTTTTGGAATAATCAGAGTTGAATAGAATAGAAAAATTTGAAAGTGTATAAGGGTTAAACATGCTCAGGTCAGGAAAATCCAAGGATGGTGTCCTGGTGGGAAATTTGAGTTAACATTGGATTATGAAAATAGGTATTAAATAAAGTCCAATGGTATAATTTGAGATAAAATTGAGCTCAAATGGGCCCTCAAATCAGACAGAGAAGTTTTTACTCGGTACCGTAAAAAGGGTTGACCAAGAGTTTAATCAAGATACTAAAAATAACAAATGACCTTTAAAAAATCACCAAAATATTCAGATCAACATTAAATGAGATGTATAATATTTTGGTATAAAAAATATATATTTTATAGTAACACGAAAAGTGATTAAATCGAATCAATTTAAGTGAATTGGATCCGGAATGGACTCCAATTGGGCTAAAAATTTTTATGGAGGCTTGATTTATTATTTTAAGAATTATGAAATTAATTTTGAAAGAATTTGAGTTTGGAAAGAGGAAGAAACAATTTAGAGTGCATTAAATGAGCTTAAAATCAAATTTGGGCTTAAACTAGATCCAACCACTTTGGTTGAACCAGGCTAGCCCATTGAAACATGGTATAAAAAGCCAAAATATCAGAAAACACTATAGAAGTCTTCAGATTTCTACCTTCTTCCTCTCTTGAAATTGAATTCTTCTTCCTTTTTTCATATCCACCATTTTCTTCGTCAATTGTCCAACTTCTCTCCAAAATCAAACCTCCTAGATTAATTTCAGCCTCTCTAGATTATTATAGTGGCCTCCAATCTCCTATTTGAGTAGTAGAAGTGAGAGAAATTAAGGATTGAAATTTATGTGTCAAAATTGAGGTAAGAGAATCAAGGTTTTTAATTTAATTTAAGGTATGTATTGATAGATTTAGGTGTTTAGAGTATTTTTAGTGTTGGAATTGATTAATGAAGCATGATTTTTATAGAAATTTTATGGGAAAATTCGACCACCTTTGGAGAAATATGGAGATGATGATGTTTCATGGATTTAAGGTGATGAGAATGGATAATTAAGTGAGGAGAACAAGATCTTAGGTAAGTGGATACAAACTACACTCTATTTCATTTAATTCATGAAATTTTCTATGAAATTCACATTATGTAACTAAGTGAATGTAAAGAATAATGAGAATTAATTCAAGAGAAATTAGTAAAATGATGAATTGACATAAATTAACCATAAAATTTAAAGAGGTGGGAGAATTTATGATGGCCGAATGGTGTCGTTAATAAGGAAATGTGACATTTTAATGATAAATGATGAATTAAGCATAAATTAAACAATATAATGATAAATGAATACATTAAGGTTGAATTGAGTTAAAAACAATGTAAGGATAATATAGTTAGTATATGAACATAATGGTGTTTATACAAGTAACAAAGAAATACTAAAGTAAAATGGATACAAGTTAGCATATATATGTAAAATTTTATCTTAGAAATATAACACTACAAGAAAATAATCAAATAGCAATAGAATTCCGTTGCTAATCAAAATTAGCACCAGAAGATTCGGTTGCTAATGTGACAATTTCTATTTTTTAGCAACGAAATTGATTTCCGTTGCAAAATCCACCAAATATATGATTCCATGAATGGGTCAAAATTATCAATTCCGTGGCTAAATTCGTGCACCAATAAAAAAAATTTACGATGGTACCATCCGTCGCTAAAAATTATTATAGTTTTTTAATTATTATTTCCTATATTGTATTCATGTAGATTTTAGGCATTTGTTTATATTCACAAAACACTATAAACATCAAAAATAATATCATATAAATGCCGATAGCAATAACCAAATCATCTATTAGTTAAAGTAATTTTAGTCAATGACAAGTACAAGGAACAATAAACAATATCTAAAATTGATTATTTTTTAAACTAGATACTTTTTTTAACTCACAACTAGTGGAACGCTATTAAATAACGTGCTTCACATTCACATAAATGGTCATCTTAGCAGTATGGTCACTCTCCTCTCTGGCAGCTCTATATGTCCAATGCTTAGTTAACGAGCATAGCACTTCAGTTGTTGGAGTTCAAGACTTGCCTATGACTTAATTAATTATCTCAACCTTCATTCTTTATCCAGCTTCCTAAAATGTGCACAACATTAAAACTCTTACCGTTAATTTATTTAATTCACCTCACTAAAATGCAAAACATAATTAGAATTTAGACACATCTAATCACAATTATATAAAAAAAATTCACAATATTAATAACATACCAAACATACTATCGGAACTTCAAAACTTTGCTTCTTTCGTAGCTCTATCCAACGTAAATATTCAAGTTGGGTTCTTGAATAAGCTCTTCTATACTTAACAATGTGATGATTTTCTAAACCGAAATTAAGCTTAACAAATTTCTAACTTTAGCCATAAAATTAAATTTTGAGAGAGATCACAGTGTTTTTTACATTTTTTTTTTGGCAAATGTCAGATTGAATTGGAACATTCTAAATAAATACCAACGATAGATGAAAGTCAACTGCTTCAAATATATTCAATCCAATCACACACACACACACACAATATATATATATATATATATATATATATATATATATATATATATATATATATAATCCAATCAAACACAACTTTGTCCCTACTTACTTAAAATTTCACATTCTAAAATAATAGGCAAACCTTTGTTCTAATGGTTTATGACTTAAGCAGCTAATTGCTTTAGTAACCACCATGAGTTGCAGTCCACTCCATTCCACATCCATAGCAAAATTGGAAGTTACACCTACAATTTCATTTACAATTCAACACCAATATTCTTCCATATTATATCAAATTAAAGCTAAGTGGTATCTTAAATTTTCTTTTCTTTTTCTTGTCTAATCAACAATATTCAAAACCTACTACTCTACTGATTCAATTAAAATCTATAATAGACAAAGCATTTATTTGCATATCCGAATCCATATCAGTAATACGAAGTATTTCTTTATATGCATGCAGAGTTCAAACACTAGACCCAACCGATATCAGCATTGGGATAAATTTCTCTTATTTTGCTAATTTAAGACATACAAAAGAACATTATAATAAAATCAGAATACCATCTTCACTTCAGTGTCAGCCAACACTTTGAGTCGCATCTTCATAAAGCTAATAAGCTAGACAATTTTTAAATCTCAAAATAAAGCTCCCATAGGTTAAAATTAAAGGAACAGTTTAAACCAACACATTTCCCCTTTATAATTAGAAATAATCACTGCCATACAAGTAGGGCCCAAAAACAAAAACATTAGAAAATACTTACCCTATTCTCTATTCTAGGATTGCGGGAAAGTGCACCTTCACATAAGTGCAGGTACAAATTCCCAATAGAACAACCGTAAGAAACGAGTGGAAATTAAAGAGTGCAGACTGAAAAACAAAAACAATCTCTCAGACACGAAATAGCTAAGCAAGAATAACAATCTTTTACTACAGACATGCAATCCCTTAATATATTTATATTCAATTAAAAATTAAATTTAGACTTGCATCGAATATATCTATAAAAAGAAATAAAGCAGTTTCTTTAGAATAATTAAAAATATTCTATATTTAAAATTTGAATATAAGACCTTTATTTGATAAAGAAAAAAAACTGTCATACCATTCTATCTATATTGTTAAGGCTAATTTTTCAATTGATAACAAAATTTTATTTTATTATTTATTTTTTAGGAGAGCACGTGTACAAGTGAAAGAAAATATCAAGTAATAAAAGAGGATGCATCTTGAAATAGAATAAGTTCAATGAAGAAAAATTATATATATATATATATATATAAAGGTAAGTGGCCAATAACAATGTACCTCTATCTATAACTTGATACGAATTCTTGTGTTATTGCAAAACAATCAATTAATATTCATGAAATAACATCTATATTAGTTTAAGGTTCTGATTCTTGCCATTTGTACATTATTTCTTCTATATCTTTTCAATGATATTTTTAACTAGATATAAAAATATTTTTAACATTAATTATTGATCTGGGAATGAGAATATAAATAGAAATTATAAAATTTACAAATGACAGGAAATGCAGGGAGGAGAAATTAATATTGGAAATGATAAAGAGATTAATTATTATTTTTTTTAAAGAAAAAAAATTAATTACTAGTACATTTCTAGTTAGAATGAGACATCTTTGGGATTTGAATACAGTGATGAATTTTTAACAAAATGCGAATACAGTGATGAATTTTTAACAAAATGCAGCCACATCTGTAATTCACAAAATAAGAGAGAAATTACCTATCTGTTTTGGTCTTTGAGTAGGATGAATGCATAAAGTTGCCTTTCTATAAACCTTTTTTACGGTAGTAGCAGTAATCAAGTCAGTTAATAAAATAGGCTGCCATCCACATTTTGGCCACAGAACCTGAACATTATGGAACACATTTTACAAGGTAATTAGAGAAGTAACAAATTTTACAAGGTAATGACAGATGTATTCATATAATTTGCACAAAGAACAAATACTGGTAGTTACATAATTAACAATGGCTAATAATTTGGTATTAGAAAAATAAATGGCATGAAACAGAGTAAGAAAATACATATTATGTTGGATATCATGTTAGGGCTAATGATATAATAGTTGAAAATGTTATGTTTGCAATATATTTATATGTTATTATCATGTACTTTAAGGATTTATATGTACAATGGATAAATGCATAAAGAATGAGGATATGTATTACAGTGCAAAATGGCAAAAGCATAATTTTCAAGGTAAAAGTATAATACAGGCAAAGTAATTTAGTTACCCTTCGTGGACAGTGGTTAATCTAGGATCTTAGGATATAATGGCTAGCCATAGGGATATATATACAACGATACCACCATGAGATATGACTATTATATACACTGAGGTATAGCCAACTTATTATATAATAGAGCAATGGTATTGTGCCCCATGTTGCACGGTCCCTCCAATCCACTAGCATCATCAATGTTCTTATGCTGCTTATCCAATTCAAGGATTTTCACTGATCATCACTAGGGGTAAAATGGTAATTATACAAGAAGAATGGAAACTTAATAATAAAATTAAGCAAAAAGGTGCCATAAAGATAATGGAACGAAAAATAATATGAAAATAAAATTAATAATTCTATAAAAGTTAAAACAATAAACATATGATAAAAGATGATAAAGGAATAAAATATGCAAAAAGAATTCCATAAAAGTTAATCAAATAGGAAATAAAGTGAGAAATACAGTTAATAAGTCAAAGGGGGTAAAATCGTAATTACGTAAGAAAAAAGGATTAAAAAGTAAATTAGAAAGTCATAAATGTGATTAAATGGAAAGTAAAGTGAAAAATATGATTAATAGACTCAAAATGGATAAAAATATAGTTACGCGATAAAGCAAGGGTAAAATTATAATTTTATCATTAATATAGTGATTATAGAAGTTAAATTGATCAAATAAGTCATGAAGGGTAAAATCATAAATAATGAAAAGTATAGGGATCCAAACGTAATTTTTCCACTTCATAGGCAAATATGAGGACTAAAATGGGAATTTACCATCTAAGTTAATTTAATGGTCAAGGGATGCAATAAAAGTCAAAATTGAAGTTAAACTAAGTTAAATATGACAAATAAAAAGTTTAGGTACCTAAATATAATTTTACATGTAAGTAGAAATTATGTAAGATTCAAATGGAAAAAAAATTTAATATAAAAATGATAAAAGAAAAGGGCTCAATTTGAGAACAAATTAGGTTAAGTAGAAGAAATAAAATAATTAAGGACTAAATTATAATTTTCATACAAATAAGAATTTTATAGAAATTAATAAGAAAAATGAGTATTAGAAGAATCAAATAGAAAAATTAGAATAATAAAAGGATAAAATTTATTTAATTAGCCAAAAAGTAACATGAAAGGGTAAAATGGAAATTACCTTTACATAAATAAATGTTGGAGAATAAATTAAAAATTAGGAGTAAAAACGAAATAAAAGATACAAAAAGAAAAAAAGGTAAAATGGTCAATAGACAATGAAATTTATAGATAGAAAGGGGTATAGAAGGAATTTGAGCAAATTTAATCAATTAAGGATAAAATTGTAATTTAGTGAAAAAGGTGAGAAAATTTAGACAAACCTAAAAGTTTAGCAAAGGAAATAAATACAAGGACTAAAACATAAGAAAATAAGACTTTATAGTGGATAATATTAAAAAGGAAAAAACAGAGAGTAAAATAATAATTATAAGCAAAAAGAAGGCAAAGCAATCATTTGAGTTAGAAAAAGAAAATTAAATGTCAAATTAGTGGAACATCTGACATAAATGGGAATGTCACAAAAGACATAAAAACTTAAGAGTAATTAGGGAATTAAATACATTAAAATATTATTTAGTCAGCAAAGAAAGAAACTACAATGATATCGAATTTGAATTACATAAGCAGTATGCTCAGTAAGGGTAAGTTTATAAACTATAGAAAAATCAGATAGAGTAAAAATCAAATAAAATAAATAGAACAAAAGAACCAAGTAGAAGACAAGGAATAATAAGTAATTGACAAAAAATGTCAGGGCATAAGTGTAAACTAAAGTTGAAACAATAAGTAACCCAAATCAGACAACAAAAGATGAAAATATTAAAACATTAGTCATTCAAGACTAAACAAAAAATTTTAAAATAACAAAAATAAAAATAAAAGTAATAATAAATTTATTTAAATGAAAATTTGTGTAGTTTTATTCACCACTAGGTGACAATGGTGCTTAGCACGTGGTTTGTTGACTGTGCGCATGAATATGTAATTAAAGATGTGATGAAAGGACCAAATTGGCATATACATAGGATGCAATTATGGGTATGAAGAATAGGCAACTATGTTTATATAATTGGCTTGCAATAATAGATATTGTGTTGTAAATGCAATTAGTAGTGCAATTACTTATATTTATTTATATTCCGAATGTAAGTGTATGGAATTTTAATAATTGTGTTGTGATGATGAGATGAATGATTTAGAAGTTCATTAAATGCTCTAAAGATATAGAGGTGGAGGTTGCCTTTTAGGAGTGCGAATTTATCCATTTGTAGGTTTAGGTAGCACGGTTTACAAATAGTTGTGTTGCCGAAGTTTGCATTAAATGAATAGTAACCATGTGATGTCATAAAAATAGTATATAATATATGTGAATCATGAATGAAGTGAGGGTGTTACATTAAGTGGTATCAGAGCAAGGTTTAGGCGATCCTATGATTGGAGTAAACATGTCAGAAAGAATGAATGCTTATGTTGATACGTGTACATGCCATAAAGGACTAAGTGAACTCAACCTTGGAATTTACCTATCCCTTTTGGTTTTTCCAAGTGATAGTTATAACTTTTGATTTTAGATGAGAGAAAGTGAAATAGCAAATAATATCAAGAATGGGGCCCTAGCCAGTTTAGTAGTTAACAAGATGATTCTCACTAGCTAATCTCGTTAATCTAACTAGCATACACCGCCACCAACTTGACACCTAGCTAGTTGCACATATATTTGCATCTCATCGTACATACAAATCTCCCAACATACAGACATACAACATATACATCTAGTTATATAGTCATACAACACATCTCTAGAGTCATACATTACACAGTGTATACATGTATTAATTATTCATACAGTTATAAAGACACATGCTCTACACTTGGCACAGATGGTGATGGGTTTGCTACATTAGCAATTGTAGACCCTAGCTTTCTCATAGACATAACATCAACTGCTATCTTTGTTACTCAGAAAATCCATAGTAGCATCCAGGATAAAGTAAATGCCAAAAAATTGGCAGCATTTGAGGCTATGAAAGTTGACCATAGTCCAGGATGTAGCATTTGTAGTTAAAATACAGTTTAGATTCAAACAGATACAACAAGTAAAGGTCATACATAGATAAAAAAGGGTACACAAAATACTTATTACATTTTGAATGCAGTCAGGAAAGAAAAGTGAGTCCTTTCTCAATAGAGATGACTATTTATACCATACAAAGAGGATACGTATACTAGGCAGTACATAGTTAAAGAAAGTGTCTCGACATAAGTTCATAAATAAGTTGTGCACCCAGACCATAATAAAATATATATTAAACACTCTAGCAAGTAGGAGTTGAACATTAGATTGGTGTAGCAAAAGCATAGTAAACTAAAGTTAATGGAAGCAATTTGGTTAAACCAAAAGTTACCATAGAAATCAAAGGAAGAATGACTTTAACTAGATTTGCTATTCAATGAAAAACCACTAAGATTTCTGGTCATAAGGTTTATCAACTAAGAAATAGATAGATACTATTCATCAAGTATTTGGAACACATCATGATATGGAGGAAACAACTTAGAAACTTAAGGAAACCATAAGACGGTAGTATTTATAGCAATGTCATTTGGATAAATTTCGAGGATGAAATTTTTATTAGAGAGAAAGAAATGTAATGCCTCGAAATTCATATCAGACATGCTTGATATGTTCTATAGCATGAATAGCAACTCCGGGATAGTTTTTGGAATAATCAGAGTTGAATATAATAGAGAAATTTGAAGGTGTATAAGGGTTAAACGTGCTCAGGCTAGAAAAATTCAAGAATGGGTGACCTGACGGGTAATTTGAGTTAACACTGGATTATGAAAATAGGTATTAAATGGAGTCTGGTGATATAATTTGAGATGAAATTGAGTCAAATGGGCCTTCAAATTAGACAGAGAAGTTTTTACTCGGTACCATAAAAGGGTTGGCCAAAAGTTTAACCAGGATACTAAAAATAGGAAATGATATCTAAAAATCACCAAAATGTTTAGATATACATTAAATGAAACATAAAATATTTTGGTGTAAAAAAATAAATTTTACAGTAACATTGAAAGTGGTTGAATCGGACTAAGAACGAATTTCGATTGGGCTGAAAATTTTTGTGGAAGCTTAATTTATCATTTTAAGAATTATGGAATTGACTTTGATTGAATTTGTGTTTGGGAAGAGGAAAAAACAATTTAGAGTGCATTAAATGAGCTTAAAATCAAAATTAGGCTTAAACTAGGTCCAACCACTTTAGTTGAACCGATCTAGCCCATTGAACCAGGGTATAAAAAGCCAAAATATCATAAAACACTAGAGAAGTCTTCAGATTTCTACCTTCTTCCTCTTTCGAAATCAAATTCTTCTTTCTTTTTTCGTATTCACCATTTTCTTCATCTCTCTTCCAACTTCTCTCCAAAATCAAGCCTCTTAGATTAATTTCAGCCTCTCTAGAATATTAGAGAAATCTCCAATCTCCAATTTGAGTAGTAAAAGTGAGAGAAATCAAGGATTAAAGTTTATGTGTCAAAATTGAGGTAAGAGAAATCAAATTTTTAATTTAATTTTAATGCATGTATTGATAGATTTAGGTGTGTAGAGTATTTTTTTAGTGTTGGAATTGACTAATGGAGCATGGTATTTATAGAAAATATATGGGAAAATTTGGCCACCTTTGGACAAATATGGAGATGAAGATGTTTCATGGATTTAAGGTGATGCGAATGGAGATTAAGAGAGGAGAACAAGATCTAAGGTAAGTGGATACAAACTACACTCTATTTTATTTACTTTTTTTTTTAATTTTCTATGAAATTAACATTATGTAACTAAGTGAATGTAAAGAATAATGATAATAAATTCAAGATAAATTAGTAAAATGATGAATTGACATAAATTAACCATAAAATTTAAAGGGAATTAGACCTTAGATGGGAAACTTCATGATGGCCGAATGGTGCCTTTAATAAGGAAATGTGATGTTTTAATGATAAATGATGAATTAAGCATAAATTAAACAATATATTAATAAATGAATACATTAAGGTTGAATTGAGTTAAAAACAATGTAAGGATAATATAGTTAGTATAAGAACATATTGGTGGTTATATAAGTAACAAAGAAATACTAAAGGAAAATGGATACAATTTAGCATACATATGTAAAATTTGATCTTATATAAATAGCATAAAATAGAATGAAAAAATATATGGCATATGGATGCACATCTTGTAGCCAAATTTTGTACCTTGTGGCATTGTATGATAATGTGATGGTAATTAGCATATTAAGTTTAATTTAAGTGATTCAATGATGAATAAATGTATTATTATTAGTGGGTATCAAAAATAATTTATGGATATAGTAGCTAGTAAACAAACATAATTGTGTAATTATAATTAATAAAATGACATGAAGGTAAAATGAATACAAGATATTTTCCAGCAGTGCCATCCTCCCCGCTGGCTGTATGGGCAGGTTGTCCCTCGCTATTGCATTTATACATATATAATTTTGTATTAGAAACATAAATAGCATGAAATAGAGTAAGAAAATACATAATATGTTGGATATCATGTTATGGTCAATGATACAATAGTTGAAAATGTTATGTTTGCAATATATTTATATGTTATTTATCATGTACTTTAAGGATTTATATGTACTATGGATAAATGCATAAAGAATGAGGATATGTATTACGGTACAAAATGGAAAAAACATAATACAAGCAAAGTAGTTTAGTTACCCTTAGTGTACAATGGTTAATGCAGGACCCTAGGATATAATGGCTAGCCATAGGGATATATATACCGTGGTACCACCATGATGAGATATGACTGTTATATACACTGGGGTATAACCAGCTTATTATATACTAGAGCAATGGTATCATGCCCCGTGTTACATAGTCCCTCTAGTGCATTAGCATTATTAGAGTTCTCATCCCGTTTATCCAGTTTAAGAATTTTCACTGGTCATCACTAAGGGCAAAACAATAATTATATAAGAAGAATGGAAACTAAATAATAAATTAAGCAAAAGGGTTCCATAAAGATAATGGAATGAGAAATAATATGAAAGTGGAATTAATAATCTATAAAAGTTAAAATAGTAAACATATGATAAAAGAAGGATAAAGGAATAAAATATGCAAAAAAATGTCATAAAGTTAATCAAATAGAAAATAAAGCGAGAAATACAATTAATAAGTTAAAGGGTTAAAATCATAATTATGCGAGAAAATAGGGACTAAAAAGTAAATTAGAAAGTCATAAATGTGATTAAACGAGAAGTAAAGTGAAAAACATGATTAGTAAACTTAAAAGGGATAAAAATATAGTTACATGATAAAATAGGGGCAAAACTATAATTTTATCATCAATATAATGATTAAAGAAGTTAAATTGATCAAATAAGTCAAAAACGGTAAAATTATAAGTAATGAAAAGTATAGGGACATAAACGCGATTTTCCACTTTATAGGCAAATATGAGGATTAAAATGAAAATTTACCATCTAAGTTAATTTAAAGGTCAAGAGAAGCAATAAAAGTCAAAATTGAAGTCAAACTAAGTCAAATACGACAAATGAAAAGTTTAGGTACCTAAATGTAATTTTACATGTAAGTAGAAATTATGTAAGATTCAATAGGAAAAAAATTAAATGCAAAAATGATTATAGAAAAAGGGCCAATTTGAGAACAAATTAAGCAGAAGAAATAAAAGGATTAGGGACTAAATTGTAATTTTCACGTAAATAAGAATTATATGGAAATTACTAAGAAAAATGAGTATCAGAAGAATCAAATAGCAAAATTAGAATAATTAAAGATAAAATTTATTTAATTAGCCAAAAAGTAACATGAAAGGGTAAAATGGAAATTTACCCTTGCATAAATAAATGTTGGAAAATAAATTAAAAATTAGGAGTAAAAAAGAAATCAAAGTTACAAAAAGAAAAAAAAAAGGGTAAAATGGTTAATAGACAATAAAATTTACAAAAAAAGGGGTATAAAAGAAATTTTAGCAAATTTAGTCAATTAAGAGTAAAATTGTAATTTAGTGAAAAAGGTAAGAAAATTTAGACAAACCTGAAAGTTTAGCTAAGGAAATAAATACAAGGGCTAAAACATAAGAAGATAAAACTTTATAGTAGATAATATTAAAAAGGAAAAAAATAGAGAGTAGAATAATAATTATAAGCAAAAGGACAGTAAAGCAGTCATTTGAGTTAGAAAAAGGAAATTAAATGTCAAATTAGTGAAACACAAGATCTAAATGGGAATCTCACAAAAGATAGAAAAAATTAAGAGTAATTAGGGATTTAAATATATTAAAATATTATTCGGTCAACAAAGAAAGAAATTACAATGATATCGAAAATTAATTACATAAGCAGTATGCTTGGTAGAAGATAGGGCATAAGTGTAAACTAAAGTTGAAACTATAAGTAACCCAAATCAGACAGCAAAAGATGAAAATGTTAAAGCATTAATTAGTCATGACTAAACATAAATTTTAAAATGACAAAAATAAAAATTAAAGTAATAATAAATTTATTTAAATGAAAATTTTTGCAGTTGTATCCATCACTAGGCAACAGTGTTGCTTAGCGCGTGGTTTGTTGACTTCACGTAGGGATAGTTAATTGAAGATTTGATGAAAGGACCAAATTGGTATGTATATAGGATGCAATTGTGAGTACGAAGAATAAGCAACTCATGTTTGGATAATTGGCTTGTAATAACAGATATTGTGTTGTAAACACAATTAGTAGTGCAATTACTTATATTTATATATATTTTGAATATGAGTGTATGGAGTTTTAATAACTGTGTTGTGATGATGAGATGGCTGATTTAAAAGTGCATTAAATGCTTTAAAGATATGGAGGTGAAGGTTGCCTTTTGGGAGTACAAATTTTTCCATTTATAGGTTTAGGTAGCATGGTTTACAAACCATTATGCTACCAAAGTTTGCACTAAATGAATATTAATCATGTGGTGTCGTAAAAATAGTATATAGTATATGTGAATCATGAATTAAGTGAGGGTGTTACAATCCTTTTCGTATTGAAATTTTTCTTTGAAAAAATGTTTTGAAGTGTTTTTGTGCTTGATATAAGTAACCGAGCAGAACAAATGGTTGAATAATGAAAAATTCCTTTGGCTTAGGGGCTTAAAGGGCAAATTAGGCAAGTCTCTAGCCTTACACACCTACACATAGGGCTTGTACACCTTTGCACATAAGGTAAATCTCACTGTTTGGCCTAATGTTAGGATTTTTTTTTCCATTTTTTGCTTTGTACGGCCTTGCACAAGGGATAAATGGTTGTGTCTTACAAGAATCTTGCCTTTTTAAAATAAGTGACCTCAAGTACTTGAGATACATGCCCATATACTCTTGTTGGTATGACCGTACAATCCAAAAAGTGGGTAAATTCCCATAAAGCAAGTGGCTGACTTTTTGAATGTACACTAGTGCATAGCTCTATATACACCCATACATTCACCCTTATATATAGTTTTGGCCAATTGCTTTGAGAGAGGTTAGAAAAATTTTAGTTTGAAAAGTTAGTATTAATTTCAAAAAGCTTTCAAAAGTTCATAAGCAAAAAATGGTTTTTGGTACTTAGTTCTTCATACTTTTCAATTGCTTTTAGATTGTTTCAAAACAATAAGGGTCCACGAATTTGATATTCGATAGTCTAATCGAGTAAGTACACTAAACGTAAAATAAAAAGCCTTTGTTGTTATTTTTGGATTGTCATAAAATTCTAATTCTTATTTTCATTTATGCACATTCACTGTATATTTACTTTTACCAGATATAGGTTGTGAAACTCTTTTCAAGGGTATATTGTAGTGTGATAGAGATCATTAGGTTATTGTCTTAAAATTTTGTTTTGGCCTTTTTAAAAGTTGGTTTTTTGGAAAATCTGGTACAAAAATCATAATTTTTTGTATTTAACTTTCCTTTTTTGCTCCGTTTAGATCTGTTGTCGATAAGAATTTTGTTTTAAAATGAAGAAAAAACTAGTAGTCATGAGGCCAATATAACCATGCATTGCTTAATGCACATCCATGCATTATGTGATGCATGGCCCAAAATGTGTTTTCTTGCCATTTTCAAGCAAAAGAGTTGACTGTATATTGTTGAATGCACTTCCATGCATTTCCTGAAATACGCACTGGATCTTTATTTCTTTCATGTTATTTTTACTCATTTTTCTTTTTTTTTTTTTATGATCATTCTTTTTATTTTATTTCATTTTATCTATTTTCCTTTATTATTATTGCCATTATTGTTATTATTATTATTATTGTCATGATTGTCACCTCCGATGACCCTCCTGTAAACATAATTGGGCGAGCGATGAAGGTAAGCTCCCGATTTATATTCTTTTTACTTTAATAAAGGCTTTTCAAATGTCAATCAAAAATGTCGTAAAAACCTTTATAGTATAAATTTGGATATTTCATTAATAACATTGGATCAATGTCCACATTTTTGCCTAGGGAACTCACACGTAAAAAATTAGCTTTTTGTGATGTAAATGATTTTTGTATATAATTAAATAACACGGGATGTTCTTAAATAAAACTTGAACTGACAAGTCCCTATCTTCAAAATGATCACAATGAAATGCTTCTTCATAATCCACATGCAAAGGTCAAAGTCCTCACCAAAGAAGGTCACAATAAATTGCCCGATTTATGGATGCCTTTACTGTTTTAATTATATGCCATGATTTACTACTTTCTTACATGATTGGGTGTGCCTTTAATTTTTATATATGCTCTAATCTTACATGAAAGAAAAGGGATAACACAATTAATCTGAAGGTCGTTATGTCACATCTTTCAAAGGTAAAAATAAGAGCGAAGTTTCAAACCATCTATGGCTATTTGGCCTTATGAGGTGGGAACACCCTTTTTTTCCAATGTTTTATTAGGTGGAAACTCCTTACTATTAGCCTTATGGTACCTAATGAGATGCCTCCCAATTATCGATTATTAGTGATGAGATAGAGACATCTTGACATGCTATCCTATGCCTTTCGAGGCTTAAAAACTGGCAAGTTGGGTTGAGTCTTTTTCTTATTGCAAAGCCATCGTTAGTCTAGGAAGGGAACCTTAACCTGGTTCAGACCCTAAAAGTTTGATCAAGCTATTAAAGGTTAAAGGTTTCCTTATTTAAGCTCGATGATCCCTTAGTTCCAAGGGTGAAATTCGAGCCTGCAAGGAGAGCTCACATCATAGTACTATTCTAGAGCAATCTGAGGAAGTAGGATTTTGGTTGGAGAAAGTTAGAAGGGTATTTGATGAGATTCAATGTCCAACCAATTAGAAGGTATCTCATATTATGTCTTTACTCTAAGAAGCAACATATGACTGGTGGAAACTAGTAGTTAAATAGCCCCAATTACCAAATCCACTTACATGGGAGTTTTTTAAAGAAGATTTTAAGAGAAAGTATGTTACTAAAGCTTATAAAAAAGAGACGCTGAGGTAGTTTTTGAGCCTGGAACAATGAGGTATAATCGTGGTGAAATATGAGAAAGTCTTTATCAACTTAAGCAAATATGTATTGAAGCCGATGTTGATTGAAGTTTTCAAATGTCGACAGCCTGAAGATGGATTGAAAGATTGAATCAAAGAGCGATTGATTGGACCTACATCTTTACAACCTTTGAATTTTTATTAACTTGTTTAAGCGACCATTCAGGTAAAAAATAATGAATTGGTTAAGAAAGAAAGAGAACAGAGAAGGAGTGGAAAAAATCCTAGAGGAGTACAGAAAATCAACCAGCTGAGTCTGTTAATAATCCTGCTACTAGGGAAAGATGGCAAGGATCATCTATAGTATCTAGATCTATTAGAGAAATGCTAATTAGATAGAGTGGAGGTTAGCCACCATAGTGTTCTTACTACCTTTAAAAGACACTAGGACACATGTATGATGTTGATAGGTGTATGTTTTAGGTGTGGTAGCACTAACCACTACATGTCAAATTATCCTGTGAAACAAGAGCAAGGATCCACACAACAGGATAGTAGGAGAGCTTCTAATACACCCTCAACTGGTAGAGGATATGGTAAAAGGTGTGGTGGATCAAGTAAATTTGGATCCCATCCTAGAAATGTATCTGAGACTATGGATCGACCCACCGCTCCTATTGTCCTTACTCGAGCTTATGCGATGAAAGCTTTCAAAGATCTAGATGCCCTATAGGTTATAACAGGTGTTTTCTCTCTCTTTAACATTTATGTATATGCACTTATTGATCCTAGCTCTACTTATTCTTATATTTGTATTAGGGATACGGGTAGAAATATGTCGACCGTGGACCAGTTAGATTTTGACATTTGTGTAGCTAGTCCTTTGGGCCATAGTGTTTATGTTAATAAAGTATATAAAGACTGTCTTATTGTGATACGAAAGAAAGAATTTCTAGCTGATCTAATTGAGCTACCATTTCTTAAATTTGATGTAATATTGGGCACAAAATGGTTTTCAAAACATTAAGTAGTAGTAAATTATAGGATAACGATATTAACACTTAGAGATGTTGATAGTAAAGGAATAGTAGTTCAAGGCATCTGAACTAAACCCCTACCAAATGTGATATCAGCTATGCAAGCTAGAAGTTTCTTTAGAAAAGGGTGTGAATCATTTTTAGCTTTGATACTTGACTCAAAAAAGGAGAAAGTAAAACTTCAAGATATATCGGTGGTTAATGAATTTCCTAAGGTATTCCCAAAAGAATTATCTAGCCTTACACTTGAAAGAGAAGTGGAGTTGTCCATATAAATTCTACCTGCTATGGCTTTCATTTCTAAGGCACCGTCAGAATTAAAAAGTTAAAATTTCAATTGCAAGAGCTGCTAGACAAAAGCTTTATTAGGCCTAGTGTGTCACCGTGGGGTGCACCAATTCCATTTGTCAAAAAGAAAGATGGCTTTTTGATGATGTGTATAAACTATAGATAGCTTAATAAAGTAATAGTAAAGAACAAGTACCCATTTTCAAAAATAGAAGAGTTATTTGATCAGTTCAAAGGTGCTGGTGTGTTTTCAAAGATTGATTTGTGATCAACATACTATTAACTTCGAGTTAAGGATGAGGATACTCTGAAAACTACTTTTAGAACTCAGTATGGTCATTATGAATTTCTAGTTATGCCTTTTGAGTTAACTAATGCACCGATAACTTTTATAGATTTAATGAATAGGGTGTTTATACCCTATTTAGACCAATTTATAGTGGTGTTTATTGATGATATACTAGTCTATTCTAAAAATTAATCTGAGCATGTAGAGCATTTGAGGATTGTATTGTAGACATTGTTGGAGAAATAGTTATATGCCAAACTGAGTACATGTGATTTTTGGCTTAAGGAAGTTTCTTTCCTTGGGCATATTATGTTTTTTGAAGGTATTAAAGTGGATCTAAATAAAGTTGAAGCCATTGTTAACTAGAACCTACCTCGAAATGTGCACGAAGTAAGGAATTTTCTGGGTTTAGCAGGTTATTATCATTACTTTGTGAAAGGATTTTCAGTCATTGCTTCTCCACTCACTAAGTTATTAAGGAAGGTTATCAAGTTTGAATGGACTGATCGATGTCAAGCAAGTTTTGAGCAGTTAAAGAAGATTTTAACCAAAGCTCCAATCTTAACATAATCGATATCAGGTAAAGAATATTCTATGTATAGTAATGCTTTTAAAAATGGTTTGGGTTGTGTACTAATGCAAGATGGAAAAGTGGTGGCATATGTATCAAGCCAATTAAAGTCTCATGAACAGAACTATCCTACACATTATCTAAAATTGGCAACAGTAGTATTTGCTTTAAAAATATGGTGACACTACTTACATAGGGAAAGGTGTAGAATTTACATAGATCATAAGAGTCTTAAGTATTTGCTTACTCAGAGGGATCTTAACCTGAGGCAATATCGATGTTAGAACTGTTTAAAGATTATGATTGTATAGTTAACTATCACCAGGGGAAGGCGAATGTGGTGATTGATGCTCTAAGTTAAAAGATGATTGCAACTATGATGTTACAGCAGCATAGATGGAAGTTTGTATCGGATGGTGCACTGATGGCTTAATAGAAAGCATGACTTAATGTAAGATAATGAATAATAAATGCTCAGAAGAATGACAAAAGATTACAACAAATAGTCCAATTAGTACATGAAAGAAGCCAATTCGAGTACTTAACAAAAGAAGATGGGAGTGTGTATTATCAGAATAGGCTATGTGTATCAAATAATAAAGAATTGAAGAGAATGTTGTCGTGAGAAGCGCATAACATAGTTTCCATCATGGATCCCTGTAGTAATAAGATGTCTCAAGATTTAAAACAATTTTATTAGTAGCTCGGTATAAAGAAAGATGTGGTAGAGTATGTTTCTAAAATGTTTGACTTTTCAACAGGTGAGAGCGAAGCACAAACTCTCCTTAGGATTGTTAAACACCATTCCCATTCCGTAATAGAAATGGGATAATGTTGAAGCATGATGTAGTATGGGTGCTTGTTGATAAATTGAATAAATAGCTCATTTCATACCAGTTTGTATAGATTATTCAATGAATAAATTGGCTGAACTATATGTAAATAAAATTATTCGGTTGCATTAAATACCAATGTACGTAATTTATGATCGAGATCTAAGGTTCACATTTAGATTCTAGCAAAGTTTACAATAGGCTTTGGGTACACAACTCCATTACAGCACCACATTTCATCGTCAAATAGATGGACAATTTGAAAGAGTTATACAAGTATTAGGAGATATGTTGAGGGGATGTGTTCTAGATTTTTCTGAAAGTTAGGACCGATATCTTACATTAATGGAATTTGCATACAATAATAGTTATCAAACTGACATTGGTATGGCACCTTATAAAGCTTTACATGATAGGAAATTCAGAGCTCCAGTTTGTTAGGTTGAGTTAGTTGAACATAAGATGATTGGTCCTCAAATTCTTAAGGATAATGAAGAGAAAGTGCAAATTATTAAGCAGAGGTTGAAAGCAGCTAGTGACAGACAGAATTCATATGCAAACTTAAAGAGAAAAGATATTAAATACCAATAGGCAATAAGGTATTCTTAAAGGTGTCTCATTGGAATAAAGTATTGAGGTTTGGGAAAGAAAGGCAAACTTAGTCCAAGATTCATCAGTACATATAAAGTCTTGGACCGAATTGGACTAGTGACATGTAGATTGGTCTTCCTTTATAGTTAACTAAATTACATGATATATTTCATATCTCAATGCTTTAAAGGTATCAATCGGATGAATCTCATTTATTACCTCTACAGAAGATAAGGGCTTAACCTGATTACTTATATGATGAAGACCCAAAAGAAATTTTGGCTAGGAAAATTAAACAATTGCTTAATAAACTAATTTCCTTAGTTAAAGTGTTATGACAACATCACGACATGAAAGAAGCAACTTGTGAATATGATTTGGTCATGAAAACACAATATCTATAATTGTTTAAATCAAATACGAATTTCCAGGATGAAATTCATTAAAGGGGAAGAGACATGTGTGGCCCCAACATAATCCCAAGGAAAAATATGCATATTTAATTGGGATTATGGTTAATTTATGCTTGATTAATCAATTCATTTTATGATAGGACCTAAAAGGAATTATTTTAAAAGTAAAAAGGTAATATGGTCATTTTATATTAAGTCATACTTGTGTATAATTAGAACAAAAATAAGAATAAGGATTCAATTGAAATAAAAGAAAAGAAATTGGGAATAGAAATAAGAAAATTAAAAGAGGAGGGAGTTAAATAAGTTTTGTCTGGGGCCCACAATTCACTCAACCTCTCTATAACTCTCATGTGAAAGGAAGAAGAAAATTATAGTTTATAATGGTGGATATTAGTCGGTCACCCAAAGGAAGAGCTAGTGTAACACCCCAAATTTTTATCTAACATGAATAGTATATTTTAAAGCATGAACAGTAATTATGGGACAATTATCAATGTGCTTACAGTAATATAGTATAGTCAACTTTATAAGTATTTCATTATTAAATGTGTGCAGTCCAGGGTAGTGTTAGGATGGGTGACCTAGTGGAAAGTTTCACTTAACTACTAAATGATAAAATAGATGTTAAATGGAGTCCGATGGTACAATTTGAGGAGAATTTAAAATTAAGTATATCTTCAAAATAGATAGCGAAGGATTTTTTGGTACCGTAAAAAAGTTGATTGTAAGTTTGATTAGGCTCTAAAATATTCTATGAACCTCTAAAAATTATTCCATTTGCCCAAATCTACTAGAAATACTCCTAATTAATATTTGAAAGTGAAAAATAATTTTTCTAATGACTTTGAATTTTTGGGTTTCAAACTAGCTGATTTTTCCTCCGAAGCTAGAACTATACTAAAACGATCTTGGAAAGATTTGAAATTTTAAAAAAACTATCCTTCATATGTTTGGGTATTTAAGGAAAAAGTTTATAGCATTCTGATGAGTGGAACACCAGTTTCCAAAAATTGGTGAAAAATTAAGGTTAATTTAATTAGTTGAGTTAAAGGAAATTTTTTAAGTGGTTCAAAGGTATAAATATCATAATAAATTGGGTTAAGATCACTTGGAACTAGAAATTAAGCAAGAAAATTAGTAGAAAAATTAATTAGGCTAAAAAGTGGGTTATTTAAGTGAAATTGCGCCGATTGGTTACGCCAAGATGGCTGGACCTGATTTGGCCCAATTAGGATGGGTATAAATAGGAGAAAAATTAGATGATTTCGGAGAAATCCTCCATTTCTCCCCTTCTTCATCTGCCCCCTACATCTACATTTTTCTCCAAATTTCTTCATTCTTCTCTTATGTAATCTTGCCTAGTCTTTTACCTTATATAATCATAAAGCGCTAAATTCATTCCTAACCATCTCTAAAGCTTATTTTGAGTGGATAAAGTGAAAGAAATTGTGAAGAAAAAGGGTCCAATGGTAATTTTTCATTCAAGTAAGAATTATTTGAGATTTAATAAGAAAAATGAACATAAAAAGGATTAAGTAGTAAATTAAGTCAATAGGAGAATTTAATTGAATCAAATTAACAAAAAAAATGATAATAAAGGGATAAAATGGTAATTTATTTAAAATAATATTATTAGATGAAATTTTGTGTAGTTGTATCCACTACTAGGCAATAATGTTGCTGAGGACGTGATTTATTGATTTCATGCAGGGACAGGTAACTGAGGACTTGATGAAGGAAGAGTTATAGACATGGAATTTAGATATCTTTTGTATTAAGTTTTGGATAATTGTCATGTAATATATAACTTTTTATTCGAGACATTAATGACCAGTAAACATATATATTATTAAGGTATGTGTGAATGGAAATTTTGTGATTATGTTGAAATGATGATTGATGGTTGATATTAAAAGTGTTGTGAATACTTTTGGAGTATTGGTGGTGGAGGTTGTATTTTTGGGGATGTTATTTTCCTAATTTGCATGTTTGGATAGCATGATTTACAAGCCATTATGTTGTCAAAATTTTTCCAAAATGAATAGTAACCTGACGATGATAAAATGAATTTGGAAACCAAGGGATATATTAAGCTATTAAACATCAATGATAAAGGTTAATTAGTTTTGAAACTAGGTGACATCGTCAATAATAACATACAATGTACGAAAAGTATGAGTAAGAATAGGGTGTCACAGGCATACATTTTTTTCTCTCTCTAAAACCAGATATTCTTTCTCTTTCTTACATCTGAATTCTACTAAATCTTTTGAGAGGAGAGAAATAATTTGATGATTGGGTTTTTCCAAGGTAATAGGTCCTTCATTTTCTTCTTCTTCTTCTTCTTTGTTAATAAAATGGAATTGTAGTGGACAATATGGTTGGGTATTTACATATGGAATTATTCTCCATAGAAGATAAAGCAAGTAAGAGTAAAGGAAAGGAAATTGTGAAGGATTGAAAAGGTGTTCTTGGATTTCATTAGAGGTACGAGAATTATGAGAAACTCTTGTTTTCATGTGTTGATTTCATAAAATTGAGATGATATTATAGCTAGAATAAGGACACTGGACTATCAATTCTGCATGTGTTCATTTCAAGGTATATTTGATCAATGAAATAGATTTGCTAAAAACTATAGCTTTAAAATTTTAATGTAATTCTAATTGAAATGGAAACTAGTTTTACATGTCTATTTTTCTCATATATAGGTTCAAGGACAATTTTAGTAAATCAATGAGAAATAGAAGCTAAGTTAAATTACAAGAAAAATTGTTATTTTACAAATAAGAACGTAATACTCTATTTCGTTAATATCTTGGAATTCAGAGTTTTAATAAAATGATTTCTAGCTAATTTGATAATTTGATGTATGAAGAAACATAGGACTAGAAGGGAATTGCATAGAAAATAACTCTTATTGAGGCTTTGGTGTCATGCAAGTTTAATTTAGAATTTTACAGTTGTTAAATTATTGGGTAGACTGGTGTACACTGTATAAACCATTTGGTCTCAGCCATGTGCACCCTTTTGTATTGAGGAAAAGATGGCTACATGATAGAGATAGAATAGTCTTAGCCGTGTACACTCTTCTGTATTAAAATTGCCTAGTTGTACACGTTAGGGACAAATTGGTCTCAGCTCTGTGCACCCTTCTATATTAAAGATGAGCTATAGCCCACGCTCGAGACCATTTGTTCTCCACTATGTGCCTCCTTTGTTCTAAATTACACTTGATCTTTTGATATGAAATTGAGTCCTAAGTTTATCTAAATGCTTTTAAATTAAATTGATCATAAGAATATAGGTTTAACATGTTAAATTATGCATGTTAAATTAAGGGCATATAGTTACAAAGAAACCTAAATCGAATATATATTGTTTTACATATAAATATAGATAGATATGATCAATAATGATTTAATGTAATAGTGTATATGTGCATGAAAGTTTACATTTTTAAGAATACGTAGTTTATAATATTGCGAGCATATATAGACAATTGTATACTTGAATAGTAAAGACTTAAAAATGATAAATGAAATGTATAAGAAATGGTTCAATGCCTACGATTAGAGTTTGGTTATGGATAGATAGGCATGCTTATTGGAGTTTGTTTATGGATAGATAGGCAAGCCTATCAGGAAAAGTTGTGACTACTATAGTCTGATCCCATTTGGGTCCACAGTTCATCCTTGTTTGGGACTATAGTGTTGATGCATTAGGTCCACAGGTTTGATATCTTTTGGTGTTTATAGAACTTAATGCCTACGGGTATTTATATGATTGATATCTATGGGTATCCATAGCACCCGTTATCCATACCTATAGAATTAAGCAAGCAAATGATAGGAAACATAAGAAAAGTCAAACTGTATGGTTGTTATCAATGAGCTATGTATGATTAAACTTGTGCTTCGAATATTAATATGGTTTTGTTATTCCTTCTTGCTCATGAAATTACTTTTGTAACTATTGTAAGTGTAATATTATATCTTATGTATGGTGTGTGCTTAGAAATGACCGTTGTGAGTGGTCATTTAAGATAATTTGTTCCTCACTAAACTTTGTAACTTAGCACATGTGTTTTATCCGTGTAGGATTTTTTGCTAAAACTCTTTTATAGGGATATAATCTGCATCAGGAAGGCCAACATAAGTCTTAAAAGAAGTTAGAAGTATGAAATTTGAATTTTTGTCTTTTGGTTATGTAATTAATATTTTGTAATAGAAATAGTAGTGTAAAGATGTTGAAGTAATGCAAGTTTTGTAATGTTTTAAGTCTCACTTTAGTTAATTGATCAGCATGTACATGAACATATGATACATTTTAATTTACTATGAGGCTTATATATAGTAATATAGCTTGGATGGCATATAAGTTTCTTAACTAAGAATGTGGTTGAATGTCAATCCCATTAACTATAGTTATGTATGATATAATATGCATGATTATCGTTATAGATATTAGAATGGATGTTATATATTATGCATAATAAGTCTAACGCTACCTATGCTTTTAGATATGGAAAGAGCAGTATCAATATTCATTTTAAAAGACATAAGAGGATGTGGCTCCCATATGGAAACATTTTGAGACGTTCTCATTTTAGGAAATAAGGCATTATGTGCATATTTAAACTCGTTTAGTTTTGCCAAATAATAGTAAACTTTGGCATGATACCTTGAAATTCATACTATTACAAGCATTCTATATATCCATAAAATGTGGATTAAAAAAGGTGGAATATGAACAAAAATGAGTTTATTTGATGAAGTAAGGAACATATGCCATACATCCTAGGAAGAAATGTGGGAATTGTCATAGGACTTTCAAAATGTAGAAAGGTGTCATACTTTTTTCTCCAATAAAATAGTGGAAAAAGAGATGAACCAATGATTATAACATGCGACAAACATGGCATAAATCATTGAAGAAAATAAAATGCCGGTATAAATCCATACCCACAAGCAAGCTATTGAAACACAATTTTTATAACTATGCCTTTGGTTTGTAGGGAAATAAAAAGCTTCAAAAGTTTTTCTGATGTATTGGAACTATACAAAAAGATGCCAAACCATAATCTAGACCGAGATGTTAGAGTACTACAAGGTATCTAAATCTAACTGAAAAATCACCAAGAGTGGTATAATGCCAGAATTTGGTATTCTCACTCGAGAAAATGGCTAGAGGGATACTTAAAATAAATTAAGTATGTCTTGAAAAAAAACACGCTTAATAAGTTTGTACATTTCAAGTAAAAGAATAAACATTAATCAAAGATAAAACATAGCTAAATAGTAGTTGTACTTCGGGATTAAATTCATGTTTTAAAAGAAAAGAATAAGATATCCAAGCTTTAGAAATATCGATATTATCACCTGTGAAAATCTGTTAGTGTAGCCCTCTTTTTAAAACCATTAAACCTTAAAGAATACTTTGTCATCCCTAAAAAGCATTGGAAGAAAGAACTACTTGTAAACAATCAACTCTTAGAAAATAGTTTCCTTTCAGAACATGTGCTAGAAGACATTGAGAAAATTGAAAAATATGCCAACACAATTTTGCTAATAATGCAAGATTAAAGCTTCTATAAAATGAATGCCCATACCACCTTTTGTTTTTGTTGCAAGAGCTTGGATTTAGCTATCTAATGATACTTTTTAACCATATAAAAAGGACTCCACCTATAAACATTGGGTCCTAAGGTGGTTTTTGTTGAGATTATCTAATGGGGAAAAATACTCTTATAAAAAATAATGAATTGGAAAGTTTCAGGACCTCTTAATTTTTTTTATGATCCTTTAAATATATTTTTGAAAATTTCATGAATCTTTTAAAAAATTGTAGGCCTTTTAAACACTTGATTAAAATATCAAATGATGGATCTTAGTTGTATAATTAGGAACCTCTATGGAGGTAAGAGCAATTTGGCCAATTCACTAAATTTATTGAATATAAATGTGACTCACGACCGGCCATCACCTTTGCATAGCAACTAATCAACTTTTGTTTGCAATAAATTGGCCAAATTGGTTAATTTTTTAAGGAAAGATATTGAGTCATATTCAGCTATCACCCTTGGATGGTAGTGAGTCACTTTTTGTTAGTGGCAATTTGGCCAAATTGGCAAATATAATCATCATTTCATGACTAATGATGGTGAGTCATAAAGTGATGACTATAAATTATCCAATTTAGGTCATTTTTGAGGTTTCGACTTTTCATTCTTACATTTCTTACATCTTACATTCAAAACTCATTCAGTTTTCATTCGTTCCAGAACCAGAGTCCATCATTTTTTTCCTTAAGATTCCATCTGAAATCTAAAGTTTAACTTTCATTTTTTCAAATTTCTTTCATCAAATTGCCATCAATATGGTCCTAAATTTTGGTATTCCATTTTTAGTTCTAATAAGTAAACTAAAGGTTATTTATAAAGTCATCTTTTTAGATTCAACTTGTTTTAGCAGTCAAATTTACATTTTAATTCTTGAATATTGTGAATCTAACCTAGGTTGCCTTATCGTCACTTCCATTTTTATCTTGTTAAATTTCAAGTAAAAAATATTTTTGAGAATAATTATCATGTAATAAAAGTAATAGATTTATACTAATTATTTTATTTTGTTTGTTTGAATATGCCTTTTTTCTTTATCTTATTTAAAGCTATTTTCCCTAAAAATCTATTTATCTAAGAATTAAAAATTATATTTTGAGCAAAAAAACATACAGAAAAGGGGCGATCGCATGTAGCTTCAAAATGGTGCAACTATAAAATCTAAAGGCACATCCAATCACGTAAGAAAGTAGTAGATCATGTCATATAATAAGTGGTAACGACATCCATAAATTGTGTAGTTCTTTGTAATCTTTTAGGTGAGGACTTTGACCCTCATATATGGATTATAAAAAACATTTCATTGTGATGTTTTAAAGATAGAGACATGCTATTCTAAGTTTTATTTAGGAAAATCTCGTGTTATTTAATTATATATAAGAATCATTTATATTATCAAAATCCAATTTTTACTTTCCTGGGCAAAAATACAGGCATTGGTCCAATTTTATTAAAGAAATATCCAAATTTTTACTATAAATATTTTTGTGACATTTTCCATTGATGGTCGAAAAAGCTTTTTTATAATAAAAGAATAGAGATTAGGAATTTACCTATAGTGCTCGCCCAACCATGTTTATAAGAGGGTCATTGGCGATAACAATAACAGTAATAATAACAATAATGATAATGAAAGATAAATAAAAAAAAGGTCAAAGGAAATAAATACAAATAATGTAGAAGATAAGATTCTATTGCATATGTCGGGTATGCATTGATATGCATCAAAAGACATACGATTGACTCTTTTATTTAAAAAAAAAGAGAAAACCCATTTTGGGCAGTACATCATATGATGCATAGGTGTACACCACGTGATGTATGGCTGTATTGACCTAGAGTAGTCTAGTTTTCTATCCCTTTTTAAATAAAGTCCTTATTGATAATAGATCCAAAAGGGAGCAAAAAGAGAATATTAAATAAGAGGAAAAATGACTTGCAAACCAATTTTTTTCAAGTAAACCCAAAAAAAATAAATAAAAGACTTTTATGAAGATAACCTAATAATTCCTACCACATAGTAATATACTCTTTAAAAAGGGTTTCACAACCTAAATCTAAACATGAACCAATATATAATAAAAATATAGCGATTAAATCAATGAATAAAATTTATAATATTTGAAGTGAGGAATATATAAATTTTATATTGGAAAAGAAAAGAGTAGCCTTTTGAGCAAAAAGTAAAAAATCAGATCAAGGAGAAAAGACTTTTTATATTACCTTCAATATATTTACTCGATTAGATTATCGAATGTCTAATTCACGAACCCTTTTTGTGTTGAGATAATAAAAAACAGTTGAAACGTGTAAAAGCTAAATGCCAAAAATTACCTTTTTGCATCTAAAACTATTTTAGAACCTTCAAAACTATGATAATACCTTTTGAAATTATGATTTTAAATCCCTTTGAAAGCAATCAATCAATTCTTTATATGAGGAATAGTGCATGGGTTTGTAAAGGGGTATGCATTGGTGTGCATTCCCATAAGTCAACAATCTATCAACTTGCTTCTGAAGATTCTACCCACTTATGGGTTGTACAACCATACTTTCAGGAGTGTATGGGCATGCATCTCAAGAGCCTAAGGCCACTTTCCTGAAAAGGAAAGATTCCCCTAATGCACGGCCATACCCCCCTTTATGCAAGGCCATACAAGCCTAAAAATGGAGAAAACCTATAATTTGGCTGAATAATGATATATTCCCTATGTGCAAAGGCTTACAAGCCCTTATGTATGGGTGTGCAAGGCTTGATTCTTACTCAATTTGCCTTTTAAGCCTTCAATCGGGGATATTTGATCCTTTAACATGTTGCTCCAATCGATCTCTCATATCAAGAATACAAACACTTTAAAAATACTTTACTAAACAAAGATTTCAACACCAAAAGGATTCATCTTCCTTGATCTGTTGTCTTTTAAAGAGCAATTTCCCCCATTTAGTAATCCTGATAAAAGCCTCCTCTTAACTTTCGAAAGACTAGTACACACAAAAGTCTAAGGGAGCTAAAGTTCAGAGTAAAAAAGAGAGACACTCACCTAAGGAGGTGATCTCCTTATTTGCTTCTTAAGAAGGATTAATTGGTAACTGACACCAGCATGTGGTACATTCTCTGGTTTGGAGGTAATTCCAATTATATAACTATACCTTAACTTGAAGGAGATTCCACTTTATCGCTAAGCTTTAACTTAAAGGTGATTGCACTTTGCGACTATACATTAAGGTGATCCCACTCCATGGCTATACCTTGGCTTGAAGGTTATTCCACTCTGTGGCTATACCTTGGCTTTTAGGCAATCCCACTCTGTGGCTATATCCTGAGGCGATTTCACTCTGTGGCTATATCTTGAGGCGATTACACTCTGTGGCTATATACCTTGAGGCAATTCCACTATGTGGCTATACATTGATTTGTTTTGAAAAAAAATTCGTCCGTGTTAGGGTGGGTTGGATCTGAAGTTAACTCGTATGACCACTTATCTTCTATAATGAAAGAAGTTCCATTACAGGTGGTGCTTGTGAGGCAGTATTAGTCGATGCTATGTAGCTAGTTAAATTTTATTTGTCCTACATTTATAGTGTTAAAAAGTTAGATTGGAGTTTATTGACCCCTATATGGTTTGCTAAGACAATCACTCATAGTTTTTCAGCAATATGATATGCAAATTTCATTGAGTCCATTACCTGTTTATAATTGTAACATATTGTTCATTATTAATCAATTACTTTTGTCCTGTGATTGGAGCATCTTCAAAATTGTGCTTAAGCTATTAGAAGCAAGTAATGTCACTTTAGTGGTTGCTATCTTTTATAATAAAAGAAGGGATTTAATGAACTCATCTCATGATAGATCATTAGAAGTAAATAAATTTTGAAGATGCTCTAAGATTGGTGTCACGCTTGTTAATTCTCTTCTCCATCTCATCCCTAACCCCTTGACTATCTCACTGGCGGTAAGGAATGTAGTTTTTAGTGTTATGATACGCTCTGTGGCCTTCTACTTTTGCATGATTTTATCCATATTTTGACCTAGTCTCTATCTTAGCTAGGTTAGCTATGAACTACCACTAGTGAGCATCAATCTCATCAAACCTCTTCAGATATGCCTTATGCTACCTAATTTGCATTTACAGATGCCATTTGAAAGGTACACACCATGCCCATTACAATTACCAAGACATGAGCCTGCAATGAAAATTCAAAATATAAAATCTTCAATTACATCAACAAGAGATAGAATTTAGCAAGCCCATGAAACTTGGGTTTCACAAGTGAAGTTTGACCACATTAATTAATTAGAGTGGCACATAAAAGAGTATAAAAGCTCACATTTTCCATAATTATGGCCATAAAATCCAAGGAAACAGTTACACTTTCCATTAACACAATCTCAATTAAAATTATAGGAACTAGGGCACTTCCGAGGAATAGAAACCAAGCCTGTGCTACAGAGTTCATGGTAAGCAGGGTAAATAAGCTCACTTACAAATAGGAAAAAATAAAAGACAAAAGATGAGGACAAATATATTTTTCAATGAAGCACAATCGATCAGTAGATAGAACAACATTATTACCATTAAATCCAGGGAACTAAATAGGTCCACCACCTTCGGGACACACTTTCCAAATACCATCCATAACAACCTAAACAAACAAAGCCAAAAATGTATTGCATATATTATAGAAGAAAGACGAGAACTAACACAAAATATAGAAAAGAATAAATGATCTAAAAATGTGAAATAAACTAGTTCACTAAAATCATAGTCATTCAATATGTGATCCATCTATCAGGGTTACAAAGAAGCTCCTATTCAATTATTAGAACAATGTTTTAAGGATACTATGATGTAAATTGTCCTTGAGATTGGCCATTAAAATTGTTAAGTTTTACAAGCAAATTATATAGTTGTTGTTGTGAAATCAGATTCATCCAAATGAGTCCAATAAGTTTCGACATGACTTTTCTTAATGGAAAAAAAGCTTGAGCTTCTAGCTTGTTTTCCTCAAGTTGACAATTGGCTTTTGAGAAGAATTTAGTATTTTATAGTTCCAAGTGTTATAGATCTTGGAGTAAAGGCAAATTTTTACCTTTACATATAAATTTGATATTCAATTGCACGTAAAACATCCTGTAAAATTTCATTAGTGCAGATAAGAAACACACTTATCCTAGTTTTGTAAAATCAAGCTTCATCTATCTCTTTAGCTATTTAACCAAAAAAAACCAGCTAAGCATATGTAGTTTTAGTGCAATCAAAATTTAAAATCATACCTTAAAAGAGTTATTTACACATCTGTGTTGATAACAACCATTTCCCTACGTTACAAAACCCCGCACAAACCCAATGCATACTAATGATGATACCATACACCCATATAATCATTTAAACATATATAATTAGCATATCAAACCATATCCATGTTTCCCACAGGCATTCTAAGAAAGTTATGGTCATAATTTTTCACCTGGAACTACTCCTATGAACTTCACCCAACATTTTGTCAGGTGCTAGTGCACTGTTAGTGTCTATACATGATCCATCATAATAGGCTATGAAGTAAGTACAATAGTCAGCCAATGAAGACTGTCCACCTACATTTGCCTAACAGGTGTAAATATCCGCCTAATCTTTTCATCCATGACTTGTTCAGTAACCAAAAAATAAGCGAGGGACAAATAATGGTCAGCTCTAAATTATTTACAATACTTTCCACAAATTGTAAATGAAATAAAATAAATATCAAGGAACTTGATCAGCTCATTATTTTTATTTATAAGTTGGGAAATAGTTTTCTAACAAAGGTAGCAATATAACTATCAACTTTTCTAAGCCAAATTCAAAACATGATTCATTACAATGAAAACCACATTGTTTTCTAATTTACAATTCAAATATTTTCAAACCCATTTCAAAGTAACAAAATAGATAGGCATTAACTCACTAAATAAGAGTGAAATAAGAGTGAATTAGAGATCTACCTGGCCACGCCTTCTCTTCCTATCATCCCTAAAATGGACAAAGGCATGGGGATCAAAATTGAGAACATGCATAACCTGGAAAAGAATAATATCTAAATCAAATACAAGATTTGAGGGATATATATATATATATATATATATATATATATATATATATATATATATATATATATATATATATATATATATATATATATATATATATATATATATATATATATATATATATATATATAGTAGTCCAATCTTAACTATTCTATTAACTGAGTAACCTCATGAATTAGAGTAGCTGAAAGTAATATCTCTGCTTCAACCATCAAATGGCGAGGAGCAACATTCACGTGTCTTACAAAAATTAATCAAATTCATATTGTATCAAGTGCATAACATAGTCATATTCAAAATGTTCACAAGAAAGACAATTACTAGCAACCACACAGCCCCATTGATCACATTCGCATGCCACTGCCAATGCAAGAGTGTTACCTGTGGTAGGTCTTGTGGTCACCAACAAAACTAAGTTCATATCAGCAACACCCTCTAGAAGATTTAAATAACATGAAGGCTACCTCAGAACTTCAAATACAATAAATACAATCAAAAACCATAATAACAAAGAAAAATCCATAAACTTGAGAAACTTAAATTCCATGATGATACCTTCGACATATTCACGTGGAAGTTGCACACCTCCATCTTGTCCACAAGCAGAATATCCACTTAAATGCAAATTCCCTTTCATAGCCTCAACAGTTGATGCCCTCCTAAACCAATCAGTTGTCTATCCCAAAGCTTGTATGAAATTATTTGCATGGAAAAGGCACTTAATAAAAATTATTTACTTATTATGCTGGAATTTTTACATCTTTAATCATCAACAGTCATAGCAAAAAAGGAATAACATTAACAAAGATATGAAATGCAAAATAACATTAATAAGAATTTCAAAAAGCACTACCTTATGACGGTGATGCCTTTTGTCCTCCCCAGACATATCATCCAGAGTATAATTATACCAGTAGTCACCATAAATTGGATGGTTGCCATGAGGATTGCAGGAAGGATTTCCAGAAAGAGAAGTCAAAGAAGGTTCCCCAAGCTATCAAAACAAGACAGAATAAATTCAGTATCTATTGTAAAACAACAACTCAAATAAGCAGTAGAGCTTCACAAATTAATCTCTACACCAACCTTTATAATGTAACCAATTTTTCAACAATCTCTATCAAGAGAATGGCCAACAACATCATAATTTAAAAAAATCCTAATGGGATGCTTTGCTTCCTTCTATTGCAGTTGCAACTCTGAAATCCCAAGCAATGCTCTTCCTTTGTTATGAAGGGATTTAGATGTACTGGAGTGATTGTAAACCTATGGTGTAACAGAGTACACCTTATGATTAGGCCACCTCCTCTATTGAATTATCTGGTCATGAATGCATGAGTACGCGATAATATTTCTAATTCCTCTGACTGTGCTTTTCCATCCTACTTGATGTTCTTGAGTTTTCGCATTAGAAGGTTGAAAGCACATAAATAATAGTGCAATCTGTTACAGGGGTAAAAGTTATTCCAAAGACATGAGTTTGCATGATAATAAAAGAAAGCCTTGTAAATTTGAGGAACAACATAACTTTGATACAAAATCAACAAATCTAACAACATAAAATTCACATAGACATTAGCAGAAGAGATATAAAAACTCTGAATTAAATGAGCTTAACAGAGCTTGACTACAAGTTTATGAAGCTACTAAATGTCATAATGTTGACCCAAAAATCCATCAATTCTAAACCAAAGCTGCTAATATTTAAAAGCTGAGCTTATTTCAGCCAAAAAGAAGCAAAGATTCTTCTTTTCATATAAAAAACTTATGAAAACCAAAAAAAGACCACCTAAATACGAAGCATAAATTGTTGTATACACACACACACACACACACACACACACACACACACACACACAAAACATAAATTAATAATATGAAAGAACATAAAAATAACGACCAAGCAAAAGATCTTCGCCGGTAGTGGAGGAAACAGCCATAGAAAAAGAGGTGGATGAAGCCAGCTTTGGAGGGATCGCCATTCTAGGAAATGAAGATTTCCAAGTAGAGAAGGAGAGGAGCCAGTGAAGTGAGTTGGATCGGAGCGAGTTCAAGAAAGAGGGGAGATGGAATATTTGGTTTTTATTGGGTTTGGGGTTAGGAAGATAAGGAGAGAGGAAGAGGGAGAGAGCGAGGGAGAGGGAGAGGGAAAGAAGGAAAAGGCCTAATTTATACCTAGGGAAAATTGCAAAATAACAACCGAATTTAACTTTGATTGCTAAAATAGTAACGAAATAGCCTTTCGGTTGCTACATTTCCAACAAAAATTAGCAATGAAAAATCAATTTCGTTGCTGTTTTTAATTGAAAATGTAAATTAGTAACGAAATTATATTTCAGTTGCTAATTTAGCAACAGAAATCCAATTCCATTGTTAATTTTCATTGAAAATAAAAATTAGCAACCGAATATCAACTCCATTGCTATTGTTCGTTGAAAATTAAAATTAGCAATAAAATTCTATTTCGGTTGCTAATTTAGCAATAAAATTTATTTTCAGTTGCTATTTTAGTAACCGTAATTATTTCGTTGCTATTTTTCATTGAAATTGAAAATTAGCGACGAAAATCCAATTCCATTGCTATTTTTAATTGCAAATGAAAATTAACAATGGAAATCCAATTCCATTACTATTTTTAATTGGAAATGTAAATTAGTAATTAAATTTCATTTTGGTTGCTAATTTAGCAATGAAATTTCATTTCGTTTGCTGTTTTGGCAACCGAAAATAAATTTTGTTGCTATTTTTCATTGAAAATGAAAATTAGCAACGAAAATTCAATTCCGTTGCTATTTTTAATTGAAAATGCCCTGGTTATTTAGCAACCAAATTGTTTTTCATTATTTAAACAGCAACGAAATGTAATTCCATTGCTAAATTAGCAACAGAGATTTTTTCATTACTATTTTTCTTTCCAAATTTTTTCTGCCATATGTTGGCGTCTTATTTAGCAACGGTATAGTGATTCCGTTGCTAAATTTTGGCACTAAAAATTATTTGCACTTTTAGCGACAGAAGATAACCAAATATTTTTTGTTGCTAAATCTACAAAGTTTAACCAATTTTAGCAACGAAATTTATTTTCGTTGCTATTTGAATTTTTATTGATAATTTAGAAACGGAATCAATTCCGTTGCTATTTTTACATTTTCTTTAGTGTTTCTTTATATAAATAAGTGGCCAACTGGTTTGCAAGGGGTTGAAAAAACTTGAATTTTAATAGTATTACATTAAAAAAAGCTTTCAAAAGATTGTAAGTAAAAAAGATTGCTTTCAGCATTTAGCTCTTTATATTTTTCAATTGTTTTTTATTATTTCAACACAAAAAGAGTCCACGAAGCCGACGTGTAGCGATCTAATTGAGTAAGTATACTGAAGGTAATGTAAAAACTCTTTCTCACTACTTTTTATGGATTATAATAAATTTCAGTCGTTATTTTCATTTATACCACACCAGCTGTATATTAATCTCTACTAGATTTAGGTTGTGAAATGCTTTTTAGGGGTATATTGTAGTGTGAATTGAAATCATTAGGTTGTTGTCTTTAAATTCCATTTTGGCCATTTTTAAAGTCATGTTTTTAGGAAATTTTGCCTTTTTACTTCCTTTTAGATCTACTATTGATAGGGATTTTATTTTAAAGAGGAAACAAAACTAGCCATCATTAGGTCGGTACGACCGTGCATCTTTTAATGCACATTTGCTCATTATGCGATGCATGGTCTAAAATATATTTTCTTGCCATTTTAAAGCAAAAGAGTCATGTCGTTAAACACATTTCCATGCATTTTTCAACATACGTGCTGGATCCCAATTTCTTCTACATTATCTTCATGTTTTCTTAATTTTTTTTTATTATTATTTATCCTTCTTTATTATTATCACCATTATTGCTATTATTATTATCATCATAATTGTCATCACCAATGACCCTTCTATAAATATAACTGGACGAGTGCTATAGGTAAGCTCGTGATCTATATTTTTTTTTATCATAAAAGGCCTTTTTTGACTGCTAATGGAAAATGTCATAAAAAATATTTATATTAGAAAATTGGATATTTCTTTAATAAATTCAGACCAATGTATGCATTTCTACCCAGGACACTCACATGTAAAAATTAGCTTTAATAATGTAAAGGATTATTGTATATAATTAATAACATGGGATGTTTTTTAAATAAAACTTGGACTGGATAGTCCTTTTCTTCTAACCATCATAATGAAATGTTGCTTTACAATCCATATGCGAGGACCAAAGTCCTCATCAAAAAGAGGGTCACAATAAATTGCTTGAATTATAGATGCCTTTATTGCTTTAATTCTACGTCATGATTTACCGCTTTCTTATATGATTGGGTGTGCCTTTAAATTTTGTTCTATTCTTAAATGAAAGAAAAGAGATAAAATAATTAATTTGAAGAAAGTTATGTCACATTCATTAAAGGTAAAAATAAGAGTGGAGTTTCGAACCATCTCTATATTTTTTTAGCCTCATAAGGTTGGAACACCTTTTTTTTTTCTAATGTTCTATTTGGTGGTAACTCCTTACTATCAACCTTATGGTGCCCAACAAGATGCCTTCTGGCTATCAATTATTAGCGATAAGATAGGGATATCTCAATCTGCTATCTCATACCTTTCGAGGTTTAAAAATTTGCAAGCCGAGTTAAGTCTTTTTCCCATCATAAAGCGATCAGTCTAGGTAGGGAACCTTATCCTAGTTTAGGCCTTAAAAGTGGGACTAGAATATTAAAGGTAAGGGGTTTCCTCACTCAATGTCGATAATCTTTTAGTTTTGAGGATGAATTCAGGCCTTTGAAAGTAGAGCGCGCGTCATAGTGGTGACTCCACTAGGGAAAATACAACACTTTGCTCTGAAACCACTTTTGATTTATGTGATGTAAAAGGTTTTCGGTTAAGAAACTTTATCTCTTTTTAAAACTACATTGGAATCAAGCTATAATTTTAGAATAAGTTAGGCATCATAGTTTTTTAATCTCGATACATTCCCAAAGCACTCCCTTACCATTCACTCAATCGAGGGCTATATTAGGGATAATCACTAGCCTAAGTTTAGTGTCTCTTTGTATACCAAATGGTGGCCCAATCGGTCATTTTGCATATGATGAGCTAGACCCATTGGCGGGGACCGTGCTTGGGTAGCCTTTTAATTGAGTACCTGGACTAAAATCCAATGTAATGATATAAAAATATCTACTAAAATGTTCATAATAATCTTACATTGCTTATGATGTGGATCTTTTTATATTAAGTATACCTAGACAAGTCCAAATGGTTGCTTATCAAAGGCTTCCATACCTTGATTAACCCATTTTTATTTGCTTGGGTCACTCGAAAACACACTAATCAAAACCTTTTTGTGTGATTTTCTCGATAGGTGTTATACTGTCAGATTTTTATCATGCACCATATGTATTCATCAGGGTACCCTATTGACCTATGAATCAAGCCCACCTAGAAAGAGGATTCTTATATACGATTGTCGATGCTGCATCTCACGATCATGCATCTACATTTGCATCATACTGATAATCCCCATTTTGGTAGCCATAATATATCCATTATTTCCTAGGTGGTTTTAGGGTTTAGACGATCATTTGGTTAAAAAGTGGTTTGCTATATAGACAGAAGAATTGGTATTAGTACAGAGTTCAAAATTTGGAATTGAGTTAGGTATATACATTGTTTTAAAAGAGTTTTTAGAATGGTATTCAAAATAATCAGAAAGGGAGATTATGTCTGAACTCACTTAGCTTATTGGTTCCTTCAGTTCCCAAGATACTGATAAGAGGATGGATGATCTTGAAAGGAAGATGATGTCAATGTTTGGTAGCCTCACAACCAATTTAGCATCAATTTTAGCTGCTCATCCTATTATGCCAATTATTGCTTCAATCAAACTAAATCTTATTAGGGAGATTCCAGCAACATCTGTCATGATACCCTCACTAGAAACGAATGTTAGGAATATGGCTCCATAACGAATGGAAAAAGAAGTGCCATGAGGTGGTCCTGAATGTTATTTTATAAGTGATGAGGAGGAGGAATTACGAGCCCTTCAGGTCCTAAGGAGTATTATTCCTATGGAGGAAAATCCTACTATGAAGGAGATGGAGGAGAAGTTAGAGGCTTTAACTAGGATGTTATCAATAAAAAAATGAGTCAGTCCTGAGGATATTGATTTAGATGGTGAAGGTGTTTTGCCTAGCAAATTTAAAATGCCTGATTTGATGAAGTTTCAAGGTACATCTGACCCATTGGCTTATATTAAACAATATATCTTGCTTATGAAAAGTACGACCCTTACTAAGAGACAAAAAGTTGATCTTTTTAGCCTTAATCTTATGGTCTTGCTATTGATTGGTATCATAACTTGGATAAGAAAATCAAAGAATATTGGGAGAGGTTGACGAAAGAGTTCCATAGGTAGTATGATTGTATTATACGTATGGAGGTCACCCTGAAAGATTTGGAATTGTTACAATAGAAACCTAAGGAATCCTTCAATGAGTACCTCACTTGATGAAGAAATAGAGTCATAGAGATTAAAAAAAAGGTTGATATATAGGATAAGATTCATTTATTCATCCATAATGCTAGTCCTTACTTGATGAAGGGATTGAAAGATTGGGAATCCTTGAAATATATAGCTACATCTTTTAATAAGGATTTAGAGGTTTGGGATTTGGTAGCAATAAGTAAGGATTTGGAGGTTCAAGATTTTGTAACAATGTTGGTAATAGTGGTGGTAAGTGGAGGTAATAGCTCAATAAGCACTCAGGTGTTGGCAATGGGGGTCAACCAACACTGTTACTCCAAGCTAAGAAAGTCTCAATCATTTGATGAAAGAGGAGAAGTTACATCCTATGTCACCTAAGCCTACAAGGAGTGAGGGATAACTAGGACACAGATCTGATTGGTATTATACCTTTCATAATCACACGGAGTATGAAACTAATTATTGTTATACTTTAAGGGATCATATCCAACACTTGATTGATTCTCTATAGATTCCTAATCTAGAAAAGAGAGAGCTAAAAAGAAGGAAGTTTATAATGTTGTGCCACTGCTAGTGTTTATATTAGGGTCTGGGTTACCGGAATGATATGTTCTTATGGATTTTTATGGTAATGAGTATGTGGCTATCACTTTTAAAGCTTGGGGAAGTGGTAGTGTTTTAGACATAAGTGCAAAAGGGTCGATAAAAGTGGGGGAATCAGTTCAATTGGTAGACATCTAGGATATAGACAGTGAGGTGGCTAAATTAAGGCTGAAGGGGAGCAAAAGGAATTATGGGAAACTAATGAAGATGAGAAGGAAATGATAGATGGAAAGATGGTTCAAGCTATCACTAGGAGTGGTAGGGTCATGCTTGAGCTTTAAAGGCCATAGAAATCCATCTCGCTTGTAGAAGAGAGAGTCAAAGAGGACAATCTAGATCTAAACCAACTTAAAAAGATACCTACTCAAATCTCGATGTGGGACTTGTTAAAGCAGTCACCTTCCCATAGGCAAAAGTTAGTAGAAAGCTTGTGTGAGTCAACAATTACTACCACCATATCTCATTTCAAATTGTTAGAAATGGTGAAAGGGGATTTTAAAGAAAAGAATATGTTCACTAATGTAGAACTCACCCTAGAAGGATGCAAGCATAACTACCCTTTGTACATTAGGCTAAAGTAAATGGCAAACACACTTTGTGTGTGATGGTGGATGATGGTTCTTCTTACAATATGTGTCCTTTTATGGTAATGGTAGCTTATGTCATTGATAAGACCATGCTTACTAAGTCTTGACTCACTATAATGGCTTATGAGAGCTTTAAAAAGAAAGCTGCTATCACTTTTAAGGTAATAGTAAAGTTAGAGCCTATTGAGATTGAAGTAGAGTTTGCAGTGTTACAAATACTAGCTAATTTCTCCCTATTACTAGAATGACCTTAGTTCCATAAACTGGGACCCATTCCATCCACCCTGCACCAAATGATTTGGATTCCTTATAAAGGTGTTATGGTCACTATCAGGGTATCAAGAGAGAATTCATTTTCAAATTTAAGTATAGCTAACCAGCTTTTTAATGGATTTCACATGGTCAGGATTGGTGCTAAGGAAAAAGAAGCATATCTTGCAAGTCTTAAAACTATTAACATAATGAAAAAAATAAATTATCTGATAAGGGCTGGATTGGGAAAGAGTTCTCAAGGGATCTCTAGTCCTATTACTCTAGTGGGCTAGAGAGATAGGAAGGGCTTGGGCTACTGTAACAATGTTGCTAAGAAGAAATATGACCTCCAGTCAAAGAAAGTTCCTCATTTCTTAGAGAGTTTTGTACCAGCATCCCAAGAATGCAAGTATTGTGGGGAAGCCAATCCTATGGTGGTTTAAGTAAAGATTGTCCCTAGGTTTGAGATCTTTGATGATGTTTTTAACTAGTCAACTGGGTCTATCAAGCATGTACTAGGGTTTTGGGATAAAAAAGTTATAGCCAAGCTTGCTAATTTGGATTTGGGTCACTCTAAAAAGGTACTGATGTCGGAGTCGCTAGCCATTGGGGCTAAAGGAAAAGAGAAGTTTAAGTGTGAGGCTATGGTGTTGGAGAAGAAGATGCCATCAGAAGAAATGAAGGCTTCTATTGCTACATCGATCATCCCTAACCTTAAGGATGATTCTTTTGCTGATGTAATTTATATTCTTGAATTGTTTTGTGATGATGTACCTTTTACTTCTCAAGTTAATAAGATGAATAACTTTGTTTATTTTTGTGATGTGTTATCTAATGGCATCATGCATGATCATAATCATAACTCATTCATATTTGACATTAATTCAACAAAAATAACCCCATTTAATCTTGGAACCCAAGATAATCCTAAGGAGATCTTAATTGCATTCGATATAACTCCTGAAGAGAGGATAAAATTCAAAAGAATAATGAAAAAATATGAAAGTATTTGCCTAGACCTATAAAGACATGCCTGGAATTGATAAAGACATTGCATTAATTTTGTACAGTTAAGTGTACTTTGAATTTGAGATTTTAGACTTTGGAATGTACATTAAAATTCTTTGTTGTTTTTTTTCTTTCTTTTTCTTTTACATTTTTGAAATGTATTTTGAATTTTTTTAATTTGGGAGCATTTCAAAGCCTCGAAACTTTATTGTGTTAAGCATTTACAAAACTTGTATTCTTTGTACATTTTGGATTTTGAGTTGTGAGGAATCTGAATTTTTGTACATGTAAAAGATTTAGAGTCTTATACAATTGAAAAAATTGAAGTTTTTATACATTTAAAGGATTGAAGTTTTTATACATTTTGTTTTTGAGTTTTGCACATTTAAATTTTAAAGATAAAGGGCCTTACCTGGTTGCCCTTAATGAAGATGTGTATCGGTATCTTAACTCCATGAAGGGATCCCCTTTTATAGGTTTGCATGAATTCCACTTATGGATATTTTGTCTTTGAGTGAGATAGTCGTTCCCTTGTAATTACCGCCAGCATGGTGTGCATGAATGATCTCATCTCTGGAGAGATTCCCCTCATATGATTTCTCTTCTAGGAAACTTTGTTCTTATTTGACTTGCCATTGTCTAAAGTTTAGCTAGTGTTATAGGTTGTGTGTAAAGAGTGATATGCCAAGAAACATCCAAAGTTTAAAGTACTGGCAACTCATCAAATGCTTTGAACTTGAATTTCATTCATCCTTAAATAAGCTAAATGGACCACATTCTCAACTAATTCAATCTCAATAAGAGAACCTAAAGGAGCATTCTCAATGAGGGAATATGAGAGTAGGCATGTTAATACCAAGGCTTGTTGAATTAGCACATCAACACAATGCATAACAAACAATTCAATTATGTGTATGCTGAAGGTCAAAATATAATATTTATCTTTTAAAGAGCAAATTCTAGATGTGAATTTGGGAATGAAGCTCAACTCGAACACATAAATGAATTTGTTACTTCTCGTTTGAAGCTCAAGAAACACCATATGCCTCTTCTTATGTACCAACCTTATTATAGGTCATCTCCACTAGGTTAGATGAGACCAAATCCAGAATCAGGAGGTCTTACATTAGTTATAACGTTAGGCTTGGGTGAATGACTATCAAAGAAATGTTAGGTTGCTAGAGGAACATAACCACTATATTTTTTTTTATTTTCAGGAGGATTATTTTCTACCCATTTTCCCTCTCAAAGTATTCTCAAATTTGACTTTTGTGAATAACTGACTGGAGATTATTTAAAAGATAAGAGCTTAAGGTTTGTCTTTCCATTTTGCTCCCCTTTTTATTCTCGTTATTGTGATCTCAACTTCAAGGGTTCCCATTCCCCTTTTCTTATTCTTCTTCTTCTTCTTCTTGATTTCTTTCTTTGCATTTTTTTCTTTTTCTTCATTTTTCCTTTTTTTTCTTACTTTTCTTTCTTTTCATTTATTTTTCCCTCATTTTTTAATTTTATTTTCTTAAATTTTTTCTTTTTATATTTTTATTCTCCTTTTATATTTTTCAATTGCTCATTCAAGCTTATTTCATCAAATATGATCGATTTCCTAAGATGTGTATAAAGAATTGGTAGAGATTAATCTTCCTATTCTTGAAAAGTGGAATCATCTTTACCATAGTGGCCATCTCCCTATGGGGAAGCTAAAATCATTTTGTTTATGAAGGTTGTTTTAGCATGGGTAATAATAAAATGAGCACGCATTCAGCATGCTTGAATAAAATCTCAAGGGGCTAACAAGTGGCTATGAAATCTAGGTAGGAGGAAGTCATTTAAGAAGTTGTACAAAGAAAGGCAGCCTGAATCATTTTTTAGTTTCCATCTCATCCTGGAGTTGCTTTGATGGGTAATCAAAAAGGTTCTAGTGCTCTTATTGAGTTTTACCTAATCGTCTCATTTGCAAATAGTTTTTTTTTTAATTTTTTAAAATTGGCTTGAGAAGTCCAAAGTTTATAAATTGTATGGTATAGTAAAGGCTTCAATACGATTCAACAGTTAAAGATAAATCATGAATACCTCATATTCAGCTCAAATTTGAATGAAACACAGATTTTTAAAATTTAGCTCAAACTCATTTGCAGTTAAGAACAACGAGGATGAAGTAAAATTTCAAATTAAAAGTAAATTGATAAGAGAAAATTATGTCAAACTCTGAACATTGCTTGGCAAGAAAATAAATTAAACTTAAAGCATAAGTTGCTTTAATTGTAAATACTCCCTGTATTTGAGAAAATGGGATAACATCATAATGGTAATTATGAATGCATCAGAGAGATAGTACCATTGAATTAAAATTTACATAAGGGATGAAACTATAGCAATTATCTCAAAAGGGAAATAGTGATCCTAAGTTTATGTTCAGGAAAGGAAGGTGGTCCTTGAACCTAAGACTGGTAAATGAGTATGTTAGAACCCTAAGACATAAACTGATGAGGCAAATTAGGCTTGAGGCCCAAGCTATTTTGATAAGGGTACTCCCTAAGATTGGCAAAAGGATGGCACTGCAACAATCCTCCTAAATACATTGGGGAGGCAGCAACCCTTGAATCGTTCTTAAGAAAAGGATAGCATCATGGCTATTTTTGAATGCATTAGGGAGTCGATAATCCTCGAACCTATATATTAAATGAAATTATATTAAACCTGGAGCATAATTTGGCAAGATAAATTAAGCTAGGAATACTCCCTGAAACTGGTAAAAGGATGATGTTGTGGTCATCTCGCATGCACCAGGGAGGTAATGATCCTTGGACCTGTATAAGAAAATTGTGTCAGCTCTTAGCAAGATAAACCAAGTTAGTAATACTACATGAAATCTGCAAAATAATGGTGCTATTGTAATGCTTGTTCTTGTTACCATTTTATTTATTTATTATTATGTTAAATTGCTTGTATAAAAATATATTTATACATACAAATTTAGCCTAATTAAAGTATATTTATAGCATAAATCATTACATACATTCCAAATTTCTTACATTGAACAACTACAGGAAATAATTCTATACTAAAATTAGTCTTCACTTGCTATTCTCTCTAGTGGCCTGCAAATGTTGACTTGAGATTGACATTTATACTTTAAACTTGTGTACCTACATAGAAAGAACACCTATTTTGAGCAATGGCTCAGTAGGGACTAAATAATGTAATTGACTTCTTATCGAAGTCATAAGTACATATAACATAATATCATGTCTTCTTATGTTAAAATGTTCATACACTTACAATAATAATCCATGCATCAAACAACACTTTAATATAATTTTCAATTATACACTCAATAACACTTCAATACAGTCCTTCAATTACACTTCATTATTTAGTGAGAAACATTAACACTATCATAAAATGCTTACACTATTGATCACTTATCAATATTCATTAATCAAATCACTTTCATCGCCTGAATTCCCATTAATGGTTGATACGGGTACAATCAGGCGACACTGACATGCAATATCGAATTGGCGAGACATAATAGTCTTGAATATAGGCAACACCCTTAGGTATCGAATCACTACACTAGTCACCTTTCAATGATAACACTTGCAGCTATGATCGCTATTTCCCTTATAGGCTTGCCTATCTATCCACTCCTATGTGAAATTCAGGTACTCACTAAATCATTTAGTAATTCAATAGTAATACAGTTGATACATTTAATATCACAGTATCAATACACTCAATCAACCATACAACTATATCACTATGTCACGTTATTCAAGTTCAATTACACTAGAAACACAATACAACTTGGTCATCCTTATTTAATTACACTTTACTACAATTATTGATTATTTTGCTAACATGTAACATTATGCACATCAATAATCACATTTATTTACATTTATTAATTGTAAAAATGCTATGCTTATGTGCCCATGACTTTATTTTAACAATTTCTTTATGCTTTACACACATTCTCTACAACATGTTATACTTGGTTTTTATGTTTAAAAAGCTCTAATAATGTTTAGGCATGCTTCGGTAACAATTTGGGACCTTAATATCAAGTTTAGAAAGAGGCAGGGAAGGATCACAATCATTAGCTTATATCTATTGGCCATGACATAAATGTCATTTTGATTTTATACTGATTCTAGATTACCTCACAGTTAGTATCAAAAGAGTGCTGACTGTGACCTAGGTTATGGAAGGGGGTCACAGTCATTAGGTAATACCTGCTAATTGTGACATAGGTTCTATTTTGGTTCTAGATTGAAATTTGGGCTATGTCACGATTAACAAAAATTTCCTACTGACCATGTGAGGTCTATTCTCCCTAGAGGTAGATTTCTAATTCCAACTTGTATGCACTTTTGGACCATCAAAACAACATTTTTAGACACAATGGTCATCTACAAATTTGTTTCAATATGTCTCTAGTTTCTAAAAATTTAAAAATTACTCAATTCTAACTTATAAATCTCAAGACACCATTAAAATATTATAAATTGGTCTAGATGACAAAATAGAAAAGGTCTGTCAATTTCAAGTCCAATTTCAAATACCTTAGAGTTAGATTCAGGTTTTAGGGTATTCTATAAAGGATTAGATCTATGTCTTATCGCTCATTTCAGACTAAAACCACTTCAATCTAAAATCTATAGAAGGAGTTATTTAATTTACATTGCAATTGGTTCATATAAACTTTAAGCAAATTTCCACTTTTTCACTTTCCAAAGCATAAATCATCTTTTTTCCTTAACACAACACAACAATAATTATTTTCATCATAAATCAAAAAGTAAATATAACATATAAATCCACTTGAATCAAATAAATATTTATATTAGAGAAGAAAAATCCCAAACTTCTTTAGCTAGCCCCAATTCTTCTTTCTCTTCACCTTTGTTAGATTCTTTAGCTAAATAAATAATTAATACACATTAATATCCAAATCCCCACTATTATTTTAGCTTCTTATACTTTTATAAAAAATAAATAACTAAACTTGAGCAAAAATCTCTTAAAAGCTCACCTTAATTAAGCTAGAATTTACAAACCCTTAGCTAGATGAAATTTATGAGTAAGAATAAGAAGGAGAAAGGAGAAATGGCCAGAATTTTATTAGCCATAAGGTGGCCAGTTAACACATAAGAGAGAGTAGATTTTCCTCCCTTTTCTTACCTTTTCTTCATTTCTCTCGAAATGTTTTGTGTCTTTTTTTTATTGGTTCATTCTTTGACCAATTCAATTTGAATTTTAATCCCTTCATATTGTCTTATTTTACTAATCACACACCATTAATTTCTATTAATTCATTCATTCTCACTTCTTTCATAATATTATATATTTACCCTTAAATTGATAATTTATGAAATTGGCCCTTCACCTTTGTATTAATACCGACTACGTCCCGATTGCATAATAAACAGTTCTTTTACACTAAAACCTTTTTCAATCTCTCTCCTCACTCTTTGCTAATCCAATTAAAGTATGTTTTGGGGCCTTACATTTCTCTCCCCCTTAAAATAATTTCATCCTCGAAATTTATATATGTGGGCAACTGTTAAGGAATTACTGACAGGTACATATAACACTATATCCAACATAAATCCACTTTCATATCAACTTCATATAGGGTCTTTCGTACTCTACTATCTATCAAAAACAAAGACATTTGCATTAGTCCTTACACTAGCATAGGATTTAAACTTTTAGCTATCTATACTTTCCCTAGTATCCAATTCTACCATTACTCTAAGCAAGACAACATCTTTTTTAAGGCCAAAACACTATATATACACATATCTAATTTTTTCTAACACCTTATTGGGCAAGATCACCTAAACCTTTGCTTTGATACCATAATGTAATGCTCATTCTTGTTACAATTTTATTTACGTATTATTATGTTAAATTGCTTGTACAAAAATACATTTATACATATGGATTTAACCTGATTAAATTATATTTATAGCATAAATCATTACATATATTCCAAATTTCTTACATTGATCAACCATAGGAAATAATTCTATACTAAAATGAATCTCGACTTGATATTCTCTTTAGTGGCCTGTAGATGTTGACTTGAGTTTGGCACGTATATTTTAAACCTGTGTACCTACATGGGAAGGACACTATCGTGCCAAGCAATGGCTCGGTGGGGAGTAAAGAAAGCAATTGACTTCTTGTCGATGCCACAAATATAAATAACATAATATGCCAATGCATATAACATAATATAATGTCTTCTCATGTTAAAATGTTCATACACTTATAGTAATAATCCATGCATCAAACAACACTTCAATATAATTTTCAATTATACACTTAATAACACTTTAATATAGTCCTTCAATTACACTTTATTATTCAGTGAGAAACAATAACACTAACATGAAACACTTACACTATTGATCACTCATCAATATTCATTAATCAAATCACTTTCATTGCCTAAATTCCCATTAATGGTGGATACGGGTATAATCAAGCAACACTGACAGGCAGTATCGAATGGGCAAGACATAATAGTCTCGAATATAGGTAACATCCTTAGGTATCAAATCACTACACTAGTCACCTTTTCGTGACAACACTTATAGCTACGATCATTATCCCCTTTATAGGTATGCCTCTCTATCCAGTTCTATATGAAATTCAGGCATTCATTAAATCATTTAATCACTCAATAGTAAAACACTTGATACATTTAAAATCATAGTATCAATATACTCAATCAAGCATACAACTATATCACTATATCATATTATTCAAGTTCAATTACACTAGAAACACAATACAACTTGCTCATCCTTATTCATTTACACTTTACTAAAATTATCAATTATTTTGCTAACATGTAACATTATGCATATCAATAATCATATTTATTTACATTCATTTATTGTACAAATTCTATGCTCATGTGCCCATGACTTTATTTTTACAATTTCTTCTTCCTTTACACACATTCTCTATTACATATTATCCTTGATTTTTATCTTTAAAAAGCTCTAATAGTGTTTAGACATGCTTTGGTAATAATTGATGACCTTAAAATTAAGTTTAGAAAGAGGAAAAGAAGGGTTATGATCATTAGCTTATACCTACTGACCTTGACATAGATGTCATTTTAGTTTTATACTAATTATGGATTACCTCATGGTCATTCACAAAAGAGTGCTGACTATGATCTAAGTTATGGGAGGGGATCATGGTCATAAGGTAATACCTGTTGATTGTGACGTCGGTTTTATTTTGGTTCTCGACTGAAATTTGAGCTATGTCATGGTCATCATAAATTTCTTGCTGACGGTGAGGTCTATTCTGCCCTGAGGCAGATTCCCAATTTTGACCTGTATGCACTTTTAGACCTATAAAATGGAATGTTTAGCCAAAGTGGTCTTCTAAAAGGTTGTTCCATTATATCTATATTTTATAAAAAAAATTAAAAAGCATGCAAATATGACTTATAAATCTCAATATATCATTAAAACATTACAAACAAGTCTAGATTACAAAATAGCAAGGGTTTATCAACTTCAAGCCCTATTTCGAACATTTTTGAGGTAGATTCAGGTTTTGAGGTCTTCTACAAAGTTATATATCTATGTCTTATATTTCATTTAAAACTTGAATTACCTCAATCCAACATCTATAAAATGAGTTATTCAATTTACGTTGAAACTGGTTCACATGAATCCTAAGCAAAACTCCATTTTTTCACTTTCTAAAGCATAAATCATCATTTTTTTCTTAACATAACACAACAATAGTTATTTCCATCATCAATCACAAATCAAATATAACATATAAATCCACTTAAATCAAATAAATATATAGATTAGAGAAGAAAACTCCCAAACCTCTTTAGCAAGCCCTAATTCTTCTTTTAAGCTTCTTCTTCTTCTTCTTCTTCTTCTTCTTGACCTTTTCTAGATTCTTCAACTAAATAAATTATCAATATATATTAATATCCAAATCCCCACTATTATTTCTGCTTCTCATGCTTTATAACAAATAAATAACTAAACTTGAGCTAAAATTTCTTAAAAACTCACCTTAATGAAGCTAGAATTTACAAACCATTAGCTAGATGAAATATATGAGTAAGAGTAAGAAGAAGAAAGGAGAAATGGCCAGAATTTTCTTGGACATAAGGAGGTTGGCTAACATATAAAAGAGAGTAAAATTTTCCTCTCTTTTCTTACCTTTTCTTCATTTCTCTAGAACTACTTTGTGTCTCTTTCTTAAAGGCTCATTCTTTGAAAACCTCAATTTGAATTTTAATCCCTTTGACCAACACAATTTGCTATGTGTAAAGCTCTATTAAAGAAAGGCAACTGAAGTATTAAGGATTTTGATCAGTGGTTACCAAACTAGCATCTCGTGGTGACTTTTTCTCCCTAAAAAACTTAGCCAATGTATTGGATAACTCCTAACATACTTATCATTCCTGATAGTCTTCTTTTCATCTATCTTGCCTAACATTTGGCACTGATCTTAAAGAATCTAACTGGTGGCTATATTCTACTTGGCATGATTAGAAGTATTTACAATATGCTGATCCTATCTCCACTTCGTGTGTTTATAGCTTAAGATCCTTTATTTGCCACCCTAAATGGGTAATTTAGATGCTTATTCTTGTCCAAGTTATGTAAGGATGACATATGAATCATGACCCACTGCACTAAATAGCTTGGGGAACTGTAGGTTATAGTAAGAAATCATTCCCCTTTAAAAGTAGTCTTTTATCATCTGTATTGCATTAGGCTCTATGATTTTCCACATCATCTGATTTTGAAATAGTGGAGAAGTTCCTTACCACATGAAGTATTGTTGCTACCACCATATCTCTTTTTGATGTAACTAGAAATGGTGAAGGGTGATTCTGAGGAATAGAATGTGTTCACTAATGTGGACCTCCCTCTAGAGGGACATGATTCAAAAATCCCTTTGTACATCAGAGCTAAAATAAATGTGAAGCATACTGCATATGTAATGGAAGATGATGGTTCTTCTATTAATGTGTGTCCCTTTATAGTAATAAAAGCTTATGACATCAACAAGACCATGCTTATCAAGTCTCGACTTACTATAACAGCTTATGACAATTCCAATAGGTAGGCTTTGGACATTTTCAAGGAAGTAATGAAGACAAGGCCTATTGAGATTGAGGTAGAGTTTGCAGTGTTATAAATGCCAGGTAATTTCTCCTTATTATTAGGGCAACCTTAGTTCCACAAGCTGGGAGGTTCCTTTTACCCTACACCAGATAGTTTGAATCCCTCATAATGGTATGGTCACTATTAAGACAACAAGGGATAATTCAGTTTCCACCTTTACCATAGTTAATTAGCCATTTAATTGGTTTTACATAGCAAAAATTGGTATTAAGGGATAAGAAGTGGATTTTGCAAGTCCTCAAGCTATTAACATGCTGAAAAATATGGATTATCTATAAGACATTGGAATATGAAATAGTTCTTTAGGGGTCTCTACTCCAATTATTCCAGTAGGCCAAAGAGATAGGAAAGGTTTAGGTTATTGTGACAATAATACTAGGAAGAAGTTTGATCTGCAGCTAGGGAAAGTTCCTCATATCTCAAAAAATTTTTATGATATAGGGATGCCGAGCCTATGGTGGTACAAGGAAAGATTGTCCCTAGATTCAAAATTTTTTTATGATATCTTTGACTAGTTAACTAGATCCATCAAACATGTACTAGGATTTTAGGATAAAGAAGTTATGGCCAAGCTTATTGATTTAGATCTAGGTTATTATGAGGAGGTGCTAACACCAGAGTCATTGGAGACTGGAGCTAAGGGAAAGGAGAGGATTGAGTGTAAGGTGGTGGTGCTAGAAAAAGACATGTCATCTAAAGAAGGAAAATCTTCCACTGCTACATCAACTATCCCTGGCTTGGAAGATTATTCTTTTGCTGATGTGATTTATATTCCTGAATTATTTTGTTATGATGTACTTTTTACTTCTCAAGTTAATAAGATGAATAACTTTGCTTATTTGTGTGATGTTTCTTTAATTGTATCATGCATTACATTAATCAGGACACATTCATATTTGACATTAATTCCACAAAAATGACCCAATCTAATATCGAAACCTAAGATAAACCTAAGGAAATCTTGATTGAATCTAACATAACTCCTGACGAAAGGATAAAATTCGAGAGAATATTGAAAAAAATATGAAAAGTTGTTTGTCTGGACCTATGAAGAAATGCCCAAGATTAACAAAGACATTGCAAAACATGCCATTCCAACATATCTGGATAGTAAACCAGTAAAGCAGAAGCTTTAAAGACTCAGGCCAGAATGGGCAAAAATGGTGAAAGAAGAAGTGAAGAGATAGATTGAAGCCAAGTTTCTAGTTGAGGTCCAGCATCCTACTTGGATACTCAATGTCATCCATGTTTCTAAGAAGGATAGGAAGTATGAATATGTGTAAACTATCGAGATTTAAACAAAGCTTGCTCAAAAGATTAATTTTTAGTCCCACATATAGATTTGTTGGTAGATAATGCAGCAAAGTGCATGATGTATAGCTTTATTGATGGATATACAGGGTATAATTAGATTTTTTGAACAAAATAATAGATAGGGTAAAAATAGCCTTCAGTACCAAATGGTGAACTTATGTCTACAAAGTTATGCCATTTTGATTAAAAGACCATGGGAGCTACTTATCATTAAATGGCTACCAAGATCTTTGGTGACTTGATCCATAAAGAAGTAGAGGTATACATCGATGATATGATGATTAAGTTAGACATTTAAGAAGGACACTTTGAAGCCTTAGAGAAATTTTTCCAGCAAATCGACAAGTGTAATCTTCACCTCAATTCGAAGAAATGTGTATTTAGGGTGACCTTTAGTAAGCTATTAGGACATGTGGTCAGTCAAAAAGGGATCAAGGTTGATCCAAATAAGGTGAAAGCCATTTAGAAAATGCTAGTATCGAGGAAGGAAAAAGTGATTAAAGGTTTATTAGGGTTGATTCAGTACATCAGTTGGTTTATTGCAAAGCTTACCTTCATATGTGAGACGATCTTTAAGCCCCTGAGAAAGCATCAGTTGATTAAGGGGAACAATGATTGTTAAAAGGCCTTTGATACCATCAAGGAATACTTTCTACACTTTAATTCCTTTAGCCGCCCAAGCCATCAAAGCCTTTAATTTTGTATATAGTAGTGGAACAAGGTTCGGTAGGAGAATGTTAGCCCAAGAAGATGAGTCCAAGGTCAAATTCGTCGTGTATTACTTGAGCAAAAAGTTTCTGCCATATAAGGTCAAGTATACAGATGTGAAAAATATTTTTTTAGCAGTGATATAGGCCTCAAAGAAATTAAGACACTACTTATATTCTTGCAAGATCCAGATGGTAGCTAAGCATAACCCACTTAGATACCTCCAATCAGTACTATCCTTATTGAGGAAAATGGGAAGATAATTGTTGCTCTTACAAGAATTTGAGGTGGAGTATATATCCAAGAAAATGATCAAAGGAAGGGAGGTCACATAGTTCCTTGTCGATCACCTAATAGAAGGAGACCAAGTCGAATATGAATTCCTAGATGAAAGTATTGGTGATATCATGACCCAGAGTTGGTAGATGTACTTTAATATGGCTACAAACAATAGGGTAGCTAGGGTAGGAGTCATCCTTATTATGCCCGATAGCGAAAAACTTCCTTTGGCCAAGAAATTAGGATTTAAGCTAACTAACAATTAACTCAAGTACGAAGCTTGCATATATGGGATGGAGGCCTTGGTTGCACAAGCCACAAAGACTGTTGAGGTGTTTGGGGATTCATCCTTGGTAATCTATCAAGCCAAAGGAGAATGGTCTATCGGAGAAAAAACTCTAGTGTGTAAAGACCCAATCATGACCCTAAGAGGATTATTGCTAATTAATGAGGATTACTATTAATTACGGTAAAATTTAATTATGTTGCAATTATCAAGGTTAATTCCAAGAGAGGTATTTTTGTAATTTCAGCATGTATGTAATTGAAGATGGGTAAGTTGAAATTTTAAGAAAGTATGTAATTAGAATTAAATTAAAAGTCCTGGGGTTAAAGTGTAAGGAATAAAAATTTAGAAGATTAAAGTGTATAAGGGTAATTTGGGAATTTCTCTTAGTGAGATATTAATCCCACTCTAGCAATTGGGGAATGCTGGATTGACATTTGAGGGAGATCTCTCTCTCTCTCTCGCTTTCTCTGTAATCTAAGGAAACTAGGGTTTCGATGTTTGGTTTCATAAAGGAAAAGAGAGGAACCATGGGTAGTAGAGCTGGATCAAGATGATTGAAGGGAGATTTGAAGCTTCAATGTCAGGTATGGGAATTAGGGTTACTGTAATGTTCATATGATTAATTTTAGGAGTCTTTCCTCCTCTTTATGTGTATGGGTTCCCTTGAGAATGTATAGGCTAAATCTATAGATTTAGGTGAGTGCTGCATAATCTAAAACTTAAATGATCACATAAGTAAGAGGGGAAGTAAGATCTGGGTTTTAAATTTATGTTTTGCATGATCGAGATTCTGCATTTTCTTCGTTCCTTCTCACACGCAGCCACGAGTGTTTTTCTCCTTGAAAACACACAGCCACGTATGTTTTTCTTCTACCCTATGCGTGGCCACGTGTGGTTTTCTTCTCCCCCATGCATGGCCACGTGAAGTTCCTTTTCTTCTTGCACACAGCCATGTCTATATTTCTTCTTCCCTATGCGTGGCCATGTGTGGACTTCTTCTTCCCCATGCATGGCCACGTGATGATATTCTTGTACTCACACACGACCATGCATTGATTTTTCCTTGAGGATGCATGGCCACGTGATGATGCTTTTCCTCTTACACACGGCCACGCATGTGTTTCTCTTTGGAAACACACGACCACTCACTCTTTCTTCATGAAAAATGCGTGGTCACTCACCATGTTTCTCCTTGATGTGCACTGCCAAGTGATGTTTCTCTGCTCCTTGCACACGGCCACTCACTCTTTCTCTTGGAAATGCACAACCAATTACCCTTGTCCTTGCTATACATGGCCAAGCATAACATATTATTTTCTTATTGTATGGCCACATGTGCTTCTTGTACACATACTCCTAAACAATATTCACTCATAATCATAAGTTTGGCAATATCTTAAAGTTATTAAAAGAGTTACATGAGCAGGATGAATAGAGTAGTCGTGAATGTGAGGATGATGATTGCTAACCAAGTAATGGTTAATATGTAAGTTAAATGCTGATGGATTAATAGATTATGAAAGCCGATATTCCAGGTTAAAGTCTATAAAGGTATAATTTAGAAAAGCAAGACCATAAGATGAAGTACTATCGAAAGATAAATGAAATGAAGATTATGGTAAGAGAAAGTAAACTGAACTAAGTTGTAAGTAATCTAAGCCACCAATATGTTATATTAGAGTGGTCCATAAATGGAAGAACCTCTATGCATGTATATAAAGAATTTAAAAGTAAAATATTGCAACCACTATATTATAGTATGGGGTACCCGTGAGAACCAATTTTAAAAGGGCTTGAATGAGGTAATGCTTATACGAAGTAAGTAGGGTTCGGTGCATAATAAGCACATAACTAAGGACAATAAGAAGTAAAATAATGGCTCTAAATTGTATATGTTATTTAATGTATCCTATGAAATTGGTATCGGTGAGAACTCAAACAAAGCAACTGGCGTTGTCCCAGTAGTACATATATACATATACCCATGTTTCTTTACAATGGCAAGAGATTACCATGTTATGATCTAGTAACATTAAAAAGATAGTTATAATGTGCTTGACTAAATTAAAAGAGATGGAATATTTATTGGCACTCAAAGATGGAGCTATAGAAATGGATTAAGTTTTAAGTCATACCATGAATCAATTATTAGCCTGGACATAACGAAACATACATACTTAGTTACCCTATACCCTATAGGGGTAAACATAGGATGAAATAATCTTACATAACTTACCAGGGTATAATACGTTATATGATGAAAGAGTATTTGTAAGATGAATAAAACAAGTATGAACTGGTTAGGAAAGATGTCTTGTTGTTCATGATCTAATAGACTATAAAAGTGAACTAAAGAGTTAATTAAGAACAAGTGTTGACTTTCAGAAGGAAATAACTGTTCATCTTATTATATTGATCCTAAGATGTTATTCAAGTAATTAAGTATCGATATGACTATTTATGATATTTTATGGTAGCTGTTCACGGCAAACGAAAACCAGGTATGTCACTAAGAACCACCCATGAGTCTTGTAAGCTACATTGTACTGTTGATATGAGCATGCTATGATGAGTAGCTTAATTTAATATGTGAACAAGTACGAGTAACGAAATCCTGTATTTTCATAATTTAAACTGCATATATATGTATATGTACATGTGGACATGCACAATGTTAATAATGAAAGATTAAATGTTACTATTAATTTCACAAACCTGTGACCATCATGATATGAATGAAAGAAATTCGATACAACAATATGATCATATGATAGCATCCATGTGTATTGAAGCCTAAAGCTCAATGTTTGAAGTATGATATGAATGATATGCATCCTTTTATGAAAAGTGGCTTTAAGCCAAATGATGTGCTAAGTAAAGAAGGATATGTTAAATTAAAGATGTTCTTAAGTGTTTAAGCCTGTGGGTCTTAGTTTAGTTGTGGATTAGACAAGCATGCCTAGAGGGATACAGTCCCAGCTGCCATAGTTGACCCCGTTTGGGTCTTGTTCCTTAATGAAACCATCGTTTGACCCCACTTTGGTCCATATTTATTCCTTGCTAGAACCATTGCTTGACCCCGTTTGGGACCATTATTTGATATCTTCGGATATCAATAGTTTGATACCTTCGGGTATCCATTGCTTCTATTATCCAGCTTTTGAAATAGTTCTTAGGTAGGCTATTAAAGATGATAAATGTACACAAGATAAAGTAAAACGTGCATTAATTGCCTCACTTATGTAATGTAAGCATGATGAATGGCCTATTATATTGCTTATCATTATTTCTTTGGCTATAAACAATTTCAATAATTAAAGATTAAGAAAGAGTTTGAAATTAAGGAATTCATGTATTGATTGTTTTGCTTATATAATGGGAGCATGATGTGGCCTATTATATTTCTTTATCATAATTCCTTTATCTATAAATTGTTGCTATGAAAGTAAATTATTGGAATGTATACCCATGAGCTTTACTTTGCCATGCTATGATGGAATGCATGCAATGTTGTAATAAGAACTAGTTGTGCTACAACATGCCCCATTGAGTTTCATATGTTTTGATAATCATAAAATCTATATAGATGACAATCAGACCTTCCCGAGTACCCAGGATATGTAATTTCATTCTCTATATAATTACATGCAAGATCGGTTAGACACTACATATAAATGTTACAAATACTTGTGCATAAAAATGATTCAGACATAAGCAAAGGCCAGTGTAAGATGTAATGTGATTTTGTGTGACATTTAGTCACCACGATAAGTTAACGTTAAGAAATATATGAATATGAATAGAGGTTATAAACTATAAATGTATTCTATAATTATGATTGCATGATATATGAGAATTGTACCATTAATAACTACGATATCTAGCCTCTTGATAAAAAGGATTATAAGATGTATATACAGGTTAGCACGCACATATGCGTAATGATAACATTGACCTAACTAAGGGTAACGTATTATATATATTGGTGTTGTAAGATGTTTAAGTTACCATGTTAAGTTAATATTAAGGAACGTATATGCATGAATTCTGAAGTCGTAGTAAAAAAAAAAAGATAAGTATGAAGCAAGCTAGTCATGAAGAAAGAGAAGATGTAAGTCAATGTTAGTTAATTGACAAGCTTTCATTAAAAAGAATTTATAGAATGCTCTAGACATAAGTAAATATGGTATTCTTAATAAGTTTGCATACTTCCCCAATATGTTCTTGGTGAAATGATTGATACAATAGACTCAAGTGTTAATCTGTATTTTAAAGAAAGTTTGTATACATTTTGATGATTTATGGTCAAAAGTTAGCTATATAGTTTTTGTTCCCCACTAAGCTTTATAGCTTAGCACTAGTTTGTTATCTGTGCAGGTTTCAAGACAAGTTTCAGAGGATCAGGCAAATTGTAGTTGCCTTGGGGATTTCAGGATACTTGAAGGCCATTTATGTTGTGATTATTTATCTATAAGTATGATTTATTTATTTTGTGGCATGTAATTATGGCTTGTCTTATTATTATTATTGCCTACTCCTTAATAGTTTGATGATGATGATGATTGATGATTATCCATGGTTAAGGAATTAGGTTGTTACAGTTAGTGGTATCAGAGCCCAAGTTGAGTCTTTTTTGGGCAATAAGGAATTAAGGAATTGTTTTGGAAGATTAAGATGATGTTGGTCTAGACCATGGTGTTATTGTTAACGGCATACATTTTGATGATCATGCTAGGTATTTGACCTATGATTTTATATATATTAGACCATTAGCAAGATTTTGGCAGAGATTGCGAGATGATATCTAAGGAATTATAAATATCTCTTGCCTCCTGGTATTAGAAGTGCTTAAATGCCTTAATGTTATAAGATTGAGGTATAGCATAAGATTGATTGTAAGTATGTATAGATTATATATTAAGATGTTTGAAACAAAGTTTATATAAATAGAAGAGAACTTGATTTCTGGCATAGATGAATATGCAAGATGTTAAGGCTCTAAAGATACTTAAGATAAGAAATACAAAGAACATAAGAATATCTAAAAATTGGAGACAGATACATATGATTATAGATGATGAGTTCAGTATGTATATAAAGAATGCTTATGTTTATAGTTGCTTATAGCTAAAGCACAATTAAGAATTTCTTGCAATAAAGATAAAGATTACCAGTTTTGAATTTCGAGGACGAAATTCTTTTAAGGAGCAGTGATTTGTAAGGACCCAATCATGACCCTAAGAGGATTATTGCTAATTAATGAGGATTACCATTAATTACGGTAAAATTTGATTATGTTGCAATTATTGAGGTTAATTCTAAGAGAGGTATTTTGGTAATTTCAGCATGTATGTAATTGAAGATGGGTAAATTAAAATTTTAAGAAAGTATATAATTGGAATTAAATTAAAAGTCATGGGGTTAAAGTGTAAGGAATGGAGATTTAGAAGATTAAAGTGTATAAGGGTAATTTGGGAATTTCTCTTAGTGAGATATTAATCCCACTTTAGCAATTAGGGAATGCTGGATTGGCATTTGAGGGAGATCTCTCTCTCTCTCTCTATAATCTAAGGAAACTAGGGTCTTGATGTTTGGCTTCATGAAGGAAAAGAGAGGAACCACGGGTAGTAGAGCTGGATCAAGATGATTGAAGGGAGATTTGAAGCTTTAATGTCAGGTATGGGAATTAGGATTACTGTAATGTTCATATGATTAATTTTTGGAGTCTTTCCTCCTCTTTATGTGTATGGGTTCCCTTGAGAATGTATAAGCTAAATCTGTAGATTTAGATGAGTGCTGCATGATCTAAAACTTAAATGATCACATAAGTAAGAGGGGAAGTGAGATATGGGTTTTAAATTTATGTTTTGCATTATCAGGATTCTGCATTTTCTTCGTTCCTTCTCACACGCAGCCACAGGTGTTTTTCTCCTTGAAAACACATGGCCACGCATGTTTTTCTTCTTCCTTATGCGTGGCCACATGTGGTTTTCTTCTCCCCCATGCATGGCCACGTGAAGTTCCTTTTCTTTTTACACACAGCCACGTCTATATTTCTTCTTCCCTATGTGTGGCCACGTGTGGACTTCTTCTTCCCCATGCATGGCCACGTGATGATATTCTTCTACTCACACACGACCACGTATTGATTTGTCCTTAAGGATGCAAGGCCACATGATGATGCTATTCCTCTTACACATGGCCACGCATGCTTTTCTGTTTGGAAACACACGGCCACTCATTCTTTCTTCATGAAAAATGCATGGTCACTCACCATATTTCTCCTTGATGTGCACTTCCAAGTGATGTTTCTCTTCTCCTTGCACACGACCACTTACTCTTTCTCTTGGAAATGCATAACCAATTACCCTTATCCTTGCTATACATAGCCAAGCATAACCTATTGTTTTCTTATTGTATGGCCATATGTGCTTCTTGTACACATACTCCTAAACAATATTCACCCATAATCATAAGTTTGGTAATATCTTAAAGTTATTAAAAGAGTTACATAAGCAGGATGAATAAAGTAGTCGTGAATGTGAGGATGATGATTGCTCATTAAGTAATGGTTAATATGTAAGTTAAATGCTGATGGATTAATAGATTATGAAAGTTGATATTCCAGGTTAAAGTCTATAAAGGTATAATTTAGAAAAGCAAGACCATAAAATGAAATACTTTCTAAAGATAGATGAAATGAAGATTATGGTAAGAGAAAGTAAAATGAACTAAGTTGTAAGTAATATAAGCCACCAATATGCTATATTAGAGTGGTCCATAAATGGAATAACCTCTATGCATGTATATAAAGAATTTAAAAGTAAATTATTGCAACCACTATATTATAGTATGGGGTACCCTTGAGAACTAATTTTAAAGGGGCTTAAATGAGGTAATGCTTATACAAAGTAAGTCACTAGAATAGGGTTCGGTGTATAATAAGTACATAACTAAGGACAATAAGAAGTAACCTAATGGCTCTAAATTGTATATGTTATTTAATGTATCCTATGAAATTGGTATCGGTGAGAACTCAAACTAAGCAACTGGCTTTGTCCCAGCACTACATATATACATATGCCCATGTTTCTTTACAATGGCAAGAGATTACCATGTTGTGATCTAGTAACATTTAGAAGATAGTTATAATGTGCTTGACTAAATTAAAAGAGATGGAATATTTATTGGCACTCAAAGATGCAACGTTGTAATAAGAACTAGTTATGCTATAACATACCCCATTGAGTCTCATATATTTTGATAATCATGGAATCTATATAGATGACAATTGGACCTTCCCGAGTACCCAGGATATGTAATGTCATTCTTTATATAATTGCATCCAAGATCAGTTAGACACTACATATAGATGTTACACATACTTGTACATAACAATAATTCAGACATAAGCAAAGGCCAGTGTAAGATGTAATGTGATGTTGTGTAACATTTAGTCGCCACGATAAGTTAACGTTAAGATATATATGAATATGAACAGAGGTTATAAACTATAAATGTATTCTATAATTGTGATTGCATGATATATGAGAATTGTACCATTAATAACTATGATGTCTAGCCTCTTGATAAAAAGGATTATAAGATGTATATGCAGGTTTGCATGCACATATGCATAATGATAACATTGACCTAACTACGGGTAACGTATTATATATATTGGTACTGTAAGAGGTTTAAGTTACCATGTTAAGTTAATATTAAGGAACGTATATGCATGAATTCTGAAGCCCTAGTAAAAAAAAGTATAAAGTAAGCTAGTCATAAGGAAAGAGAAGATGTAAGTCGATGTTAGTTAATTGAGAAGCTTTCATTAAAAAGAATTTATAGAATGCTCTAGACATAAGTAAATATGGTATTCTTAATAAGTTTGCGTACTTCCCCAAATGTTCTTGGTGAAATGACTGATATAATAGACTCAAGTGTTAATCTATAATTTAAAGAAAGTTTGTATACATTTTGATGATTTATGGTCAGAAGTTAGCTATATAGTTTTTATTCCCCACTAAGCTTTATAGCTTAGCACGAGTTTGTTATTCGTGCAGGTTTCAAGACAAGTTTTAGAGGATCAGGCAAATTGCAGTTGCCTTGGGGATTTCAGGATACTTGAAGGCCATTAATGTTGTGATTATTTATCTATAAGTATGATTTATTTATTTTGTGGTATGTAATTATGGCCTGTCTTATTATTATTATTGCCTACTCCTTAATAGGTTGATGATGATGATGATTGATGATTATGCATGGTTAAGGAATTAGGGTGTTACATAGTGCCTTATGTAGAGTACCTGAGGAGTTTAAGTGGTTGGTTTGAGCATACACCTTTTGCCATGTGTAGTGAGATGAAATTCAATTAGCAGATGCTTTGGCAACCTTGGCGTCTATTTGGGAAATCTAAAGGGGCTATGTTGTGACCAATGATAGTCCTAAACTCACCTGAATCATACTTTAAAAGTGAACAACTCATGAGCATAGATGGGTCTGATGGCAAATCTTAGTACTATGACTTCTAAAATTATTTGGAAACTCCCAAATTCCCTAAAAAAGTGACAAAGAAAGATCAAAAGATACTTCACAAATTGTTTGGCTATTTTATCAGTGTAGACAAAATCCTATACAAAAGGTAAGCTGATTGCATCCAGTTAAGGTGGTTGGATGAGAGAGAGGTAATGAAAGTTATAAAAGAAACTCATATGGGGGTATACAGAGCCCATATGAATGGATTAACTTTGGCCAAGAAAATCATGTAACAAGGGTTCTTCTGGCAAACCATGGACGCTGATTGGTCCAAATATGTAAAGAAGTGCCATCGATGCCATTAGTATCTTGATTTAAGTCATTTGTCCATTTCAAAATTGTGCAACCTGTCTTTCCCTTTTCAGCTTGGGGAATAGACATCATTGGAGAAATCCACCCGATAGCTTCTAACGATCATAGATATATTGTAATCACCATCAATTACTTCATAAAATGGGTAGAAATGAAATCCTTCAAAAGATTAGAGGCACAACAAATGGCTCAATTTATTGAGAGAAATCTAGTTTATAGGTATAGGGTACCTCATCATATAGTATCGGATAATAGGGTTTAGTTTTACGTAGGAACCAGATGCGTGCTATAGAAATACAAAATCTATCATCATAAGTTATCATCTTGCCGCCCTCAGGTGAACTAGGCAGTTAAAGCTGCTAATAAGAATTTGAAAAAGATCTTATCCAAGATTGTAAAGATATATAAAAATTGGCTTGAAAAGTTACCATTCACCCTCTAGGATTATAGAACCACCATCAGAACTTCCACGAAAAACACTCAATTTTCTTTAGTATATGGCTTGAAAGTGGTATTGTTGGTAAAGATTGAATTACAATCTCTATGGGTTGTGCAAAAATCCAAGCTGCCAGAGCCAAAATAGTCAAAACATAGAATGACATAGCTGAACCTGTTGGATAAGAATCGGATGAGAGCTTATTACCATAATCATCTATACCAAAAAAATATTAGATCGATCCTTTGCAAGAAATGTCAAGGGCCATCATTTAAAAGAAGGGGATTTGGTATTTAAATAGATTAGACCCAATTTACCTAATTATAAAGGAAAGTTCATACTAAATAGTGAAGGCCCCTTTATCTTAAAGGAATCGGATTTTAAAGGAGTGGCTATCTTCATGGACAGTGATAGGAATGAATTCAAAAAGTCGATTAACATCGATAAAACTGAAAAGGTTCCATACCTAAAAAAAAGAGATCAATAAAAAAATTAAAAATAAATAAATGCCCTACAAGTTGAAAATAAAAAAAAGGTGGCCTTGCTAAAATTGGGTACCTTGTTAAGGCAAAAATTGAAAATGGTGCTTAGGCAAAAATTAAAGACTAAGAGAAAATAGCCAATTAAGAAAACCCATAAGGACTGATTGGTGACAGGAGTACAATGCACTCAAAATGTCATCACCTGAGATTACATAAAGATTGTGCTTTGTATTAATTGTCATATTGTGATTATTATCATTGCAACATTGTGATCATGTGAACATGCACTAATAATCTAAGTTATGCACTATGGTTAACATGAACAAAAAAAAGTCTTATTTATTTATAGCAAACAAATAATAGCAACAACATTAAAACATCAACCATTGTAAGCAAGCAGACATAGCAACAACATAAAAGCACCAAACCCTGCAAGCAAGCTAACAAAGAAGAAAAAAAAAAGCATTTGTTCAAGTAGCTATCACTGTGATATAATTACATGCCCAAAAAAATAATGAAAACAATAACAGTAGTCAATCTGTGCCCAATAAAAAGCCCGTCAGTTGACACCACCTCCACTAGGGCCTTCTCTACTCGGGTGCCTCAGAAGGAATGCTCTAGTATCAGGTACCTCCGGACCCATAAGCGATACCCCACACTAGTTTAAAAATCATAAATGCTTACTGGTGAAATGTTAGTCATCACATGAAAATGCCTCCATAGGTAATGATATTCTCTGACAAATGTATCAGATAGATCCCCTCCCCTAATATTTAGGCGTGCACACACTATCTCCCACCCGAGGCTAAACTATGGGGAACAGTAGGATGTAATGCAAAAGGTTACCTAGTGAAGACCACAAAAAAGCACACACCCAAAGCTGGGGATACATGAAGCTTACCCTTCACTTTGCCATTGAGCTCAGCTACATAATGCCTTCTTTTATAGAGCCAATCCAATACCATTGCATGCGTACGCTAAAGAACCTTAAGGAGTATGCATCCATGATGTAGGGAGAAGGTTCAGCTAACATTCTAATTTTCTCCTACAACCAAATCTGAACAAAAAAAGTAGAAGAAAAGAAAAGGAAAAATAATTAAAAAAATAAGGAAAAAATAATATAAAAGCCACTAGAACGGTTTGGGGTCTGTCTCAAGCAAAAATATGGTACAGGGCTATGTGAAAATCTATAAAAAATATATATATCTAGCAAAGAAAAGCTAGTGTGAAAAACTACAAGAGGCATACTACCTTAGAATAAATGATTACAGATACCTAAGTATAAGTGGACTGCTAGTAAATAGAGTAGTGGGGTCAGCATGCACCGCATCCAACCCAAGCAGGGTCTTCACTAGAATAAGTGGAAATAGGGTGAGACCTTCACGAATGCCATTGATGACATCAAATAATCAATAGTTCTCTAAAGTACCAGCCTCTTTAGTAATTCACAGACAATGGTCCATGCACATAAAAGAAGTAGCACCGATAGCATAGGTCTCACTACTGTTGAAGTAATATAAATTGTCAACTAGCACATTGAGCACCACAGGCTCAAAAGGTTCAATAAGGACCCTGACATCAAAGTGGCTAATCCCGAGGGCACGAATGGAATCTCGCGGATAGTTAGGCACACAATTAGGCATGCAAGGAAGGATGCCCAAATAAAAAGGAACATTCAAGATCATAGCGAACTCTTCATGAAGAGTGCAAATTTTCTCATTATTAAAGCAAAACATGTGAAAGCCAGGATCCCAGTAGCATGTCAAAGTTGCTAATAGCTATGCATCTAGTTTGACTCTCTGGAGGAACCTCAAGTTAGAGTAAGGGGGCAGAATAAGGTTATCCCAAGTAGAGTAGTCATCTAATAATAAAGCAAGGCACTCAAAAAAGGGAGTCATACTGACTAAAGTGTGGTACTAAGCAACATAATTGAAAATATAAATGTGGGAGACAGATATAGATGAAGAAATTTCAAGTAGGGAGAAAAGGCCAGTTGAAAATCCAAAACTTCTATTTGAATGTCAACCTATACGGCCATACATTCAGTGTGCACGTCCGTACATTGATCCCTATTACCACCTAGTGAAAATGAAAAGTATAAAATAGCCTTAAATGTCATACACCTCATTCCACATCATTTCATAAGTTGATGCATGCTTTCAGCATAAATTTTACAGGTTTTAATCAACAATTCACAATTCAAGCTAGGCTCAAAATTCAAGATTTTGATAGTTGCCAACATTTCAAATGATTCAGGTAGTACGTATTATATATGTGCACAAAGAACAGTAACACCGAAAATGGTAGCAGAATGTAAAATAATTTAAAAAAGAATAAATAAATAAATAATAAAAATTAAAAAGAAAAAACAAAGAAAAAGGAAGATGTGTATAGTAAATAAAATGGCCAATTTAGGTATGGGTATATAATGAACATGTTAGTAAAAAAGAAAACTTTGTTAATAATACACTAATGCAAAAATAATTTCTTATAATTAAATTGTAAATAAAATAATTTCTACTTGATTGAGTTAATAAATTTGGGTACTATAAATATTTAAAGTTATTTTGGGAAAAAAATCAGGGTCAACTTGCATGAGTTTGGGTCAAAAACCATGCAAAATCACTATTTATATAGCATTTTACATGCATAGGAATGTTTTGTATTCAAAACTTTTCAAATTTGGATTTTTATACCTTACATGCCCTCACAGTCTTAGCATATAGCTTTGCACAAGAGAGAATAGATGTACACTCTTATGCATACCCGTGCATTCCCTCAAACTTAAATGTTGTCAATTTCTTTCTTTCTTTATTTTCTCTTTCTTTCTTTCTTCCTTCTTCTTCTTCTTTATCTATTTCAAGTGGTTGACTCTCAATTTTTCACTCTTTCCTCACTTTAGAAGAAATATTTAATAATTCTAATCTGATACACTACTGGGTTTTCACATTACGCACATTTAGACACCAATTTCAAAAGTTTTTGCCAAGTTTTACTTCTTAAGTGAAAAAGGTACGTTTACAATTTTCTAGCTTCTTTTTATGATTGGAAAGGGTCTAAAATAATGCAAAATGGGTAGTATGAATTGCTGTAAGTATATGTGATGAACTGTTAATGTTGGTTTTTTTATTTCATGTGAAGAAATTAAGTATGCATGGTTAAGGTGTTGCATTTTTTGATTTATTTGGTTATAACGCATAATGTTACTTAGCGTAGTTGACTTATTTGCATGGCAAGATTATATATATGGGCAATGGGTGCATTTTGTATAAAGATAAAAGTTAGAAGAAAATAAATAATATGAGCATGATAATGAATATATGTGTGAAATAGGATGTGTACATAGAGCAGTATTACCATAATCAAACAAAACAAATAATAATAATAATAATAATAATAATAATAATAATAATAATAATAATAATAAGTATCATAGGTAAGAAAAATAAATAATAAATATGTATATAAGGTTAGAAGGTAAGAATTAGTTATTGTTATTATATGTAACCCAACGATGTAAAGTATATAGCAAATGTTGAATAGTATAAGATATGTATGGTGTTTTCTTTCTATTTATGTAACAATGAATGAGTAAGTAAGAATTGATATGGTAATGATAATAGAACATATGTATAACGTGTAAATGGTGATAAAAGTAGAAAAAATTGTAGAAGTGGTACGAAATGGTAAGCATCACTTGTTCTAAGGAAAAACATTCTTTTGTTTCCTTTAAAAAGAAATGCGTGCATTGATGGCAATCATTTATGCATGAATACGAATAATAGTTACAAATTAACCATAATAATACATGCATGCAAATAATAATATAAGGGTTTTTAATGACTTGACTTAGTCATTATACATACATTGCTTTTTATAAGAATTTTGGCATGATTGTTAGATATTCGATGGTGGGTTAGGAGAAATGAGATGTTGATTAGCTATTATAGCTTTGTGGACAAGTTTTGTGTAGGATTTGGTCTATTTTTTCTAAGCCGTTATGCTGCCAAAATTTAGGCACAAAATGCTATGATATCTTAAGGATATCTTCAAATGATGCATTATGACTAACTCTAAAATTTAAATTATGTATGATATGGATTCTAAGTACCCCATATGGATGACACCTAAGCAAGGTGCCCGCTATCAAAGTTTAGGAGAAACTCGTATGTTACCAAGTCGGTTTATGTCTAGAGGATTGTTGGGTCACCTTGGGTTTTTAGAAGAGGATGACGACCTATCGTATAAGAGAGATGGATACACTTTTATGCAGGGGCCTATCGAATCTATCTACAAATGACCAAATAGTTCTTAGCCACATTTTGATACTTGGGAAATCAGAGGCCAGACGATGTGGATAGAGTCATTACCTATTGCATCCAGGGTCAACAAGTATCCATGTCGCATAGGCATTTTGCTTTGATCCTAGGGTTACCTATAGAAGAAGGTGTGATCACACCTGAGAGATTTACTTCAGCAGAGATGTGGGTAGTCATTGCATGACTAGGGATCCCATATTTGAGAAGGACAACGAAGTCTATGATATTACGATCTCAGTTGCTATTTTACTTACACAAGATCCTTTTTTGTTCCTACTTGGGGCGAATAGGTAATCCCAATTCCATTTTGGTAGTAGAGACTTATAACTTATGAGTTATGGTGAGCAGTAGGTAGATAGACTTGACCTATGCCATATTGGGACACATACGGGTGACACATCATAGCCCAGGTGATGCTGGAATCATTGAAGGTTTGGTCACTAGGTTACTCCTATCTGAGGGAATGCTAGAGGCTTATATGGGGTCGTCTGTTGGAGAGGGCATATATTTGGATAGAGAGGTAGAATATGACATATGCATGGCTATATAGGATGATGTCGCTCCCAATAGGATCAGGTTGATGACTTTAGAGGAGATGGATACGGCTTTCCATCTGGGTAGGGAGATACCAGTGTATGAGCCATAGCTACCATATCCTGAGTAGGATCCGGATAATTACCAACAGATAGAGGATGTCTTAGCACCAGGATTCAAAAAAGAGGAGGTCCCTTGCATAGACTATTTTGTAGAAGAGGCCTGCCTGAAGCCAGTTATGCCATATGCCATGTAAAGTTTTCCAACCTTCTAATAGAAGCTGCCTACTAGGGACTATGGCAATCCTAGTGCATCGTCATCATTAGCATCACTTCCACCTTAGCTAGCAGCCCTATGGGATGCTATATTATAAGGGATTTAGGGTTTGGCTATAACCCAAACTGCCATGGCTATATAGACATACAGGCGATACGGCAGGAGTAAACTCGATAGCATGAGGCGTATATAAAAAGATTCAATGACTTTGAAGCTCTTCAATGGTTGTTTACAGCTGACTTGGCCAGGATAAAGATTGGGGTCCAGAATATGGATAAAAGCATGGAAAAGGACACAAAGCTCATTACGGCATTAGAGACTACACTCCTCACCGCCAGCGAGATAGTCAAGGGAGCTTAGGATGAGATGGAGAAGCGGATCAACAAGCTTGAAATCGATCTCAAAGCATACATGATGGGCATAGATGGGACAATTATAAGTCATTTGATGGCATAAAAGATTGAGATTGTAGGTATTCAAGGAGAGATAGACCACCTTACAGGTTATATCAATGAGTTCCTCCATCCTGTCATTGTTTAGACTCCGAATCCCATACAATTAAGTCCATCCATATCTCAAGCATCAAGCCCACCATTTTACAGATATCATTCTCATTCTCCACCAGAGGGCCCTACTGATTATAGCTTGCATTTAGACCCTGTGACTTTAGGAAGCCGATGACATATGTACTTACATTTTATATGCATGGCACACAGTTCTTATACTTTCGTATATTGGGATATTTACTTGTGGTGATATTGCTTTACGATTTTTGTGGATTGGTTATTAGATTTTTTATGGTTATTCTTTTAAACCCATCTTGGAATTATTGCTTAACATGATTGATAAAAATTACTGTTAGCATATTGCATCAAGTTACAGGGTGATATTACTTGTTTCTAATAGGTTAATCACAATTTTGAAATGATACAATTACAGGATAAAGGAATTAAGTAATAATGAAAGCATAAATAGGCACTATGTTCTACAAAATTCACACACCATGTTGCAAAAATTATTATTTCTATTATTATTATAAATTATTATCTCGTTAAACCACATAGGGGGCAACAAGCTCCAATCTAACTTTCCAACACTGTAAATACAGGGCAAGTAGAATTTAACTGGCCGTACAGCATTGACCAATACAACCTCACTAACGTCACCTACGATGGCACTACTTCCATTGTAGGGGGTAAGTGGTCACAATTAGAGTTAATTAACTCTAGATCCAAGCCACCCTATAATTAACTCAAGATCTAAGCCACCCCAACAACATACATAAAATTTTTAAAATTAACATAACATTTTTACAAATAAAATTAGGGAATTACAATAGAGTGGGATCGTTTTAAGGTATAGCCACATAGTTGGATCATCTCAAGGTAAAGCCACAGAGTGGGATTTCCTAAAGGTATAGCCATATAGTAGAATTGCCTTAAGGTATAGCCACATTGTGGGATCATCTTCAAATTAAAGTATAGCCATCAAGTGGAATCGCCTCAAGGTATAACCACATAGTGGGATTGCCTCAAGTTATAGCCATATAGTGGAATCACCTTAAGGTATAGCCATAGCATGGAATCACCTTAATGTATAGGCACAAAGTGAAATCACCTCAAGGTATAGCTACAGAGTGAGATTACCTTCAAATTTGGGTATAGCCACATAGTGGAATCACCTCAAGGTATAGCCACAAAGTGGGATTCCCTTTAAATCAAGGTATAACCATATAGTGAAATCACCTCAAAGTATAGCCACAAAGTGGAATCACCTCAAGGTATAACCATAGAGTGGGATTGCTTTCAGGTCGAGGTATAGATGCAGAAGTGGAATTGCCACCGAACTAGGGAATGCACCACAAGCTGGCATCAATCACCAATCAATCATTCTTAAAAAGCAAGTTGGGAGATTTCCTTCTCAGCTAAGCATCTCTCTCCCATACTCTGAACTTTGGCTTATCTAGACTTGTACATGTACTAATCTTCCCAAAGTTGGGGGTAACTATAGACATTGGGTCCTGAGGAGGCTTTTGTCAGGATTACCTAATGAGGAAAATTGCTCCTTTAAAGATAGCAAATCAAATCCTTTTTGTGTTGAAATTTCCCTTCGAAAAACGTTTTAAGGTGTTTATATGCTTGATTTGAACAATCGAGCAAAATAGAGGGTCAAATAATTAGAAATGCCTTTGGTTTAAGGCTTGAAAAGGCAATTTAGGCAAGTCATTAGACTTGTACACTCATGCACAGGGTTTGTACACCCTTGCAAACAAGGTAAATCTCATTATTTAACCCCATGTTAGGATTTTTTCCATTTTTAGCTCTGTACAGCTTTGTAAAGAGAGCATATGACTATACATCATAGGAATCTTGCCTTTTCAGGTAAGTTACCCTAGGTACTTGAGATGCACACCCACACACTCCTATTGGTACGGCTATATAGCCTAAAAGTGGGTGAATTCCCAATAAAGTAGGTGGGCAAGTGGCTAATTTTTTTGGATGTACACCTCGTGCATAGCTCTATGCACAACCGTACATTCACTCATATATATAAGTTTTACCTGATTGCTTTAGAGAGGTTGGAAATTTTTTATTTGAAAGTTGGCATTGCTTTCATTGAAATATCCCATAAGTTCTTAATTGAAAAGTGGTTTTTGGCATTTTGTTCTTCACACTTTTCAACTGTTTTTATTTGTTTCAACACAATAAGGGTCCATGAATCCGACATTCAATAGTCTAATCAAGTAAGTACATTAAAGGTAATATGAAAGCCTTTCTCATTATTTTTGGCTTATCATAAAATTATGGTCATTATTTTGATTTGTACACATCTTTTCTATAGTCACTTCTGCTAGATTTAGGTTGTGAAATCCTTTTTAAAGGTATATTGCAGTGTGATAGAAATCATTAGGACATTCCTTTTAAATTCAACTCTATCCATTTTAGGTCAGTTTCTTTAATAAAAATTTAGTTTAAAATAACCTTTCTTTTATATTTAGTTTTCCTTTTTGTTCCCTTTAGGATCTGTTGATGATAAGGACTTTATTTTAAAAAGACAGAAAACTAATAATTGTTAAGAGAATATGGTTATACATCATGTAATGCACACCCATGCATTACACGATGCATGGCTTAAAATATGTTCCTTGCTTTTTAAGGTAAAAGAGTCAACCATATGTCAACAAGCGTACCTCGGTGCATTTTTTACATTGGTGCTGGACTCTTAATCTTCCTTTTGTTTATTTCAATTTTTTTATGAATATTCTATTTTCATTTTCATTTTTGTTATCACTATTATTTTCGTTGTTATTATTATCATCATCATCATTATCATTATCATCATTATCATTATTGTTCTTGTGAAATAACCCCTTTTGTGAGCATAATTTGGCAAGCACTATAGGTATGTCCACGATCCCTCATGTAAAAGGTTTTTCAACCGTCAATAAAAAATGTCACAAAAACATTTATAGCAAATAATTAGGAGATTTCATTAATAAAATTGAACCAATGTTCGTGTTTATGCTTAGGAAATTTGCACGTAAAGATTCAACTTTTAATAATTAAATGATTTTTTGTATATAATTAAATAACACGAGACATTTCTTAAATAAAACTTGGGCTGGCAAGTCCCTACCTTCAAGCCATCATAATGAAATGCTTCTTTATAATCCACATGCTATACCATGATTTACTGCTTTCTTACATGATTGGGTGCGCTTTTATTTTTATATTTTCTCTAATCTTACATAAACAAAAAGGGATAACATGACTAATCTGAAAGTCATTATGTCACATTTATCAAAGGTAAAAATAAAAGCGGAGTTCCAAACCATCTTTGAGTTTTTGGCCTCACGAGATCAGAACACCCCCTTTTCCAATGTTCTATTGGGTGGCAACTCCTTACCATCAGCCTTGTGGTGCCCAGCTAGATGCCTCCCGATTATTGATTGTTAGCAATAAGATAAGAACACTTTGATTTGTTGTCTCATGTCTTTTGATGCTTAAGAATTGGCAAGTAGAGTTGAGTCTCTTTCCCATTGCAAATGGATCATTATTTAAGGTAAAGGAACCTTAACCTGGTCAGACCCTAAAAGTGGGACTGAATCACTAAAGATCAGAGGTTTCCTTCCTTCTTTAAACCGATAATCCCTTGGTTCTGGGGTAAAGTTGGGGCCCATTAGAGGAGATATTTTGAGAGTGCATCATATAATTGTAGACATTGGATCCTGAGGAGGTTTTTGTTAGGTTACCTAATAAGAAAAATTGCTCCTTTAAAGATAGCGGATCGAGGACAATGAATCCTTTTTATGGTTAAATCCTTCTTTAAAAAAACATTTTAAAGTGTTTTTATGCTTAATTTAAACAACCCAAAGTAATAGAGGGTTAGATAATGAGAAATACATTTGTTTAAGGGCTTAAAAGGCAAGTTAGGAAAGTTCCTAACCTTACACACTCATGCATAGGGGCTTGTACACCCTTGCACATAAAGGAAATCTGATTATTTATCCAAGTTGTTAGGGTTTTCTATTTTTTGCTTTGTATGGCCTTGTAAAGAGAGCATACAGCTGTGCATAATAAGAATCTTGCCTTTTTAGGGAAGTGGCCTCATATACTTAAGATGCATACCCATATACTCCTGGTGGTATAGTTGTACAGTCCAAAAGTAGAAAAAAATCTTTAGAAATAGTCAGTAGATAGTTGACTTATGGGAATGTACACTCCTGAATATCCTTTTATACACCCATGCACATTTCCTTATATAAGGAAGTGGCTGACTACTTTGCAAGGGGTTGGAAAAACTTGAATCTTGATAGTATTGCCTTTGAAAAAGCTTTCAAAAGATTGTAAGTGAAAAAGGTTGCTTTTGGCATTTAGGTCTTTATATTTTTCAATTATTTTTTATTATTTCAACATTAGAAAGGTCCACAAAGCCGACATTTAGCGATCCAATTGAGTAAGTACACTGAAGGTAATGTAAAAAGCCTTTCTCGTTATTTTTTTAGATTATCACAAATTTGGTTGTTATTTTCATTTATACCAAAACTGTTGTATATTAATCTTTGCTAGATTTAGGTTGTGAAGCCCTTTTCAAAGGTATATTGTCATGTGAATAGAAATAATTGGGTTTTTAACTTTAAATTCCATTTTGACCATTTTTAAAGTCAGTTTTTTTTAAGGAAAAACGGGTTTAGAAAATTATCCTGTTGTACTTAACTTTTCCTTTTTCTCCCTTTTGGATCTACTATTAATTGGAACTTTATCTTAATGAGAAAAGAAAACTAACCCTTATTAGGTCATTACGGCCATGCATTGCTTGATGCACATCTGTGCATCATGCGATGTATGGTCCAAATTTTGTTTTCTTGCCATTTTAAAGCAAAAGAGTCAGTTGTTTGTCGTTAAATGCACTTCCTTGCATTTTTCAACATCTGCATTGAATCCCTATTTCTTCTACATTATCTTATTTATACTTTTTTTATTATTATATAGCCATTATTACTATTATTATTATTATTATCATGATTGTCATCACCAATGACTATCCTACAAATATAACCGAGCGAACACTGCAGGTGAGCTCCTGATCTATATTTTTTTCATTATAAAAAGGCTTGTTTTTATTGCTAATGGAAAATGTCACGAAAAATATTTATAATAGAAAATTGGATTTTTCTTTAATAAATACAAACCAATTTCCACATTTCTGCCCAAGAAACTCATGTGTAAAAATTAGCTTTAATAATGTAAAAGATTATTGTATATAATTAAATAATACAGGATATTTCTTAAATAAAACTTTGATTGGCTAGTCTTTATCTTTCACCTATCACAATGAAACACTTCTTTACAATCCACATGTGAGGACCAAAGTCCTCATAAAAAAAAGGGTCATAATAAATTGCCCGATTTGTGGATATCTTTACTAGTTTAATTCTATGTCATGGTTTACTGCTTTCTTATGTGATTGGGTGCATATTTAATTTTTGCTCTAATCTAGTATGAAATGAAAGAGATAACACAATTAATTTGAAGGTTGTTATGTCACATTCATCAAAGGTAAAAATAAGAGCGGAGTTTTGAACCTTCTATGGGTTTTTTGGCCTCACGAGGTCAGAACACCATTTTTCCAATTTTTTTTAGGTGGTGACTTTTTACTATCAGCCTTGTGGTGCCCAACAAGATGCCTCTCGACTTTCGATTGATAGTGATGAGATAGGGACATCTCGGCATGCTATCTTATGCCTTCCAAGGCTTAAGAATTGGCAAGCAGAGTTAAGTCACTTTCCCATCGCGAAGCTACCATCAGTCTAGGTAGGGAACCATAACCTATTTTAAGCCCTAAAAGTGGGATTAAACCGCTAAAGGTCAGAGGTTTTCTCACTCGAGCTCGATGATCCCTGGGTTTCGAGGTGAATTTTGGGCCTTTGAAAACAAAGCATACGTCACACGTGCACTAAGGATGTAAAGGCGTGTAAAGCATAAAAGTCCAAAATTTGAAAAGTGTTATACATAAAATGTTCCTATGCATGCAAAATGCTATGTGAATAGCATTTTTTGCATGATTCTTAACCCAATCTCATGCAAAATAACCCCAATTTTTCAAAAATAACTTTTAAAAAATTTACAATTCCTCAATTTATTGGTCTAACTAAGTAAAATCATTTCACATACAACTGATTTACAAGAAACTATTTCTGTACCGAAGTAATATTCACAAAATATCCTCTATTATTACCATGTTAATCATGTATATATGTCTATTATTGTTTATCATTACATGTTTTATCATGCATATATTTTTTTAATTAACTATTATTACATTTTGCTATCATTTTTTTAGTGTTTGCATTCTCATTCACGTGTGTAAAATATACTTTCTAAATCATTTAAGTTATACGATAGAGGATATAACTTCAAAATGTGAGCTGACCTTGAATTGTAAAATTTGAAATGAAACCTGCAAAAGCAATTGTGCTAGAAGCATGTAAGGCTTTGTTAAATTATGTAGGATGTGGTATATAACCAAAGCCATTTTTTACAGTTCATTTTCACCATGTGGTAACTGGGGCTAATGTATGGTTGTACACTTAGAATGTATGGTCATACAGGCTGAGTTATAAATAGGGACTCCAAAATTTTAGCTGGCCTTTACTTCCCCACTTACACTTCCCTCGTTTCCTTTCTATCTTTTATATTTTTCCCTTTTATTGTGTTGCTTTGGATTACACTGTGCCAATATGACTCCTTTTTTTGAGTGCCTCATCTTGTTTTTAGATGACTATTTTACCTGGGATAACCCCATCTTATCCTTTTATTCCAACTTAAGGTTTCTTTGCAAGGTAGAGCTAGACGAACATTTACTGGTGGCTTTAACATGCTACTAAGACCCCTATTTTCATATGTTTCACTTCAATAATGTGGAAATTTGTCCCGTTCATGAAGAATTTGCTACCATTTTAAGTGTCCCTTTCTGCCCAGGTACCTTTCCATATATGCCTAATTGTGTCCAAAATTATCCATGTGAGGCTATTCTTCCTTTAGGGATCCGCTCTTCCTATGTCAGGATTTTTGCTGAGCCTTCTGAATCTATAGTTCTCAATTTGTTATTTTACAATTTATACTATTTCAATGGCAATGAGACTTAAGATGTAGGTGCCACCCGATTCATATGTTTGGCCTATTATCTATGCATCACCAGTCAGGCTAGCATCTTAGGAGACTATCGATTGTTTGATGTTTTCAATGGTATTCACAAAGGACTAACCTATTCCTACTGATCCTAGTACAGACTCTACTTAGATTAGATGTTGTGAATGCTAATCCTACCACTCTATTCACTAGCAGCCCTTTATTGCTCCAGGTGCCTGTAGTCATTTATTTTAAGGTAGCGCGCCTCTTGTAGGTTTTCACACTAGCATTTTTTTATAGGACATACATCTTTTGCAAATTTTCACATGACCCTATGCCTAATGTTTTCCTGAAATGGACACCAAATTGTTCCAGTGGCTTTTGCATTTATTTTTCACATTATTTAATTTTTCTCTTTTTTCTTTTCTTTTTAGATCTAGTTGTAGGAAAAACTTAAGATGTTGGCCGAGCCTACTCCTCGTTCATGGATGTATACTCCTGGAGATTTTTTTTTATGCACGAATCCATTAGTATTGGATCAGCTCCTTAAGCTCTGCAATGGAATGGATGGTAAGTTTTATATGCCCATGGAACCGCATTAAGTACGTGACTTATGATGGGAACTCTAGGTGCATTCTCCTTTTTGGTCTTCACTGAGCTACCTTCTGCATCACTACATGTTATACCAGACAATTTTTGCCTCAAGTAAGAGATATTGCATGCAAGCTTGAATTTAAGAGGAGGGGATCTTACTGATAACTTTGTCATGGGCTACCACTACATCTAAAGGCATTTACCCATGAGGAACAACATTTCACTGATGAGCATCTATGATTTTGAGATTAATATGGAGTACCATTCATGAGTTATGGAGGCTCTCGACATAAGAGCATTTCTACTGAGGTGCCCGAGTAGAGGAGGTCTCAGCTAGGGTGGTACTGACTAATGAGCTTTTTTGTGCAAGAGTTGGTTACTACTGCTTTCTTTGTTCTTTTTCTTGGCATTTAATATATTGTAGTGATGGCTCTTTTGTTGACATGCATGTATAATTGGTGCTTTCATCTTGTTATCATGTTCGGTGTTGTCATTGTGTTTTCATTATTTTGTTTTGTGTTGTTGTTAGTTTTTTCTTTATAAATGAATAATATATTTACTTTCATTTTAACTGCAATGCATAATTAGATTATTCATGCATGCTCATACGATCACAGCTTGTAATGTTGATAATCATGATATGACAATTAATACAACACAACCTTCATTTAACCTTGGATAGTGACACCTTAAATGCATCAAACTCATATTGCCAATCAGCCTTTGTGGGTTTTCTCGATTGGCTATTCTCTCTTAGCCCTTTATTTTTGGCCCTTTTTCTCAATTTTTCCTCAACAGGGTACCTAATTTTAGCAAGGTTATCTTTTTTTCAATTTTTAACCTGTAGGTTATCATTTTCATTTCATTCTTTTAAATTAATAAATTTATTTTTTATTGTTTTTATTTATATCCATGGAACCTTTTTAACCTGTCAATGTTAATTAGCTTCTTAAATTCATTCCCATTACTATCTGTGAGGATAGTCGTTCCTTTAGAAAGTAATTACTTCATAATAAAGGGGCCTTCCCAATTTGATTTGAATTCCCTCTGTAGTTAGGCAAGCTAGGTCTCATCTGCTTAAATACTAAATCCTCTTCTTTTAATTATAGCCTTTAACCTTTTTTCCAAAAGATCGGCCTAATCTTTTCTGATATAACTGATTGTGGTAATAAGCTCTCATATAGCTTTCATCTAGCAAGTTCAATTGTGCCATCCTATGTTTTACCCATTCTATCTCTAGCAACTTGGCCTCTAATACAACCCTTAGTGATTGAAGTTCAATCTCTACTGGCAGCATCGCTTTTAAGTCATGCATAAAGGAGAAAAAAATGGCCTCCATGGAAGTTCGAACACTGTTTTTGTACCTCTATAATGCAAATGGTAGCTTTTTAGCCCATTCCTTGTACGTTTGCACAGTTATGGATAGGATCTTCTTCAAATTCTCACTAGCAGCTTCAATTGCTCATTTGCCTAAGGATAGTAAGATGATGACTTATGATGATGGATTCTATATTTTCGCAATATGTGTCTAATTTTTGCCTAAAACTAAACCCCATTATATGATACTATGTAATGAAATACCCCATACCTACAAATTATATTTCTCTTAATGAACTGAGCCATCTCTCATGCCCCTAGGCTTTTAAAAGACTCAATTTCTACTCATTTTGTGAAGTAGTCGATGGCGACCATAATTTATCTATGACAGTTAGATGCCATCGGGTGGATTTCTCCGATGATATCTATCCCCCAAACCAAAAAGGGCCACATTGAGGATAGATTGCATAACTCCAAAATAGGGAGATGACTCAAATCAACACATTATTAACACTGATGGAACATTTTCACATATTTCGAGCAGTCAGCATCTATGGTTAGCCAAAAGAATCCTATCAGATGAATTTCTTGGCTAGTGTTAATCAATTTATATAGGCCCTGCATACCCCTGGATGAATTTCTTTCATGATTTTCTTTGCTTCTCTTTCATCCAAACACTTTAATTGGATACCATCGACTTATCTCTTATATAGGATCCCATCTACGCTAATGAACTGACTAGCCAACTTTCAAATTATCTTTTGATCCTTCTCCATTACTTCTTCAGGGAATTTGGAATTTTCTAAATAATTATGGATATCATGATACCATGGCATGCCATCGAACTCATCTAAACTCATAAGCTATTCATTCTTAAAGCATGGTCTGGCTCAGATTATGATTATTACTGGCCTCATAACTATCCTTTCAGGATTATCCCATATAGATACCAAGGTTGCCAAAGCATTTGCCATATGATTCTCATCTCGTGGCATATAGTGAAAGCTATATGTCTTGAACTGGCCACTTAATCTCCTCAGATATTCTAGATAGGGTACTACTCTCTCCTCTCTGATGGCCCATTCTCCCTTTGCTTGGTGAATTACTAAGGATGAATCTTTGAACACCTCAACAATCTTTGTCCTTAACGTGACCAAGGCCTTCAGCCCATATACGCAGGCTTTATACTTAGCTTTATTATTAGTCACCTTAAATCCTAGTTTCTTAGCCAATGGGAGTTTTTCACCATCAGGTATGATGAGGATGACTCCTACCTTAGCTCTCTTATTTTTGGTAGCCCCATCAAAGTACATTTACCAACCTTAAACCATTATGGGATCAACACTTTCATTTGGGAATTCATACTCAACTTGGTCGCCTTTCAACGGGTGATCGGCGAGAAATTCTTCAACTACCCTCTCCTTAATCATTTTCCTAGTTGTATATTCCACCTCAAATTCGTGTAAAAGCAACAGCCACCTCCCTTTTTTCCCCAGTAGGGATGGTGCTGACTGGAGGTATCTGAGCATGTTATGCTTAGTTCCTGTTTTGATCTTGTAAAAATGAAAATAGTGTCTTAATTTCTTTTAGGCCTATATTACTACTAGATGAATCTTTTCTATATTTGTATACTTTTCCTCATATGGCAAAAACATTTTTATCAAGTAGTACATAGCAAATTTGGCTTTGGTATCATCCTTTTAGGCTAATATGGCTCCCACTGAACCCTATTCCACTGTTATATATAGGATCAATGTGTAACACCCTAATTCCTTAACCATGGATTATCATCAATCATCATCAATCAAGATCAGGCATAAATACTAATAGTAATAATAATAACACAGGCCCTGATTACATGCCATAAATAAATAAACTTATGGATAAATAATCATAACATAAAAGGGCCTTCAATCATCCTAAAAACCTCAAGGCAACCGCATTTGCCCGATCCTCTAAAGTTCTCTTGAAACCTACACAGATAAACAAACTCGTGCTAAGCTATAAAGCTTAGTAGGGAAACAAAATCTTTGGATAAACTCTTACGATATTCTTCATCAAACCAAATACAATTATCATAATAACATAAAATAACACATAAGGTTACAATTATTTATCATGCCATACTAAGCATTCCGAGGAGCATTCAACCTTAACCATTGATGTCATCCTTGCTAAAATCGAAAGCATTATATAATCTTAGCTTATCCCAGAAACTTGTTAATTAACGAACATTTTTAATACTCTCTTATTTATTAGAACAATTCATGCATCTTATAATTCTTATATTCTAGAATACTGATATTATCATTATATTCTTATAACCTTCAACTCAATACCGTTAACCAATTTGGTTACCTAACATGTGCATTTATTGCTTATTCATATCCAAAAGAATGTGCTCATGTTATATAACGTTGCAATAGATATTTCTAGGCATGCTTACATTACATATATTACAAACTTATCATTTTGTTCGGGTTTTTGATGCATGTCTTCCTTAATGCTATGTTATCATTACACTTTAAACATCATACAGATTCATATCATATCATGCTTTGCACTTTGATTTATGTTAGAATTATACATAAACACATACATAAATAAATGTTCATATTCATACTCACAAATTTGCATGCCATTCCAAGGAATAGGTATTACATCTCATTATTAACTGACAAAGTCTTCCTACCACATGCAAACATTTTCTAATTTTCCCATACATGAATATTATTATACATGTCATAGTTCATGTAACGTTTAATTCAATATTGTAAGCTTGTGGTCTATGTGGCCCAATTATTCACCATGGAACCGACTCACACTGGTACTCACATGGTGACCTTTCTCATCATTGATGTAAGACGTCACAATCAAGTACTACATAACATGACATTTCATTTCATAGAAGTAGTTTATAGCTAACTAAAATTTAGAATAAAGCAATAGAATAAATCACTATCATGATTCCAATACATATAAGTGAGGCGATCGATACATATATTAATTTATTTCTTGAACCATTTACATCTTTAATAGCTTGCCTAAGTACTAGTTTGAAGGGTGGATAACGAGAGCAATGGATACCCGAAGGTATCAAACTATGGATATCCGAAGATATCAAACAATGGACCCAAATGGGGTAAAGCAATGGTTCCAGTAAGGAACAAACTATGGATCCAAACGGGGGTCAAACGATGGTTCCATTAAGGAACAAGACCCAAATGGGGTCAACATATAGCAACTGCGACTGCATCCCTATAGGTATGCCTATCTAATCTACAACTGAACTAAGACCCGTAGGCTTAACTTTTTAATACATCTCTTAATTTAACATATTCTTCTTTACTTAGCACATCATTTGGCTTAAAGCCACTTTTCATAAAAGAATGCATATCATTCTTTTCATACATCAATGCTGAGCTTTAGGGTCTATTACATATGGACGCTGTCATATGATCGTATGCTTGCGTCAATTTCTTTCGTTCATATCATAATAGTTACATGTTTATGCAACAATAACAACACATCATCTTTCATGGTTAGCATTACGCGTACCCACATGCACTCGTACATATATGTGCAGTTTAAACATGGCAATACATGATTTCATTACTCATACTTGTTCGCATATTAAATCAAGCTACTTTTCATAGCATGCTCGAATCAATTATACCACATATACTTAAATAACTCAAGAATAGTTCTCAAGGAAGTACCTTGTTATTGCTTGCCGTGAGTAGTTTCCCTATTCCAATAATTAATCACATTAAACATAATCATATATAGCAGCACTCAAGCATTCATGATTCATATGGTAGAATAACTATGTTCTCATATGGCTTAAGGTCAACACTTCTTCATCAATAGCCTCTTTAGCTCACTTTTATATTCTATTATATCATAGGCAATAGATTATTTACCTTAATGTTCTCGCATATATCATGATCATCTTATTTGTACTTTCTATTTTATAACATTATTTTCTATCACTCAAACATATGAGTACGATCCTTTACATCAAAGTTCACCATCAATTCCCATTATGACTTGAAGTATAATTAAGCTTCTATAGTTTTATAATATCCCTTAAAAACATTCCTTTTCTTTTAACTTAGGCATATTACATACCTTATACCCATATAAAATACATTAATTAGCATGTATATTTACAGTTACTAGATTACATGCAACATTACAACTATCTTTTTATCAACTAGACTAAATCATATTATTCCCATGCCATTGAAAAGGATTACCAAAGTATAGTATCTAGGTAGAACCATTCGCTTTGGTCGAGCGTATACTTTATACTATACTATAAAGGGCATATCAATTACAATACTCTTATGATTCTTATATTTCCTTTTACTCTTCATAGTTTCATGCCATTATGCACTAAAACACATTTTAGCAGCCTAATTATTTTAGCATTATCATATGTAAGTCTTCCTAATTAGAGTTCAAGTGGACTCCAATTCATATCTTTATAGGATTATTGTTTTAAAGCCTTTCAATCTAATCTGTGTATAACAAGGTGTGTGTATATATATATATATATACTTTCATTTTAAGCGATCATGCTTTATTCATTTGTAGGTGACTTTGGATGAATTACAACTTAAATCAATCTTCATCCTATTATAATAGCTTTTATGTCTTTTAATTTCTATAATAATTCATGCTATATTCATGTTTTTCTGAATCATATCTTTATAACTTTAGCATTAGAACAAACTTTCATAATCTATTACTCCCTTAGTAATCAAGTAACATATCCATCTCCATTTAATAATTATTTACTATCACTCAAACTGATTATTAATCCAATTATCTCAATTCTTGCTCTCGTAAGGATCTTATGAACCACATAATATTGTGTTCAATATCTCATTACATGGCTTAAATCTTGGGGTGAGCATATACTCAAATGAATGAAAGAGTATATATATAAAGTATGGCTGGTCAAACATTTCATACAAAGAAGGGAGGGTTGGCCATGTATTTTCGGAGATAAAAGGCATAATTGGCCATGTACAAGGGGAAAATAGACATCACGTGGCCGTGGGGGAGAGGAAGGTAAGCATCACATGGCCACGATTTTCCAAAAAGAGAACCCATGTGTGGTCGTGTGTGGAAAGAAAGCATTCCATATGTGGCCACGTGCTTTGAAGAAGAAACACATAAAAGACACACACATGGCTGTGTATCCTCAAGGCAAAATAGTGTGTGGCCATGCAAGAGAGGAAGCAAACATGCGTGGCCATACATCCTCAAAGGGGCAATCAAGGCATGGCCGTGTGTTCCCTAGAGGAAACACACACATGGCCGTGCATTCTCAAAGACAAATAAGGCGTGGCCATGCAGAGGAAAGAAGAAAAGCACGAGTGGCCACGCATGGAGGAGAAGAAAAACACAAGTGGCAACGCGTGAGGAAGATACCCAGAAACCATAAATCGCGATTATGCAGACATACATTTAAATCACAAAAATCACCTTCCCACCTACTTAAATGATCATTTAAGTTTTTAAATCATACCATACTCATCAAAGCTTACTAGATTAATCCTTTAAAAACTCTTCAAGAAGGACACCTACTAGAGAAGAGTGGAAAACCCTAGATCATTCACCTGAACAGTACCAAAACTTAACTCCTGTACCTGGCTTTTGAAGCTTTAAATCTTCCTTCCTCTAACTTCTTCACTCATTATTTCTTCTTCTCTTTTCACTTGATTTGTCTGCTTCTTTCTCCATTCCTTCATGATGTATAAACAGCAAACCCTAATCTCATCTTCTCCAAATCGTAACCAGAGAAAGAAAGAGAGAGAGCTATCTCCCTCAAAATCCAACCCACACTCCAAATCCCCAAGGGTTCCTTCTTCAAGAAGCTAAATACATGAGTTAGTGGGGTAAATATCTCCTTAGGGAAATTACCACTATACCCTTACATACAATTAAACCCCCATCATTCAAATTTCTTCCAAATTAACCCCAAGACTTTCTAATTCACTTCAATTATATCCTTGTCTTTAATTATAATTTAACTTAACTCATACGCTTACATGCTAAAATTACCAAAATACCTCTCTTGGAATTTAACCTCGATAATTGCAAAATAATCAAATTTTACCGCAATTAATGGTAATCCTTATTAATTAGAAATAATCCTCTTAAGGTCATGATTTGGTCATTACAAAATGACTTTGATGGCTTGGGTAGCTGGAGAACTAAAGGATGTAGTAAGTATTCCTTGATGGTGTTAAAGGTCCTCTAATAATTGTTGTTCCACTTAACTGGCTGATCCATTTTTAGAAGCTTGAAGATCAGCTCACATATGAAGGCGAGCTTAGCAATGAACCAACTAATGTACTGAATCTATCCTAAAAACCCTCTTATCTCTTTTTCCATCATCAACACTAGCATTTCCTGAATGGATTTCACCTTATCTAGATCCATCTCTATCCTTTTTTGTCTGACTATATGCCCTAGCAGTTTACCTAAGGTTATGCCAAACACACACTTCTTCGGATGGAGGCAGAGATTGTACTTGTCGATCTGTTAGAAAAACTTCTCTAAAGCCTTAAAATGTCATTTCTTTATATCTAACTTAATCATCATGTCATCAACATACACTTCTACTTCCTTATAGATCAAGTCATCTAGAATCTTGGTAACCATTTGCTGATAGGTAGCTCCTGATTTTTAAGTCCAAATGGCATAACTTTGTATGCATAAGTTTCCCATTTAGTAATGAAGGTTGTCTTTACCTTGTCTATTATCTTGTTTAAAATTTAATTATACCCCGTATATCCATCAATAAAAATGTAAATGATACATTTTTTTGCACTATCCACAACAAATCTATTTGTGGGAACGAAAAGTCATATTTCAGGCAAGCTTTGTTTAAGTCTCGATAGTCTACACACATTTGCACTTTCCTATATTTCTTAGCAATATGAATAACATTAGCTGGTCCAAGTAGTATAATGGATCTCAACCAAAAACTTTGCTTCAATCTATCTTTTCATTTCTTCTTTCACCTTTTTTGCCCACTCTGGCTTAAGTCTTCAAACCATCTATTTTACTAGCCTACTATCCGGTTATGCTGGAATGGCATATTTTGCAACATCTCTGTCAATCCCTGGGCATGTCTTTATAAGTTAAGGTAAATATTTTTCATATTTTTTCAATATTATCTCAATTTTATCCTCTCTTCAGGAGTTACATAAGATGCAATCAAGATCTCCTTCAAGTTATCTTAGGTGCCGAGATTAAATGGGGTTGTTTTTGTTGAATTAATGTCAAATATGAATATGTCATGATTATGATCATGCATGATGCAATTAGATGAGACATCATACAAATAAGAAAAGTTTTTTATCTTATTAACCTGAGAAGTAAAAGGTGCATCATCACAAAAAAATTTAGGAATATAAATTACATCAGCAAAAGAATCATCTTTTAGATTAGGGAAGATTGATGTAGCAGTGGAAGCCTCTCCATTTTTATGGTATTTTCTTCTCAAGCACCACATCCTTGCACTTGATCTTCTTCTTTCTTTTAGTCTCGGTGGTTAATGACTCTGGCATTAATACCTTTTTAAGGTGACCCAAATCCAAATTAGCAAGCTTGGCCATGACTTATTCATCCCAAAAACCCAGTATAGGCTTGATAGATCCATTTCACAAATCTAAAATATCATAAAAAATGTTGAATCAAGGACAATCTTTCTTTGAATCACCATAAGCTTGGCATCCCCATAACATTTGCATTCTTTGGATGCTGGCAAAAAGCTTTCCAATATATGAGAAATGTTTCTTGGCTAAAAGCTAAGTTGCTTTTTAGAATCATTCTCACAATAGCTCAAACCTTTCCTGTCTCTCTGGCCTATCGGAGCAATAAGTACAGAGATCATTTAAAACTCTTTCCCAATCTAGCACCTAGCAGAAAACTCATTTTCTTCATTATGTTAATAGCCTGAGGACTCACAAAATCTATTTTTTTCTTCCTCAACACAAACCTCGACTATGTGTAACCCATTAAATGGCTGATTAGCTATACTTAAAGTGGAAACAGAATTCTCCCTTACTGCCTTGATCGTGACCATACCCCCTTTATGAGGAATTTGAACCATCAGATGCAGGGTGAAAGAAACCCTTCCCAAATTTTGGAACCAAGGTCGCTTCAGCAACAATGAGAAATTAGTCGGTATTTGTAACATTGCAAACTTTTTCTTAGCCTCAGTAGGCCTTATCTTCACTACTGCCCTAAAAGTGCTAACAGCTTGCCTCTTAAAGTTGTTATAAGCTGTTATAGTGAGTTCAGACATAGTGAGCATGGTCTTATCAATGCCATAAGCTACCATTACTATAATAGGATACACATCGATTAAGGAACCATCATCCACCATTACACACATAGTGTGTTTACCATTCACTTCAGCCCTAATTTACAAAGGGCGGTTATACTTGCATCCTTCAAGAGAGAGGTCTGTATTAGTGAACATAATCTTTTCCTCAGAATCTAATTTCACTATTTCTAACAATTAGGAAAGAGATATGGTTGTAGAAAATATTGAATCATATAAAGCCTCCACCAACTTCTACCTATAGGAAGGGGACTGCCTTAACAAATCCAAGATCGAAATCTGAGTTGGTGTCTTTTTAAGCTGCTTCAAAACTAGGTTATCCTCTGTGGCTCTCTCTTCTATGAGCATAATTGGTTCCTATAGCCTTTTAACCTCGATTATGACTCTACCACTCCTAATGATGGCCTGAACCATCTTTCCATCTATCACTTCTTTCTCATCTTCATCGGTTTCCCATAGGTCCTTCAGCTCCTCTTTAACCTTAACTGAGCCTACTTTACTAACTGTATCCCATATATCAACTAGCTAGATCAATTTCTCTACTTTAGCTGACCCTTTTATACTTGTATCTAAATCGTTATTGCTTTCTCGAGCCTTGTGAGTGATAGCTAAATAGTCATTACCATATAAATCTTTAAAAACACACCATTTTGGCAATCAAGATCCTATCATAAACATTGACGAAGGTCTAGAATTGTAAGCTTTTTTTCTTTTTGGCTCTCTTTTCCAAATCAAAAATCTATTAAGAATCAATTAGGTCTTGGATATAGTCATTCAAAGTATGATAGTAATCAGTCTCATGCCTTCTGTGCTGATGGAAAGCACAGTACCAATCAGACCTATGTCCTGGCTGCCCCTAACTTCTTACATGTTTAGGTGGCATAGGCTATAACTTTCCTTCCTTTATCAAATGGCCAAGGCACTAGGATAATGACTTGCCTAACTTAAAGTAATGCCATTGGTTGACCCCTATTGCTAACACTTCAGCAATTCTTCCACTATTACTTCTATTACCACTACTGTTATTAATATTCTTATCGAAACCTAAACCTTTGAATCCTCGCTTATTCCTAGTGTAACCTCCACTATTTAAACTTATAGAATAAGCTTTCTTTGCCAAGTATTTTCTTTCTGCTTTAATGGCTATCTCTTTCAAGGATTCCTTCAATCCTTTCATCTTTAGACACTTACTAGCATTCCTAATAAATAAATGAATTTGATCCTACGTATCATGCTTTCTTTTCATCTCTATTACTCTGTTCCTCCATTGAGTAAGGTACTCATAGAAGGATTCCTCAGGTTTCTACTATAGCAATTCCAAATCTTTCAAAGTGACCTCTATACATGTACTATAATAATACTGCCTAAAGAACTCTTCTGTCAACCTTTTCCAATATTTCCTGGTCTTCATATCTAAGTTATGATACCAATTAATAATGGGGCCTACAAAACTGAGGCTAAAGAGATCCACATTCTATCTTTTAGTGAGGGCATTTCTTTTTATAAGCAAAACATATTGTTTAATGTAAGCTAAAGGATCAAATGTACCATCAAACTTTAACAGGTTAGGCATCTTGAATTGGCTAGGCAAAGCATCTTCACCATCTAAATCAATATCCTCGAAACTGACTCACTTTCCAACTAACAATATCCTAGTCAAAGCATCCAATTTTTCCTCCATCTTCTTTACAGTAGGATTTTCCTCCTTAGAGATAAGGGTCTTTAACATTTAAGGGGCTCGCAATTCATCCTCCTCATTAATTATAAAGTCACACTCAAGCCAACCTCAAGGCATATCTCTTTCCAATCCTCATGGAACTATATTTTTACCATTTTACTTATGGTAGGGGTGTCACAAAAAATGCTATTGGAATCTTCTAAACAATAGTCAATTCGACTCGAGCAATAGTTGGCATAAAAGGTTGAGCAGCTGAAATCAAGGCCAAACTAGCTATGAGACTAGCAAACATTGACATCATTTTCCTATCAAGTTAATCCATTCTTTTATCAGCATCTTAGGAAATAGAGAAAATAATAGAAATAGTGAGTTTAGGCATGATTTCCTTTTCTGACTGTTCTAAATATCCTTTTGAAAACTTTTCTAAAACACTATCGATACCCAACTCAGATCCTAATTTCGAACTCTATTTTGATACCAATTTTTCTATCTTCTCAAAAAAAATTTCTTAACCAAATGACCATTCGAACCTCAAAATCACCTAGGAAACGATAGCTTTGTTATGGCTACCAAAATGAGGGTTGTCAATATAATCCATTAGCATATGTAGATGAATGATCGTGAGATGTAACATCGATAACCACACATAAGAATTCTCTCTACCTTAATTCTCCCACAAACGTAGTCAAAGTCCTCTTCCTAGGTGGACTTGATTTATTGGTTAACAGGGCACCCTAATTAATATGTAAGGTTCATGATAAAAATCCAGCAACATAATGCCTTTTGGGAAAAGCACACAAAAAAGTTTTGGTCAATGTGTATTCAACCAACCTAAACAAATCAAAATAGGCTTACTGGGGCAGGGCAGCCTTTGATAAGCGAACATCTAAACTTGTCTAGGTATGCTTAATACACAGAGATCCATATCACAAGTAATGAAAGATTATAACAGACATCCTATTGGAGATTAGTATGTCATTACATGGGTTTTTGGTCCAAGTACTCGATTACAAGGCTATCCAAGCATGATCCCTACTAATGGGTCTAGCTCATCATAAGTATAATGACTAATTAGGTCATCATTTGATATACCAAGAGGTACTAGACTTGGGCTAGTGATTATCCCTAACATTACCTTCGACTAAGTGAACAACAAAGGAGTGCTTCAGGAATGCATCGAGGTTAAAAAACTGGAATGCCTAACTTTTTCTAAGGTTTTAGCATGATTCTAATGTAGTTTTAAAAAAAGATAAAATATCTTCACAAAAAGCCTTTTATGTCATATAAATCAAAAGTGGTTTCAAAGTGAAGTCTCGAATGATAGATGTGTCATAACAACTTTCAAATTAATCATGTTATCCTTTTTTCTTTCATGCAAGATTAGAGCAACTATGAAATTTAAATGTGTACTTAATCAGGTAAGAAAGTGATAGATCATAGCATAGAATAAGCAGTAAAGACATCTATAAATTATGCAGTTCTTTGTAATCTTTTAGGTGAGGACTTTGATCCTTGCATATGGATTATAAAGAAGTATTTCATTATGATAGTTTAAAGATAGGGACATGCCCGTTCAAGTTTTATTTAGGAAATCTCCATGTTATTTAATTATATATAAGAATCATTAACATTATTAAAAGCTAATTTTTACACATGAGTTTCCTAGGAAAAAATGCAAACATTGGTCCAATTTTATTAAAGAAATATCCAAATTTTTACTATAAATATTTTTTTGTGACATTTTCCATTGATGGTAGAAAAAGCCTTTTTATAATAAAAGAATATAGATTAGAAACTTACATGTAGTGCTCACCAGCCACATTTACAAGAGCATAATTGGCAATGACAATAATGACAATAACAGTAATAATAACATTAATGATAAAGAAAGATTAAAAAAAAGGGTAAAAGGAAATAAATAAAAATAATGTAGAAGATAAGAATCTATTGTGTATGTTGGGTATGCATTGATATGCATCGAATGTCATACGATTGACTCTTTTATTAAAAAAAATGAGAAAACCCACTTTGGACTGTACATCACATGATGCATGGGTGTACACTAGGTGATGCACGACCATATTGACCTGGCAGAGTCTAGTTTTCTATCCCTTTTTAAATAAAGTCCTTGTTGATAATAGATCCAAAAGGGAGTAAAAAGGGAATATTAAATAAGAAGAAAAATGACTTGCAAACCAGATTTTTTTTAGAAAACCCAAACAAAATAATAAATAAAAAATTTTACAAGGATGACCTAATAATTCCTACCACACAACAATATACCCTTTAAAAAGGGTTTTACAACCTAAATCTAAGTATAAACCAATATATAATAAAAATATAGTGAATAAATCAAGGAATAAAATGTATAATATTTAAAGTGAGGAATATATAAATTTTATACTGTATAAAATTGGATTGAGGAGAAAATAGTTTTTATATTACCTTTAGTGTACTTACAAGATTAAACTATCGAATTTCGGATTTGTGATGGGGATTTATTTGAACCCTTATTCTCACTAGACTGCATATAGGATGAGTAGGGTATCGTTCCAAGGGGAATGGGGTAAATTTTGTATTTAAACCACAAAGAATAGATAGATAGGTAACGAATAAAATGAAGATTATGTATTTAATTAAATATCTAAACTACTTTGCATATATTAAATCAAATTGGATTAAAGATAACGTAAATGGTGGTATAAATATATATTAGAAACAAGAAATAGTAATTCATCTAAGAATAAGTACAAGTAATTGTATAAATAAAGTGACTGGAGAATTCAGCCAAAATTCTTTAAAGCAACTCTCATTGTCAGTAAAGATGTTTTCATTTAGAGTCTATAAGCACTCTCTTGTCATTATGGAGATAAACAAAAATTATAAAGCTCTATGCCAATTCTTTAACCCCTCAAAATGAATTCCTTATTTCTAAGTGAATTCAATGCTTCAAGTACGTTTATTTGTTTTTCCATCAAAGAATTCCAACTCTCGTTGCTAACAAATTGACTAACATGCCAAATATGGTGGCCAATCATACATAGCAAATCAAAGTACACAAATGGATGTAAATCATACTTCATTCATAATAAGAATAATAAACATGTCTTAAACAAATACTACTGCATATTTATAATGTACAAAAGAAACTAGCCAAATATATAATTGAATTAAAAAAAGACAAGGGAAAGAAACTCATCTCTTGTTCTCTTGACTTTGTTCCTTGTCATCATCTAATAAAAACTAAGTAAAAATGTTTATCCAAAATAAAAAATGTGTATCTTTCAAAAACTAAAAACTAACTGATTTTTTATCCCGTTTTCGGCATCTTGGATCTCTATTTATAGAGAGAATAGCTCTATAATCGTGCCTTTTCCGATTAGGTGTGAAGATGAAAAGCTTCCCTAAAACGTCTTGATGGTTGGCTGAGAGATCGGGTGCAAAAAAATGGCATCATTTGAAAATAGGTGCCTTGTTCGACTCGTGAACTTCCTGCCGAGTCGTGAATTCCATCAGGCCTTCTTCACTCGTGATCTTCGCTCTGACTCGTGAACTGCCAGCCGACTTGTGAGCAAGTCATCTCTGCCTCACTGGTGAGCATCCTCACGTCTCGTGCCATTCTATCCAAGTCGTGAGCCACTTCACGACTCGTGAGCTTCATCCATGAATCTTCACCATTTCATCACTTTACTTCACATTTGCACCAACTTTAACCTAAAAACACAAATAAACATATAAACTAAACATAAACACATAAAATACACATAATATTACATACATAGCTACTTAAACATAAAAAAATACATACTAAAAAGTAGACATTTTACATGGCATCGAATTCCCCCACACTTAAACCTTGCTTGTCCTCAAGCAAGAGAAGAATGAGAAAAATTAATGCCAAGTTAAAACTAAGTTATACTATAAAGCATTGCTCAGTATTCACTTTAAACAAAATTGAAATGAAGTCAAATACTTTAAACACTCAAAATATCAGTAAATCAAATCTTAAGACATATATTCTAAGTTACCAAGTCACCTAAGTTTACTAAACCCAACATCAAGATAATAAAGTCTCAAAACTAACCATGCTCAAGAGAGAATATTGATCATAAAACTTAAGATTCTAAGACTATATATGCCTTTTAGGATAATTTACAAGCACACATACCTTTAAACCAATCTCATGGCATTTTTAGACTGCATCTTTTTTTTTCTTTTAGCATGGGTATTCTTAAAGCTTTATCCTATGTACTTAGAGTAGCAAGAAAATGTAGTATTGGGTGCATTTTACACTCCATAAGTATGAACTTTTAAGTATACATCTTACTTTTATTTTATTTTATTTCATCATTTGTTTTCTTTTTGCTAGCCCTCATCCATTATTGAAAGGTAAAGGTAAGTATTATGGCTATAGTTTCCATGGGCAACAAAAATCCTAAAATCTTAAACTAAATGATCATATTATAACCTTAAAGCATAGTTAGTAAAGAGACTAAATAAGCTAAAATGTTGAAAGAAGTAAAAAAGAGATGACTTTAAAACATAAAACACATGCCAAAAGCCTTGAAAAACTAATCAAATAAGCATAAAAGGCAAATGACTCTTCATAACAACCTATATTATATACAATGTGAGCAATACTTATAATAAAACTTACTAAAAAGTTTAGTCTAAATAAAGAAAATGAGGCACAACCAAACAAACATAACAATGTGAAGCTAAACGTACAACAGACAACATATGCTCCCCCACACTTAGAACACACATTGTCCTCAATGTGAAGAAACAAAACAAAAACAAAAACAAAAGCAAAAAGAAACAACTAAACAAAATAGAGGAAAGAAAACTCCCCTAAAGATCATGGTGAAGGCGGAGGAGAGGGCACCACATAGCCTGCTTGGGCAATAAAGGTATCCACCTTATGCTCAAGGTGGCGTTGACGGCGAACCAAATTTGATGTAACTTGCTCCAAGGATGTGAGTTGATGTTGTATGGTGGACTGGTTTTGCAGTAACTGATTAAACATGGAATGGATAGTATTTGAGGAAGATCTAGCAGTAGGTGAAAGAGCAGCCTCTTTACTAGGAACATCAGCCATAATATCATCATGATGCCCTTGCTCCTCTTGCATTGGCTCATCTGAAGTGCTTTCCACAGTAGCTCCTTGTGGACTTGATGGTCCTGCAAGATCCTTCCACCAAGATTGTGAAAGCGGTGGAATAAATTGAAAGGAATTATTGACAATTTCACCCCGAACAAAAAGATATTTGGAAAAATATAAACATTGAATGACAGAATCATAAGTCCGCAAATCAATAACAAGACCTCTAGTAATAGTGGATATGACATGTCTATGGGTGATAGGAGACTCCGGATGACCAACACATTGCAATAATTGATTGAAAATCCAATAAGACCAATAAACAGATTTTCGAGTATGCACACACCATATCAAAAACAACTCGTGATGAGACACTCTATTAAACTCAGGCTTGTTAAAAACAACAAAAGTTAATATCTTATGCAAAATCCAGTATTTCAAATCGGTAATGAACATTGATTTAGCCTCTCTAGCCCTAAATGGTGTGGTCAATCCAGTCAGAAAATGCCAAAACTCATTTGGTCTATAAACCTTAGGCGGATCACATAATCCATATTGTTTAAAGCCGAAAATGTGATGCATCATAAAATAAGTTAGTGTATAATCAATGCCATTCAACGAAAGTATACTAGCCTAGGATTTTCTGCATTCTCTTTCAAATTAGTATAAAACTCCAAGACCAAATCAGTATAAAATTGTTCATGCATATTAACAAAACGCAATAAGCCACATTGAGATAGCATTTCATTCACTGCATCAAGTAATCTTACTTGTTCAAGGAGATAGTCTGGAAAATACTTACATTGGGAAATTGCCTTATCCTTAAGAGCAAGGAAACTACCTTCATGTATAGATGAAATAGGGAATGGAGCACCAAATTGTGTTGAGAGGCTTTCAGGCTCAGCTGCATCTGCCCCTTGTTGTCCCCTTGAAGTGGAAACATTCTTGGTTCTCACCATAATGGAAAAAAAAAAGAAAGACAAAAAAAAAGAAATGCAAGAACGTAAAAGTGAAAGAAGAAGATGAAGAAGAGAAACACATAGATAGGTGAGTAGTAGAAGAGAAGAGCAAGTAAAAGAAAAGAAATGAAAGACAAAACCAAGTAAGTGCACGAGTGAAGCAAAAAAAATAACTGTGAAAGGAAAGAAAATAGGAACTGCAGTATTTATAGAGAAATTAAGGAGAAAAGTGAAACGGTATGTTTTTTCACAAACCCTAGTTTTGATTTGTAACCGTTCCCCCCTTTTGGTCTAAACTAATTAAGGGCAGTTAATCAAAATTAAAATCGCAAAGAATGAAGAAGTAAAATGATTAAGAATTAAAGAAAGAAAGAAAAATGAATTAAGAAAGAAAAAGAGGTAAAATTCACGACTCGGTAAAATCGAGAGTAGTGAATCACGAGTTGGACAGAACTTCACGACTCGTGAAGAATGAGATTAGTCGACACATGTAAATATGTTCACGAGTCGGACATAAGTTCATGAATCGTGAAAAATTGAATGTTGGCATATGGACAAATATTTACGAGTCGGACAGAACTTCACGACTCGTGAACCTTTCCTTTCTATGTTACTTGTGAAACCCTTCACGAGTCGATCCTGGGATGCACGACTCGGTAAGCTCTTCACGACTCGGTAGGCTGCTGGTTTTGGAGCACTCGTGAACATTTTCACGAGTCGAACCTTACTCATGAATGTTTCCCTGTGCTGTAACTTGTCTGCAAAAATTACTTAACTCGATCAAAAACAGAAGGAAACAAAATAGATATAATATAATAAAAACTATAGTTATAAAATATATAAACAAAAATCGAAAATTAACCATAAAATAAATAAAATCTAAATTAAGAAAACTGAATCCTAAATAATATCATACAGTCCTAGAGCAACTACTACTTTATTTTAATCAATAAAAATTCATTTAAACTGTTCCCCAGCAACGGTGCCAAAATCTGATGGGGATTTATTTGAACCCTTAGTCTCACTGACTGTGTATAGGATGAGTAGTGTATCGTTCCAAAGGGAACGGGGTAAATTTTGTATTGAAACTACAAAGAATAGATGGATAGGTAACGAATAAAATGAAGATTATGTATTTAATTAAATATCTAAACTACTTTCCATATATTAAATCAAATTGGATTAAAGATAACTTAAATGATGGTATAAATATACATTAGAAATAAGAGATAGTAATTCATCTAAGAACAAGTACAAGTAATTGTATAAATAAAGTGACTGGAGAATTCATCCAAGATTCTTTAAAGCAACTCTCGTTATCAGTAAAGATGTTTTCATTTAGAGTCTATAAGCACTCTCGTGCCATTATAGAGATAAACAAAAATTATGAAGCTCTATGCCAATTCTTTAACCCCTCAAAGTGAATTCCTTATCTCTAAGTGAATTCAATGCTTCAAGTACGTTCATTTGTTTTTCCATCAAAGAATTCCAACTCTCGTTGCAAACAAATTGACTAACATGCCAAATATGGTGGTCAATCATACATAGTAAATCAAAGTACACAAATCGATGTAAATCATACTTCATTCATAATAAGAATAATAAACATGTCTTAAACAAATACTACTGCATATTTATAATGTACAAAGGAAACTAGCCAAATATATAATTGAATTAAAAAAAGACAAGGGAAAGAAACTCATCTCTTGTTCTCTTGACTTTGTTCCTTTGTCATCATCTAATAAAAACTAAGTAAAAATGTTTATCCAAAATAAAAAATGTGTATCTCTCAAAAACTAAAAACTAATTGATTTTTTATCCCATTTTCGGCATCTTGGATCTCTATTTATAGAGAGAATAGCTCTATAATCATGCCTCTTCTGATTAGGTGTGAAGATGAAAAGCTAAACTAAAACATCTTGATGGTTGGCTGAGAGATCGGATGCAAAAAGGTGGCATCGTTTGAAAATAGGTGCCTTGTTTGACTCGTGAATTCCATCAGGCCTTCTTCACTCGTGATCTTCCCTCCGAATCGTAAACTGCCAGCCGACTCGTGAACATCCAGCCAACTCGTGAGCAAGTCATCTCTGCCTCACTCGTTAGCATCCTCACGTCTCGTGCCATTCTATCCGAGTCGTGAGCCACTGCACGACTCGTGAGCTTCATCCATGAATCTTCACCATTTCATCACTTCACTTTGCATTCGCACCAACTTTAACCTAAAAACACAAATAAACACATAAACTAAACATAAACACATAAAATACACATAATATTACATACTTAGCTACTTAAACATAAAAAATACATACTAAAAAGTAGACATTTTACATGGCATCAATTTGCAAACCCTTTTTGTGTTGAGATAATCAAAAGCAGTTGAAATTGTAAAAGCTAAATGCTAAAAATCGCCTTTTTACATATAAAAACCTTTTAGAATCTTTATGTAGACACTAGATCCTGAGGTAACTCATGATCAAAGTTACCTGATGAGGAAATGGTTTCTTATAAATAGACAATGAGCAGAGATGCCAAGTTTTTCCTTGAATTTCATGTTTTCAAAATATTTTTTAATCTTTCTTATAGATTTTAAATATTTAAAAATCCTTTTTGAAGTCTTTTCCCTCTTTATCTCTTTCAAATAGTACAAAATGAGAAAATAAAATTTTAAAACTTAGAGCAATCTAGAGTGTTTTGAATTTATCTCAGCCTACAAACCATATAATTAGATGATTTTAAATCCATTTGAATATTAAGAAAAAAATATACAAATTTGATGAAGAAACCTAAACCCATTTCAACCTTCAAGATTCTCAAAACTAGGCATGAACATAGATGACCCAAATATATCCCTGCATCCGAACCATTCTACAGTAATTAGCATATATCTCCCTTTGTAGAGCTCATATTGAGGTTAACCTAATTTTTATAGAAACTGGACTCATTTTCAAATAAATTTCATGAATAGAGCATGATATAATTCTAAACCCATTGTTCCCAATAATCTTTCAAATTCAGAACACCAATTCTATTCCTGAAAATTTCCTAGGAGCAGTTGTTAGTATTTTGGCCATAAATCCTAATATACAAAACCAAATTGGGTGATTTTTGATTCATTGTAAATATAAGACATAGGAAAACAAATGTCTAGAAGACACTTTGCTGAAAAAATGATATCTTTAGGCCTAAAAATAGCAAAATATTTCACATTAGATGTTAATTGGCTGTGAAAAAAATAAGGGTTGAAGTCAAAAGTATGTGGAAACGTCAATGGTCCATAAGTCATTGTGGACTCATGGACCAGGTCCATAGGTGAATCCTATGAGTCACTCCTATAGTGTATTTTACACCTGGGAACATGGAAAAAAAATTGGGGTAAAAAATCTAAGTTTTATACTTATCCAATTTTTTGGAATCTTCTCTCTCCTCCCAACTTCATCTTCTTCCTTTTCTTCTTTTTTTTTCTTCTTTCCTCTCCCATAGAAAATATACATTTTTAACTTCAAAAAATTCTAAAAAATAATATAAAATTGGTAAAAAACCATAAAGCACCGAATGCTTATTATGTGACGGAACAAACACTGAAGGTAATATTTTCAAGTCCTAAAATCCAAAAATTTAAATATTTAGTTTTAATTAATTATCTAAATAAGTTTTTTTAACTTATTGTTTAATTAATTTTGTAGATCTACGTTAATATTTTTAATTTCTTCCTTTAATTAAATTTTGTCAATTAATTGTTAATTAATGGGTATTTTGTTAACTAATTTTGTGATTAATTTATTATTTTACTAATAAATGAATTGTTCTATTTTGTTAGTTTGTAAAATATGTGTTTGTTTAGTTCCATTATTTATTTTTTAATTATATGTTTTATTATTTTAAGTTTTTAATTATTTGGGTTGTTAATTAATGTTTAGTTTCAATATTTACTAATTGAATGTTTTATTAATTTGTTTTTTATCTAATTTTTAGTATGTTATGATAACATTATATTTCTATAATTTTGTTGTTTTACCAATTTTATGTCTATTCATTTACTTGGGTCAAAAGATGGAGTTTCTTGTTTCCTACATGAGGTTTATTTCCAGGTCCTTTAACGAAGTCTAGTTTTTCCCATCTTTAAAAGTCTGAGTCACTCTTTTGGTCCGTGACTCACCATAGCGAATCACTCCCTTAGACCTTGACTTGCTCCCTTGAATCTTGAGTCGTGACTCACTCCCTTGGACCTTGACTCACCTCCTTGGACCTTGACTCACCCCCTTGGATCTTGAGTCGTGACTTACTCCCTTACACCTTAACTCACCCCCTTGGACCTATAGTCGTGACTCACTCCCTTGGACCTTGAACCTTAACTCACCCCCTTGGACTTTGAGTCATGACTCGCCCCCTTGGACCTTGAGTCATGAGTTACACCATTAGACCTTGAGTCGTCACTCACTCCCGTGGACCTTGAGTCGCGACTCACTCCTTTCACCCTCCTACCCCTTTTTTTTCCTTTTGTGCTTTGGCCCAAATCCTCTTTAATTCCCTTATTTTGGCCCCTTTTGTTTCTTTCCTTCACTATTGATCATTTTTACGTGTTTATATATATATTATTTTAGTTGTTTTTACTTTATGTTATCATTTCTTTCATTATTATTTATTTCTCTTATATATATTTATGTATTTATCTAATCATCAATTTAATTACTATTATTATCATTATTACTCTTATTAATGTTGTTTTTTATCCTTATTATTATTATTATTATTATTATTATTATTATTATTATTATTATTATTATTATTATTATTATTATTATTATTATTGCTATTATTATATCCATTTCATGGTCCAATTTAATTATTATATTTCATTATCATGTATTATTTTATTCAATTCATTATTAAATAATTTTCATCATTATTTAATTTAATTCACTATTAACTCATATTATTATTCTCTGTTCTTCTAATGCACATGACCCACTCACGCATTGAGTTGAATTAGAGAAGCGAAGCGGGAGATTAGATTAGGATTTCCTTATTTTCCCCTATTTATTTTCTGGTCTGTATTATTATTTAATATTTTTATTAAATCAATTGTAATAGCTAGTAAAAAAAGTTTTTTTGCACGCTTTAATTAAAAAACAACATTTAAAATATTTCTACTTAATTAATTGCATGTTTCTCATAAAATGGATCAATGTCCTATTTTATTCCAAAAATCACACAAAGAGATTTTATAAATATGTACAAGGAAACCAATGTTTCCCATTTAATTAATAGCCTGATTTATGCATATTTTACTTATATTATTATTCTTCGATTTTTATCTATTGCAATGAATGGATTTTTAAACGATAAATTGCAAGGTCACCAAATAATTTATACTTTAAATAAATCAATTAACACGATTCCTTTCTTTCAAGCCGTATGGGCTCAATGCCCTCTTTTTGTCCAAAATAAACCTTGAAAATTCTGCCCTTTTATGAATATGCATGTGAAGACCAATATCCTCATAAACTCAATTAATTTTTCAATTTATGTATAATTTTATCTTTAAATTTATTATTTTATTCTTTAATGCTTTCAAATGCCATATTTTACTGCTTTCTTATATGCTTGAGTGCACCTTTACTTTTCTAGCATAATAATTCATGTGAGAAAAAAGATAAAGATAAATTAATCTCTAAAACTCATTTATATAACATTAACCAAAGGTATAAATAGGAGTGAAGTTTGAACTATCTTTAGTTTTGGCTTCATGAGTTTAGGACTCATTTCCCAATATTTTATTGGGTGGCAACTCCACGATACCTTCCTTGTGGTGCCTAGTAGATGCCCTTATAGGTTGATCCCCAACAATGAATGGGGATATTCTAAGCCACTGTCTCATACCTTTTTAAGGTCTGAGGCATCATAAATTAGGTTAAATCCCTATTTATTATGAAGCGATCGACCTTCACGAGTTAAATAGACCTTGATCCAATCTTGAGTCATAAAAGCAGGCTTTTAAAAGCAAACTTGATGCCTTATAGGGTTTTATACATGTCACAGCAGTAACTCCATTAGGGTCCATGAGATTTTTCTCTGAAAGTACCTTTGGTCGATTTAATATAAATGAGTTTAGTGATTAAAATATTTTATCTATTTTTGAAAAATTGCATTGCATTCATGCTAGGACCTTAGAATTAAGTTAGGCATCCCCTCTTTAACTCCGGTGCATTCCTAAAGCATGACCTTATGTTCACTCAATATAGGAAAGTGTTAGGGAGGACCACCAACCCAATCCTTATACCTTTTGGCATATCAAATGTTGACCTGATTGATCATCATACTTGTGATGAGCTAGATCTATTGGCAAGAACTATACTTGGATAACCTTAAAGTTGTATTATCGAATTTAAGCCCATGTAATGGCATAGATACTTCTACTAGAAGGCATGCATCGTAATAAATTTCTTGTGATGTGCACTTTTATGTATTGAATAAATTCCAATAAATTTAAATGTTAACCTATTAAGGCTTTCGTGCCTCGATGGGTGCATTTTAGTATATTTAGATTGTTTAAATACACAATCACCAAAATCCATTCATATGTGCTTTTAATAAAAAGAGGTTATGCTGTCGATTTTCCACCATGCATTACATGCATTCATCAGATTCCCTATTAACCCATAAGCTAATACCACCTAGGAAAGAGACCGCACGACCTCCTGTGTGGAAGCAATAAGGTTAGAAGGATTTTCCCTTTTCTTTCATATGTGGTTATTCGTGTTGCATATATATATATATATACATGAATTTCTAATAAATTGTAAATTAACAATAATAATCAATAATATGTGTATGTTTTGTGTGCATAAATTTTTTCCTTGATGTACGTGCATCTCACTTTGTGTATAATTTCTATTTGCAAGAATTGCTACCTAATATGTAAATGAAAATTAAAGCATATAAATCTTGTCTGCATGATTAGGCATGCATCACATTTTACATGCAAACAAAGAATGATAATTAATATAACAATGTAAAACATGTATGTTAATCCTCTTTACCATGAAAATAAGTATATCTTGTTTCTATGCCATGCATTATAATGTATTCATATCCATGCATCACTCATATGCCATGTATCATATGTATGCTTAACATGTCTATGTATCAAGCATCACTCTAACCTTTTGACTTTTCTCAGCCATTTTAGATCATATACCTAGGTGGTTTTGGGGTCCCAATAATCTCTTTGTTAGAAAGCTCCATTCAAAATAGTTGAAAGCAAAATCAAAATCAAAGATAGATCTGAGTTCGTTTGATATCTTTAAGTTAGCTATAAAAACTATAGCCATGGCATATCCATCGTAGATAGAAGCTCTTGATAATCAAGAACTGGGTAGGAAATTGGATGAATCTGAAAAGAGGATAAGGGCTATGATGGCCACAATAATGTCCACTTTAGTATAACCTACTGGATAACAACCTTTAGTACTTCCTATTGGATAGGAAAAACTAGTAGTTCTTCCTATTGAGCAAAGAAAAAGTAAGGGTGCTATCCCTGAGGTGGATTTTACCTCTAAGAAGGAAAAAGAGCCAATAATAACTCAAGTTCTGAAAAGCAAAGTATCTAAAATGGAAGATCAAATTGTAAGAAAAGTGATAGAGAAGATAGAGGCCTTATCTCGGGTTTTATCAGCTAGAAGGGGAATGGACCCTGAAGATAGAGATTTAGATTGGGATAAGCTGCTATTTAAAAGATCAAGATGCCGAAATTGCCCTTATTTAATGGTACTTATGACCCCTCTGCATATATCAAGCAATATACATTGATCATGAAAGGGATAACCCTAACTAAGAAACGGAAGATTGAGTACTTTTGCCTCAATCTGACAGGCCCTACCATTGATTAGTACCATGGGTTAGATCATAGAACCAAGAAGGATTGGGATATATTGATGAAAGAGTTTATAAAATAGTATAACTATAGCACAAGGCTCGAAGTGACCTTGAAAGATCTAGAGTTGCTACATCAGAAGCTAGAAGAAGCCTTCAATAAGTATCTCACTCAATGGAGAAACAAGATGATGGAAATGAAGAAAAAACTAGAGACTACCAATCAGATCAGGTTATTCATAAGGAATACGAGTCCCTACCTGAGAGACAGCCTCAAAATAAACCTCAAAATAAACGGATTAAAGGACTGGGATCTCTTAAGGATATAGCCATCGAATTTGAGGTTGAGTACTTAGAAAAGAAGGCTAGTTCTACAAATTTAAGTTCTAGTAAGAATGGCAGTGGTAGCAGTAATAGCAAGGGTAATGGTGATAGGACCTCAAGAGTCTCAATTACAAAGTTAAGCTGATGATAGTTTTCGAATCTAGGCAAGCTATTATCTTGGTGCCTCACTCATCTCATAAATGAGGGAAAGTTACAACCTTTGCCACCTATACCGGCAAAAGCCAAGGAAAGTCGAGATATAGGGCCGATTGGTACTGCGATTATCATCAGCATACGGGGTATAAAACTAACTATTGTTGTCCTTTGAGAGATCACATTCAAAATCAAATTGACACCAAATAGATACTAAATCCAAAAAAAATGTAATACTGTATGACCATCCATGTTTAGGTTTGACTTAGGTTCATCGAAATGGTATGTGCTCTAAGATGTATGTGGCATGTAAATGTCTAGCCATTACCCAATTGATTCTATTGATGAGAATTAGGGGATATAAATATCACCAATCTTAGGGGCACCATCTAGAGAATGAGGAATTTGAGGTGTTGAAAGAATTTTTGCTGTCTATACTTACAATAGGGAAAAGTGTAGAATAAGCCACTTTTTATAATGTAAAAAAATGTGTATGTTTCTATAACTATGTTAATAATATGATTTTTTCTAATGTATACAATGTCTTATTTTATTGCATCATGCATAATAATAATTATGGCTTGTCTCTAAGACATTGATTCAATAAATACGAATTCTTATTCAATCTGGAGCATAGAGACATTTTGGGTGCATTCTTTAGCTCCTAAAGTGAGCCTTAAAAAAGACAAAATTAAAATTTCACCTAAATCTGCAAAGGCACTTTATGAGATGATAAGAACATTGCAGAATCCTATTCTTATCTTTCCAAATAGTAAACTTAAAAAAAAAAAGCCCAACTCAGTTAAAAAGAGAGCTAAAATGTCAAGCCTGACTTTCCTAAACTAATTCATCCAAAATTCCAAGATAACCTATAAAGGTTGACCAATAATAGGAGTTGGATGCACATAAAATGTCACACCTTGAGATTAAATCAAGGTTTGTGTTATTGTATTACATATCTAGTCATGGCTATTGTTATTACCACATGATATATGTAAATAAGAGTGCATGAATAATTTGGGCATGAGCATATGGTTAACCTATTAAGAAAAACCTATGGCATGTATAGAGATACATGCTAAAGTGGGCTTAAATCCAAGGCAGTAACAGCAGTGCCTCATATGATAAAGACTTCTTTCACCATTTCCAGATGCTTAGGGGCATCAGATGTTATATGTAGTTTGTAAAAAGGGCAGTTAATCCTTGGTAAGAAGATGGATTGTTGCCCCTAAGATAATGAGAGAAGTCAGAAAGAAGACAAAGCAATAAAAAACTAGGATAAATAACAAGAGAAAGCTTGCCTAGAAACCAAGACCATTAAGGAAGATGTACGTGGGTTATCAGCCACCTCACATTCAAGATGGGATCCCCTAACCACCTATGGTGTAGGCTAATGCATTTCATGAATACATTCTTGCATGCTTACATGCATTCTTATACACATTGCATGCAACTTTTGTTTATGTTGCCATGTACATAACCTTGTAGGAAAGGTGGAAGCTAGCTCCACTATTCGTGCCTCAATGATTTGCTTAGGCCTTTATAACAGCTTGGAAACTGGAGGATTTCTCATGTCAATGTAATGACCACTGTATTGCTATCCTTTCGTCAACTTCAGGGAGTATTCCTAACTTAGTTTACCTTGCTAAGATTCTGACATAATTTTCCTTTTCAGGTATAAGGATTATCACCTCCCTAATGCATTCATGATGATCATGACATTATCATTTTCCCAATTTCGAGGAGTATTTCTAGCTTAATTTATCTTGCTAAGTTATGCCCAAGGTTTTGACATAATTTTCTTTTAAATTTATAGGTTAAAGGATCATTGCCTTCCTGATGCATTGAAAAATAGCCATAGGGCTGTCCTTTTCTTAAGAACAATTTCAGGGTCACTACCTCTCCAATGCATTTAGGATGATCATTGTAGTGCCATCGTTTCACCAATCTCATTTCAAGTTCAAAGACCACCTCACTTTCTCGAATGGGAACTCGAAGATCACTATTTATTTATTGCATCTAAGATGATTGTTGCAGCATCATCCATTTTGGCCAAATTTGATTTAAGGGTTATTGTCTCTCTAATGTGTTCTCAATGACTACCATAGCATAGTCCTTTTACCTAAATACAGGGAGTATTTTCAATTAAAGCAATTTTGCCTTAAGTTTAATTTATCTTACCAAGTAATGTTTAGAGTTTTAACATAATTGCATCTTATCAATTTACTTTCAATGTGAAATCTTACCTCATCCTAGTGATTTTAAATTGTGAATAGGTTTAACCTTAACTTTAGAAATTTTTTTTCATTCAAATATGAGCTCAATAGGAGATACCCATGTTTTATCTCTGCCTGTTAAATTGCATAAAAGTCTTTGTGTATACCATGAAATTTCTAAACTTTAGGCACTTTGGGCTAATTTTAAAAGTTGAACAAAAAACTATTTGCAATCAAGGGGATTAGGTAAAACTTAATAAAAGCACTAGAAACTTTTTGATTACCCATCAAAGCGATCTCGGGATGAGATAGAACCTAAAAAATGATTCATGCAAGCCTTTTTATATAGCCTTCAAAATGACTCTTCTTTGCACCCTGATTCCATAATCACTTGTCGACCCATTGAGCCTTTATTTCAAACATGCTGAATCATGCTCATTTCATTGTTACACATATTAAAATAACGAATTAATCAAAAATAATTTTGGCTTCCCCTTAGGAAGATAACCACCATGGAAAAGCTAATTACACATTTCAAGAATTGGGGGAATTAATCTCTGTCAAATTTTTATATGAATTTCATTTATAGGAAATTAAGTTTGTTAGATGAAACAAACTTGGAAAAGGGAAAAGGAAAAAAAGAAAAAAAACTAGTAAAAAAAGAAGAAAAAGACAACAACAAGAAAAAAGAGGGAAAATAAAGGAAAAAATAAGAAGGAAATAGAAAACCCTTGAAGTCCAAATCACAATAATGCGAATACAAAAAAAACAAAAAAGAGAAAAATAGAAAGGGAGACCTTGAGCTATTATCTCTTGAACAATACCTAGTGAGTTAATCACAAGAACCAAATCCAAAAATGCCATGATAGAGGGAAAATATATAGAGAATAGTCCCCACCCCCCCCCCCTCACAATTGAGGAAAGATAGTGGTCATTTACCTCTAACAACCTGACCCTTCTTGGTTAGCCATTCACCTCAGGCCTAACATTACAACCAATGTAAGACCTCCTGATTCTGGGTTTGGTTTCATCTAACCTAGCAAAGATGGCCTTTTAGTAAAGTTTGGTATGTAAGAAGAGGCATATGGTATTTTTTGAGCTTCAAATGGGAATTCATGAATGCATTTATGTATTCAAGTTGAACCTCATTCCTAACATTGCATACAAAATTTTTTTTATAAATAAATTCTATTTTATCCTTAAGCACACATATACACAAAATTACTTGGTATGTATCATGTTTATGAGCTGGTTCAGTAGAGCTTGGTATTAGTATGCCTACTCTTCTTTTCCCTTATTGAAAATGACCCTTAATTTCTCTTTTTGAGATTAAACTAATTGAGAATATGGTCCATTTAACTTATTTGAGGATGAGTAAAATTCAAGTTTAAAGAATTTTATAAGTGGCAATTACTTTAAATTTTAGGTGCTTTTTGGCAGGTCACTCTTTGCAGACACCACCTGTAACACCTGCTACACATTACTTACATACATGAATGTGCGTACACACATGAATTTTGTACATACATTGCACTTGTATAATTTCTTGCAATTACTCATGTGAGTAATTTCTTGCAAGGAAAAATGAGAAGGGATTATACACCCAAAATCTGGTCATAAGATAACTCTAAGAAATAGACTATCAAATCGCAAAGGAAAATTCCCATGAGAGAGAACAATCTGATTCAATCAAAGAGAATACTTCCTAAAATGAGACCATTTTCACCCATGCTTAAGGGTATTTATCAAAAGACAACAATCTCGCTCAAAGATAAATCTCCATGAGAGGAATTATGCAAATCCACGAAAGGTAAGTACCCTTTTCTATTATGAAAAGAATACTAACATCCAACCTTTTTGTAGGTACTGAAATCCTCTTAAAAGGCCTAAAGTCTCTTTATAAGCACAAAATCTTTTTATGAGTGCAAAGTCCTCTTTGCAAGGCATACAAAGTCTCTTCGTGAGCACAAAGTCCTCTTTATGAGTGCAATGTCCCCTTCGCAAGGCACCCAAAGTCTCTTTATTAGCACAAAGTTTCTTCATGAGAAAAAAGTCTTCTTTGCAATGTATCATTTCGACAAGGGAAAAATAAAACAAAATTGCAATGGATTTATGAAATCCACAGAGATCCATGCGATCCAATTGACTCAATGAAGAGAAAGTAACAATTACTAACCTCTTGAAGCATAAAATCATCTTGTACATGCTGCCTCACACAAAACGAACACCCTCTATCGGTATCCACACTCAAACACAATGAATTAATTCGCTCGAAGTGCTAGCTCCCTTCCTTGGTGGCTAGGATAACACTAAAATTTTTTTTCTTTGTTTTACTCTTTCAAGGGTGATTGCTCTCCTTTTTAGTATGTCTTCTTAGGGTTTTTAAACCATACATATCATATTTATAGGTGACCCAACCCTAATTAAGAGAGAAAGAATTTTGGGCCCATATTTCTTATTAAAATAAGAAATACTTTATTTCATATTTAAAATAAGAATTATAATATTAATATTAATTCATATTTATTTATTTTAAATTTTAATTTGTCACAAAATAAAATTCGAAATGCCCGAATAAACCTTTAGTCCATTCATCACATTTTATGTGTGCAACACAATAGGTTCATATTATATTGGTCATGGACCTTAATCCTATCACGGGCATACAAGGCATAAGCGACCTCTGGCAAGACATTGCGACTACCCAAATAATATGAATATCGATACTTCGATTTTAACCTAATAAAACATGTTATAATCCCTTTGTCACATGATATTTTTTTTGAACATAAGTTATGGTCCATGTACAAATTATATAATTCAAACATATAATTTCTCGATCACTAAGTAGAATGATAATATCAAATGACATTGATCGCTCAATCAATTCATTTGAGCACGACCATGCATTTCTCAGTCCTACTTATCGAGGGGCTTAATAGATATTTCTCTCATAAGAGAGGGATAAATTCCATCTTAATTATTCACTATCCTCTGCATGATTCTTATCATGTCCAATTGTAACATTTAGTATTATCCAATTAAAGATAATTTCTGATTATGTTAAAACATAATATTCCTCATGTAGGACATTATGATAATCTCTAGTTAAGGATCGATAATATAACTATTATAAGATCACTAATGACATTAACCCATATAGTATCTCATAATGGGTCTATCTGATACCATATTCTCTAATACCTATAAGTTTGATTTATATCACCATATATAATTATCCTATGATTATGAATCAAACTTGTATTAGTATTTATTTATCATTATTCCTTTTAATGATAAATGACTAGGGATAGCCAAAAATAACATTGAATTGTAATTTATAAATATTATTATATTCTAACATACCAAAATATAATAACATGAAGAAAATCCAATTTTATAAAATGAAATGTGACATTACATAAGGAACCAAATATATGGCCTAGGGCATAACCACTAACAATCTCCCACTTGCACTAGGCCTAATCACATAAGTATTTAATACCCATAGACCTAGTATGATTATCAGGTTTGGCTTATAGAAGAGCCTTTGTAAGTGGATCAGCAATGTTGTCATTTGTTAGTACTCTGCATATTTTGACATCTCCTCTTTCAATGATTTCATGAATGAGATGAAAGTGACTGAGTGTATGTTTGGATATTTGATGGGATCTAGGCTTTTTAGCCTATGCTATAACACCATTATTATCACAATAAAGGTCTATAGGATTTGTGATACTAGGAACTACTCCCAGTTCAGCAATAAATTTCTTGATCCATACATCTTCCTTAGCTACATATGATGCTGCTATATACTCAGCTTCTATTGTAGAATCAGTGACAATGCTTTGTTTAGAACTTTTCTAGCTAACAGCACCTCCATTTGACAAAAACGCATATCTAAACTATGATCTATAGTCATCTTTGTCAGATTGGAAGCTTGCATCCGTGTAGCCATTTACTACTAGCTCATCTTCCAATCCTCCATACACCAAGAATGCATCTTTAGTTCTTCTCAAGTACTTAAGGATATTCTTAATTGTTATCTAGTGACTTTCACCAGGATTCGACTTGTATCTACTTGTCATGCTTAATGCGTATGAAATTTCGGTCTAATACATAACATGGCATCTATTATAGATCCTGTAGCTGAATCATAAGGAATAATATTAATGTAGTCTTGCTCATCAGATGTCATAGGACATTGAGTCTTACTAAAAGTAATGCCATAAGACATTAGCAAAAATCCTCTCTTAGAATTTTGCATGTTGAACCTATTCAGAACTTTATCTATATAAGTATTTTGACTTAGACCAATTATCCTTTTAGATCTATCCCTATAGATCATAATCCCAAGGATATAAGTAGATTCACCTAGATCTTTCATTAAAAAATATTTTCCTAACCAATCTTTGGTCTTTTGCAAGGTAGGGATATCAATCTTAATGAGTAATATGTCATCAACATACAAGATGAGAAACATTACTACACTCCTACTAACCTTCTTATACACATAAGGTTTATCTTCATTTTTTATGAATCCAAACTTTTTGATTGATTCATCAAAATGAAAATTCCAGCTCCAAGAAGCTTGCTTTAATCAATAAATGGATCTTTGCAGCTTGTATACCTTCCTGGAATTCTCAAGATAAACAAAACCTTCAGGTTGTGTCATATACACATCCTCAAGTAAGTTTCCATTAAGAAATGTTGTTTTGACATCCATTTACCATATCTCATAGTAATAATGTGCACCAATAGCAATTAGAATTCTTATTGATTTAAGCATTGCAACTGATGAAAAGGTTTCATCATAGTCAATACCATGAGTTTGCTTGAAACCTTTTGCAATAAGTCTTACCTTAAAGGTATATACTTTCCCATCCATGTTAGTTTTCTTCTTAAAAACCCATTTACACCCAATGGTTTTAATTCCTTCAGGTGGATCAATCAAGTTCCAAACTTGATTGTCATACATGGATTGCATTTTAGATTTCATGGCCTCTAGCCATTTCTCAGAGTCTGGACTTAACACAACATCTTGATAGGTAGTAGGCTCATCTTAATCCATGAACATTACTTCATGACTATCTATTATGAGAAATCCATATTTCATGGGTTGATGTCATGCCTTATTAGATTTACACAATTCTTGTGTAACTTACATAAGTTCAGTAACTATTTGTGAAACTTGTTGAGTTTCCATCGATGGCCCTATGCCATCTTATGGTTTTCGAACTTCTTCAAGTTCTATTTTACTCCCACTGGTTCTTTTAGAAATGAATTCTTTTTTCTAGAAAGACACCATTTTAAGCAACAAACACTTTATTCTTCGAGGGATTATATATCCTACAAAAAGGCATTTATCAGATTTTGGTGCTAATTTATCTGAGACTTGTTGTTTGACATAAACCTCACAGCCCCAAATCTTTAGAAAATATAGACTAGGAGTTCTCCCGATCCATATCTCATATGGTGTCTTTTCAACCATTTTAGATGGGACTTAGTTTAGAGTGAATGCAGTTGTTTATAATGCATAGCCCCAAAAGGACAAAGAAAGATCTATTTGACTCATCATTGATCGAACCATATCAAATAAAGTTCAATTCCCCCTTTTAGAAACACCAATTCCATTGAGGCATCCTTGGTGGAGTTAATTGTGAAATAATTCCACAATTTCTTAGATGATTATCAAACTCTTGGATCAAGTATTCACCACCCCGATCAGATCAAAGCGATTTAATAGTTTTACCAAGTTTATTTTGAACTTCATTTTAAAATTTTCTAAACATTTCAAAAGATTCATGTTTATATTTCATCAGATAGACATAGCCATATCTACTGAAATCATCAGTGAAAGTAATGAAGTATTGAAATCCTCTCCTAACATTTATGCTTAAGAGGCCACATACATCAGTATGTATAAAGCCCAATAAATCAGTAGCCCTTTCATTATGTCTAGTGAAGGGATCCTTTGTCATTTTGCCTAATAAACAAGATTCGTTATTGTCAAATGATTCAAAATCAATGATTCCAAAAGTCCATCTTTGTGGAGTTTTGATATGTGTTTCTCATTTATGTGACCAAGGCGACAATGCCATAAATATGTTTTATTCGAATCATTGGGTTTAGATTTCTTTGTAGTTATGTTATAGATATCTTGATTGTCGTATTTTTCTAGACTTAGGAAATAAAGGCCATTATATTAATCAGCAATACAATAAAGCATATCATCATAATAAATATAACATTTTTTATTCTTAATAAGAAAAGAAAAACCTTCATCATCCAAACAAGAAATTGAAATAATATTCCTACTCAAAATAGGAACATAAAAGCAATTGTTGAAAACTAATAAAAGCCCATTAGGCAAAGTCAATTCATAAGTCCCTATGGCTAAAGCAGCAACTCTTGCTCCATTTCAAACTCGTAGGTCCACTTTACCCTTTTTCAGTTGTTTAGTCCTTTTGAGGCCCTGCACATTTGTACAAATGTGAGATCCACATCTAGTATCTAATACCTAGGAAGTAGAAGTAGATAAATTAATTTTGTTAACATAAATACTTGAAGATGTAGTCTCACTACTCTTCTTCTTCTTCAATTCTTCCAAATAGAGTTTGCAATTCCTCTTCCAATGACCAGGTTCATTGCAATGGAAGCAAATTCCCTCCTTTGGAGCTTTTGCCTTGGGTTTGGGTCCAACTTGTGCCTTAGGCTTACCAACAACTTTTGCCTTAGCCTTAGCCTTAACCTTGCACTTATTTTTCATCGCCTTTCCCTTATTAACCATAAGAATATGATTTGGTCTTTTCTTAATGCTTTGCTCAACTATTTTAAGCATTCTATGCAGTTTAGCAATGGATTTCTCCATATTATTCATATTATAGTTCATAACAAACTGGTTATAACTATCTGGCAATGAATTAAGAATCATGAGAGCAACGGTTGCACCTTTAGCCATTTTACAAGAATGCAAAGCTTTGGTAGTCTCATACCTGTCTTGCCTTGCTTGTTGTTGGAATATCTATTTGAGGTGATTGCTAAACTCATAAGCCTCCATATGCTCCAGATCCTTCTGAAGTTTTAGGTATATTGTGGCTAACAAAAGACATCTCACATCAACTAAATAATTAGAATGTTTCTTTTATTTTTCTTTGACTGCCCTTTGGGCATCAGCAGGTGGGAGAGGAGGAACGGGGTCATCTAACACATATAGCTTCCTTTCTTGCTTGAAAATAATTCTTAAGTTTCTAAACAAGTCGAGGAAGTTAGTGCCATCTTCTTTTAGCTTCTCCTTCTCAATGACTTTTCGCAGTGATAGTGTGGAAGCGTTATTTGAACCCATTGATCTACAAATATGCAAAATAAATATTAGTACCAATTTCATTTTAGGGTATTTCTTAAAATCTTCCACTAAAATATTCACCTTCAATATTAATTACAACAATTGTAATTATTTTAGTGGGCTAAGATCCATATTTCACTTAATTCTAAGTCAGCTTTGGCATGACACTTAAAATTAAGTTGTTTAGGTAGATAACTCCTTACCAATTACATCTCATGTAACTCTTAGATTCTTTATGGGATTTTGACATCATTTGTCCCGGCATGTTATAATCCCATCTAATGCCGTAGGCCCAAAACCATTTTAACAGCCTAATTAAGTGTAACCACTTTTTAACATAGGTAACACCATTACCCATCTTGCCTTACTATGATAACCTAATATACTTCACTTTAGCAGAACCTATATTTTTTGTGATCTTAGTCTTAACAAGTGTTGTAATTGTGGGTAGTATATAACTTAAGATTATGGTGAGGGAATTTTAATATTAATTTATGATGTCTATTTATTTACATATCATACATCATCTCATACATGGCATCTCATACACATATATAAACATTCATCGCATCACATATCGATATAATATGCATAATATATAAAACGTGTCATAACATGGCCAACAACTATATGATCTTCATAAGCCAATATGAAGATCAAAGGTCAATCCTAGGTGGAATAACATAAACTTGGATTGATCAAAGCTCCCACTTTGCACCTCCATCATCATGGGATTGGATTGATCCCCTTCATGGTATTTGTGAAATTCCTTCATCTTTATTACAATAATGAAATAAACTATTCTACTAAAACTATTAGTAAAATAAAATTACAACAAAAGAATGACATGCAGGTCATATTTAAAATTACAAACCCGTAAAATGAATGAATAAAATAAATATAGTAAACACCATCATAAGGGTCTCAATTGGCCATGCTATGCTCCATGCAAAGACATCATACATACACTAACTCAAATTAAGTTATCTTATATCATGCTCAATAGAGCATATAAGATTGATGTATTAAAATTGACAGATAATAGCAATAACAATATTTCATGCACTACAATTAGATAACACCAACTAAAATCAAGCTTTGAGACAATGTTAATCTCATTAACAATTTTTGCTCTAAAACCCTATTCTGTATCCATGAAATTCTATTTTGCTAATCATATCAGTAGTTATTTAATCACATTAAACATTCACAATAGATACAGAATACCACCATAATGTCATGATAATTCGTTTAATCATATTAAAATAGAATTAACATGCACATGTTAATCATATTAACATCTATCAATTTCATAGCCAATAAACATAATATTATAACTATGAAATCATCATTCATATTCATATCTTATATAACTAGATTGATTTAGTTCATATCATATATAAACAGAATTATTTTGTTCATATCACATATAACCAGAATTATTTCTTTCATATCACATACAAATAAAATTATTAAGTCGATCAAAATAGTAATTAATTCATCATGTAACAACTTACATACTGCTCATATCATATATGATCGATTTTATATGAATCACATACATATAAAACTCAATTATTGAATCAATTGAATTCGCAAGTGGCTCCGATACCACTATAGAGTTTTGACAAGGGAAAAATAAAACAAAAATGCAGCGGATATATGAAACCCACCAGGATCCATGTGATCCAATTGACTCAATGAAGAGAAAGTAACGATTACTAACCTCTTAAAGCGTAAAATCATCTTGTAGGTGCTGCCTCATAGGAAACGAACACCCTCTATTGGTATCCATACTCGAACACAATGAACGGATTCACCTAGAGTGCTAGCTCCCTTCCTTGGCGGCTAGGGTAAAACAGAAAAATATTTTTCTTTTTTTTACTCTCTCAAGGGTGACAACTCTCCTTTTTAGTATGTCTTCTTAGGGTTTTGTAAACCAAACATATCATATATATAGGTGACCCAACCCTAATTAAGAGAGAAAGAACTTTGGGCCCACATTTCTTATTAAAATAAGAAACATTTTATTTCTTATTTAAAATAAGAATTATAATAATTAATATTTATTTATTTTATTTATTTATTTATTTCGAATTTAATTTTTCACAAAATAAAATTTGAAATTCCCAAATTAACCCTTAGTCCATTCATCACATTTTCTATGTATAACCCAATAGATTCATATTATGTTGGTCGTAGGCCCCAATCCCATCATAAGCCCATAAGTTATAAGCGGCCTCTACCAAGACATTACGACTACCCAAAAATATGAATATTGATACTTCGATTTTAGCCTAATAAAGCATGTTATAATCCCTTTATTACACGATAACTTGTTTGAACATTAGTCATTATCTATGTCAAACTTATATAGTTCAAACATATAATTTCTTGATCACTAAGTAGACTGATAATATCAAATGACATTGATCGCTTCATCAATTCATTTGAGTATGGCCATGCATTTCTCAATCCTACTTATCGAGAGGCCCAATAGATATCTCTCTCATAGGAGAGGAAAAAATTCCATCTTGATTATTCACTATCCTCTGCATGATTCTTATTATGCCCAAATGTAACCTTTATTATTATCCAATTAAAGATAATGTCTCATTATGTCAAAACATAATATTCCTCATATAGGATACTATTATGATCTCAGGTCTAAGAATCGATAATATAACTATTATGAGGTCACTAATGACATTAACCCATGTAGTATCTCATAGTAGATCTATCTAGTATCCTATTCTCCAATAAGTACCTAAAAGTTTGATTTATATCACCATAAATCACCATATATGATCATCCCATGATTATCAATCAAACTTGTACTAGTCTTTATTTATCATTATTCCTTTTAATTATAAATGACTAGGGATAGCTAAAAATAACATTGAATTGTTATTTATAAACATTATTATATTCTAACATACCAAAATATAATAACATGAAGAAAATTGAATTTTATAAAATGAAATGTGACATTACATAAAGAACCAAATATATAGCCTAGGGCATAACCACTAACACACAAGGCATCTAAAGTCTCTACATGAGACCTAAAGTCTCTTTATGAGTGTAAAGTCTCTTCGTGGGTGCAAATTCCTTTTTTTCAAGGCATCTAAAGTCTCTCCATGAGCATAAAGTCTCTTTATGAGCACAAAGTCCTTTTCACAAGGCATCTAAAGTCTCTTCATAAGCATAAAGTCTCTTCATGAGCTTAAAGTCCTTTTCACAAGGCATCTGAAGTCTCTTCATGAGCACAAAGTCTCTTCATGAGAATAAAATCTCTTTGTGAGCACAAAGTTCTCTTTCCAAGGCATCTGAAGTCTCTTTATGAGTATAAAGTCCTCTTCGAAAGGCATCTAAAGTCCCTTCATAAGCATAAAGTCTCTTTTCAAAGCACCTGCTTTAGTTGGTCAGAGGGTTAAAAGATTACCAAGTTAATGGTAATCCACCTACCTCAAGTGATCAGAGGATTAAAATGTCAGCAAGGTGATGATAAACCACCCAAACCAAACAAAATTCAAAGTCTATTTAGAGCAAAGCAAATAGAATTTCAAGTCTCTTTGAAGCAAACACACCCAAAGTCTCTTCAAAGCAAGCTCAAATAAATCCAAAGTCCTTTTTGAGAGGTGCTATCTATACATAACTAGGTCACAAGCATGGAGTAAGGATAGTGTGGTGTAATTTTTTTATCAAAAAAGCTTATGTGGATCATCTTATCACCAAACCTTTGCAATCAAGGAGATAACCACCTTAAGTATATGTCCCTAACTCTTTACTCTGAATTTATGATCACTTAGGCACTAGTGCACTAAGGTTTGCAAAATTATGGGCAACTGTAGACACTAGGTCTTGAGGTAGCTCCGGATCAAAGTCACCTAATGAGAAAATGGTTTGTCATAAATAGATAAGGAGCAGAGGTGCTAAGATTTCTCCCTAGATTTTATATTTTGAAAATTTGTTATCTCTTTTATAGGTTTTAAATGTTTAAAAATCCTTTTTAGGATCTTTTCCCTCTTTATCTCTTTCAAATAGTGCAAAATGAGAAAATTGGATTTTAAAACTTAGAGCAATCTTAAGTGTTTAAGCTTTATCTTAGCATAAAAACCTCATAATCAAATGATTCCAAAGCAATTTGAATATTAAGATAGAGATCTGCAACTTTTATGAAGAAGCCTAAACCTATTTCAATCTTTAAGATTCTCAAAATTAGGCACGAACATATATGACCTGAATCTGTTCTGCACCCATACCATTTTATGGTAATTTAGGCCTATCGCCCTCTGTAGATCTCATATTGAGGTTAATATAATTTTTATAGAAATTACACTCATTTTGGAACAACTTTCATGATAAGGGTATGACCTAATTCTGAATTCATTGTTCCCAATAATTTTTCAAAGTCAAAATACCAATTCTGTACCTAAAAATTTCCTAGGAGCAGTCATCAGTATTTTATCCACACATCCTAATCTACAAATCTAAATTGGGTTATTTTTTATTTATTGGAAATCTAAGTCATAGGGTAAAGAATATCTACAGACACTTTGCCAAAAAATGGCATTTTCGGGCCTAAAAATGGCAAAACATTTTAAGTTAGAGGTTAGTTAGCTGAAAAAAAGAGGGCAAAAGGCAACAGTTCATGAGTTATTGTTGACGAACAAATGTGGAGCCCGTGAGTCACTCCTATAGTGTATTTTACACTTGGAAACATGCAAAAAATTAGGGAAAAAAATTTTAGTTTTATACTTATCCCCTTTTGGGATATTTTTGTTAAGCCTTAATTATGATCTTCTCTCTCCTCCCAACTTTATCTTCTTCCATTTTTTCTTTTCTCTCTCATGGCAAAATAGATATTTTTAACTTCAAAAAATTCCAAAAATATCATATAAAATAAAAAATCCATAAAGCACCGAATTTTTATCCTGTAACGGAACTAACACTGAATGTAATATTCTTGAGTCCTAAAACCCGTAAATTTAAATATTTAGTTTTAATTAATTGTGTAAATAATTTTTTTTAACTTATTTTTTAATTAATTTTGTAGATTCATGTTAATTTTGTTAATTTCTTCCCTTAATTCAATTTTGTCAATTAATTATTAATTAATGGGTATTTTGTTATCTAATTGTGATTAATTTATTATTTTAGCTAATAAATGAATTGATCTATTTTGTTAGTTTGTTAAATATGTGTTTTCTTAGTTCCATTATTTATTTTTTAATTATATGTTTTATTATTTTAATTTATTAATTATTTAGGTTGTTAATTAATGTTTAGTTTCACTATCTACTAATTAAATGTTTTATTAATTTGTTTTTATCTAATTTTTAGTACGTTTTGATAATATTATATTTATATAATTTTGTGATTTTACTAATTTTATGTTTATTCAGTTATTTGGGCCAAAAGATGGAGTTTTTTATTTCCTGCGTGAGGTTTATTTCCAGTTCCTTTAGCGACATCAAGTTTTTCCCATCGTTAAATGTTCCAGTCACTTTATTGATTCGTGACTCACCATAGCGAGTAACTTCCTTGTTTTGTGACTCACCATAACGAGTCACTCCCTTAGATCTTAAGTCGTGACTTACTCAATTGGACCTTGACTCACCCCCTTAGACCTTGAGTCGTGAACACTCCCTTGAGTCGTGACTCAAACCCTTGGACCTTGAGTCATGACTCACTCCTTTAAACCTTGAGTCATGACTCACTCTATTGGACCTTGATTCATGACTCACTCCCTTGTACCTGAGTCATCACTCACTTCTTTCACGTTCCTACCCCTTTTTTGTCATTTTGTCCCAAATCCTCTTTAATTTCCTTATTTTGGCCCTTTTCATTTCTTTCCTTCACTATTCACATTTTTTACATGTTTATATATATTATTTTAGTTTTTTTTAATTTATATTATCATTTCTTTCATTATTATTTATTTTTATTTTATATATTTATGTATACATCTAATCGCCAATTTAATTCCTATTATTGTCATTATTAATCTTATTAATATTGTTTTTTATCCTTATTATTATTATTATTATTATTGTTGTTGTTGTTGTTGTTGTTGTTGTTGTTGTTGTTTATTAATATTATTTTTATTATTTTGTTATGATTATTAATATTTTAATAATATGATTATTGCTATTATTATATCCATTTCATGTACCAATTTAATTATTGCATTTCATTATTATCTATTATATTATTCAATTCATTATTAACTAATTTTCATCATTGTTTGATTTAATTAATTATTAACTCATATTATTATTCTTTATTCTGTAATGTATATAACCCACTTGCACATTGAGTTGAGTTGGAGAACCAAAGAGGGAGATTGAATTAAGATTTCCTTATTTTGCCCTATTTATTTTTAGTTATGTGTTAGCATTTAATTCTTTTATTAAATCGATTGTAATAGCTAGTAAAAAATAATTTTTTACACGCTTTAATTAAAAATAACATTTAAAATATTTCTACTTAATTAATTGGATTTTTCTCATAAAATGGACCAATGTCCTATTTTATTCCAAAAATTACATAAAGAGATTTTATAAATATGCATAAGGAAACCAATGTTTCCAATTCAATTAATAGCCCTATTTATGCATGTTTTTCTTATATTATTATTCTTTGATGTTTAGTCTGTTGCAATCAATGGATTTTTAACGATAAATTGCAAGGTCACCAAATAATTTCTACTTTAAATTAATCAATTAACATAATTCCTTTCTTTCAATCGATTGACCTTCATGAGTTAAATGAACCTTGATTCAATCTCGAGTCCTAAAAGTGGGCTTTTAAGTGTAAACTGGATGCCTTTTAGTGTTCGACGTGCATCACACTTTATATCTATGATAATACCTTTCAAAATCATGATTTTCCAACCCCTTTGAAAGCAATCGATCAATTCCTTATAAAAGGAATAGTACACAGGTGTGCAAAGGGGTATACATAGGTTTACATTCCCATAAGTCAACCATCTACTAACTTTCTTTTAAAGATTCTACCCACTTTTAGGTTGTACGATCATACTATTAGGAGTGTACAGGGCGTGCATCTCAAGTGCCGAAGGCCACTTGCCTGAAAAGGTAAAATTCCTCTTAGGCATGGGCGTACCCCCTTTATGCAAGGCAATACAAGCCTAAAAATAGAGAAAACCTATAATTTTACTGAATAATGACATATTCCCTATGTGTAAGGGCTTGCAAGCCCTTATACACGGGTGTACAAGGCTAAAAATTTTGCTTAATTTGCCTTTTAAGCCTTCAATAGGGGATCATTCATCGTTCAATATGTTGCTCCACTCAATTGCTCAAATCAAGAATGCAAACACTTTAAAAATACTCTTTTAAAAAATATTTCAACATGAAAAGGATTTATCATCCTGATACGATGTCTTTTAAGGAAAAATTTTTCTCATTAGGTAACCCTAACAAAAGCTTTCTCATGACCCTGTGTCTACACCTTGTCCCTATTTTCATAACTCATAATAAAATGCCTCTTCACAATTTGCTTGTAAGGACTTTGACAAGCAATGAACTGCTTGATTTATGGATGCTCATTTAATGTTTTATAGATATGCTATAATTTATAGCTTTCCAATGAAAGAAGGTAAAACAATTAATTTAAAAGCCATTGTGTCACATTTTTCAAAGTTATAAATAAGAGTGAGGTTTTGAACTCTCTCTAAATTTTTGCCTTATAAGGTCAAAACATCATTTTCCAATATTTTATTGGGTGGTGACTTATTATTCCTACCTTATGGTGCCTAACTGATGGCTCCTAATAATTAATTACCAACAATGAGATAGAGATATCTTGAGATGTTATCTCATACCTTTTAAGGTTTGGGACTTAGCAAATGGGGTTGAATCTCTGGATCATGTGAAGCTATTAGTTGCATTGAGTAATAAAGCCCAAACAGTCTAAATAGGACCCTGAAAGTAGGCCTTCTACGAAATGTAGATCATCGGGTGCATCTCAAAAAGAAACAATGTGTGTCACACCACCAAAAATCAATAATTCTATAAATCAGAGAATTACATAGTTTAAAGGATAATTTAAAGCAAGGCATGATATAAATTGGAATAGCTAAAGCAACAGACTTAACAAGAATATCCTTACACCCTAAGATAGGATGTGAGATTGATATCCTTCCAATTTAGTTAGCTGATGGTCAAAGAGTTTTCAGAAAGCATCACATTTTGAATGAGAAATAATATATGGTAAACCCAATTAGCTATCACGAAAGTTGGTCTTTGAAGCTATAAGAATCAACATTGCCATTTATTGTTAAATAAGATATGTATTTTTGGAGAAAAAATAGAATACTTCTAATAATTAATCATTTGTTCGCTCACTACACTATAAGCTTGAAGGATATTAGAAACACAAGAAAGATCTTGTTCTAAAGTATGACAAAAGAATAAGGAGTCATCAATAAACAAAAGATGCATTATAGGAGTTGAAGTACGAGCAACCCGAATACCTCATAAAAGTGAAGATGAACGAGCTTGTTTGAAAGCATAAGATGATCCTTTAGTTGCCAATATAAAAAAAAGGTGATAGAGGATCACCTTTGTGTAAACCTTATGAAGGTGATTAGTATCTAGTAAGTGTACTAGATCGACTAGTAAAATATCTATATTTGAGTTGAATTAATCTAAGATTATTTCCCAAATTTTTGAATTGAAAGCAAGAACTAAGAGAAATTAACAATAAAGCAAAACAATCAAAAACTAAGATTATGCGAACAATAATTAAATACAAAACAAAAACTAAAACACTTCTACTAAAGGAACTATCCACCTCATCTTCTATTGCAATGACTCAAATTAAAGATAATACAAGTGATTATAGAAAACCAGTTATATAAAAACATATATCTTATTCAGAATATCATTTTAAGTACTAAATCCTCTATTTAGGAACAATCTAATACCTAACATGCAAATCCAGCTTTAAACTCCTAAACCTTTATTAAACCCTCTCAAAAGAGATTTAAATCTAGCCCATTCTTAATTCAAAATTCTTAAATTTAAATCAAATCATGAACAATAAATCACCGTCTCAATTCTCAGAACTTAACAATACATCGACATGAGAATAATAAGCTAAGATACATATCATAGATTTAGTATAAATTAACATTCAACCATCTATTCAATACATCAAACATTAATTCAACCATAACCAAATATAAGATTCAGCCCAAGAATTAATAAATTAAACTCCTACATTGAATTAAAACTCAAATCAAAGTCATTATAATAAAAGAATAAGGGTTCAAGTTTCCCTCAATAAAAGTAAGAAAATTACTCACCAAACATGATTGAACCAATTAAAAAATAAATATAAAAAGATACAGTACTAATGACGCTTGAAATTTGATCTTGATAACTTCTCAGTACATGCAACAGAAAGCTTGAATCTTTAAAAGAATTAAAAACTAAGAAAACAAAAAAACTAGGCCTAAAACTACTGTGCAATTGATTGAAGAAAACTAGGGCTAAAAACCTAAGAACTAACTCCTCTTCTTTAAAAATTCATGCTTCTCTTATAATGGTATTTTTTGTCCGCTAAAAAGTCCCAAAGAGAAAGAAATCCTACTGAAATATTACTTCCTATTGTAGAAAAAAAAATCCAAGTTAATCATAGTTGGAATTTCTTGCCTCGGTAAAAGGAATTCTCCCTCCACTAAGGAAAATTGCTTTGCTACCTTTGATTTCATATTTCCTTTAGTAGAGCGAAAATCTCCTCCACTAAGGAGAATTACTATAATTTGCACGTTATAAGTCCCCTCTAAAGAAGGAAATTCCCCTCTCTAGAGGGAAATGCTTCTGGACTCCATGTGAAAAAGCACTTCAAAAAACACAACTTGCCGATTTTCCTCCTTTGGCCATCTAACTTTTCTTTTTCTTCAACTGATACCTAAAAATACCAAATTTCACAATTAAACCCAAAAACACATAAATTAAGAAATTAAATCTAAATTTAACCAAATTAACACTAAAATAATAAAATAAACACACTAAAACACACAAATATTATAGTCATAATTCACAATTATCAGAAGGTATGAAATGTCCATATTTTACTTCATTCAATTTGATAGAATAAGAACAATTGAAAATAAGTTATAATGCATGATACATAAATTTGATGGAACCTAAGTTTAAGTAAAATAGCTTGTAAATGGTTCCAGTCCTGACTATCATAAGCTTTGGATATATCTAATTTAACAGTAGCTACCCGTAACAAACCAGTATGTTTATTTTTACATTGATGCAAAGTCTATGAACAATAAAAATATTATCTAAAATAAAATGTTCTTTAATAAAAGCACAATGATTTTTTAATTCATTTTCAGGCCTTATGTAATGTACAAAAATATTGGCAATAATCTTATAAATAACATTACATAAATCAATAGGATGAATATTTTTCGATAAATAAAGATTGGTTATTTTAGGAATTAAATCAATGACTATATGATTAATAGAAGTAGGCATGATAATTTAAGAAAATCCTAGACTGATTTACAAATAGCATCTTTCAAACAAGCCAAAAAGCTTGATAAAAATATCCAGTAAATTCATTATGACCATAAGCTTTTATAGGATTAATAGACTAAACAAAATTGAAAATTTAATCCTCAAAAATAGGATCTAACAAAGAGGCATTAATTTGTGATGAAAAAACATAAAGAACATGTAAAAAATCCTACAAATTCTCATATTGCATTAGAAGTGTATAATTGTTAAAAATAATTAAGCAGAATATTAGCCATTCCTTCTTGTGATGACTACCAAGGACCATAGGCATCCTTTAGTTCTTTAATGCAATTAAATTTATTTCTTATTACAATAACTGTATGAAAGTAAGTAGCATTTTCATCACCTTAAAAAAGCCAAGTTTGCCTGAATTTTTGAGCCCATTGTTCCTCCTCTTTTAAAACTTTAATCTCCAATTGTTACACAAGAGACTTAATAAATGACAAACTCACACAAAATTGAGAACATAATGAATGGATTTAAGATGTAATAAATTTAATAGAAGATTCTGAATTAGAATTCATTTAGCCTAAGAGTAAATAAGGAAATGGTAGAAAGCAATTCAATTAGCAATGGAAAGACTAGAGGGATTGAAATAAGGTGGCATCCAACCCTAAGACATAATAGAAAAACGAGTTGGATTTTATCAAAAGATAAATACCTTATACTTTTAGGAAACAAAAGGTTGGTATTTAAAAGAATAGGTTAGTGGTTAGATCCCAAGACATCTAAATGATAAGCAGATATATGTTCATAAGTGTAGTCACTCAGATTGGATTAGCCTCTGTCAAGGTTACCTAATGATGATAACGCAGTGTTTGAAATAGTCAGGAAATTGCAGTACTTTCTCTCATCTATGGGTGTTTTTTTTCAAGCATGAGAAAATGTTTTCATCAAAATTTTAGAAGAAAAATGCTCTTTTATAGGCCTCATTTTCGTATTTTTACAAAATGGAAGGAAATTTGGTTTTTAGATTAGGACTTTTGGGTCATTCAAGAGTGAGTCATGGACTTAACTCATGGATTGGATTTGTAACTCGCTCCTTGACTCGGTGTCTAAAGTGCCTAGTCACTCCCTATTGGGGTCCAAACTTATTAGTAAGTTACGGAATCATTCTATGACTCGTCAGTAAGTCATGGCTCTTATCTTGTGACTCATTCTTCTTTGGTTTAAAATTGTTATGGTCCTATTATATTTGGTCTATGAGTCATGGTCCGTGACTCACCACTCATAGACCCAATCCATGACTTAGCATTTTCTAGCAAAACTCTCAATTCTCTTCCCATGAGGTGGAGGATTTCTTTCAACAAAAAAATCTATTTTGCCTTGATCCTAATCCAAACATAATTAAAAAGGGATAGGACATTTTCTCTAGAATAAGGAGAGCAATTAAAATTAGAAAAAAAAAAGAAAGAGAGAAAGAGTAAAGAGTGGTTTTGAAAAGAAAAACACTTGTTTTAAAAAAAAAAGAAAGGAAAAACTTGAGAAAAAAAAGGATTTTTTATATAGAAGAAGGGAAGAAAAGAAGCATAAGAAGCTATTTCATTGATTTTAGTTCATAACAACACTGAAGGTAATGTAAAGGGGTTATCCTTTTGTCAAATTAATTGAAAATTTTTTGGTTCTATTTTAAGCTTTAAGCTCTGTTCTTGGTGCCTTTGTCTGTTAATATTTTGTGTGAATTAATTCTTATAAATATGATGTTTAATGCTATTTAGTTAGTGTTTTGTGTGTATTTTCATGAATTATGCATTAGTTTATGAGTATTTGTGAATTTTGGGTTGAGTTTTGCATCTTTCATGATTATTTTCTCTTTCTAGACATTATGTTCTCTCACTAGATTAATTCATGTAAATTGTGTGGATTGTTGCATTTTGATCTTACTTGAGTTTTATGAGTTGCTTAAATGGAGTTTGAATGTGTTTTACTTGATTTTTGGCCTTAGAATTTAATTTTGGAGCTTAAGTTTTTGTTTATGGTGACATTTTAAAATTATTGGTTCATTTTAAATTGACTCATAGACCCAGTCCATAAGTAGGGTTACAGATCTGGTCCATGACTCACTCATGGGATGAGTCCGTAACTCACTCCAAAAATTGATCGTGAATCAATGAAAAAGGCATGACTCACCCATGTTGACCCGTGACTCACCTGGTCTTGTGAGTGAGTCTATGATTCACCCTAATTTGTTTTTTATGTTTTATTTTTATTTTGTTTTTATCCCACAGGGAATCCCCTTTTTGCTTGTTCTTTTATATATTTACATATGTTCTTTTTTAATAAATAGTTTGTACATTGTCTCCTTTTATGATTAAATCTTTATCCATCCTTGTTTACATGTCTAATCAATTTACTATTTGTCTTTGATGCATGAAACCTTGGAATTGTTTGGGAAAATGAATAAGGATAAACTCGGAGGCTTATATTTAGTTATTTTGCTTTATTTATTTAATTTATTTTGATTATTTGAGCATTTTAGCCTGTATTATTATCATTTGTTATCTATAATAATATAGTAAAAAAGGATTTTTTGGCATAAAATTTAAAAGAAATTTCATTAAATTACTTCCACTCAATTAATCGAGTTTTATTAATAAAATGGACCAATGTCCTATTTTGTTATTCCTATCACGCTGACTAAATTTTCAAAAATTACGCATAGGAAACCAATGTTTCCAAGCTAAATGAATGACCTAATTTATGTATGTTTACTATCCTATACATTTCATTTCATCAGATTATTTTTCTCTTGGCATGAATAAAAATGTTTTCATTAAAAGCCATAAAAATGAATAATTTAGCCTTGATTCTTACATACCAGGACCAATGTCCCAAAACACATGCAATTTATGTATTAATTTTACCTCTTTCTATATGATAACATATTTATTTATCTTACTATATCATAATGTATAAGGAAAGGATTAGCATAATTAGGCATAAGCGGATATTTATATTAACCAATAACCAAGTATTGTAAGTAAAAATGGAATCCGGACTCTCTCTAGCTTTGGTATCACAAGATATTAAAAAATCACTTTTTTAATGTTCTATTAGGTGGTGACTCTTAGAATAAAATATCTTTTGATGCTCAATAGACACCTTGTAAATTAGTCATTAGTAAATAAGTAAAGATACCTTAGATGTTGTTTAATCCTTTTGGGGATTTGAGGCATCATGTACCAGGTTGAATCCTTTCTCATTGTGAAGTGATTGATTTTCACAAGTTAAATAAACCTTGTTTCAGCCTCGAGTCCTAAAAGCAGACTTTCGAGAACAAATCGAGTGCCTACGGGTTGTAAACCTTGTTATAGTGGCGACTCCACTAAGGAAAGTTTTAAGATTTCATTTTAAAAGCAATTTGGTTAATCAAATATAAATATTTACTTATGTTTGATTTTCATGATCATTTTCTAACTTAGGTTGCATTGGAGAAATGCTATAACTTTAGAATTAGGTTAGGCATCCTTATTCAGCCTTGGTATAATCCCGAAGTGTAATCCTACATTCACTCAATGTAGGGAAGTGTTAGGGAGGACCACTTACCTAAGTCTCATACCTATTCGATATATTAAATGGTGACCTAATCGACCGTTTTGCTCGTGATGAGCTAGATCCATTGGCAGAGGACCATGCTTGGGTAGCCCTAAAGTTGTACTACCAGACCAAAGCCCTAATGAGTGGTATAAATACTTGTCTTAGGTGATATGTACCATAATACTATGTCTATTATTCAGATAACTATATACATGGGTAAATTCTAGTAGGGCAAGATGGGTGTTATCAAAGGCTGACATGCCCGATGCACCTATTTTGGTTTATTTGAATAACCAAAGTATATAGTAATTGACACTGTATTTGCCTATGTTTAAATTAAGAAAGGTTATATTGCTAATTTTTTCTATGCACCATATGCATTCATCGAGTTCCCTATTAACCTATAAGCTAATCCCTCCTAGGATAGAGACTGCATGACCGTCGATTCAGAAAAAATAAGGTCGGGAGTTTGTTTTGATATGCATATGTGTTTTGTAGTTAATGTATAACATATTCATACATTTCATGCATAGCCACGCATCATGGTAACACTTTTTATCTATTACAGAATCACCCATATGGTTTGAGAATTTGACTCACATGGAAAGATGAGTGTCACCTGAATAAGTTTTGAACCTTAGTTTCTTTATAAATTCACTTAGGGGGAAGTCTTAGCAACTTTGGTCAATGTATACTGGCAATGGGAGATTTTTTTTGAAGCACTGGAAGATTGGAACCTTAATTAAGGGTTAGCAACCATAGTCATCATAGAGTCAATAGGTTGGTTTAAAAGTTTGAATGGACATCTGATCAGAAGGTATTTATCAAGACAATTGGAAGCAGCATCTGGGATGGATTTGGGTTTGGTTGAGATATTTGAGATAGCATTTGACAGAGCATGTATGATGAACTTGAAATGAGGTAAACCCATTGATAGTCAGGAAATAGACAGAAGGCTGGACAAATTTGAAAGAAGAATAAGGTCCATAATGATGAACATAATGAAATTCATGGCACAGCCTACTAGTCAACTTCTTGTGCTAACTACTACAATCCATAAAGAACCTGTAACTATTGGAGGTACTCCAGTTATCACTCAAACAGGCCTTTCTTTAGTAGCAAAATCGAAGGGAGTGGAATTAAGAGTTCATCTTGTAGAGCAACGAAAAGATAAGGGTGTTGCTCTCGAGGAAGACTTCATTCCTAAAGAAAAGGAAGAACCACCTGTGCTACAAGCTCAAAGGAGGAAGCAACCTAGAGTAGAAGATCATGTTATTAAGAAGATAGAGAAGAAGATAGAAGCAATGGCTCTGGTGTTGTCAGACGGTAAAGGGATCAATCCGAAAGATAGGGATCTGAAAAGTGAAAATGTACTGCCTTAGAGATTTAAATGCCTGATCTACCTAAGTTTGATGTTATGTCTGACCCATCTGCTCACATTAAGTAGTACACCTTGGTCATGAAAGGTACCACTCTTACCAAAAGGTAGAAGGTTGAATACTTTAGCCTTAGTCTCACTGGTCCTGCTATTGATTGGTACCACAATCTAGATAAGAGGATTGAGATAGACTAACGAAGGAGTTTCTAAGGTAGTATGATTATAGCATGGGAATGAAGATTACTTTAAAGGACTTTGAGCTATTACAATAGAAGCCGAATGAATCTTTTCATGAATGCCTTACAAGGTAGAGAAATAAGGTCATGGAAATGAATAAAAAGCCTGGTACTCCTAACCAAATTAGACTTTTCATTAGAAACGCTAGTCCTTATTTGAAGAAATGTTAAAAGATGAAAGGGTTAAAAGATTGGGAATCCTTGAAAGATATTGCTATTGAAGCTAAAGGGGAATACCTGGATAAGAAGGTGAGTTCTACAAGTAGTGGTAGTTTTGATGATGGGCTTCGAAGGTATGGAGCTACAGCCAAAAAGATCATCGTACTGCTACTACTATAGAGAAAACTACTAAGGTATCAATTATTGAAGGTGCTCAAAGGCATTATTATAATTTAGTTAGATCCTTGTCCTAGGTATTGGATCGGCGAATAAAGGAGGGGAAACTACAGCCTTTGCCAGCCAGTCCAGCCCGGACCCAAGGTCAACCCAACCATCAAGCTGATTAGTAATGTGCATTTCACTATCATATAGGTCACCTTATAGATCATTGTAGAACCTTGAGGGATAGAATACAATATCTTATTGATAACAAATAGATTATCGATTTGGAGAAAAAGGAAATGAATAAAGAGTGTTACAATGCAGTTCCACCTCTTGTGTCCATAATTGGCTTACATTTTTCAAAATGCCAGGTCTTATGTGATCTATATGGTAATGAGTATCTGGCTATCATTTGTCCCGAATAGGTGAATGCAAAGGAACAGCCAGTGTTAGAAGTGAGTGTAGTTAACTGTTGGGAATCACCTAATAAAAAGGAAGGTTGCATTGGTCCTTTAGATTTGTGGATTCAGTAGTGGTCGGGTAGTACTTGAGGTAGAGAGACCAGTAGACCTTCAGCCATCACTTACAGATAAAGATCAGGAAGAAAATTGGATTTTTAAGCAGTTGAAGAAGACTCCAGCTCAAATTTCTATATGGGATCTACTTAGGTAGTCACCTTCTCATAGATAGAAAATAGTAAAGGCCCTATGTGAATATATTGTTTTCACCACTATCTCGCCTTTAGAATTACTTGATTTGGTGAGAGGAAATGCTGGAGAAAACATTATATACACTGATAGAGATATACCTGTAGAAGGTCGTGAGCATAACCGCCCTTTGTACATAAAGGCTCAAGTTAATGGTAAACACACTGCTTATGTGATGGTAGACAATGGATCTTTAATTAATGTGTGTCCATTGGTAGCACTCCCAGCCTTTGGACTAAATGAGTCAATGCTGAATAAGTTTCACCATATAGTCACAACCAATAACAATTCCAGTAGGTAGGCGGAAGGTACTTTTAAAATTGATGTTCAAACTGGGGAAATTAGTATTGAGGAAAAATTTATCGTATTATTGATACCCGTAAACTTTTCAATGTTGCTAGGGGACCTTGGTTTCATAAGTTAGAGTTCCATCCACCTTTCACTAGATGATTAAGATTTCTTATGGAGGCTAGGTAATCATTATAAAAGCCACCAAGGAGAATCTGGTTTCCATGTTAGGGATAGCCAATCAACCTTTCACCGGATTCCATGTAGCTGCTATCAATGTCGATGATGAAGGTGAGTGAGAAACTACTCCACAGTTAGTAAATATGATGAAACAAATTATTTTTTACTAGGAACTAGCTTAGGCAAGGCTTATCAGGGTCCCTTTGAAGCTATCACTACCACAAATCAAACCACCTGAAAGGGATTAGTTTATAAAGGGCTAGATGAAAAGAAAAAAGGTCCAGTAAAGCTAGGAGGTATACTACATATTTTGGATAGCTTTGTGCCCATATTAGCTCCACTCTAGTATTATGGTAAGGTTGAGCCCGTGATGATCAGAGATGAGCTGATGCCAGGTTTTGAAGTTTTCAATGATGTTTTTTACTGGGTCAGTGGCACCATCAGGCCTGCTAAAGGATTTTGGGATTAGAAGATCATAATTAAGCTATCTAACTAAGATGAGGTTCCTGAATAGATTGTAACTCCAAAATTGCTAACTTTCAAGCTCAAAGGCATAGAAAAGGTGGAGTTTAAAATCTTTATACCTGAGATAAAGGAGGGCATTGGAAAAGCTAACATTGAAGCTGGTCAGGAAGTTTTAGTGGATGTAGATAATAGAGCAAGCTCATCTGAGGAATCAAACTCACCAAGTGTAGATAAGGATGCTTTTATAGATACACTTTTTATACCTGAACTTTTTAACAATGATGTATATATCTCTACTTATATATATAATATAAATGACTTTGCTTACTTTTGTGATGTTTTGTATGATTTCATTTCGCATGATCATGATCATAAAACATCTATATTTGATATTAATTAAACAAGTACTACCCGTTCAATCTTGGTGCTCTTGAAAATCCAAAAGAAATTTTGATAGCATCTGATATAATCCCTAAAGAGAGAAAAGAATTGGAAAGAATTTTAAAAAAATATGAAAGATTCTTTGTCTGGACTTATGAAGATATGCCTGGAATTGATCATGCAATCGCTGAGCATGCTATTCCTACTTATCTTGGATACAAACATGTCAAGCAGAAGCTCAGAGGCTTAGTCTACAATGGGCAAAAAAGGTAAAAGAAGACATACAGAAGCAAATAAAGGCCAAATTCCTTATAAAGATTTAGTATCTTACCTGTTTGGCAAATGTGGTATCGGTAGCCAAAAAGGATGGAAAATTTCAAGTTTGTATGTATTATAGGGACCTAAATAAGGTCTATCCAAAAGATGATTTCTTGCTCCCTCACATAAATGTCCTAATAGACAATGCAGCTGCTTATGAGATGTACAGCTTAATTTGGCAATGGGTATGCTGGGTATAACCAAATTTTGAATAAAATCATGGATAGGGTTAAGATAGCATTCATCACCAAATGAGGTATGTATGCTTAAGGGGTCATACCATTTGGATTAAAGAACACAAGGGCCACCTATCAAAGAATGGTCATAAAGGTTCTAGATGATTTGATTCACAAAGAGGTGCAGGTGTACATAGATAACATGATGATTAAATCAATTACCAGTAAAGGTCATTTTGTAGCCCTGGAGAAATTCTTTCAAAGGATTGATAGATACAACCTTTGTCTCAACCCAAATAAATGTGTGTTCGGAGTTAATTTCAATAAGCTCCTAGGATATGTAGTGAGGCAAAGGGAAATAAAAGTTAATCCTGATAAAGTGCGGGCCATTAGTGAAATACCTATGCCATAGAAAGAGAAAGAAGTTTAAGGGTTTTTGGGGAAGTTGCAATACATTAGCCGGTTCATTGTCATGCTAACTTCAATTTGTGAGCCCATCTTCAAATTGCTTCGAAAAGATTAACCAGTGATATGGAATGAGGATTGTCACATGGCTTTTGATACCATCAAGAAGTATCTCTTGCACCCACAGTGTTAAGGCTGCCTAAGATTAGAAAACCTCTAATTTTGTATCTAGCCATAAAAGACAGTTCAGTGGGGGCTATGATGGTGACTGAGAATGATTTTAGGGTGGAATATGCAGTATACTATCTTAGTAAGAACTTCCTTCCATATGAGATCAAATATGTAGACGTAGAAAAAATCTATTTACTAGTTATATGGGCCTCTAAGAAGCTAAGACACTATTTTCACTCGTATAAAGTACAAACGGTAGCTAAATAGAATTCTCTTAAGTATTTGTAAGAAGCAAAATTGTTATTGGGGAAAATAGGAAGGTGGTTGATCCTCTTACAAGAATTTGATGTTAAGTATATAACTTGAAAGATGATCAAGGGAAGGGTTGTAGTTGAATTTCGAGCAAGTTAATCGTTGGGAAGAGAAGAGACATCCTACAAGTTTTTTTATGAAAACATCATGGCCATGGCAACCCAAGGGGGATAGGTGTTCTTTAATGGAGTTTTGAACGATAAAGGCATAAGAGTAGGGGTAATCCTGGTCGCCCCTAAAGCAAAAAGACTACCTTTAGCCAAAAAGCTCAAATTTAAGGCTACCAAGAATAAAGCTGAGTATGAAGCATACATATTTAGGCTTGAGGCTTTGCTAGCCCTGGAGGTAAAGAATGCTAAGATATGCAGTGAATTATCTCTTGTGGTCTATCAGGCTAAAGAAAATTGGGCAGTGAAAGATGAGTGGTTGATGCCTTACGTAAATTGCTTTAAAATGTTGGGTGATTGGTTTGAAGTTTGTGCATTTAGGTACATACCCCATGATGAAAATCAGTCAATCGATGCTTTGGTGACAATGGTATCAACGTAGAATAATCCAGAAAGGGTGAAATGAATCCTATACTTATTTCTAGTTTCGATAGGCCATATCATTAAACACAGCAAGTGATGGATGTCGAAGTCGATGATGGAAAGCCTTGGTATTTCGATACTCAAAATTACCTGGAAAGATTGGTGTTTTTAGAGGAAGCCATGGAAAAGGATCAAAGGATGCTGCATAAGTTGTCCGCATAGTTCATCACTATTGAAGGAGTCCTCTACAAGAGGCAATCCAATGGGATACAACTAAGGTGCGTAGATGATAAGGAGGCTAAAAAGATTATGGAGGTTCATGCTAGAGTCTGTGGTGCCAATATGAATGATTTGTCCTTAGCTCAAAAAATAATGCATTAGGGATTCTTCTAGCTTACCATGGATGCAGATTCTTCTAAGTATGTGAAAGAATGAAAATTATGCCAGTAGTATGTAGATCGAGGCATGTACCCATGTTAAAATTGTGTAATCTCACCTCGCTATGGCATTTTTCTATACGGGATATAAATATCATGGGGATGATCAATCCACCAACATCAAATGGATATAGATTCATTGTCATGGCTATTGATTACTTCTCCAAGTGGATAGAAGCGTAGCCATATCGAAACTTATATGCAAGGGAAATGGTAAAGTTGATACAGAAAAGCTTGATATGCAGATACGGGCTTCTATACCATATTGTGTCTGATAATGGGTCCCATTTTCGAAGGGATACTGAGCAAATGCTCAAGAAATATAGAGTCCAGCACCATAATTCTTCACCATATCATCTTCAGGCGAATGGAGCAGTGAAAGCAGCCAACAAGAATGTTAAAAAGATTCTGGCAAAAATGATCCGAACTTGTAAGGATTGGGCTAATAAGTTACCTTTTGCATTGTGGGGGTACAAAACTACGGTCAGAACTTCAACTAGAGGCACCCCATTCTCTTTGGTATATAGGACAAAGGCTATCTTATCAATGGAGATCGAGCATCAATCATTCTAAGTTGCCCTAAAAGCTAAGCTATCAAAAATGGAATGGGTTAGGTAAAGATTACTACAGCTTAATTTTCTTGATGGAGAACACATACGGGCCTATTACCACAACTAGGTTTATCAAAAAAGATTGGAGAAGTCTTTCAGGAAGAAAGTTAGGAAGCGTCCCTTAAAGGAAGAAGATTTAGTGTTCAAGTATATTAGACCAAACCTACCCAACATCAGATGCAAGTTTAGGCCCATATGGGAAGGGCCATTTGTGCTAAATATGCCACTGTCCAAAAGTGCCATAATACTAAGTGATAACGATGCAAATGAGTTTAAAGAGTCGATCAATATTGACAGGATGAAGAGGTTCCATGGCTAGACTCAGAAAAATAATAAATAAGAATAAAAGAGAAAAAGAACAGAAAATAGCCCTACGGATCAAAAATTGATAAGCAACGGCCTTACTAAAATTGGGCACCTCGTCAAGATGAAAATCAAAAAAATGTATCTTGGGCAAAACTTTGAGGCAGAGTGAATATGTATGATTAAAAAAATCGAGAGGGCTGATTGGTAACAAAGGAGAGATGTTTTCAAAGTTTGGCCCTATGGCTGAGCAGAGTTTGTACTTATAAATCTAATGTTAAATAATGATCATGCATAGTAAAATTATGTAAAATATTATCATATGTGATACAAATTTGTACATATAAATAAATGCATTTTTATTATACATATTTTTGAGTTGTCTAGTTCTATGTCAAAAAGTAATGCATAATTCCTTATATTACATATTTAAGTCTAGAGATCATCCTCTGCTGCTTTCGCCCGAGCTTTGTTTCATCCAATATGCTCTATTATCAACTGCAGGACTGGATAACCATCTTTTGTATGTGATAGAGGTGGTAAAGTCACAATTAGCTGGGTTTTGAATACCGGCTTTGGCATACAGTTGAGCCCACAAGTGATGGTAGCCTAAAACAAAGGCAACAAATAATATACTTCCTTGAAATGATAGTGAGTGCCTTATAACTTCCTATTGCTCTCCAAATTGATGAGTACAATAAGAAACTACACAAAAAGTGGCCCTATGCAAGCCACATAATGGAACATAACTACATTGGCCATCCTGAGTCGTATTAGCCATACACATATAAAGCCAATGTCATTATCATCTACTATTACTAGCCACACAGAACCTTCTTATGTTGAGTCAAAGTTTTAAACCCTCCTTTTAGGAAGAAGATGCCTCAAAGAGTATGTGTTGATCACTCTGAAAGGAGGTTCTTTGAGTAGCCTCAATTTCTCCTGCAGCCATAACTGAAAATGAAAATAAAAAATAAAAAAATGAAAATATTGGAAAAATGATAAAAAAATAAATAAAAAATAATGATGAAAAAGAAAAAAGAAGTTGTTGGGTTGAGTTGGATTCATCTTAGGCAAAAATAAGGCATAGGGTTTCATGAAAATCCGAAAGGATGTATCTTCTGCTAAGAAAAGCTAGTATGAAAATCCACAAAGTGTGTACTACCTTTAAAATAATTACGATACCTGAAGCAACAAGGAGCTCTCTGAGAAAGCTACAGTGGAATCAGAACAAACAGTGTCTAAGCTGAGAAAATTTTTTCCTAGGATAATAGGGAAAGGGTTCAGCCCATTGCGTATGCCATCGATGATGCCAAGCAATTGATAGTCATCGAATGGGTTCCCTAAGTCCACTATTAAGTACAAAGAGAAACAGATCAGTAGAATAATGCCAATTTGGAAGGTGGTTATGTTAGAGAAGTTATCCAGTGCATCAATTATCAATTTTGGTATATTTATTTATTATCATATAGGTTTAGATAACTATTGAAAAATATGAATATATATATTTTACTATTATAATGCGTGGATATTTACAAAAAAAAAAAGCAATAAGTTCATTATATCCTTGTACAAGTCCCGATCCATCTAAAACAAATCTACAAATGGTCAAAATGTTGTAAGAAATATTCTTTCTAATGCACAAGATTGAATAATTTATCATGGTTAAAAAATAAATATAAACCCGACCAAAATGTTGCAAGTCTAACTCCATACAATATGGATTAATATCTTTATTATTATTATTGGTCAAATCAATAGTGGGTCACCACGTGATACATAACAATTAATTGACTTGTTAGCATATTATAAAAATATCCGAACATGATATATAATAAATAAATTTACCTATAACTGCAAAGAATGCTCTAATTTAGAACAAAAGTGTGGATGAAATTGAGATAATATTTTACATGACCACATTTACATTAACTTTTGACAACTTCCAAGTCCATTTGCACTTGAACGAGTTGCGTGACATAGTTCCCTATACAACCATACCAAGCTTGCCGATCCCCAAATGTAATTTTTCAACTTGATCGAAACTCTCTAATAGTAGGAACCACATCAAATGAATGTAATTATTAGACTTTGACAAATATAAAAATCCACCGCCACAGTGCAATATTCAAGCATGGGTAAAGCATTATATACGGTACTCAGTAGTCTTGAGCACTAAGGAACTAAAATTCCTTATTAACCATGTCATTTTAACACCATGTCCTCTAAGAACTTCTTTTAGAGGAATTTATCCTAAAAGCTAACCATAAATATCCATCCAATCATAATATAATATCCAATCATAGGACACCCTTTCAATAGGACAGCTAATCAAAATCCCCACATCCTGTAGTGTGATTGTTGTTTTAACAACAAGAAGGTAAAAAATATTTGTCGATCTCCACCCTCTCCACAAGTGCACTTATCATATTAACATCAACATGCATTCCACCTATTTGACACACTTCATAGAATCTTTATAATCTTGGATACAGCACTATTCTTGGATCAATATTACTATAGTGACCCTTAACACTAGTTCATCGTGCAAACAATATATCATGATCAATATGAAAATTAAAAAAAAAAATTATCAAACATATGTGTGTCCCTATGTATCTACATATAAACATATATATAATTTAATTATTGAGTAGATATATAAATACAGTATCGCTTTCAAATTGCATTCGCTTTGTGTTTGCAGCACAACTTTAGCAAATTATCCATATGGTCCCAATTTTATATATTGTTGATTTCAAAATTGATTTATTTTGCAATAAGCTAAGTGTAAACAAAATAACAAGTGTTACATGTGCATTAAAAATATTTGTAAATAATAAGTATAATTGTAAATTAAAAATATTTGGTATAACAAAAAATATTAATCGCATAAAATAAAAAATAATTAAAAATAACCAAAATTTATGAATACACAACTAATAGCACTTTTACTATTTTAAAGATAATTATAGTATTTTCATCCAAACTACTATTATTTTTCAAATTCAATCTTTTAAATATTAATTTTGTAGTTTGATGTTACACTAATTTTTTTAAATCATGATAAAAAAATGTCTAGCACAATCAACAAAATGAGCAATGCAGTCAAATCCACTATAATAGTTAAACTAGCCCAAATACATGCATATTTGTATGTTGAAAATATAATAACAATTTTACCATGCAAATTTATAACATAAGCTAAATGCATGCCTTTTATAAAAATTAAAAATGAAAAAAAATGATCAAGTGAACACATATTCCATCAATAAAAAAAAAGTGTATATCAATTGCTAATATTAATTTAGTTTAACAATTCTTAGTATCAAATATATGGAAGAAAATATTGAATACATATTTCACAAAAAAACATCTTAATTTCTATAATAAATAAAAATTTTCTACGTTAGTATGTAAAATTTTAATTTATATTAATATAACAATTCTTAATACATAAATTTATTATTCTAATATTTTACATTATTGAATATTACATCTTCAAATGAAAATATAAGTGATAATTTATCTTTTTTTTCATGTCACCTAATTAATTAACAAAATAGATTTACAAATTACACAATAGTAAATATTAAATCAAAATATTTTATGACTTCTCTATAAAAATAATTGTAGAAATGCAATTAATTTTTTTACCTTTTATAAAAATAAACAAATAAAGAGATGACCAATTGAACACATGTTCCATCAATAAAAAATTTTATATCAATTGCTAATACTAATTTAATTTAACAATTTTCAGTTCCAAATACATGGAAGAAAATGTCAAATACATATTTCACAAAAAATTAATTTTATGTTTCTATGATACATGAAAATTTTCTATTTTAGTATAAATATATCAAGTTACAATAATATGTAAATGAATGGAAAAAATTCTCATTCATATTAATATAATTTTTTTAATACATAAATTTATTATGCTAATAATTTACAAAATGGGATATTGCATCTTCAAATGAAAAAATAAGTAATAATTGCTTTATTTTTTCTTTCCTTCACCAAATTAACAAACAAAATAGACCTACAAATAGGGGTGAGCAAAAAAATTAAAAATATGATTAACCGTAAAATCGATTTGAAATCGAACCAATTTTTTCAATTAACCGATCTGATAGACTCCATTACAGTTTTTAATTTTTACATTTTAAATTTTTTATTACGATTTAAGTTTTTAAATACTAGTTAACCATTAATCCATGGTTAACTAGTTCTTATATATTATATTTTTATTTTTATACTTTAAATTTTTTTATTTTTCGTCTATTTTTCTCTAAAACATAAATAAATTAATATTTTAAAATATATTGCAATTAACCGATCTGATAGACTCGATTACAGTTTTTAATTTTTACATTTTAAATTTTTTATTACAGTTTAAGTTTTTAAATACTAGCTAACCGTTAATTCACGATTAACTGGTTCATATATATTATATTTTTATTTTTCTACTTTTAAAATTTTTAGTTTTCTTCTATTTTTCTCTAAAACAAACATAAATTAATATTTTAAAATATATTTAAATTATATTTTTATTTTTATACCTTAATTTTTTATATTTTTCTACAAAATTTATATAATACTTTAAACTAAATTTGTATTATGTATTTATATATAGTAACTGGTCAACTTTTATATATGTTATTTTATTATATATAATAGCATTTAAATATATTTTTTTATATTTTAGAGTTTATGTTATAACATTTAATATTATTCAAAATTTTTATTGACTTAGAACTAAGCATATTAATTTTCAACCAATATTAAATCTATTTTTATAATATTGGCTATCAATTTGTTGAACATGAATTTTGGATAGTAAATTATGTTTATTTTATAATTTTTATTTTAAATTACTTTGCACATTTAAAATTGAATTGAACTTTTTCTAATTTTTTTTTATAATTTTATGTTGAAAATTTTAATGGTTAACCGAAAAATATTGGTTAACCAAATCTAAAAACCGAAATCGATGGATTGGTTAACCAAATATAACGGACTAGTTAATGGTTAATGATTTTAAAAAATCAATATTAATAAACTGGTTAATTTTTTTACTAATGGACTAGTAAATCGGTCCATGCTCACCCTTACCTACAAATTACATAATAATATAGTTAAATTTTGTATCAAATTATTTTTTTATTACTTCTTTATAAAAATAATTGTAAACAATGTAATTAATTTTACTTACCTTTAATTTGTGCAATAAGCTAATAAATCATCTCAAAACTCAATGTCGGTTGTGCATGCTATCGAGAAAAAAAAAAAAGAAAATTGTTAATGCATATAACAAATAATATGAGAACTTGATGCATACAAGGTAAATTTTTTTTTAAGAAAAAAGGAGATGAAGAATAGATTTTTAGGAAGAAGGGAGAAGTTTAGATGGAAAAAAATATTTAGGATAAGAGAATTGGAATTTATATAGGATGGACATAATATTAAAAAAGGAATTCTGGACAGTCAAAGTCTTGGGACCTGTTAGTTACTGTCGTTGAGTAAAAGAGCTCGGGGAGACATTGCAACAATTACATCTTAATTTAACTAATTACCTCCTGATTCAAGATTTCACATTTATATTACACCCAAAATTTTAGGAAAATTATATGGTTTCACACTTAATACCAAAATCAAACCTTCAATTGCATTTGAAATCACCAATTTTATATATTATAGCCCAAAAGTTTATATTAATTATTTACCATTAAACCCCCACAATAGAATTCATGTGATCACCTTTGCAAACTAAAGCCATATTCTATTCAATCTATTACCTTGTTACTATTCAAAACACATTAAATTTTTGCATAAATCTCAATCCATCAAGCACTTAAAATTTTATGCAATCTAACTAATTTCAACTCATTCTTTATCTAGTTAAATTCCTATGAAGAACTTAAAAGAGAAATAATTTTGGTAGTGCACAAACTAATTTTAGAGTCGAAATCCAACAAATTTTAACTCATTTCTGTCAAAACCAAACTCATTCTACCCAATCATTGGAGCTTCATCAAAGATGCACCGTCACTGTTAGAATGAAGCTCAATCTATCGTAAATCTGATAGAGATTGTCACACGCCTTGACTTATCATGGTTTGGCCAAAATCTTCATCGAAAGATCTGGGCCTTTCTAGCTCTGATCTCCTTACTACCGGCAAGTGAAGATGATTGGTGGGTACAGGGATTAGCGCTTAATCATTAGGAGTCCAACGGTGGTGCTTGTGTCACCACCCAACATCACAGATGGACAAAAAATGGAGAGATGCCGTCAATTTTGAAGAAAGAGATAAAGAGATCATAAGATGGCGAAACCAAAGGGAAAGGCCAACCACTGCCTGATCGTCAGTGGGGGCGGCTGCTGCAATGATGGTTATGAAGGAGATGGCCAACATTGGTGGTTAGAATTTGGAACGGATGAAGATAGCTCCCTTTCTCTCTCCAATCTCCTCTTCCCTTCTTTTATAATTTTTTTCTTTTTTTTATTATTATTTAAGTCTAGAATCTATTGATTTTGGAAAAGCCTACAAGCCCAAAGATGAATTCCCACATATGTATATCTCTTTCTATATATACATATGTATATCTATTACCTTTACTTACCATATATTTATTTATATGGATGATCCCAACAGATTTTGGATCTTTAATCCTCTTGCCAAAACAAGTTTCCCATCACAAAATATCTTGATTGTATTAATAACTATCAATTATAAATCCTTATTTAAATTTTATTTAAATATTTGATCCTCAATAATTACCTCAAAAAAGTTATCTCCAATTTATAAGTTACTACTAACAAACCCAAAATTTAGAATGTTACATTAAGTTTATGCTTCAAAGTGTACTTTACTTTACTTGTATTAAAATGAAATTTTTACTTGGAAACAAATGTGTTATTCCTCCTACATAGTGTAAAAGTGTAGAATCATGATATTTAAAGTGCACTTTTGATAACCAAGACTATATAAGTGATGCAGAACCCCAGCCTATATGCCAAACTAAAACGCCAACATACCATAGTATTTGAACATAAATAGGAAATTAACCCCCAATCTAAAAATTCCCCAGACAATATATGAATGAAAACACTTATAATAGGTTGATTAAGCACAATAAGAAACAGAATTCAGCATACAAAATCATGAAACCTGTTAAAACTACTTCTTCATGCAACAACAAAAATCAATTAACAATTAAAAGTGCATTTTCTATAACATTAATATTTTTAAATAGGAAAAGATAGAAGAATCCTTCTAAAACAGAACTTCCTAAACAATTAAAACAGGAAACAAATAACAAAATCGCAACTTTATTGAACACTAACTCTATATAGTGAAAAGTCACTCCATCGAGTGATGGGTGACTCGGTAGAGTGGATTTCCACTCCACTGAGTGAGTGCCTACTAGACTCGATAGAGTCGAAATCCACTCCATCGAGTGAGGGGTGACTCGATAGAGAGGATTTCCACTCCACCAAGTGAAGACCTCTTGTACTTCTTCTTTCTTCACTCAAACTTCTACCTTTTTCCTCAATCGTATGCTTCTCCAAGTAAACACATATTATATATAGAATAAGCATTAAATTGGTCTTCAAAGTTCAAGTTTGCCTCTTTAATATCTTAAATTTGCATTTTCTTCATAAAAGCTTGTAGAGCTTTTTTAAATTTCTTTGTCCTAGATCTTGTAATTAGCCTTCGAGAAATAGCTAGGTCCTCCTTTTTATTGCCATTGTACTTGATCAAACTAGCTATGCTCACATCATGCCCTCCCTTTTCTGAAGGATTCATCCTTGAATTTGAATCAAAGTGAAAAGGAGAGAAATCAAAAATATTGAAAGTAGAACTAACATTATACTCACCTGGAAATTGATCTTGTAGGCATTTTCATTAATTCTTTCCAGCATTTGAAATGGTCCATCTCCTCTTACATCCAGTTTAGATTTTCTTTGGTTAGGAAACCTCTTTTTATGCATATGGATCCAAACCCAATCTCCTGGTTCGTGTATCATTTATTTAGAACCCTTATTTTCCTGTTTTGTATACATCTTGTTCTTCTTCTCAATATGCTCACGTGCCCTATTATGTATTGATTTAACTAATCAACCTTAGCCTTGCCATCTAAATTAGAAAGTTCACCCAAAGGTAAAGGCATCAAATCCAGAACAATTAGTGGATTAAAACCATACACAATTTTAGAAGGTGAAAAACCTGTAAAAGTATGAAATGCACGATTATAAGCAAACTCAACAAATGGCAAACATTCTTCCCAAGTTTTGAGATTCTTACCAATTATAACACGCAACATAGTTCCTAAAGTTCTATTGATAATCTTAGTTTGGCCATCAATTTGTGGATGACAAGTAGCAGAAAACATAAGTTTAATACTAAGTTTACCCCACAAAACATGCCAAAAATGACTTAGGACTTGGAATCTCTATCAAAAACAATAGTCCTAGGTATACCATGCAATCGAACTATTTCCCTTAAAAAAATTAGCTATATTTATTGCATCATCAGTTTTATAACAAGCAATCAAATGTACCATTTTACTAATTGATCTAGTGCAACAAACACACTATCCCCATCCCTTTTGTCCTAGGTAAACCTATTATGAAATCCATAGAAATATCAGTCCAAGGTTCAGTAGGAACAAGCAATCAAGTATACAACCCTTGATTTTAAGACTTAGACTTATTCTGTTTACATGCAAAACATTGGGCACACACTTTTTCAACATATTTTCGCATATTAGGCCAATAAAAATGTTTGTTAAGCATGTCTAAGGTTTTTTCCACACCAAAATGCTCCATTAATCACCCACTATATGATTCTTTCACAAGTAACTCTCTTATAGAATATGTAGTTATACATAATTTTTTTTCCTTTAAAAGGAAGCCCATCATGCCTATAGAACGTATTAAATGCATAATGTTCACATGACTTATATATGAATCTTGTTCATATATCTCTTTCAAATGCTCAAAACCTAACAATTTAGAACTAAGCACATAAATTAATGCATATCTCGTAGAAAGTGCATCAGCAACTACATTTTCCTTACCTTGCTTGTACTTAATCACGTATGGAAAAGTATCAATACACTCTACCCACTTACCATGCCTTTTATTCAACTTACCTTGTCCCTTTAGATATTTGAGAGACCGGTGATCTATGTGTATCATGAATTCTTTAGGTAAAAGGTAGTATTCCCAAACCTTAAAAACTCTCACCAAATCATAAAACTCCTTGTCATAGGTAGAGTAATTCAGTTGTGCTCCACTTAGCTTCTGACTAAAGTATGCTATTGGATGGTTTTTCTGCATCAAAACAGCATCCATACCAATCCCAGAAGCATCACATTCAATCTCAAAGGTCTTAGAAAACTCATGTAATTTCAAAACAGGTGCAGTGCTCAATTTATCTTTCAAAGTATTAAAAGCATCTTCCCGTTCTTTACCCCACTTAAAACCAACAGACTTTTTAATGATTTCATTGAGAGCTATAGCAATGGTAAAAAATTCTTTAACAAATCTCCTATAAAAACTTGCTAAACCATGAAAGCTCTTCACTTCACTTGCATTCTTAGGTTTTGGCCATTCTTGGATAGCCTTAACCTTTTCATTATCAACCTCGACTCCATATGCACACACAATAAATCCCAAGAAAATAACACTATCAACACAAAACATACATTTCTTTAAATTAGCATACAATTGTTGTTCTCTCAAAACTTTTAACACAAGTTTAACGTGCCTTAAATGTTCATCTAGGTTTTTGTTGTAAATCAAAATATCATCAAAATACACAAGAATAAATTTACCCAAAAATTCATGCAAAATATGGTTTATAAGTCTCATAAATATTCTAGATGCATTAGTTAGGCCAAAAGGCATAACTAACCACTCATACAAACCATACTTTATTTTAAAGACAGTTTTTCACTCATGACCCAACTTCATCCTAATTTGATGATAACCACTTTTCAAGTCAATTTTAGTGAATATTACAACACCATTTAACTCTTCAATCATATCTTATAATCTAGGAATGGGATGGTGATACTTTACAGTAATTTTGTTGATGGCTCGATAATCAACACACATACTCATTATTCCATCATTCTTTAGTACCAAAAGAACAGGTACAGCATAAGGACTTAAGCTCTCTCTCACATGTCCTTTTACTAAAAGCTCATTCACTTATCTTTGCAACTCCTTTATTTCCTCCAAGTTACTTTAATAAGCTGGACGGTTTAGAATTTGAGCTCCAAGAACAAAATCTATTCGATGTTCAATCCCTTTAATAGGTGGCAATCCTAGGGGCATCTCTTTATGGAAGATATCCTTGTAATCCTGCAACATCTTCGAAAAAGAAATAGGAAAATTTAAATCAAGGTTAGTTTTAGAAAAATAATTTTCCTTAAACCTTAAAAGTACTAAAGCTCTCATACCTAAGTATGCACTCTTCAACTCTCTTTCTCTCTCTCTCTCTCTCTCTTTTGCATAAAAAGGAGTACTTACTAATTTTCTCACTCGACTCACTCATCTCTCTTTTTACCTCAGTACTCATTAACTTTTTCTTTCCTACACTCCTCTTTTTCTTCTTCTCACTAGTGCAATCACTCACCAATGGGCCTTTATTTTTATTATTTTCACTACTGGTATCTTTTCTCTCATTTTTCTTTTCTTTCTCACTTTCATTTTCATCTTTTACAGATTGTTGCAATTTTACATGATTTGCATATGCATCTTTAGGTGCTAAAGGGGAAAGTGTGTGTTTACATCCCTTAAACTCAAAAGTGTACCTATTTCTAAATCCATCATAGGTTACATGCCTATCAAATTGCCAAGGTCTTCCTAGAAAAATATGACTAGCATTCATAGGTACCGCATCACACATGACCCTATCTTCATATTTTCCATTTGAAAATAATACCGTTACACATTTGGTCACTTTAACTTCTCCACTATCATTCAACCATTGAAGTCTATATGGATTGGGGTGTTTCATAGTTTTAAGTCCTAACTTATCAACTAAGACAGTACTAGCAACATTAACACAATTACCTCCATCAACTATCATGCTACAGACTTTCCCACCTATTAAACACCTAGTGTGAAAAATATTCTCCCTCTATTCTAGTGCCTCTTATTTCACATTTACATTCAATGCATGCAATATAATTAAGGACTCTCCCTGAATAGGATACTCTACATTTTTATCTATATGGAAAAATACTATAAAGGTGGCATATCATCACAATTATCATCTGATTCAGACTCAGAAATAATTCCATCCCCCTTATTATCATGGTATTTTTATTTCCACGTTCATTAGCATAATGATCACGATTCTTACATTTAAAATATTGAATGTCCCTATGTATATTAGTCTTAGGGGTTATTTCATAAGTACCTTTTTGAGTAGCGATCATTTTTTCTTTGGAACTTGACTGGTACTTGGAAGCGGATTCTTTCTTTGGATCACCCTTATCCCACCTTGAATTCCACTTGTTGTTGGAGTTTGAATAGGATTTAGATGTCACCCTTCTGCTTTTTTTCCTTTCTACTTTAATGGCAATGTTGACCAAGTCATCTATATCCACATAATGCTGTAATTCAACTATATGAGCAAGATCTCTATTCATACCTCCTAGAAAACGTGGCATTATTTGATATTCATCCTCCACAATGCTTGCTTTGATCATGAGCATCTTCATCTCCTTGTAATAATCTTTCACAGAACTAAATCCTTGTGTAAGTCTTTATAATTGATTATAGAGCTCCTTATGATAGTAGCTAGGCACATACTTCTTCCTTATGAGTCTTTTCATTTCCTCCCAAGATGTAATAGGGAGATCCCCATTTCTCCTCCAACTTTTCAACAACTCATCCCACCAAATTAGTGCATAATCAGAAAATTCAATAGCTGTAAGTTTTACCTTTTTCTCTTCCTAATATTGGTGGCATGTAAAGATTATTTCTATCTTTCTTTCCCACTCGAGATAGGCATCAACATCATTTTTGCCTTTGAATGATGGAATCTTCATCTTGATAGCACTCAGATTATTATCCCTATTCTCCATTCGGATGTCATACCTCCTAGCTCTTCTTAGAAAAATATGAGTTTCCTCTCCTTCATCATCATTGTATAACTAATCTACTTCCTCTTCCCTTATAGGTCTAGCCTTAGATGCTCTAAGGCTATCTTCCAAACTGTCAATCCTAAGAGTTAACTTCTACAAACTATCCATGCAAGCTTTATACATAAACTTATCATGAGACATAACATCAGTCTTTAATGTTAATCCCCGACATCTTGTCACTTAAAGTAAACAAATAAGAAGAAGTAATTCACTCAACCTCATGTGTTTGACTCTCAATTCATAAATTGATGTCTCACAGTTGCATTTTATAAATAGACTCAACAAGTAAACACAATTAAGTAAATTAAATCAAAGAATCAATGAAAACCTAACAAGGACAATAAGGTACCAACTCTAAAGGCAATTGATCAAATTGAACAAAAATAATCAAAAATTAGTATACAAGATGAAACTTTAATGTACTTTGATGTATATAGATGTTTAACAATGGCAATATGTCAAACTAGTGTATTTGGAACCAACAAATAGCTTAGATATACAAATTGATAATTTAGAATGAAAACAAAATTGACAAGACGGATGCACTTAAATGCGATGTAAACTAAACATATTGTTTAGTTTAAACAGAATTTATGTGGACTCAACAAGAAGAAAAATCATAGATAGCAATTAACAAATAAAACCCAAAAGCAGAATTTAGGAGTACCAACCTAGTATTGATGGCTACGACAAGAGCAAAAAAAAAAAATTTAACTCCAACTCTTGTTGGATTGGTTCAACTAAAGGATAACACTCAAAATTATAAGGTAAGTGCTCAAATACATGAATGGCAATTTTTTTTTGATTCAACAAGAGCAATACATTCAATGGTGGTCCAAATTGAATCTTTATGCAGTATAGTAATCTGACTTTGTTCACAAGGTTTTTTCTCTTTTTTTATATTATAATTAATTGATAGAATTCAAAGAACTCAACATAAATGATAGTTAAGAGCTTATCCCTTAGCCTAAGCTCTGATACCAATTTATGCAAAATTTCAGCCTATATGCCAAACTAGAACGCCAATATACCATAGTATTTGAACATAAATAAGAAATTAACCCCCCAATCTAAAGAACCCCTAAACAATGTATGAATGGAAACACTTGTAATATATTGATTAAGCACAAGAAGAAATTGAATTCAGCATACAAAATCATGAAACCTGCTAAAATTACTTCCTCATGCAACAGCAAGAATCAATTAACAATTAACTCTTACAATGAAAATTGGCAAAACCAAGAGAATAATCTTATAAATCAATAGTAATCAAAAGGTATTGTTTCTGTAACATTAATATGTATAAATAGAAAAAGATAAAAGAATCATACTAAAACAGAACTTCCTAAACAATTAAAACAGGAAACAAACAACAAAATCATAACTTTGTTGAACACTGACTCAGTAGAGTGAAAAGTCACTCCACCGAGTGATGGGTGACTCGATAGAGTGGATTTCCACTCCACCGAGTGAGTGCTTACTAGACTCGGTAGAGTGTAAATCCACTCCACCTAGTAGAGGGTGACTTGCTAGAGTGGATTTTCACTCCATCGAGTGAGTGCCTACTAAACTTGGTAGAGTGGAAATTAACTTCACTGAGTAGAGGGTGACTCGGTAGAGTGGATTTCCACTCCACCAAGTGAAGACCTCCTAGACTTCTTCTTTCTTCACTTAAACTTCTTCCTTCTTCCTCAATCGCATGCTTTTCCAAGTAAACACATATTATATAGAGAATAAGCATTAAATTGATCTTCAAAGTTTAAGTTTGCCTCTTTAATATCTTGCATTTGCATTTTTTCACAAAAAGCTTCATAAAAGCTTGTAGAGCTTCTTGAAACTTTTTTGTCCTGGATCTTGTAATTAGCCCTTAAAAAATAGCCAAGTTCTCCTTTTTATTGCAATTGTACTTTATCAAACTAGCTGTGCCCACATCAATAATTATTTAACTCGTTTTACCATTTGCATGTCCATACGTTTTGAACATCTTATTACACCATTTACTTAAAAAATTCTATTCATTACTCACTTTGACAAAACCACTCCCAATTTAAAAGAGTGCATGTTGAAGACACACGTATGCTGTGATATTTTAGACTTTTTTTAATTATTTCTTAAACTAATTTTTTACACCCCAACACTTCAAGCTTTTCTTACACATCTGTACTTGTACTTGTAAAAAAGGTATCACTTACCCATCTTAACAATTTATTGCAATTTTTTTGAAACTCCATTTATTTTTTGAAACAAATTGCCAAAAATATTGAACAGAATTACATTCTTTTGATTAAAATTAGAGAATTATAACCCATATTTTAGGAAAAGCATAAATAAACTAACATAAGAATAATAGTAATAGTAGCATGAGAATAACTAGGGTGAGCCCAAAAAGTAAAAAATTTTGCAAACTGCAAAAGCAATGCAAAACTAAATCAATTTTATAGTTAATAGTTTGATAAACTCAATTTCAAATTTTATTTTTATTATTTTTTAGTATCGATACATATTATATTTTTATTTTTATATCCGAAGAATTTTAATTTTTTTCTAATGTTTATTTCTTTCCTAAAACTTATAGAGTAATACTTTAATGTATTTTTAAATTATATTTTTATTCTTATACCTTATTTTTGTATTTATCTATAAAATTTATATAAAACTTTAAAATATATTTAAATTATGTTATTTTTCTTAATAATGTAAAGCAATATTTTGATAGAGTAACCAATTAATATTTATACATATTATTTGTATTATATTTATTGGTGTTTATATCTTATGTGATAGCATTTAATTACATTTTCTTATGTTTTAAAGTCTATATTTTAATATTTATTTTTGTCCAAAACTTTTCTTTAACCTAAGATTAAGCATGCTAAATTTCAATAAATATAAAATTCACTTTATAATGTTAGCTATTATAATAAGAAGCGGATAATGATGAAAGTGTAATTTAAATTTTTGCTAATATATTATGTCTGTTTTGTAATTTTTTGAATCATTTTGGACATTTAAAATTGTATTAAAATTTGTCTAATTTTTTTATATATATAATCGTATGCTAAAAATTTTAGTGATTTTAAAATAATGATGGCTAACTAAACTAAAAAAAAAAATCAAAATTGATACACTAATTGACCGAATGTAACAGTTTAATTAATGATTAATAATTTTAAAAAATAATTTAATTAATGACTAATAATTTTGAAAAACTAATGTTAATAGATTGATTAATTTTTTATTAATAGATTGATTAATTGATCCGTATTCACCGCTAATTTTAATGGTAGAAAAATGAAAGTTAATATTTTGGAGACAAACAAATGTCAGTGTTTCATAAAAATTAAAACAGTCCATTAAAATGGGTAAATGATGTTTTTTTATAACTAATTGATAACTATGGAAAAATATCTCCAAGGCCCAATCAAGTCAGCCCAACAATGCTTAACAGGGCCCAAAGCCCATCAACAAAAAGGACAAAGCATGAGCTGGAAGATAAGACATAAAGGTACGGTGTCTGATCGGACTGATAGGATGCCTTGTCTTGTCTAGTCTACTGACACAAGCAAGCGCTCATACCTTCCACCTACTCCCTGTCACATCGTTGCACACCTACTCTAATGTCGGTTATCACGTCCCAAGGAACTCAAGTACCCCTTCCAAAAACTCCTATAAATGACCTAAAATACAATGGCTCTAGATATTGAATATCTGAGACTCTCTCTTTAAATACTCTCTCTCTAAAAGCTACTAACTTAAGTTTCGGAGAGCTAACGCCCGAGTCCGATCGGGCACTCTATTTTATAGGTTCCGTTATCCGATCGGATCTTCCAGCCACTAGCTCTCTTTATCTCAGATAAAGACAAATCATGCTTTATCATTTGGTACTTTTGTTGAGAGAAAATGGCAAGTTCGAGATCCAATGAACGTGCAACTTCTGGAAAGTATAATCACAACAGCCAGGGCAGATCTAAGCCCTCAGAAAGAAGACAGATGTCTTCCAGATCCTCTACTAAAGGTAACCTCCTCCTAGATTTCAACGACGTAGCCATGTGGCAATCGAAAGATATCCCTATTACAATTAGGGACATGCACGCCATTCTTAGTGACTTCACTAAGAGCATAGTCCAAACTCTAAAAAATAGGAAAATGCCCAGGACTTCTGAAAGAGGCCATGAAATGGACTTTATGGCTGAAGACTTTGAAAGAAGAAGGAACAAAGGGATTTCCATCGACGAGCCAAGAGCTCATAATAATAGAAGGGTGGGGGCCAGAACCCCAGGTAGATACGATAAGGGGAAGGGGATAATGTCCTCAAGTAGAGATTCTCTATACATCCCCAGTAGATCTTTCACCTTATCCATCGGGGATGATTTGTCTTTCATGTGCACGTCAAATCGCAGCCGCATGAAGGGGCGAAGAGATGAATTAGCCTCAACATCCATGAGTAGGGAGGACAAGTGGTTCAAGCAGAAGCTTAAGCAATTTGGCTTGACAGGTTCCAAAAAAGACGTGTTCGAAGGAAACACCTGCGGCAACACAACCTCCCCGTTTGCCAGGAAAATCACAAAGGCAGAGCTACCTCCTAGGTGGAGAGACGCGATAATGGAGAGGTATATAGGTAAAACTAACCCTGCCACTCATCTTACAGAATATCTAATGAAAGTGCAGGTGTACACCTACGATAAAAGGATTGCCTGTAGGATATTCCCTACCACCTTGGGAGGAGATGCCCTCACATGGTTTCACAAGCTCCCTCAAGGGTCAATCACCTCTTTTTGACAACTAAAGAAGCTGTTCATTAAAAGATTCATCGTGCAGATGCAAGCGCCAAAATCTGTGAGCGATTTGTGCAACCTCTATCAGAGGACCGATGAAAGTCTTCAAGACTACATCGACAGATTCCAAGCCACAATATCGGAGGTGAGGAATGTAAGCGTGGAGATGGTATCCACCGCTTTAGCCAACAGCACTGTTGATAAGCCGTTATTTGAGTCAATTACAACAAGGCCGCCAACTAGTTTTTTCGATCTAATGGAAAGAGCTAGGCAACACATTTAGCTGGATGATGCCTTGAGGTCCAGCCGAGGTAGAAGGAGCAACGTTATGGATAGGCTCCAACACCCAGATGGACGATCGTTCAGCCATGCTCCAATAATCGAACGGATTGCAAGGAGTCTCGAGAGAGCCTCCACTTCGAGAAATTTGGGAAAAAGAAAGGAGGTAAAACGATTCAGGTCCAATCGAGGTAATGGTCAGCAGGCTCAAACTTTCATTTCGCTCAACACTAATCCTGCACAAGTGTTGATGTGGATCAAGAAAAATCACCAAAAGGTGAATTGGCCCAAGAAGATGGACGAGAAGAGTAAAAGGATCCAAAACCATAATAAGTACTGCAAGTTCCATAAGGATATCGGTCATATAATCGATGAATGTCACCATCTGAAAGAAGAAATTGAGCGACTCTTACAAAGAGGGTACCTCAAGAGGTTTGTAAGTCCAACTAGAGGGGCCAGTCCTTATAGACAGTCAGACCCTAAGAAAGATGATTCTGACGATGACGAGCGGAGCAAACCAAAGAATGCAGATCCACACCGACCATATGCCGGTGTCATAAACATGATCACTGGTGGGTCATCCTATGGAGAGAATCTCTCCAAAAAAAGAAAGAAGAAATGTGTCTATATCTCCCAGACATCCGAATGGCCGGCCCCAGTCACCATATCCAGTGAGGATGCATGAGATGTAATGTTCCCTCATGAAGATGCCCTTATCATCAAGGCGTGGATCAATAATTTCGATGTAAAGAAGATACTGGTGGACAACAGAAGCGCTATGAATGTGCTCACTTTACAAGCCTACAGAGCAATGGGGTTGCCGATCGAAGAGCTCAAACCGAATGCCACACTACTAATTAGACTAGGCAATGCCCCAATGCCGATGGTAGGATCGGTTGAGTTATTCGCTGAGCTTGGCCAGGAAGCCCTCGCCCATGCCTGCAAGGTAACATTCATGGTTATTGATATGGTTTTTGCTTATTATGCCATTTTTGGTAGGTCTCTACTCTTTCAAACTGGAGTTGTCACCAGCATCCGTTACATGGTAATAAAAATCCCGACCAGGGAAGGCATCGCCATCCTAAGAGGCGACCAAAAGGCATCGAGAGAGTCCTATATTGCTATGATCAAGCACCATAAAGAAGCCATGATGGTAGAGCCAAGGCTAAAGCGATTTGAACAGGAGGAGAATCAGCGAATGGATCCTGCAGAGGAAGTCAAGACAAGGACACTTGCTAAAGGCAAGGCCATTCAAATTGGCACCAACATGAATACGGAGGTCGAGGAGACCGTCATGCAAGTCTTGATGATCAACCAGGCATCCTTCACCTGAAAGCCAGAAGACATCACTGAAATCGACCCTAACGTGATCAACCATAAACTTAATATGGATCCAGCTTACCAGTCGATCAAGCAGAAGTTACGAAGGTATGCTCCCGATCGAAGGAAATTTATCTCTAAGTAGGTAGATAGATTATTGAAAGTGGGTACAATCTGAGAGGTTAACTACCCCAAATGGCTTGCCAATATTGTTTTGGTAAAGAAAAATTATGGGAACCTGTGAATGTGTGTTGACTTCACGGACCTTAACAAAGCATATCCGAAAGACAGCTACCCCTTACCAAGTATAGACCAACTGGTGGATGCCACCACTGGTCACGCCATTTATTCCCTCCTCGATACATATGCTGGTTACCACCAAATCATGATCTGGTTGTTGGATCAAAAAAATACCAGCTTCATCATGGATGATGGCACCTTTTTCTATAAGGCCATGCCATTCGAATTGAAAAATATAGGTGCCACATATCAGCGTTTGATGAATAGAATTTTCAAAGATCAGATCGGGCAGAATGTGAAAGTCTACGTGGATGATATGATCATCAAAAGTAAAAGCCCCGAAGAACATCCTGTCGATTTAGCAAAGATCTTCAACATGCTGAATAAATTTCGGATGAAGCTCAATTTAAGAAGTGCATTTTCGGGGTGCCCTCAGGAAAATTTTTGGGCTTTATGGTCTCCCAAAGGGGCATTGAGGCCAACCCCGACAAAATAGAGGCAATCTTGGAGTGTGAAGGATGTTCAAAAGCTAAACGGCAGAATAACAACCCTTGGAAGGTTCATCTCCTCTTCAGCTAAACGGTGCACTTTCTTTTTTTAAAAAATTAAGGAAGAATGAAGCTTTCAATTGGGATGCCAACTACCAGCAAGCCTTCGATGAACTAAAGAAAATTCTCACCAACCCTCCATTACTCAGCCGACCACTTCCAGGTGAAAATTTGTATTTATACTTGTTAACTTCTAGTGAAGCTGTTGCACGTGTCCTAGTCAGTGAAGAAGGAACCCAACAGCTGCCTATCTATTATGTGAGCCAAATGCTCAGGGGCCCAAAATTGAAGAAAGGTCTGATTGAGAAACTCATCATTGCCCTCATAATGAGCACAAAAAAGCTAAGAAAATATTTTGAAGTACACAAGACAGTGGTTCGATCGGGTCAACCAATCAAAAAAATTCTCCAGACCTTGGACTTGAAGGGAATATGGTGGGATGGGCAATCAAGCTCCAATCGTGAGACGTGAGGTATGAACCCAAAAAAGCAATCAAGGCTCAAGCTTTGGTGGACTTCATCGCTGAATTTGCTAGCGAAGAAGTAACCAATCAGCCTCAACCTTCAAAATGGGAAATGATCATGGATGGAGCTGTAAATGACAACCAAGGAGGTGCAGGCATGGTAATAATTGGCCCCTTAGGCATTATCATAAGGTACACAATAAAACTCAGCTTTAAAATATCAAATAATATGGCAGAGTACGAGGCACTTCTACTAGGGCTGAGAATGCTCCATGCCATCCGACTGGAGTCGGTTATCATCAAAAGTGACTCCCAGTTTGTAATGAGCCAAGTCTTAGGCACCTTCGAGGTCAGAGAAGCCAGCATGATACAATATCTAGCAAAGGTCAAGGCAGCACTCAAGATGCTAGAAGAATATAGATCCGAATGGATCTTATAGAAGGTACCAAGAGATTAAACTTTAACAGTCGATCGGCTTGCCAAAATGTCTGCTTTCAAGCAAGGGATGGTGGAAGAAAATATAACCATTGTTGATCAACTGACCTCCTCCTTAGACGAACCAGAAATGGTGAAAATTGAGCCAGCTCAAGAAATATGGATGAGCTCCATCAAGCGGTACTTGCACACAGGGTAATTACCTACAGATAAAGCAAAAGCTTAAAAGGTCTCTCGAAAATCCCTGAACTACTCGATTATTAATGGTGAATTATTCAAAAAAGCTTTCAATCACCCCTAGCTCAAATGCATGACGGAGAAGGAAGGAGACTACATCCTAAGGGAAATCCATGAAAGCATTTACGAAGCATACGAGACTAGTAGGGCCATGGCAAGGAAATTACTCCAAATTGGATACTTTTGGCCAAGCATTTTCAAAGATGCTCAAGAAAAAGTAAGAAGGTGCCAGCAATGCCAAATCTATGGGAGAATCATCAAACAATCGACAGCAGACCAGCAGTTGATTGAAGTTTTCTGGCCTTTTGACCAATAGGGCCTGGACATCCTAGGACCCTTTCCCCAAGGGAAAAGGCAAATGAAGTTCCTCCTTGTCGCCGTCGATCACTTCTCCAAATGGATCGAGGCAGAACCTCTAGCTACAATCACAGTAAAGAGGGTCAAAAATTTTACATTGAAGGACATCATTTGCAGGTGTGGCTTACCCAATATTTTTATTATAGATAATGGCAAGCAGTTCGACAGCCTAGTTTTTAAAAACTTTTGCCAAAACTTCAATATCAGCCTTAAGTTCAGCTCCGTCACCCATCCCCAGCGCAATGGGATGACCGAGGTCTCCAATCGAACACTCTTGGAAGGCCTAAAGAAACGACTGGGCGAGAAAAAAGGCAATTAGACTGAAGAACTGCAAAGCGTCTTATGGTCCTACAGGACCTCTTCGAGAACCGGCACTCATCAAATGACATTCTCTCTTATCTATGGCTCCGAGACAATGATACCCATAAAAATGGATCTCTCATCCTATCGGTCAGCATTCTATTCTGATCAAATGAACATCCTGGATAGATGCCAAGATTTGGACTTGGCTGAGAAAAGAAGAGAAAACACCTACGCCAAAATTGCTGCCTAAAAACAAAGAATCGCTAGATACCACAACACAAAAGTAAGGGCAAGAACCTTTAACGTGGGTGATCTAGTGTTCAGAAAGGCAGATATAACCTCGAAAAATGCCAGAGTTGGGAAGCTAATGCCAAATTAGGAAGGCCCCTATAAAATCTCCAATGTTCTAAGCTCCAGTACTTATAGACTCAGAACCCTCGAAGGGTCAGTTATTTTCAGAAGCTAGAATGTCAAAGTACTCAAGAAGTACCATATATAATCATATACCAAATTCAAATTCAATAAAGAAAATTTTCTCCATTTTTCTTCATCTTTGAAAAAAGGTATGTTTTCATTTATTTGCATGTTAGTTTTGATATTTGTTTGCAGGTCATTTGTTTTACTCAATTCTAAAAAAATCCCGATTGCCGGTCATAGTTTGTCCGATCGGAATTGAGGGATGATTATTCGCTAGGCTTGATGCTCATCTTGAGCCCAAAATGCGAACACTTTTCTCTATTATATTTCTAGCTCCCTCGCTAGGCTCGATGCTTATCCCGAGCCTAAAATGCAAAATATTTTCTTTATCATAAGTTAGTCTGGTAGGTTCGACGTTATTCCGGAACCAAAGATGTGAGACACCTCCATTTAATCTCCACCAGCTCATTCACTAGGTTCGACGTCTATCCCGAACCCAAAATGTGAAGGACAGCGATTGAGTCAGTTATATCTCCTCAGCAGTTAATGTACGAAATTGCCAAATCCTCAAAACAATGTATGATTCTCCAACGAATAGCCGATCTTTATATCCGATCGGATAATACTTCGATCAAATCAAAAACTGAAAAGTCACTTACCACAGATCAAGCGATCGCTAACCCTAAAGAGTTATGTACTACAGTGCTTGAAAAGCATCTTATGATTTAGGAAGTATTCTACTTAGTCAATTTTTCATATTCTCCATGTTTGATTTTATATACTCTCCTTGGCTAATTTTGTACATTCTCTATGAAGGTTTCTATTTATTTCACTTAGTTAATTTTATAACAAATCTTACTCAAAATGAGAATTACAGTACGAAGGCATAATTAGAAGCCAAACAAAATTATATATATATATGAGGAATCTTTCCAAGTTACAAGGAAAGGAGAAAACTATTACAAAGAAAAAAATTGCAAGGAAATAAAAAGCCTAAGCGTCTATATCTACAATCTCTACTATTGCAGCGTTCGGCTCGATAGCAAGCTCTATAGCAGTCTCAGCAGAAAGTTGGGCATTTTTAGGATCCGCTGGCGAAGAGACAATAGCTTCAGGCTTCGCTGGCAAAGGGGCAATGACATCAGGCTATGTTGGTAAAGAAGGAATGACTTCAGACTTAGTTGATAAACTAATGCCTGCCTATGATGCTTCCTCTGTTGTTCCTTCAGTCTTTCCGATCGAAGGGACCTCCTCCTCATCATCGCTAGAGGAAGGATCGAAAAGAACCCCTGGGTCCTCCATCCAGTCAAGATCAGCTTCAGAAAAGCGCTGCCTGACTGCATGAATCAACCGAGTTGGCAACCTCCCTTGGGCCTCACCTAACTGATCAAAGACCTCCTCCTTCTAAGCATCCAGCTCTTTCAGCAATTTCTCGCACTAAGATGCCTCATTCTCCGAAAAGCGCTATCTCCAGAGAGTTCCTTTCTACTCGAAGGAGGTCGCGTTCGAACAGAGCCTTATCCTTATCTGTGTTGGCCTTATCTCTATCTGTATTAGCTTTAAGGCAGTCAGTTGTAAGTCATAAGCATTCACCCCTTAGCCTGTCCACCTCCTCCTCGTACTTTTTGCACAAAGCACTATCAGCAGCTAAGCGCGCCACATCTCCTTTCAAGTGGTCCACCTTGTTCTGTCGAGCCTTGAGGTCTTGGGCTAATTGGGCTCTTTCCCTCTTCACCTCCTCTACCTCAGACCTTAAGAGCGCAGCATCCTTTTTCGTTGCATCATTGGCAGCTTTAGCTTCCCTCCTTTGCCGAACAACATCTTCCCAGTTCGCTTGGGCATAGGCCGCCATGCCGTGCATGTGAAACCCTCTTTTGATTAGCTATGAAAAGGAGAAATATCATTAAAAAAAAGAAGAAAAAAATAGATAAGGAGAAGGCAAGCATTACCTCCAGACTTTGCTGTTGAAACAACCCGAACTCTCGGGAGAGAAGGTTGAGCTCCGCCATTACTTTGAAGTCACTCTCTTGAGCAAGGCCCTGAAAAATGAAGGACGATACACCCCTGTTGGTTACCGACCAATCTTCACCAAATTGCTCTTTCAAAATGACATCAAGGGAATGGCCTCACTTTTCTTGAGCTCTCTTTGGGGGCCACCGGGTCGGTCTGCCTTGAGCTATCTCCTTGCCTTTTGCTGCGATTCGAGCATCCACAACAGCTATAGTTTTAGCAACCCGCTTCTTAACAGCCTCTTCTATCCTCCTATGCACTGCCTCATCTATTGGCTCCTCCCTTCGCTCAGTAGACGGGCAAGGGATTGGGGATGGTTATGGCTCTTCCTTGTCAGATTCATCTCTCAGTTGTAGTTGTCTCAGTGGACGTTGTCCCTCCATGATCGAGGGGGCAATGCCGGTCCTGAAAAGAATAAGAGAGAATAAGTCATGGGGATAACCGCGACAGCAGAAGATGAAGTAGCTGCAGCAGCAGGAGGAGCAAGAGATGAAGTAGCTGCAGCAGCAGGAGGAGCAAGAGCACTCGCCGCACTCTTAGAAGCCTGAACCTCGGAGGCAGGCAAGATCTTCCTCTTCTTAAATCTTCTTTCCTCCTTAGCCAAACGGTCGGCCTCTCTTTTTGCTTTGGCCTGATCGGCTAGTTGCTTCGCAACCTCTTCTCCTCTCGCCATTTTGCTTGCAACTGCATTACAAAACCAAACAAAGATAAGTACTTCGTTCAAAATTTGATACATATAATAAATGCGCATGCAATATATAAATTGGTAAAATATATGCCCTTCTCCCTCACTCCAACTATAGTGCTCACGTTCTATACTTTTGCTAGCTTTGGAGCTAGAAGACCCATACAGTATACTGAGGAGATAGGCGGAGTCGTAGGGTTTCCCATGCCTCGCCAGCGCGGCCATCAGTTTTTTGATATCATTCTCGTAAATGGACTGACTGGCAGCTTGATCCCTCAAGATAGTTGCTCCTTTCGACCGGCTCAGCGATACTCTAAATCCACCAGCCATCCCCACTAAAAAGTACCTCTCCCTAAAACACTTCATTAAGGAAGGAACTGTTAAGAGCTTTTGATGCTGTCGGCTATCGAGAAAGAACTCTAACCCATCACTCTGATCGGATATGTAAAAGAAATGAGTGAACAGATCCAGAGTTAGAGCCACCGCTTCTATCTTACATAGAATTTTGAAGCAAACCACGGTCCTCCATCTGTTCGGATGCAAATGATTAGGGGCAATCCCATAACCCCTAAGAATCGCCACTTCAAATGCACCGAAGGAAAGACTCATTCCTGCATCTAAACTATACAAATGGTAGATGAACCACTCGTTCTTTTCATGGCTGAAAGGCCCCTCTATCACTACCATAAAATTCCGACAAGCCATCACTAACACTTCTGCAGGAAAATAGTACTGAGAAGGAATTCTCGCCACCTCCTCTTCTATCAATCGCGAGGGATGAGCAAGAGGCTCCCGATTTTTGTAATCCTCAAGAAAACTTCTATCTATTGGCTGACTACTACTGCTCGAAGCTATTTTTGGTGGAGGAGGAGAAGCAAAAGAGTATATACGATGAATGAAAAAGAAAATCAAAGGCAGAAATTGTTTACTTACTTGGGTGATCTCGCAGACACTCTGAAATTCTCAGGAATTTAAAGTACTTCCCTTAAAAATTTTTTGGAAAGGGTTTCAAATAGCAAAGTTCACAAAGAAAGTTTCGCAGAGTTTTGCTAAGGATCGCTGGAAGTGAGGGAAAATCGCCTCAAACTTGCCTATTTATAGGCAAAAAGCTTATGGAATACTCCAAACACCTACCCGTTGGATGGACGCCATGTGTTCTCGATCGTTACTGCGGTTACGAAGAACGAAGCGCCATTCTAAAATCACATGCAGCATTAAATATAAAATAGTTGTCTGAAATGAACGGATGCAACTCATCAGTTCGAGTCTCTTGAAAATTCAAAATCCCGCCAAAAAAACTTATATTGCCTAATCGGACCCTTTAAAAGGGGGACAAGTGATAACTATGGAAAAAACATCTCCAATGCCTAATCAAGTCAGCCCAACAATGCTTAACAGGGCCCAAAGCCCATCAACAAAAAGGACAAAGCATGAGCTGGAAGATAAGACATAAAGGTACGGTGTCTGATCGGACGTCGCCTTGTCCTGTCTAGACCACTAACACAAACAAGTGCCCATACCTTCCACCGGCTCCCTATCACGTCGCCGCACACCTACTCCAATGTCAGTTATCACACCCCAAGGAGCTCAAGTACCCCTTCCAAATAACTCCTATAAATAGCCTAAAACACAATGGCTCCGGGTATTAAATATCTGAGACTCTATCTCTAAATACTCTCTCTAAAAGCTACTAACTTAAGTTTCGGAGAGCTAACGCCCGGATCCGATCGAGCACTCCATTTTGCATGTTCCGTCATTGGATCGGTTCTTCCAGCCACCGGCTCTCTTTATCTCAGATAAAGACAAATCATTCTTTATCACTAATGGTGTGTAATTGGGTATTCGAAAGTATATGTGTGCAAATAGTAAAATAAGACAAATACATATATATTTTTATTATTTTTCTATATTTTTTCGTTTGGAGTCAATTATTTTCACGAGTCAATTAGTGTTTGCCCTTTTGCTCTCTGCCAAATATGGATGTGTGAAACTGGCATCCTGAATCGTGCGATCCGTTGTTGTCTAGTAGGTTAGGATATTCTGCTCTCACCCGAAAGACCCGGCTTCGATTCCCGGCAACGGAATCGCATTTTTTTTCAATGTCGCTTGAATTTGGGAGACGACACCGTTTAGTTATGACATTACTTTGGGTTGAGAGGAATCAGGAGATGTTCTATGTCAGAGCGAAACCTCACTTGCAGTTAAGCAGCGGCCTTCAGTGGTTCTCTAAAACAAATTCTCCTCTCCTTCTCCTCCTATCCACAGGGCTTACACTTATTTCAATTCTTCTGGTTATAGAATATTAGTATAACCTGTCTTTCATTTCCAATCCCAATCTTTTCAGGTAACCTCTAATTCTCCCTGCTTCAGGCCGCCTTATTATCCGACTGTTTTTTTTTTGTGGTCAATACAGATTTATTCGTCTTGGAATTCAAGTGTTTTACTTGTTTCAAGTTTTTTTTTTTTAATTATTATGCATACCTTGTGCAGTCCAAGATGGTTGCTTTGGTGTTTCAGTAATAGTTTGGTAGTAACGTTGAGGGTGAAGTGGGAAGTACAAATTTCCATTATGTTAATCTTTCTACTTTGCAAAATTTTTCTATTGACCAGTAGTTGTATCTTAGTTCTTATATTGCTAATGCAGCAAAATTCTTCGATTTGATTGGTGATATTGATTCTTTTTTTTTTTTTTCTTTTCTAATCTTGTATTGTAAAATTGTAGTTGCACTGTGAGGATGTCTGTATCTGGAATTACTGGTAGTCCCTCAAGGTGCTGCCTTCGGTTATCTGTGAATTGGCCAGACTCATCTAGTAGGCGAGTTTCGGCTTTTCCTGCTGCTGGGGAACCTAAAGAAAGTATCAGCTTACTCCGTCTAGATAGGTATTATTGGACTAGCTAACTCTTCATCAAGGATATGCATATTTATTTCTTCTTACCACGTTTTTGATAAAATCTTGTGGGAATGGCACAGATGTTGTCGTGTTGGTTCTGCAAAAGCATGGAATGCAAAGCACATTCACCTGGTCAAATGTGAAATGGATGCTTCTTATGGTAGCTATATGACAAATGATCAACCTGGTAATAATTACTTCATTGATTAGTTGAAGATTTAGTTAAAGATTTCTGTTAATTTCTAATTCTCATGGGCAATGCTGATTTTTTAATCCTGTATAAATCAATTTGCTGCTTTGGTAACGTTGGAAAGAGAATCACAAGCATTTTCTCCTTTGATTTGCTATACTACACTGAAGAACTGATGAGCCTACAGAAGCTTTTATGTGTAGCTCATATATCCGTCATATATGACCTTGTTCCCTTCATACTAAGGATATTATCGATGGAGGCATTTGTCCCAGATTTGACTTGTGAAATGATGATGTCCTAGAATTGAGTAGTGGATAGAATTTGTGGTCTCAACAATTTGGAATGTTAGAATAAACAGTTTGCTTTACCTTGATGATATTAGTGAGCAGGTCTTGCATGGATCCTTTGAAAAATTGGTGCTCATATCAGCAATATTCTTTAAATTTTGTCTCCCTTTTTTTACCAATCTATACATAGAGAGTTAAGTAATCCATCAGATGTAACCATTACTTCTATTTTGAAGAAGCTAATAACTGTTGTTTGGATAGCATGTATATGTCATTATATGCTTGCCAAATATCTGTGGCTTCTTTTTTACTTTCTCATCTAACTGAGTATAGGTGGTTTTAGCTTAAGGATGCATTTTATCGATACTACTAAATGTAGCATATTTCACTCTTTAATCTCTCTCTCAAACTTTTCTTTGTGAGTTCAGTTATTTTCCCTAGAATTCATGTAAGAGATCCATACAAACGGCTTGGAATTAGCAGGGAGGCTTCTGAGGAGGAAATTCAAGCGGCACGAAACTTTCTTATACATACATATGGTGGGCACAAACCAAGCATCGATGCAATTGAATCTGCCCATGACAAAATAATCATGCAAAAGTTCTATGAAAGGAAGAACCCTAAAATTGATATCGGGAAAAAGGTTAGGGAGGTAAAGCAGTCCCATTTTGTGCAGAATGTCACAAGCAGGTTTCAAACCCCATCCACACAGTTCATCATTAAAACATCTATTTCATTTCTGGTACTTGGAGTTCTCACCTTTCTCTTTCCAACTGACGAAGGTCCAACCTTACAGGTAGCTATTTCCTTAATAGCTACTATATATTTTATACATGATCGGCTGAAGAGCAAAATTAGAGCTTTTCTTTATAGGTACGTTGATCATATTTGTTTTGTATTTCTTTGACGACTCCATTATTAAATCTATGCCATCTTGGTTACTGAATATTTGGACAACTGAAAATTTGATTTTTAAGATGCTCGTTTGACAATTTTATATCTAGAAATTTCCTGCACCCAACACAAGTTGTTTTTTAATTTTTTTAACTTGCATGCTGCATAGGGAAAATCTTATTCATGATTATGAAATGAATCTTAATTGCAAAATATTTTGTGGTTCTGCTAAATGTTCCCGAACACAGCATCTTATCTTCATCTTGAATGCATTTTTGGTCATTTTGAATGATGAGTTTGTTGATGTGGTGCAGTGCTGGATCTTTTATTTTCTCTTGGCTGTTGGGAACCTTCTTGATGGTAGCTGTAATCCCACCCTTGCCCTTTATTAAAGGACTGAGAAGTTTCGAAGTTACTACTTCATTGATAACTTATGTGCTACTCTGGGTTGCGTCAATGTATCTAAAGTAATGCCAGTTTTTATCCTAGCACATGATTTACATGCAAGTCCTCAATATAGTTGTGAGTGGTTAGTGGTTAATCCATCTCTCCTTTTAACATTTAGCTGTGCCATGATGCCTTTTAACTGTGATATTTGATACTTACAGAATGTTATTACATTTTTTCTTACTGAGATTCCCATTTACAAGCAATGGGTTTGTGAAAATTTACTATTTGGAGAATGGGTGCAAACTGGATTGAAGCAACAGATTGCATGCATATTATTTTATGTTTTAGTACATGCTTGTTACTACTTCCATTTTTCTTTATTTTTTTAATTTTCGTTTTTCAGAAAAAAAAAAAACAAAAAAGAAGGCTTTTTTGCTCTTATTAGAAATTGAGATACACGCATGCTATGATGAAATACTACAGTGGTGGTTAGTTAAGATTCATAGCTTGTTATTGCACCAGTTGTGGAACGATTGGCGAATCATCTTCCCTAGCTGGCGTGTTTGGACAATTCACATGTAAGTCTGGTTCTGTTGTAGAAGTAAAGAGCTTTTTTTCTACTCAATTGTTGCCTTGAGCTCCAAGGTCCCTTCGCCAGTTGGTGGTTGATGATTTTAGTTTGGTTTTTGGAGTCCATAAACTCCCTGAAAAACTTGGACTGTTGTAGGAGCAGTTCATGTCTTTTTGGGCGATTTGCTATATGCTTATAATTTGAACCGCAATTTATTATGTGTAATCACATAATTATGAGATCTTTTGCTTCTCAAGGACCCAATATGTCTTAAGCAACTCAGCCATAGGTTTCAAATGCACATTTTCTTTGTACTTCCATTAGAAGCATCAAGTATTAGTGATTTGCATGATTAGTAATTCAACTATAACTCTTGTAATAATAAACTTCACTTTATAACAGAAAAACGCCCATCTTTGACAACTGGAATAATAAAGTTCTTTTTACCTACTATAATAGGTAAAAGCTCGAATTGTTAAATATCTCACTTGAATTGTCCTTGAACTTTGGAACTGATACTAACTTGACGTATAACTTTAAATGTTTTGCATTTAAGTCCTAGAATTAAGGTGAAGGTGATTAAACTCAGTCTGTAAAACACAAAAAAGATCTCGAAGAATCCATAAATTTTAAATTTTTCCCACCAAAATTGGAGGATATACGAACACTTTGCATTTTAATAGTCTTTTGGAATTGATTTCTTCAAAGAATACGTACACGATGAAGTTAACACTCCTTGAATGTCATAATAAGGAAGTTGCAAATTTGCTAGAAGCTAGACAATGCCTAGCAATTGAAGTAGGATTTAAGGTTTAGGACTTTAGCTTTAGTTCAATTTTATTATCAGGTTTTTATATGGACTGTTAATGCAAAATAATTTTTGATGTCCAATAACTTTCCCTTCAACTCGCGGAATAGATAAGGATCCGATAATATGATTGTTGAATACTTTTATGGATCGTGTTAATTCTCTAAATGAAGCATGTGAAAAATCCAATAATATTGAGTCGTTTAGAAAAATTAGCTTTAAAATAGAGAGTTTAAGAATTATTTTTTTAAAAAAATAGAGAAGTTTAGGGTGTGTTTGGTAACATTTTTTGTAAAGCTTAGGGTGTGTTTGGTAACATTTTTTGTTTTTTATTTTTTGTTTTTTAAAATCAATAAACTATCTTTAGTTTTTATTATTTGTTTTTCAAAAATTACTTAAAAACTGTTTTTTTATTTATTTTTTAAAAAATGTTCTAATATCCATTAATACATATTATACATATATATAATCTAATCATTAATATTAAATAATAAATATTTAATAAAATTCAAAATTTAAAATTTATTATATTAAAAAAATTATCATATGATGGTGGTGGTAGCAGTAGCAGTATAGGTGGTGGTGGTAGCAGTGGCGACAGCAATAGTAATATGATGGTGCTAGCAACAACGATAGTTTAGTGGTGGCGGAGGTCATAGTAGTCGAAATGGTAGTGCGGTGGCGGTGATAGCGATGGTGTGGTGGTGGTGATGGTGTCGGTAGCAGTGCGGTGGCGGTGATGGTGGCAAAGATGACAACGGCAGTGGTGGCAGTGATGGTGACGACAGTGACGGTGTGATGGTGGTGGCGGTAGTAACAGTGTGGTGGCAATGGCAGCGGCAGTAGTGGTGGTGGTGGCAGTGATAAGGTGGTAGTGGTGGTGGCGGCAGTGGCGGTGTGGTGGTGGTGGTAACGATAGCGACGGTGCGGTGGCGGCAGTGGTAGTGGTGGCGGCGGCAGTATAGCGGTGATAATAAGGATGAAGTAATTAAATTATTTGATAAAAACAAAACCATAAAAACTACATTTTAAAGATTTTTAATTTTTTTTTTGTTGCTAAAATTACTTCTTAAATTTTTGTAGAAATAAAAATGAAAACAAATTTTTCAAACATATTTTTGTTTTATTTTTAAGAAAAAAAAATAAAAGACCAAAAACAAAATCTTTCCCGAATGTATCCTTAAAATTTTGTTGCGGGTTTTTAGTATTTTGATAAATAGGGATTGTTACATAAATGCCGCAAAAAAAAAAAAAATCATTAATACTACACACTTCTTACCTTTCTTAAATACCAATTTTTAAATTATTTCTTTCGTAAATGCAATTTCTGAAATTTCATCTTTAAAAAATGCTTAACTTTCCAGAGGGGAGCACAAGACCTTTGGCAAGGACATTAAGCAAAAATGGTCGGTACCTTTAATCTACTGGCAGCTCCGGCATCGTCATTACACTCCAGCCGTCTGGAAGAGCAAGCTCTTCTGGTTTCATAACCTTAACCTTGGAAGAAACATCTAATAATAGTCTAGCGTAGGAAGCTTTAGACATGATAAAGAAAAGCAGAACCATTAGAACCACACTTTTGATTTGATTCAACTTCGTCATTTTTTGCTGAATGTATGTGAAGCTTTTGTAAGTGAGGAATGGAAGATTGTTGTAATATATGAGAAATTTATGATGTGAAATGATAATGGAGAAGACTAAGACCTTGATGAGCAGAAGTTTATATAGTTTTTGAAACTTGAAATATCATTAATTATCAAACTTTGTTAGCCTTTAGACAGTGACTTTGCGAATGCATGGAATTTTTCTAGTCGGGACAGAATTCACATGCTCTCTTTTTTGTCCTCTGGCTGCAGCATTCCGTTGTTATTGAGAAGTGGAGTTTTTTCCGCTAATTTTTACAATTCAATTAATAGAAACAATCATAAATTATTAAACAGGTTGCGGGACCAATAACATGGACAGTGAACAATTTTCCTATATTTCATCTGATAACATAAACTATGTTTTGGAAAACTTTTCAGATTTAAATGAGAAGAAATCAAAATTCAAATTGTGAAAATTCAGCAGAATTGTGAAAAGAGACTTGTCTCTTTTCTTCTCTATATAAAAATAAAAATTCGGATTTTATGTTTTTGTACATAAAAAACATACACTGTATTTTCTTTTGTATATAAAAAATATAATGTATTTTTTTGTATATTAAAAAAAATACAATGTATGTTCTTCTATACATATAAAAATACAGTATATTATCTTTTATATATAAAAAATACAGTATATTATCTTTTATAAATAAAAAAATATAATATATTTTCTTTTGTAAAAAAATACAGTGTACAATATATTTTTTTGTATATATAAAATATAAATTATATTTTTTTGTACATGAATAAAATACAGTGTATGTTTTTTTGTACATATAAAAAATATATTGTATTTTCTTTCGTAGGTACAAAATACAATGTATTTTTGTACATATAAAAAATACAGTGTATGATCTCTTGTTCATATAAAAAATATAATGTATTTTCTTTTGTACATACTCAAAATACATTGTATGTTCTTTTGTACATACTCAAAATACACTGTATATTCTTTTGCAAATAAAAAATATAATATATTTTTTATGTACATAACAAAATACAATATATATTCTTTTGTACATATAAAAAATATAATGTATTTTCTTTTGTACAAAAAAATACAATGTATGTTCTTTTCTACGTATAAAAATACACTGTATTTTATTTTTTAAATAAAAAATAAAGTGTATTTTCTTTTGTATATATAAAAAATACAGTGTATATTTTTTTTGCACATATAAAAAATACATTGTATTTTCTTTTGTAGATAAAAAATTATAGTATATTTTTGTTTGTACATACTCAAAATACATTGTATGCTCATTTTTACATTTAAAAAATACACTTTATTTTCTTTTTTAGAAAAAAATACAGTGTATTTCCTTTTGTACATTTAAAAAATACACTTTATTTTCTTTTGTAGAAAAAATACAATATATTTTCTTTTGTATATAAAAAAATACAGTACATTTTTTTGTACATAAAAAATACAACATATTTTCTTTTGTACCTAAAAAGACACAGTGCATTTTCTTTTTTCTTTTTTTATAAAAAAATACAGCTTATTTTTTTATACATAAAAAATACAACATATTTTCTTTTGTACATACAAAAATACAGTGTATTTTTTATACATACTTAAAATACAATGTATATTCTTTTGTACATATAAAAAATACAATGTATCTTCATTTGTAAATGTAAAATTACACTGTATTTTCTTTTGTAGATAAAAAAGTACAGTGTATTTTGTTTTGTACACAAAAAATACAGTGAATTTTATTTTATACATAAAAAATCCAATGTATTTTTTGTACCTAAAAAGATAGGGTGTATTTTTTTTGTAGATAAAAAATACAGTGTATTTTCTTACATTATATATTCTTTTATAGATAAAAACATACAGTGTATTTTCTTTTGTATATAAAAAATACAGTGTATTTACTTTGTTGCATAAAAAATACACTGTATTTTCTTTTGTTGATAAAAAAATATATTATATTTTCTTTTGTACATACTCAAAATACACTGTATGTTCTTTTGCAAATAAAAAATATAATTTTTTTATGTACATAACAAAATACAATATATATTCTTTTGTACATATAAAAAAATATAATGTATTTTCTTTTGTACAAAAAAATACAATGTATGTTCTTTTCTACGTATAAAAATACACTGTATTTTATTTTTTAAATAAAAAATAAAGTGTATTTTCTTTTGTATATATAAAAAATACAGTGTATATTTTTTTGCATATATAAAAATACATTGTATTTTCTTTTGTAGATAAAAAATTACAGTATATTTTTGTTTGTACATACTCAAAATACATTGTATGCTCTTTTGTACATTTAAAAAATACACTTTATTTCTTTTTTAGAAACAAATATAGTGTATTTCCTTTTGTACATTTAAAAAATACACTTTATTTTCTTTTGAAGAAAAAATACAATATAATATCTTTTGTATATAAAAAAATACAGTACATTTTTTTGTACATAAAAAATACAGCATATTTTCTTTTGTACCTAAAAAGACACAGTGCATTTTCTTTTTTTTTTTTATAAAAAATACAGCTTATTTTTTTATACATAAAAAATACAACATATTTTCTTTTGTACATACAAAAATACAGTGTATTTTTTATACATACTTAAAATACAATGTATATTCTTTTGTACATATAAAAAATACAATGTATCTTCATTTGTAAATGTAAAATTACACTGTATTTTCTTTTGTAGATAAAAAAGTACAGTGTATTTTGTTTTGTACACAAAAAATACAGTGAATTTTATTTTATACATAAAAAATCCAATGTATTTTTTGTACCTAAAAAGATAGGGTGTATTTTTTTTGTAGATAAAAAATACAGTGTATTTTCTTACATTATATATTCTTTTATAGATAAAAACATACAGTGTATTTTCTTTTGTATATAAAAAATACAGTGTATTTACTTTGTTGCATAAAAAATACACTGTATTTTCTTTTGTTGATAAAAAAATATATTATATTTTCTTTTGTACATACTCAAAATACATTGTATGCTCTTTTGCAAATAAAAAATATAATATATTTTTTATGTACATAACAAAATACAATATATATTCTTTTATACATATAAAAAAATATAATGTATTTTCTTTTGTACAAAAAAATACAATGTATGTTCTTTTCTACGTATAAAAATACACTGTATTTTATTTTTTAAATAAAAAATAAAGTGTATTTTCTTTTGTATATATAAAAAATACAGTGTATATTTTTTTGCATATATAAAAAATACATTGTATTTTCTTTTGTAGATAAAAAATTACAGTATATTTTTGTTTGTACATACTCAAAATACATTGTATGCTCTTTTGTACATTTAAAAAATACACTTTATTTTCTTTTTTAGAAAAAAATATAGTGTATTTCCTTTTGTACATTTAAAAAATACACTTTATTTTCTTTTGAAGAAAAAATACAATATAATATCTTTTGTATATAAAAAAATACAGTATATTTTTTTGTACATAAAAAATACAGCATATTTTCTTTTGTACCTAAAAAGACACAGTGCATTTTCTTTTTTTTTTATATAAAAAAATACAGTTTATTTTTTTATACATAAAAAATACAACATATTTGCTTTTGTACATACAAAAATGCAGTGTATTTTTTATACATACTTAAAATACAATGTATATTCTTTTGTAAATATAAAAAATACAATGTATCTTCATTTGTAAATGTAAAAATACACTGTATTTTCTTTTGTAGATAAAAAAGTATAATGTATTTTCTTTTGTACAAAAAAATACAGTGTATTTTCTTTTGTACAAAAAAAATACAGTGTATTTTATTTTATACATAAAAAATCTAATGTATTTTTTTGTACCTAAAAAGATAGGGTGTATTTTTTTTTACATAAAAAACATAGTGTATTTTCTTACAGTATATATTCTTTTATAGATAAAAACATACAGTTTATTTTCTTTTGTATATAAAAAATACAGTGTATTTGCTTTGTTACATAAAAAATACACTGTATTTTCTTTTGTTGATAAAAAAATATATTATATTTTCTTTTGTACATACTCAAAATACAATGTATGTTCTTTTGTACATATAAAAAAATACAACTTTTTTCTTTTGTATGATAATTGTGAATTATATTATATTTTTAGTATATTTTAAGTGTTTAAATTAGTTAATTTAGTTGAATTTATTTTTAAATAGTTAAAATTTTTATTTTGAGGTTTAATTATAAGTTTTGGTGCTTTTCAGGGCTAAATTGAAGAGAAAATGGCTAAATTAAAGAAATGAGAAGTTTAGGGGCAAATCTGTAATTTTTTGATAAGTTGGCAATTTGTGTCATAAGGGGTAGCAGCTCGTCACTTGGTTGGTTGAGTGATGAGGATCATTCAATTGAGTGAGAAGAACACTCTCCTTAGTAATAAAATCACTCGCCCAAAGAACAAAGTCACTCACCCATGAAAGCAGCTTAAATTGTCCAGAAATGAATCACTTTCCCGAGTTAGATAGTCATTAACCCAAGCAAGAAAGTCACTCTTCTGAGTGATTTTAATCACTCACTTAAGTGTTTCATGGAAAAACACAATAAAAGTCTTACTGTTTAAGCCAAACTCTTCTTAAACTTGGATTAGGAAGTTACAAAGGGCAAAACTTCTTCTTTGTGCAGTACAATTCAGCTATAAAAGCAAGAAAAGACACCAAAATAAGGAGAGAGCTAGTTAGATGTAGAGCAAGTTAGAATTAGGAATTTTTCTTTAGTTTAGTTTTAGTTTTTCTCTATTTAATTATATAGTAGTTTTAGCTCAGTTTTCTTATTTTCTTTGTTTTCAATTCTCTAAAAGATTCAAGCTTTCTATTGAAGCCATTAAGAGCAAAGTTTGGAGCTTCATTAGTATTATATCTCTTTACTTTAATTGTTCTTTTATTTTCATCATGTTTGGTAAGTAGTTTTTCTTCTTTTGCTAAGGAAAACTTAAACCCTTATATTTTCATTGTTATGACTTTATTTTGAGCTTTAATTCAATGAAAGTTTGATTATTTCTTAGTTTTGGGCAACTTCTTATCTTTGGTTGTTATTGAATTAATGATTAACTTATTTTAATTAATGGTCGATGATTGATTTAAGTATGATCTATGATATGCATGTTCTTGGATTAATTTATTACTACTGATGCATAATTATATTATAAGTATAGTTGTGTGTTGGTAAGAGTATATTAATACTAAGAAAAGTTGAACTAAGAATAATTTGAAGTTAAGTTTGCTTGCAAAAGAGTTTAATAAATATCTAGGAGTTTAAAATTGGATCTTTATGCTAAGTATTAGATTGTCCCTAAACAAAAAAAATTAATGCTTAGAATGATAGTCTTTATAATGTCCCAAATATTGGATTAGTCGAAATAATATTTTTCGATGGTAAATAATAATACCGGGATGAATAGTATTTTTCGAAATCAAAAAATATTTTATTAGATCATTGAAAAGAGGAGGTTAGTAGGAGTCCAAGAATGTAATTTGGACTGAAAATGAGATGAACGAGGTCATCAAAAGTCAAAAATAAGGAAAAAGGCCATAGTTTCGATTCAAATAGCATCCGATTTGATTGAAAGTTTGACCGGGCTGTAAATATGCTACGAATCTCAAATAATAATCCAAAGATATGGAAATGCACATATTAATGAGTAGAATCATATGATAAAAAAAAGTAATTTTTCAGTGACACAAAAAAAGGGTTATTAGACTGGTAAAAGTGGGCTAGATCGAAAAATAGTCTCTGATTGACTGAAAAATATTCATGAAGCTTAATGAATATATTTTCAAATTTTGAAAGTATTTTTAAGAGGAATCAAATTAGAAAGTAAGAGAAAAATAATGATTTCGGTTTAAATAGTAATCATTTGATCGTGGATTTGATTAACGCTTTAAAAATAGTAAATGATCTTCAAAAATTATAGAAAGTTCTAGTTGGGCTCTAATTAGTATTTATAATTATTTGATGGTGAAAATTTTATTTTACGATAACACAAAAAATTACCTAATTGGATTGATTTAAGTGAACCGGATCAGAAATGAACTTCGATTGGACTGAAAATTTTTATAAAGGCTATATTATATATTTTAAGAATTATGAAATTGATTTTGAGTGAATTTGAGCTTGAAAAGAAATAGAAATAATTTCGAGTACATAAATATGCTTAAAAATCAATTTGGGCTTGAATTAGGCCCCACCACCTTGGTTGGACCAGTCCAGCCTGAAAATCAAGGTATATATACCCCAAAAATATAAAAAATCTGGAGATAACTCCAGAATTTCTTCAGCTGCTCTTCCATTCTTCTTTGGCTGAAGTTATCTCCTCACATTCTCATCATTTTTCTTCAATTTTCTTCCAATTTTTCACTAAAATCAAGCCTCCTAAATAAAATTTAGCCTCTCTATTACAATGTACTAGCCTCTTAACCTTAATTGGAGGGAAAGAAGTGAAATCATTTAAGGATTAAAGTTTAGGTTTCAATTTTGAGGTAAGATAAATTGAAGGTTTAATTCAATTTTAAGGCATAGATAGATTTAAAGGTGTAGAATTCATTTATGGTGTTGGAATTAATTAATGGAGTATAATTTTAACAGAATTTTTATGGACAAATCTGGCCACCTTTTGAGTTTAATGGAGATGATGGAATTTTCATAGAGTAAAAATGGAATGAGAATCTAAGTGAGAAGAAAATGAATCTAAGGTAAGTGGATACATAATCCCTTAATTTTCACCTAATTTGGTTTGATTTAATGTTATGTATGTTAAGCATGTTTGTGATAAATGTGTGTATAATTAAAATAATTGTTATAAAGATGAGTAAGTATGTTAAAAATGAAGTTTTGAATGGTTAAACATGAAAGAAAATGAATGTAAGGTAGTGATCACTTACGACCGAATGGAAATCTTAGGAATTTATTAATGGTTTTGTATGTTTAAAGTTAATTGTGCATAGATTTAAGTTAATAAGCATGAAATTTAATTATATAAGTGATGAAAATGGAATAAATTCAATTGGAATGTATGATTAGAAGTTAGGCCGAATGGAATTTATAAAAAAAAATGATAAACTAAGTGAACTAAGGGTTAAATAGCTCAAATAAGAAATTAATTGAGTATTAAATATAAAATTTCCCATGAAATAAAATTTAAGGATTAAACTTTTATTTTACAAATGAATTAACAATGTAAAAGAATTAACTAGTGGCAAAATTATCAATAAAATGAACTGAAGGATATTTTGGTAAATTTATTGAGAACCAAGGATGAAATAGTAATTTATGAGTAAATATTAATTTAATGGTGTTAATTGGACAAAAAAATGATCTTTTTGTTAATAAATTGAAAGTTAAGGGCATAATTCTAATTAAATGAATTTTTGAAGATTTAATGGTAATTGTCTTAGACAATAATTAATAATTAGTGTTAATTAATGCCTAATGCAATTTTCATAATTAAACTGAAAATCAAGGGTAAATTTGTAATTTAATGAAAATAAGGAACAAATTAGTAACTTAACTATTTCAGGGAATAAATTGTAATTTTTTTTACAATGAACAATGAAATGAAGATGTTAAGTAAATAATTGATGGTAATTGTGTAAATAAAATAAATTGGAAGGGAAAAATTGTAAAGTGATGATGTTTAAAGACTGAATAATTTAACCAACGTATAAAGAACTAAATGAGTAATAAGGATAATCAATGGCATTTTCGTAAATAGAAGGGAAATGAAGGGTGAATTTGTAATTTAATAGATTATAAGGAATTAAATAGAAAATCTCACAGGATAAATAAGAAATGAAATGCGGTAATGGGTAAAAAATGATAATATTGTAAATGCAACAAAATTTAGAGGTAAATCCATAATTAAAGGAATTCGAAGGGAAGAAATGATAATTGGACTATTTGAAGGATAAAAATGTAAATAACGATAGTTAAAATCATATAATGTGAAAATTTTGTAGAATTAAGGATCTAAAATGAGAATGATACAAAAAATATTCAATGGTAATACGACAATTAAAATTTATGTTAAAGAATACATAAATGTATTTATTGAAATAAATAATATAATACTGACTTGTTAATTAACTAGAATTTATAAAGGAATGATTATTTGAATAAATGAGATATATATTAATAATACTGAAAGCCTACTATAGTAAATACTGTATAGTAACTATATTGACTTTACAACCAGATATAAAATTGACATACCATCATAGATAATAATTGTAACGTATAACGACTAAACTGAAGTAAAGTTGTTACTACATTTGAGATGTAAAAAGTAATGAAATAGATATTGAGGGTGAAATGAAATATTTATAACTGAATATGCACAAAGTAATACTCGAAATTAAATTATTAAATAGCTATAAACACTATTAATTGCCCTTAGTGATAGTCTGGTAGGTAATCTAGTGCATAATATAGTTGGCTAGCCATAGGGATATTAAATGTATAGCTGCGGCGCGAGTCATGATGACTTGCTTTAGTAAGCCAATAACAGTCTACTGAATGAATGAAATGTTGAAATGTGAAATGTAAATGTTCAGGTGGTTATTCGAAATCACTCAAAATGTATTGATCTCATATATCCGGTTCGAAGATTCTTATCGGATTGATACTAGGGGCAAACCAAAGAAAGAAATTGAATTGAATAATTTATAAAGGAATGAAAAACAATAAATTAAAGAAAAATCAATTATTAAGTATGAATGTTATATTAGAATATCTGATAAATTACCGAATAGCTAATTAAAGAAGTAAAAGTACTAGGACAATAATATAATAGTAAAATGAATGATAAATAACTTATTGAAAATGGTACCTGCAAAATGATGAATTAAATACTGACGTAATAAGAGGTTAAAGGCATAAAATAATTATATATCATAAGTTTAATTGAATTAAGAGTCTGAACTAAAATTGGATAACAATGAAAAAGTTAAAGGAACTAGAAACATAAAATGAATGAAAAAATGCCACAAAAAATGTATACACAATATTGGCACAAGGATTTAATTAAAATATTATTAATACTCTCAGGCACAAATTTAATATAGGAACTTAATTGTTTATGACTGTAAACCAATAAATGAACAGAAGAAATGTAAATGGCTTAGGTAATGTAGGATAAGGGAAGAACAATGCATGCAAACTATAAATTATTTAATGCACCAAAGAAAGATTAATACCGAAAGGAATATAAAGAAAATGAAGGTAATTTAGGATAAAAAGTTTAATTAATATAAAGAACATAATTTAATGAAAACAAATGACACTGGAGTTAATGACGACAACTGTAACAAAAGTTACTATTACTGTTAACATAACGGATATAACATATCAGGTGTAACTGAAATAGAGTAAAAATAGTTACAACCGAATATGTTGGAATTAAAGTAAAATGATCTAAGTATAATAACAAACTGAATTAATAAGAAAAGTAATAATTACTAAAAATATTCTGAAAATCAATTGAAATGTAAAGTAATATAAAAGCCAATATATGTAATGATAGACTAAAAATACAAAGTAAAATAAAGGTTAAATAATTGTTTCGAAAATACAGATGAAGATAAAAAGTAGACTTAAAGAATAATAATAGAAATAACTAGGATTAAATAAATATTGTATATAAAACAACTATTAAATAAAGAACTAGTAATACCGAAGGTTAAAGAAAGAGGTGAGCTATAAGATTGAATGAATAAGGTTACGAAATAAAAAAAATGTGTGTGCTTATGTGTGCATGAATGAATCTGTTAATGGAAAGTCTGGGATTTGTATCCACTACTGGGTATTTTTAATGCTCAGCACGTAGTGTTGCTACTATGTTCAGGTTATGGAAGTAGGAAGTTAAATTGGATGTAAGCTGGTGTTGAATAAGAACAGTGATGCAAAGTAAGAATGGCAGTATAGACATGGCATGTATATGATTACAGCGGACATAGACTATAATTTATATGTACAAGTTTTTATAGGTTATATATGTATATCTGGTGTAAGTTGTAAACAAGTTTATATGTGGATTGTCCATTTAATAATGTTTGAATGTCAAAACAAATTTTTATTGGATTGTTTGTAATAGCAATTGTAACCGTTATAGTGTTATAACATCCGATCACTTTACGTACAGTACAGTGGTATAAGGGTGTTACCGTCTTGCATAAGATATCTAGCTTTATTTGTCTGGTTTTTCCATAATCACTTGTGTTACTTTTTTTATTGAGTCCTTACAATGGAAATTGAGATGGATAGTTCCTTTAGCAGAAGAATTTCAGTTATTGCTTTGTTTTTAATTTTAGTTTTTTCTTTGTTTTAGTTTAGTTTAGTTCTTGCCTTTAAATCAAATACTTGGAAAATAATCTCATATTAATTTAATTCAAATATAGATATTCTTCTTAGCAATCCATGTTCCCTTGGATACGATATTTAGGATCTTAATCTTATTTCTCTATATTAGTAGCCGATCTAGTATATTTGTTAGATACCAATCATTATACATAAACAAAAATACAATGTATGTTCTTTTATACATAAAAAGATACAGTGTATTTTTTTATAGAGAAAAAATACAGTTTGTTTTCCTTTGTACATAAAAAAATACAATGTATGTTCTTTTGTAGATAAAAAAATATAGTATATTTTCTTTTGTATATAAATAAAATACACTGCATTTTCTTTTATACACATAAAAATATACTGTATTTTTTGTAGATAAAAAATATAGTGTATTTTATTTTGTACATAAAAAATATATACTATATTTTCTTTTGTACCAAAAAATATACACTATATTTTCTTTTGTGCATTAAAAAAATATAGCGTATTTTCTTTTATACATAAATAAAATACAGTGTATGTTTTTTTGTACATATAAAAATATATTGTATTTTCTTTTGTAGATACAAAATACAATATATTTTCTTTTGGACATACTTAAAATACAGTGTATGTTCTTTTGTACATACTCAAAATACACTATATGTTCTTTTTTAGATAAAAAATATAGTATATTTTCATTTATACATAACAAAATATAGTATATATTCTTTTGTATATATAAAAAAATACATTGTATTTTCTTTTGCATATAAATAAAATACAATGTATGTTATTTTATACATATAAAAAATACATCGTATGTTCTTTTGTAGATAAAAAATAGTGTATTTTCTTTTGTACATACTCAAAATACAATGTATTTTCTTTTGTACATTAAAAAATATTGTATATTTGTAATGCCCCAATCTTTACCTAAGTAATAATTGGATATGTTTTGATGCATTAAGAAGATAATACGAAGAGATAAGTATTAGAAGTGTTGTATATGTGCTCGGATAGCAAATTACAAGTGAGGACATAGAGGTAATTATTGTAAGAGATGAGAGGCAAAATGGTCATTTTACACTGGGCGATTTATATGGCTAGTTAAAGGAAAATTTCAATTTAGAGACTTAATTGAAAAGTGAGAATATAAGTTAGGGTAGAAGTGTGAAATTAGAAGAAGAAGGGGTTTGATAGTAAAGTTTAAAAAAAGATCAAGGGGAAACCAACAGGAGCTTGACATGTTTCTTCTCTAGAAATAACTTGAAAACTTAAGAAATAGGTAGAAAAATAGAGAACAAGGGTCGGCTACTTCACACACTCATGAAAGTAGCCCTTTCTCCCATATCTAGTTTCAAAAACACTCCCAAAAAAATGAAATCTTATCCCCTTTTTAGAGAGAGAATTTGGGGGTTACATAATTTAGGGTAATCACTTCTTCTTCTTCTTCCTTTTTTCTTTATTTATTGTGAACTAATAGTCAATTGGAAGGAGAAATTATAGCTTTTATATGTTGTAATATATGTGATTTCATCTTATGGAAGGACAAGTTAGCAAAGGGGAAGGAGAGAGTAGAAGAAAGAACTTGAAGAAGTTGAATCCTAAAAGAGGTATGGGAACCATTCATAGTGTTTATGTGTGTGTTTTGATTTTTGACAGCAAAGATATGTTTTTGAATGTTAGAAGATGTGTTATACAATGCAAAATTAGTCTCGATGTGGTGTGAAAATCGAACTAAGCATGTAACCTTTGAAATTCAAAGTTCTGTTTAGGGTTCATGTGAACAATCTATACTATTTTGATTATATCATGAACTACAGCAATTAAAATTGAGAAATTCCAATTGGAAGTGAAACTACACTAATGTATCTTCATTTCATATGAAGAACACAAAACCTGAATCAAATTGTATGATAGTGGAATTATGGATTGAACTTTGCTGGTGGTTGTTTCCCTATCATTAGGAGCAGTCTATGATTTTTAATGAATATATGGAGTTTTATAGGACGGATTTGGATGATTTTTGATGTTTTGGAAACTAAAAACATAGGGGAGTAACTTTGTAGGAGGGCACTTTTGCTAAAAATAACGAATTGTAGGTCAAAAAGTGCATAGAAGTTTAGATGGATAATCTACCTCTGAGCAGAATGGACCTCACGGTTACTAGGTTTCGAATAATGACCATGAGATAGTCCATTTTTCAGTCCAGAATGTAAACAAAACCTATCTCACGGTTACCAGGCTTTGGGTGTTGACCATAACCCTCCCCTGTTCCTCATAAAAGTTGAATTTAAATCCCAAATAATAATTAAAGTTAGTGGAAACCCTTCTAGACATAATTAGAGCACTCTAATTATATTAATAAAGGTAAATAGTGACTTTATATGTGTGATAACAATAGTGATATATATATATATATATATATATATATATATATATATATATATATATATATATATATATATATATATATATATATATATATATATATATATATATATATATATATATATATATATATATATATATATATATATATATAAGTAGAGTGAAGCATATTGTATATTTATGCTTAGGATACGATTGAATTGGGATAGGACATGTTTAAATCTAAAATGTAAAGGAAATATGAATAGTCACGTGGATGCTTTTGGATATTATAATTAAGAAATGTAAAGTTATATGAATGATTAAGTTATAATAATGAATTATGATTCAACATTATGTTATTATGACTACAAAAGAATCTTTGTATTTTTATAGATACATAAAAAAGGCTAATTATGTTTATTATATTTTCTTGCAAACTTCATGAATATATGTGAATGTATAAGAAATGCAAAGGTAAAGGTATAGTATATGAAGCATGAATGTGTCTATTTGAATATTATGGTATCATAATGATTATAAGCCTATTGTTTAGTTAGTAAGGAGATTACAAAATGATAGTTTGAATAATATAGTTTCCATGGGCGTTTGTTGATGGTTTTCTGCCTTTATTTAAATTAAAAATAATAAACAGTTTAGCCAATGCATTAATTTTAATAAGGTTTTCTTAAATAATTTAATTTGAAATATGATAACATAATGATATATGGTTTTAACCTATGATTATATGGTTTGATCAAATTATATTGTAATAATATGTTCTTTTATGGTAATAGAAATTTATATCAAATAGTTGTTGTTGCTATCTTTGCATAAATACTAAATTAGTAGAAGAAGGGTGTCTATATTATGATGGGTTAATTCTTAATAAATTAATTACATGTACAATATTTGATCAGGTCTAAGAATGGTTACTCTTTAGAAATAGTTAAGCTTGACTACAGTTTTATTCTCACTTCTTGTTTTATAAAAATTGTACAAGTATTGGGCTATAAAGTATTTAAATTCATATAAGCTACTGCCTTTCATTATGCATTTTGCTACGGTATTAAACAAGAAAAGTGTTTGACAAATAAGTGATTATGATAGAATATATAGATGATTAATAGACTATAAAAGTGAGCTAAGAGGGTAAACTATGAGCAAGTGGAGGCGTGGTTAGCATAAAACCAAGTTGTATGTGTGAATACAATACTAGGTGGGTGCTTGCAAGTAAAGAATGGTAGTAGCATGGTATATATTGTATAGGGAACATCAGATTTATGGATGAGTCATCCATGATCAGTAAGTCATAATGTAAGATTAAATATTTATAACATGATCATTGTGTAAGGATATAGATGAATGTTTATCTTTGGAGATAACTAACCCCATTGATTGTATGATATTGATCATATATATGCCTAAGTATTATCTTTATATGATTATGTATTAATATGACTAACTACTATGGTATATGAAGGTAAGTCATGGAGAAATTGCAAAGGTATATTTTCATAAGATGATAAATAATTGTTCAAGCTAAATAGTGAGAGTCATATGCATGATGGTGAGTGTTATGTTATGATTATGATATATGTTAAACTATTTGATTTATGTGACATTGATATATGAGCAATTAATATATGATACTTTACTCATTGCTATATAGTAACATGTGTATGATTAGAATTACTCAGCACATGGCTATATATGTACATATATGTATTCGATTGAATAGAGTAAAGCAAAGTAATGTCAGATAAAGTAAAAAAATTGAATTGCCTACACATAGAACTTGGTGGTGGATAGATAGGCATGCCTATAGGGTTATAGTCATAGCTGCTATAGTTGATCTCGTTTGGGTTTATAATTTGTTCCCATTTGGCTATACAGGTTTAATACCTTCAGGTATCCACAGGAACAATACCTTCGGGTATTTATATATTTAGTATCTATGGGTATCCATAACACATGTTATCCACATCCACAGGACTTTAGCAGGCATTTCACAGAATAAATGAACAATATATATAATGATAATAAAGACTTGATTAATTCATTATGATTTATCATTATACAGGAGTGTTACAAGGTTACATATGATATATGGATTAATGTTGTAACTTCCTTTCAATACTAAAATCAAGGTGTGTTGTTTAACAAGATAAATGCATCTTGATATTGGCATTGGTATTGTAATCCTTGCATGTGGATTAATATGATTATAATATCTTGGTATTAGTGTTGTTTATCATGTGCTTGGAAATGACCATTGTGAGTGGTTGTTCATGTATTTATTGTTCCCTACTAAGCTATATAGCTTAACATAGATTTTTATCCATATAGATACAAGAAGCTAGAAGTTGATCTGCAGGCATAAAATCTGCTACCGTAAGGCCAACACTAGAGATAGGGGGAGCTAAAATATAGTGTACTTTGTTTTATCTTTATAATTATCATATTGTAGTAAGTGAATGTTAATGTAAAGAACAATATAGTTGATAGTGTAGCGTACAAAGTGTAGTGTTCTTTTAATTCCTCATAATATGTCGAGGTATGCATGTGTATAAATAGTGTGAACCAACTTGGCAACTGTGCTAATAGTCTTACAATGTGTAAGGGAGTAAATAGGACAATAAATAGTAAGAGAATCTAGGGTAGTCCTTACAATATTTTTTTGTATATAAATAAAATACATTGTATATTCTTTTGTACATATAGAAAATACACTGTATTTTCTTTTGTAGATAAAAAATATAGTTTATTTTCTTTTGTACATACTCAAAATACAGTGTATGTTCTTTTGTACATAAAAAATACAGTGTATTTTCTTTTATACATAAAAAATACATTAGAAAAAAATACAATGTTATATCTTGATTTCCACCACACAATGAAAAAATTAACTTTGTATTATTAAAGATAACCAGTTAAGAGTACAGGGAAGCATCTCACAACAAAGAAAATGACATAACCTCTAAGAAAATCAGGTCAAAAAGCATTTAGTAGAATTACATTGAATTACAATTAATAGATGAATATTACATTAATCCCTAGGAGATTCTAATTTCTTCTTGATTTTCCATTGATTTTGAATTTTTGACAAACGAAAATGCACTTTTAGAAATTGTTATTCATTGCTAAAGGAAGAATGGCCTCGTGGTGGCCGACAGCGAAGGGATGCGACGAAAATAAGGAGAATTGTTGAACCGGTAACATAACATTTTCGTTTCAGAAGATTAAAATATAAAAAGTCATAATTGTTGCTCAAGTATGAACAACTTTTATTTAAAAATTAAAAAGTGTCAACAAATGGAACAATAACTTAAAATTGAGAGGGAAAAGAGAAACTACAACGCGATAACAAAGTCGAGAAAGAAGTGAAAAGCCTCTAATGAACACAATCGCTAATTTACTCGAAGTACAAATCACCTACCATCACCACCAATAATTATCATATGCTTGTTTCTCATCAAGCACCGCCAATCAAGTTTGTCAAGTGTATGTAGTAAAATGAATTAGATCATTTCTTCTGATCTTTGCCTAGCCAATGCAAACACAAGCTCATGTAAATATATTTTTTGACAATATTTTTTTCAAGAACCTACAGGAAACATTGCACAAGTTTTCAAACAATTATTCAAATCGTCATACTTTCTTTAATTCATGGGCCATATATGTGGAATTCAATAACCTATCTCTTCTTCTCTTGCTACTTTTGCTAAGAGGTAAGCAAATCTTTTCTTCTTTTATTCAAATATAAATGTCAAATGCATCTCTAGTTCAAAACAATATTTGCCAAACACTACAAGAAAATGCAAAAATAGCAATGAAATTCATTTCGTTGCTAAAATAGCATTGAAAAACCAAATAGCAACGAAAAAATAATTTTCGTTGCAAAAATTGGTTAAATTTTGAAGATTTAGTAATAGAAATAAATGTATTTGGTTATCTTTCATCGTTAAAAGTGGGGAAAATTTTTAGCGTCAATTTTTAACAATGGAAATTAGCAACAGAATCACTACACCGTTGCTAAATAAAGCGCTAACTGATGATGAAAAAATTTGTGAATGAAAAATAGCAATGGAAAAAATTTTCGTTGTCAATTTAGCAACGAAAATTATTTTCCGTTGCTAAATAACAAGCAGTAAAAATTTTCATATCCAAAATAGCAATGGAAAATATATTTTGTTGCTAAAATAGCAACAAAATTTATTAGCAACGAAAATATAGGGAAAATAATATTTATTGCTATCTGAATTTACGCTAGGTATAAATATTGCCCTTTTCTTCTCATTTCTTGCCTTCTTACCCTATGTACTCTCTTTCTGTCTCCTGTTGCTTCCATCTCTCTCGCCATCATCGCTGAGCTTCTGAAAGTCTTCCCTTAGCTCTAGCTTCAACCTTGTTGCCTTAGGTACTCTCTCTTTCTCTCTCTTTCTATATATCTTTCATGTTTATGAAATAATTAGGGATTTTTTTTTTATTTTGACACTGCAACTCTTTCTTTCTCTCTTGCGGTTTATGAAATAGTTATCAATTTTTTTCATTTTGACATTGCAATCTTGATGCAAATATGATGCGATTCTGAAGCTAAGGAGGTGATTTGTGAAATTGCAGAGTAACCCTGGTTAGGGATTTGACAACAAACGCCAGTTCATGGATAAGCTTGTGAGGGAGTTTGGAAGGTGTACTTTATTTTTACTTTCTTTTTCTATTAATTATCTAAGCAACAAAAACATTGAATTCTGAGGGTTTTGGACATAAATGCCACAAAGATGAAACTACTTAAACATTATATTTCTTGAAACTAGAAAAGATAATATGAAGGAAAAAATAGAGGGACGACAAAATAGAGGATGGAATTTTTTTGTTTATTCAATGAAGTTTTTTCCTTGAAGGATCAAAAGCACAATTCAATTTTTAATCTGGATTCTCGTTTCTTAGACCATGTTTTTAGATATTCAGTTGTTATGATACTTAACTAACAGTAACTTATTCTGCAACAATTCTCCCAGGGATAGGTATTCTCGTCAGTATCGATCTGTGTCTAAATCTGTAACTCCCTTATCTTCAAGGTTAAAGCTTTCTCTAAAACTTTCCTTTTCTGGTCCAAATTGTTTTACGATGTCTTTTAAATGTTTTTGGTGATTTAACGCAATTATAGTTCAAGGGCACAATATTATTAGACCATGTGTTGCATGGTAAGAGAGATGAATGATCCAAGCAAGTTGTGAATGGAAGGAAATGAGAACAAAATTTAATTTGGGAAATTTCTGTTGTCTACAGATGTTACTCTGTAAGGTATCTTACTGCTACTTTGTTTTTTATGCTTTAAATTCTAAAGGCTTATGAGCTTGGTTCAAATAACTGTTGGCTCAGTGCTATTTCCATCTCAAATTTGCAATCAGTGTTTTGGGCCTTCACTTCCATCTTCCCTTTGTTACCTATAGAAGAACAAAATCACAAAGCTTTCTTTTTTGTATCAAAAAATATCACCAAGATGATAAAAAAGCTGCTCTTTAACTTATTTATCCATGACTGTTTACCAAAATATGGTTGAGCATTGGTGCACTTAACATTCCATCAAGGTCAAGGTTATTCACTTGTAAGTTAATTTGAATAGGTATGGAATCAGTCTTGTATGAGTCATTTAATCAAGTCTCCCTTCTTTAATAGATGCTTTGGACTAATAAATTGATTCCTCTTATCTTGGCTACTTCACCATAGTGGCCTAGGGAGATATATGTATGCCATGTGTTATCTTTCACACTTGACTTCTTTTTTGGAGTCAATATAGTTCCTTTTTGTTTGAATCCTATCCTGAAACATAGGTAGAAAGTTCAAGTGAAACCTTGAGTGCTATATACTTTGCAAATTTTGAGGAGATATCTAGTTATAAAGGTCTGCTCCTCAAGTTATGTCATGTTTGTCATTCTTATTGGCTTGACATTTGAAGACAGTTGTGCTTTTCTTTTTTCTTTGTTTAATTTGTGTGTACGTGTTCACTTCAAAGAATCAGAATAGTGTTGTTCATAACTTGCCTAATAATTATTGTTTATTGATCCATCGATGAATCTTCAATTCTGAATGCTATCGAAATGGAATTTTATATTTTGTTCCGCACCATTTTTTCTAGATTTTGGATCCATAGGATGCCATGTGCTCTCAATTAATCCCTTCTTCATGGATATGCTTAGGAGCCATTGGTCTTGAAGAGTGGAGTGAGGCTACTTCAAAAGGGTTACCAAGTTGTCATATGTTGCTTGTTTGTTTGCTTACTAGATGTGGCTTTGTGCAGCAACCTGCGGATTGGATGGTAGGAACTTGATGTGAAGTGGTGCTCATATACAAATTCTCTTTTGTGGTTGAGGTAATGAATTTTTGTTGATGAGAAGTTGAGCACCTCTGGAACATCCTAACAATCTTATATTTCATCATATATTGTAATTAGTTTTTTGGACATTTGACTGATAATATTATATTTGGGTTCGATTTTTTTTTTTTTGACCAAACTTAACCCATGAACAACCCTAGTAACATATAAAGAAATGCAATGCATATGTTAGTTTGATTATTCTTAAAATATGGGTTCTCTGAATGTTTGTGCATACTGTGTATGCTTGTGTGCAAGTCAACATCTACAATTAGCCTTTTTGGCTTTATATTTTGAGGGTGGCTTTTGTTTTTCCATTTGTTATTAATATATTCTTCCCGAACGCTTTCTCCAAGTCAGCTTTCAAAGGAAGCTGGTTCTTGGGAAGCAGTTTAGAAAATAAAAATAAAAAAAGAAATGACCTCTGTCAAATGGCCAGTGTTATTATACTAAATTGGATTATGCTGGCATTATTCGGATTGATCTTACTCTTTTTAACTTTGCAAGTGGTCCCAACAATAAATACTGATATTAGAGGTCACACAGTACGTTCAAACCAGGTAGTACTAGTAGACAATCTAAACATGACAGATATATATATATATATAAACTTGTGGAATAGTACAAGTTCGAAGTTGAAAAGGGTTGATGTCAAACCTCATGATTCAAAAAATATATGCATTACCTAATGTTTGATTTTACAATTTAATGTTTACCTGGCAATCACCAATGAATAGAGTATATAGATAGGGCTCTGCTTCCTTTTTCTCGCTCCATCTTAATGGAACAATTCATAAACTATTACTATAAAGTCAATGGTACAGCAATAAAGCTACACTATTTATTTTGAAATAGATAACTATCCGGTTCATTTCTTTGTTGTTTCATACATACAAGAAATTATTCTTTGCCTTTGCCCATCCATTTCCTTGTTGTAATTAGTTTAAATTCCACCACATATTAGTATATATTACTAAATTAAAGTTTTATTATTTTTATTTATTATCACTCTAGTTGAATTTTTGGTGGAAGCCATGTATCCAATCCCCACTGCATCACACACTAATGACTACTTTTATCAGGATAAGTCTTGCAAGAGTTTAGGTTTACTTAGAGATTATTTTTATCTAAATCATATAAATTAGTTGAATGGTTTGTGCAATCCAATAATAATTAGTCTATCTATTATTTATAAACTAATTGTACAGCCGCACAATTATTTTTAAAACTTATGATTATTTATTGAGAATTTATGTTTGAATTATAACTAAAATTACAATAATATAAAAATCCCATAATTATCTTTAATTACTGAGAATTGTACATGATTTGCACACGAATTGTACATGATTTTTGTGATTTTGCTTGTTCATTTTATGGATCTTGACTTTGGGATGGAATTCCCATTTACTACTGACTTTACTGCACCTTTGCACAGCTTCCTCAATCGCTTGTCGCACTGTTGTTTTCTTTAGATTGGTTAATAATGTATTTTTTCTATCACCTTAGTCTTGTTATATTTATTTGGTGCATGATATAGTATTTCACATTAATATTTTTCATTTTATATTTCTCTAATATGCCTTCAATTATTATATTACACTGTTAATATTGTGGCCTTTATATTTACTTATTTATGTTTCTATTCATTTATTTGTGTCAATGTGATATGTTGCTACTATTAATTATTCAATTTTTTTTTTTCATTACCCACATTATTACAATTATATCATAGGAATTATGTATTTCCTGCATATATTATTATTATTATTATTATTATTATTATTATTATTATTATTATTATTATTATTATCATCTAAATTTTTTGATTCATTAATTAGGTATCCAATTGCACCATGTAATTAATTGGTGATGCTTCGTATATCCAGTCCATTAAGCCCTAAATCCAAAATTTGAAAAGAGTAACTGCAAGAGAGGGGCCACGTAATTAGAATAAAATACTCTTAATAATCCAATAGCTTTGTTTATCATCCTTGATGGTTATTTACAATTTTTAATTTCTTTTATTAGTCAAGTGCAGTAGTTTAGATATGGACAACTCTTAAATAACAACAGTTGATTAGGAGATTCAATCACTCGCCAAAAATAATGACTTGTTGGGTTTCAATCAATATTGAATGATGCTATTCTTAGATAATCTGTCTATCTCTTTTTACAAGTGTTGTCATTCATTTGCATCATTGTCATTTGCAACATTGTCATTAGAAAAATAAATATCTAGAAATGGTGATTACATGAGTTCTCCTGCACGGTCAGAATTAAGCTTGCTGCTTTATCAGTTGCATGTGAGTTATAATGCAAGTTTATCTACTCATGTTTAATGGTATTTAATGCTATTTGTTTTGCACAAAGGCAACTAATGGACTAATATTTTCTTAGAGTGCTATGTTTATTAGTTTCAGTTTGAAGATTTTTTATAACTTATTATTAATTACTTAATTCTTCTATAATTTCAATTTTTCATCAGGAGCAGCAGCTACTGCTGCTATTAGATTAGGAAAAAAACCCTGAAAATTGTAGAAAGCTCATCCCAGTAAGCAAATTCAAATAACTGAAAGTTAAAGTGAAACTATTTGGTGAGAGGTATGTACCTACTGTTTATTTTCATTCCATATGATACTTGAAATATATTCTGTAATTTAACTTGCATGTGTTGTCTACTTTCAGACTTGTGTATTTTTGGGGTTGCTCTAATCAGTATGGTATCTGGATATAAGTGAACACAATGATGTACTAATATCTGATAATGTATATGTTTTATTTACTGTTGAGGTCAGTAAATTTTGTTGATTATGTTCATTTACTTTTATTTCTCTTTCTGTTATGCATACTTTATGCGTTGATTTTTGAATATTAAATATGATAATTTACAAGTGTAGTTAAGTTGTTATAGTATTATAGATCATAGATCCTATAATGACTGTTGTTGCTGTTATTTTAATGACTGCTGTACGTTGCTTGATTTGAGAATTATTGCAAGTAGGTAGCATTAAATTTTTTATTAATTTTGTTAGGACTGTCGTGTGAGGAATTTGTAATGTTCAACCAAACCTCATTTGATAGGTACCCAATGTATTTTCATATACATTCATGCCAGCACTTCTGCCAAGATGCATATCTATTTATATTGCATTAATCACTCTGGCTTGCTTTTTATTTGTGTCACTGTTGTATCAAGGTATATAGGCTGAAATGATTCGACCTACGGGCTACCGGTTTCCAAAGGATAACTCAGTTACTATGGTTGAGTGCCACGTACCTTGATGCAACTTAATTTTGTGCCATGCTTTTTCAGGTTCTTTTTTTGAGTAGTGTTTTACATTATTGGCAGGCTCATGATGTTTATCAATACAATTGTTTAATCAATAATTGCATACTTGGGCTGTTTGCTGAAAATTCTGACTTGTTTTGTTAAGTATTGTCTCTTTAAAAAAGGTTCTACTTCTTGCATTACTTAGTTTATAATTAGTATGTTATGAATGTTTCTTTGTTTATAAGTTATCTTTTCCTGTATTATTTTTCTTCTTTGACTTTTAATTTTTTTATAAGCTGAAATTTATTGCAAAATCAATGAAACAAAGTTACAGATTTCAGCCGTAGAAACAAAGAAGAGGAAGCTGTTGTTTTGGGTTTAGTATATTTCTCCTTGATTTGTCAAATTCCTTTCTGCATTTTAAAGGTAATAAGTTTGAGATCTTTTTTTAATTTAATATTATTTACTTTCATGGCAAGTACACCTTTTTTATATTTAATATTACTTTCATTGCTGCTATTTTAAAAAACAATACAACATGGCTTGTTGCATTTATATGAATTGGTTGATAATTAGTTGGCAATATCTAAAATAACCAAATATTTCATAAATGTTGAGTTACGTGCTTACATGTATACATTGATAACTCTTTCATATTTATTTAACCCATAAATCTAATTATGAAATTAGCTTATTTGAATAACAATTACGCAAGCATGAATAATGTTGATAGATCTTGGATGTATAGGCGATTAATACCATATGGTTTCATTCATATTCAGTTTGCTAAGGGAGTTCAATCATTCATTTAATATGCAAGTTTGCATACTGCATATATAGATGGTCCAAAAATCAGATGTCCATGTAAAAAGTGCAAATATATTTGTTTTCTTCCTACTGATGAAGTACATCTACATTTGTTAAAAAAAGAGTTTGTTCCAAATTATTTGAATGGACATGACACGGGAAGCCAATAATTTGTAGCACCTCTAGGGGTAATCAAGTATATTCATCAATAAATATAGATAGGTTTGCAGAGGGAGCTGGAAGTAAACCAAATAAAACATATGCAAATAAAAATTCTTACACACAAATGGTTTTTGATGCAGCTGGTTATTCCTTTTAAGAAAATATACAGAATATTGAAGAGGAACCAAATCCAAATGCAAAAAGGTTTTTTGACTTTCTAGAATCAGCTGACCAAGAATTATGGCAAAACTGTGAAAATATGATTCAATTGTCTGTAATTGCCCGAATATTGAACATAAAGTTTGAAGGTCATATTTTTGAAAGTAGTTTGGATAAAATTCTTACATGGTACAATGATTCATTGCCTTCTGATCATAAAATGGTTGAGAATTTTTATAAAATGAAGAAGCTTATTTGGGATTTTGGTTTGCCTGTTAAACGAATAGATTGTTGCAGGTTGGGATCAATGTAAAATCAAGAGTTGATTTGAAAATTTTTTGTAGAAGTGAGTTAGATAAAAATTCAAATATAGGTAAATATCCAAAAGCATGTTATACTTTGGACAAAAAATAAATCAAATTTTGTGTGAATGGTTGAAAAGCCTTATGTTTTGAACTTGGCAAGGTGTGTTGATATGAGGAAGTATAAATTATTTGGAATGAAAAGTCATGATTGTTATGTATTTATGCAGAGCCTAATTCCAATTGCATTTTGGAAGCTCCTATCAAATAATGTTTGAGAAGTTATAATAGAATTAAGGTTATTTTTCAAAAGCTTAACATTATCTTAAATATGGTTGTCTGATATGGAAAGACTAGAAATGAACATTTCGGTTATCTTGTGCAAATTAGAGGGTATTTTTCCTTCCAACTTTTTTGATTGTATGGAGCATCTATCCATACATTTAATACACGAGGCTAAACTTGCTGGTCCAGTTAAATATTGATGGATGTATCCATTTGAGAGGTAATTAAATACTCTTTTTAGCTAAAACTTATATAGATTTATACCAAATGAGTAAATATAAGTATCTTATTTGTGATGTAGGAATTTGTATCACTTGAAAAAAAAAATGTTAAAAATAAGTCCAGAGTTGAATGCTCTATATGTAATGCGTATTTAGTAGATGAAGCAAGTACATTTTATTCACATTATTTTGAGCTGCATATAATCACTCGAGAAAGAAAAGTTTCTCGTAACGACGAAGGGGGTGAGCAGATTGATAATGATAACTTATCTATTTTCACATATCATGGCCGAACACATTGACACTCAACAAGAAGAATGTTAACAGACAAAGAAATGAAGGCTGCCCATGGTTACATTTTATTAAATTGCCAAGAAATTTAACCTTTCGTGCAGTAAGTTTAAGTTATGTTTAAAATTGGTTAGTTCTTATTTTCGGGGATTAGATTTTATAGCTAAGATAATTTACAATATTTTTAGTGAATACGAGAAATTGTTAAGTGAGCTAATGCCGAGAAAACCATAGGATGACATCAATAAAAAAGTGGAAAGAAACTTCCTGCATTGGTTTGCAAATTATGTAAGTTTTTAACTTGCAATACGAGGAATATTTTAATAAATTACTATTAAACTTACAAACTATTATATTTATTTGTTAAATTCCCTTTTATTAAATTATGTAGGCTCCCGAAAATAGAATAGAAAACAGGCTCATATGTGATCTTACAAAAGGACTTTAATTCCAAATATTCTGAAATAAAGGATGATTTTAATGTGCAATTAAGTGATGAAAGCGATTAATTTGAGTGTGTTTTATTTTATTATATCATAATCCAAATATGTTATTATTGCATCAATGTAATATTGTTATATATGCTGTAATTATATTGTTCTATTACAAGAATGATGATCAATTTATTTGATTTTCAGGTACAAAATATGCCACCCAAAAGAAAACAAATTATTGCCGCCCACGCTCAAATTAACATCGGATGGAGACGATAGTGCTCAAGTGCACCCATCTCAACCTGTGGGGTTTACAGGTTTACGTGTGTCATGTTTAGATCCTCAACAGCCATATCAGGCATCACCTTCATCTACTACAAATCCCAATGACTCTCCTAATCTACCAAGTAATTCAGCATCCAATAATCCAAATATATCAACACAATCTATAGATGCATCTACTCCCATACCAGACTTTGGATCTATACCAACAAATGAACCGATGATAGATGGTGAGGATGAAGAAGAAGGCTTTCAGCCTAGTGCAAAGGGAATTGATGGAAAAATTTACATTAGATTATCAATGATATGTGAGTATTGATCTAATTTTGTATTAGAAGATAACATAAGTTTATATCTATTGCTATGGATATCTAATTTGAAACTGACATAATTTTGTTCATCTTAACAAGTTTATTCCATAAGGTATTTACTCAAGAAAAATCAGATCCAAGTTCAAAGAAATGATAGAAATTGAGGGTTATGTATGGAATAATCTCTCTCTGCAGACAAGCGATTTTTACTATCAAAAGTTTAAGGTACAAAAAATAAATTTCATTATTTATGATGAAATAGCTAATTTCATACATTAATGAGGTATCTATTATATTTTACAGTACTTAAATTATGTTTTTTTTTAGAAATTTTTTTTTGAGATTCAAAATTTAATGGTTTCATTTATCAAGTTTGAAAAAAAACGTGCTCGTCAACGATATAAGAAATTTATTGTTAAATTACACAAGAGTGGTGAACGACCTTCTTTTATTTCTAAAGAAATATGGGGTCGTTGGCAAAAATACTGGACATCACCTGAAGCAATTGCCATTTCAGAGAAAAATTCTTCAAACAGGTGGGGACGCTCAAATGGAGAGAGTTTAGCCGTGTACACTGAAGGAACTTTGAGTTATCACGAGCATGCAGATAAACTAGTAAGTATTTGAATTTTAGGAAAATATATTTTTATTTATGTATTAACTTTATCCAATTACACTTCAATTTAATTCAATGTATGAATTTAGAATAAAAATATATGATACTGTTGGATAATAATGGTTCAATATATGTCTGTTTATATGGATGGATGCATTTTTGAGATAAATTTTTTATTTCATAGGAGGTAAATGTCATAAAATTAAAGAAAATTCTGTTGAATTTTTTTAAAACTTGAGTTTAATTGGTTATGCAGGAAAAATCCATGGGTAAAAGGCTTACATATCCTGAAATATTTATGTACATCCATACAAAAAAGCATGATAGTCAGATATTTGTTAATACCCATTTCAGATAACTCAATGTACATAAATTTTATATTTGAATATTAATTATTTTATGAAAATATAGTTAATTCATTGTAATTATTGTAATTATAAGAGCAATTACAAGAGACACTTACTCAACAACGGTAGAACTTTGAAAATGTGGATGAGAGTCGGATATTCCTTGAAGCAATTGGTGGTAAGAATAACCGAGGAAGGATTTTTGGCTTAGGATCTATTACAAATACATCACATTCGCATTCCTCTGCATCATCTACAGCTACTTTTAGCAGACATTATGCACCTTCTGAGAGAGTCATCCAGTTAGAGAATTTTGTCAGCATTTTGCTCGATACTGTAATCCAACTAAAGAATGAGATGAAAGAGATGAAAAGTAAGGACAACACCTCTCAACAGCCAGATCATCCTCCTTCACCAACTACATAGTTTATATTTGTAATATTTAGGTATTGATACTGATTTTGTGTTGTGTTTCTATTGGTTTCTATGAATTTTACTGAATTATTTAGGTATCGATACTGATTTTATGTTGTGTTTCTATGGATTCTTACTTTATAGTAGAATATGTTTTAAAAATTTTTATTGCCGTACATTATAATCAAGTAAATTGCATTATGAATTTGGATTATATTTATTTTATGACCAATAAACTTAGATTGGAATTAAAATCTAATGCTACCAAAAAAATTTGATAATTTCTATGGCTAAATTTAGCAACAACAATTATCGATGGGAATTTATGTACCGTTGCTAATTTTGATGTTTCCGTTGCTAAAATTAGCAACGGAAACAATGATTTCATTGCTATATTTCTATTGCTAATTATAGCAACCGAAATCTAAATTTCGTTGCTAAAATTGACCAATTCACTTAAACTTGACTTGATTGAATTTCGCAACGAAATTTTATTTCCGTTGCTAAAAAATAACAACTACTGGATTAGCAACCAAAATTTTCGTTGTTTTTTATTAGCAACAAGCCCATCACCTTCTCCTTCATCTTCTTCTTTGTTGCCATTTCATCTCCCGCAATCTATTCATCAATTGCTACTAGACGCATCGGAAGAACCGGATTCCTAATCCCAAATAAATCAATTATTGATTGTTGGATTTCGAAAATTATGCCACCGTTGAGAATCTTTTGATGTCTGCTGAAAAATTGGATGCTTTCAAGATTTTTATCGCTAGCATTTCTAAATTTGCTTTATATAATGAAAAAGAGGCATGTTTAAAATAAACATAAGTATAAATGTATTTATGAAATATAATATGAATGAAATCTTGTAAAATATGGTACGATATTTATGAAATAAAATAAAAAAACTGTAGCATTTCATGTAATTTCCTCTAATAAATATGAAAAATTGAGAAATGTTGCCTAGCCAAGTTCCAAAAGAATTTTAAAAATATTTGAATAACTCTATAATTTTGGCTAAGTGAATTAAAAATGTTTACTATAAAACATGGTGCCTTAAATTGTCATAAAAGATTTTAATAAAAATTTGGAAAAGAGAGATAAAAGGGCTAAGAGTATAAACTTGGAAACATACAATAACAAGTTACAAGGACTTGATATTCATGAGTGATTTTTACGTTACAAATTAAAGATGAGTTTTTTTTTTTTTTTGTTACAAATCTTAAAGTTGGAGGACCATTGGTGTTAATTACCCAATTGTCCTTGTTGAGTTAATTTCAATTATGGTCATTCAATTTAGAGTATAATAACGATCTAGTCACAAAATATTACCTCATAAAATATTTCTATTTTTAAAATATTACTACTGAAATTATTTTAACCGGAAAGTTATAATTTTAAAATACAATATATATATATATATATATATATATATATATATATATATATATTAACTAAAATTAGTTCCCTTCCTTCTTATGTTGGAAATTAGTGAAGTAATAAGTTGGACAGTAACTGGTCAAGATTATTGGCACGGGAATACATGCTCTTTATCTTTTCTTTTATATCTTTTTAATTGTAATTTTAATTCTTTTATTTGATGATTCAATATAAATTTTTTTATTTTGAAATGAAAATCACTTTTTCACCATAAGATTAATTATTTTTTTAAGAGACAAAGGGCAAATTTGTTCCTAAACTATTGAAAATGGTGCATATTTGCCATTTTAAGTATATTTTGATGCAAATTTAATCTTAAAATATTAAAAATAGTACACGTTTACTCCTTTTTGGCCAAAACTGCCGCTGCTATTATGTATCTAGATCAAATTTGCCATTGAAACTAACAAGATTGTAGGTAAGTAAACAAAATCATACATACTACGGTTTTTTTTTTTTTTTGGTGTAATAAAAATAGGTAATACTACTAACTAATTTAATTATATTTGCATGCTTCACACTTCAATTTTTATTTCTATGTTATACATTCCTCAATTTATTTATGAATATTATAATTGATAGTTAATTGTGATTAAATTAAAATAAATTTACTTTAAGTTGATTTCTAATAGATTTTATAATTATCGATACAGTTATCATTGTTTTTTAATCTAATGTTAATTTTTTTTCTTATTTTTTATTAACAAATAAAAATTTATAAGTTGCTCAAAAGGAGAATTTAGTGTAGAAAAAATATCAACCAATAAATATATATATAGATAATTTACAACGAAATAATATTAATAGTAATGAAAATTTTATGCCATTCAATAAAGATATTTTATAAATAGTAATAAAAAATTTTATCTTCTTGTTAAACAAATTATTACCGTGTTCTAAAAAAATTTGTTGGAGTGGTAAACAGCTACCCACTATTTCTTCAAAAAAATCAATGTTTTGAAATTCAGTTTGACCCGGCAGTAGAACCGGTTGGACCGTAATTCGGTAAGAAAACTGAGTTCATCCAACATAAATTTCGAAAAATGAAAAAACTCGAATTGAATCAGATTGATTCGGGTTTGATCGGTTTGAACCTAGGTTGAACCGAAAAAACCAGTTTGAACTTCAAAAACTTATCAGAAAAATAAAAAATAAAAAAATAGTTTGTTTATTTTATTATATCTCATGCGTGTGGTTGAAAAATTATGGATTTATATAATTTAATTTATTTTTCTTATTATAATTAATTAAATTTGAATTATAAATTTATATAATTTGATTTATTTTTCTTATTATAATTAATCAAATTTTTATTTTTACCCTATTCAATCAAGCTTGTAAAATATTTCTGCATGAAATTATATCTTTTTCTGTATAATTCAGTATTATTAATTACATTTATTCAGAGAACTTGCGGTAGTTTATAATTTGTACATATATTAAATGAATTTATTTGAATGTCTATTTCTGATATTACGTGGATTTATTTGGATATTTATTACTTAAGATAATTTATTTAATTTTTATATTTATATAATTTATTGAACTTAAAATTAATATTTTTATATTGATATTTAATAATTAATAGATTTTTGAATGTATTTTTATATATTATATATTTAATTTTTTTGTAAATAATTATATTTAAAAAAATAATAAAAATTTTGAGTCGATTCAATCAAATTAATTGATCAATAACTCAATTGGCAGGTCAAATCGGCTACGTGGCTGAGTTTCAAAACATTGAAAAAAAAATTAACCACACATAGAAAGCAAGCTATTGAAATAGAGAGCTATTAAATCATTTCAATAAATTTGTTAGCGATGGTCAAAGAATCCTTTCGAACACTAAATCCCCAATCACTATTACTTCCTCTTCTCAGTTTCTTATCCTTAATGCGGCCCGTAATACTATCCACTGTTAATAAAAAAATTGTACGAAGGCAACAATAGATGCTATTTTTTAGCATATGGATCCAAAAAAAAAAAAAAATGTAACATCAATTTTCGTGTACAAAACCAAATGGTCTCGTTTTGAAATAGTGAAAAATGGTACGGTGACATGCTATTTTTTTATCAAAATTTCCATTTAATGCCGTGGGATCCATTTGTCGGAAAACGATACCTATGCTTGCCAATTTCTAACATCTAATTTTGCTAAATCCTTTCACTGTAATCCCCAATGTCTAAATTTTTTTCCAAAATTGCACCCAAAAAAAAATCCATATTAAGTTGATTGAAGTGACATAAATTTATTGTGTACGTTATAAATTATTAACTTGTTTTAACCCTAAAAAAATGTTAAAATTTCTTATCATTAGACATATTTTATTTGCTTACCTAGAATTCGGTTATTTTGACAAATTTAATATCATAAATTTTAACTATGTTTTGAGTGTTTAATAAGAGTATTACTTATAATGTATATGTGGCAAGTTATGACTTCAATTAATTTTTTATTTTTTTTATTTGCTTACCTAGAGTCTATTTTTGTTGGTAAATTTGAGCCAAATACAATACAGTAGAGCCAATTTGAATAGACATTAACAAAAAAAAAAAAATGAATAGATATATACGTCGGGCTAATTGCCACGTAAATTACTAAATTTATGGCTTAATTATTAGGAGATGGCCAAAAAAAAAATTATAATACAAAAATATCTAAACTATGTAATCTTATAATGAAATGTCATTTTGGTGGGAGAATTCTGCAAACTCTATTAGGAATCATATATGGCAGTAGTAAACATTAGCTAGGGATGAGCATGGACCGGTTAACCGATTCATTAACAATTTTTTTAAACTAGTTAATTATCATCGGTTAACCGCTATATCGGTTTCAGTTTTTAACTCGGTTTTTCAGATCGATTTATCGGTTAACCACTAAAAAATTTTAATATATAAATTTATTAAATTATACAATTTATAACATTATTTTCAATAGTTACAAATGCTTTAAAAATGAAAAAGTACTAATTAAATACAATACCCATTAAAATAATCAAAATAAAAATAAATTTTCATAATTAATTATAAAAATTAAAAATATTTAATATAAAATTAACAATAGAACGCTAATTATGTACATAATTTTAATATTTATTTACTAAAAATATATATTTTACAAAATTATATATCATAATATTTATAAATTACACAAAAATTGAAAAATATAAGTATAAAATTTAAAATATATAAATATTTAATTTCGGTTTCGGATCGGTTAATCATTAATTTTTAAAATAAAAATTATAAATTTAAAATTTCGGTTCGATTAATCTAAAAATCGATTCGATTTCGAATCAATTTTTGATTAACCGAATTTTTGATTAACCATGCTCATCACTAAGATTATTGTCATTGGCAGAGAATGCATGAAATGCAGTTGACATGGTAAGGAGTTGCTTTTTTTATGATGCATTAATTATGCATGTAATGCAGTTGACATGGTAAGGAGTTGCTTTTTTATCTGTTCAAGGACAATTTACATTATCTGTTCAAGGACAATTTACATGAATACCATTGATGTAAACTACGATGTGTCACATTCTAAAAAGTTTAGAATTTAAATGGCAACGCCATGTTAGATTGGTAGTAAAATTTGAAGAATTTACAGATTAAAATGACTTTCTATGTAAAAATAATTTTTTGTTACAAAAAAAATTTAATTAATACATAAATTCAATGATTTCTAGTGCAATTAACTCTGCATATTTCCTATGAACCCAAAATAAATTGTTGTGTGAAAAATGAATAATTGTCTAGGTCGTGCCTTTTAGGTGATTTAGACCAAGGAAAAGAAAAATGATACCATAAAATTTCATTAAATGGAGAAATAACTGATAACCTCTCAAAAAAGATCTTAGAAGATAATAGAAAGAAATTCCAATCAGTCTAGCAAGTTGGAAGAAGACCCCTCAACTATAAATTTCCAAAAGCTACAATCTCTATATCAGCCATGAAAGCAGCTTGCCAAGTGTAAAAACTATCGAATCCAATGTGGCAATTACTGATTGGTTGTTGCATTGCAGCCTCAAATGGGATATCAGAAGAGCAATTAACTAGAAGTATAAAATGTTGCGAAGCATAAGCAAATAGTGTATCATAGAAAAAGGCAAATCTCAAGTCAGAGAGGAGCTTAATGGCTTCAACTTGAGTCTTTAAGAACACAGGATTTGTAGGAAAATGTGAATGGGTGAAAGGTCAGGGCATTCGCCAAGTTTGTGGGTCAATGGTTAGATGCCATCCAGTTAAGTTCTCTCTATCCCTGCCAACGAGCTTGTCAAGACTGCGGTATTTCTTCTCTCTAGTTGCACCTGTTAATTACACTTATTTTCACCGAAATTACAATTACTTATTACTAGCAATGTCTTATGATAGTTCAAAAATACTAGCTGTTGTTTAGGCAGGACTTGAGAGCATGGTTATTAAACTCGGGTTGACTCGGGCGGTCGGACCGGTTGAACCGTGACTCGGCAAGCAATTCGAGTTGATTCAACATGAAAATCGGAAAGGATAAAAACTCGGATTGACTCGAAAAAAATCGGGTTGAACCGGTGACTCGATGACTCGGACCGGATTCCGGTTCAACCAAAAAATTTTGCATTTTAAGAAATCAATCCCTAAATTCCCAAAAAATACAGTGATATAATTAAAAACATAAAATTTAAAGATCCTATAATGTGTTCTTTTAACTAAATCCATAACAAATTATTATATATATTCAAAATATATAAAAACAATGTCTATAATATATATCTAAATGTAGAATTGAATCACCACAAAAAAATTTTATGTTTAATCCTAACAGTAGATAATTTTTTTAATTATTATTTTTTATATATAAGAGTTTATTATATATAGATCGAAAAAATCCTTTGATAGTAATTACAACTAATAAATTGGTAATTATGATTAAAAATTTTGAAACGATAGAAATATTTGAATATATAATTAGTTTATAAGAAATAAAAAGTTGGTAAGAAATTGGATTAAGTTTTGATTGCTTAAATTGTATGTTAATGGAGCTGCAATTAGATATTGATAAGCACCATCCAATGACAATTAATGTTGACTAATTAAACATCACCATGTTGCAATTGGTATATAAGTAGCATACAAATAATTTTAGAAACACAACTAACTTTGTTGGTCTTAATATTTTTACATTGATATTTATTAATTAATAAAATTTTCAATGTTTTTTAATATATTATATTTTTATTTTTTTATAAATAATTATATTTAATAAAAAGTAAAAATTCCGAGTCGAACCGATCCAACCAATTGACTCTTGACTCGGTTGGTAGACCGAGTCGATCTCCGAACCGATTTTGAAAACATTGCTTGAGAGAAACACGTCCATAACCTAGCTGACCAAAGATTAATGTAACCTAAAAACCAAAGGAAATCTACCAGGGGTTTTGATAGGGGAGACTCCGACAGTCAAGTCAGAAAAAGTAATAAGGATAAAAAAGTAAAAGTGTCGAAGAAGACCACATACCTGAATTATTTGCCTATTTATTGTATAAAGTAATAGAGTTTGAGTGAAAGTTCTTGATAGTCCCAAATTATAACTATATTTTAATGTATTTTTAAGTGTGTTTTATAGTTTATTTAATGTTAATTTAATTAGGTGTTTTATGTTTAAATTTATTGTGTTTTGAAAATCTAGAGTTTAAAGTTTTGTTTTGTTTATTTTACAGGTTTAAAAGGCTAATTTTGGAAATCAACCCGGCTGGGACAGTTCTTTGGCTCATTGTGGTCAGTTAAAGATTATTTTGCTCAGTCTAGATCCAAATGATTCTATTGGGACAGCATGATGGTCCAACCCCAACCAAGTCACTTTAAGTAAGGAAGGCAAATCAAGTGACCCGACTCGGTCACTTTTTGGTCCCACCAAGTCAATTTGACTGAATGTGCAAAAATTGGAAGTTTTTAACAAATCCAAGTCTTCTTTTGGAAGCTAAACTTCTACAAAATTAAGTCTTTTAGTGTTTCTATAGCAGATATCATTAGTTAGCCAGATTTCTCTTAAGGGAGACTTAGTTTTATTCATTCAAGTTCAATTCTTTAGCTTAATTTTATTGTCCTAGGTTTATCCAAGCTTGTTCTTTATTGGTTTTCATGAGTGGAAGATCAAGTCAGAATTTCTCTTATGAGTATAGTATTTGATTTATCATTCTTTTATTCATTTTCGATCATGAGCAATGAGTAGTTTCTTACTTTTATTGAGGAAAACTTGAATCCGCATTTTCTTATTGTATTGACTATCGATTGAGCTTAATTTCATTATAAGTTTGTTATTTTATAATTTTTTTGCTCAGTTTAATCTTTCATTATGTTTAATGTATCGAACAGATTGTTGAATGTAAATTTGATTTATGATCAATGATATGCATGCTCTTACACTTGTATGCTTGTGTTTTGAAAATTGAGATAGAGATTTTATAATCATAAGTATATCAACATTACAAAATTGAATTATGAATGGATGGAATTTAAGTTTTTCGAAAGGAGTTTTAACTGAAATTTAGGCATCTAAAACTATAAATTTATGATGGATATTTGATTATTCTTAATCAAGGAATCTAATACTCTAGAATGATATTTTGAATAAGATATCTAAATTTAATTTCATTTTCCATGACAAGCTTGTATTATTTTGAATCGAGTCAATTTTAGTAGGAGACAAGGTGGATAGTTTCCTTAGTAAAAGTGTTTGAGTCATTAATTTTTATCATCAATTTAATTAATTTCTATTTTTGATTGATTTAGTTCAGTCCTTGTGATCAATTTATTTAATTGTTTAAATTAATTTAGTTAAATCAATAATTACCTTCTAAAATTTGGAAAATTCTTTCACTCATTGTTTATTTCAAAATCTAAAATTCACAATCTCTTGGGTACGATATTTGAGGGTCTTAATCTTATTTTTCTATATTACTTATCGATCTAATACACTTGCTAGAACTGGTGAAGTTTTTGGTGCCATTATTGGGGATTGACAATTTTTTAGAATTTGTAGTGAATTTTGTATGCTATTCTTTTTTTATTCTTTTATTTATTTATTTATTTATTCTTTTATTCTTTTCAGGTCTCAATAGTGCATGGTAAGAACTGACCTAATTATACCCGTTAACCCTGAAATTGAGAGGACATTGTGCAAATAGAGATGACAATAAAGAGCAAACATGGAATCACAAGACATTCCACAAAATGATTAACCTCTCAACAACCCACCACCACTATTAAGAGAGAAAGTTATTTAGAATCCAATGTAGCAAAACCCAAATCCAGTCTAAGGGAATGTGATAAGACCAAGGACGATTAGGGACTATGCTACTCCCAGGTGGAATAAAAAGCACATGACCATCATGCTACCTCAAAATAATCATTTTGAGATAAAGCTAGCCACCATTACAATGGTACAGAAGAATTAGTTTTCGAGATCAAATATTGAGGATCCAACTCAACACTTAGATATTTTTCTGGAAATTAGTGACACAGTATAGATTCAAAGAGTTTTCATGGATGCCATTTAACTGAAATTATTTTCTATTACTCTTATTAGCAAAGCAAGGGACTGATTACAGATGTTGCCTAGTCATTTTATTTGGTCATGGGAGCAAATTCAAGAGAATTTTTTCGTAAGGTTTTTTTTTTTTTTTGCCTACCAAGATGGTGAATATTAGGAACAATAGTTATAACTTCCAGCAACTCTATGAGAAGTTCTTTCATAAGGCTTGGGAGAGGTTTATGAGACTTCTCAAGAGTTGTTTCCATTATGAAATAGCCATCCATCAACTAATGTCTACTTTTTATAAAGGTGTAAACCGAACAACTAGATCTTTATTAGATGCAGCTTCAGGTGCAAGCTTATGAATAAGGTTCCAAAGGAGGCATTCTTACTACTGGATAAGATGGCTATGAATGAAGCACAGTGGGCCAATACAAGAACCATGACTAAGAGACAAGGTGCACATAGTGTGGATGAAGTAGCCATGATTAGAGCTCAAATGAAACTCCTCAAGAAAGAGTTAAATAGACTTAAGGTACAACATGTGCAGCTATTTCTCAAGAAAGTGGAGGTTTTGATGGAGGCAATATAGAAAGTGAGTTAAAGATGAATGAGGCTTATACTCAAGGAAATAGGAATGTCAATGTTATTCATAACTTCAAAAGAAATGAACCCCTATAGTAATTAATACAATTAGGTTGGAGGAACAACCTAAATTTTTCTTGTTGGGATAATAATCAAGCTTCATCTTCTAACAATCAAGTAAGAGTTCTATTCAAGCCAAACCCACTTCATCAAGGTAACTCAAATTCCACCTACCATCAAACTTACCAGCCACCACAAGCACCTTACCAATCGATGCAAGCTCCTCAAAATTTTTAGCCACCTGGTTTTCAAGCAAGGCCACCACCACCTATAGAGAAGAAGCCTAGTATTGAAGAGATGTTTGCTAGTTTCATGAATAGTCAAACATAATTTATGTCTAGTCAAGATGCAAGGTGAAAAGCTCAAGAATAATGAAATCGAAATCAAGATGCTTATATGAGAAATTTTGAGAATTAATTGGAGCAATTGGCTAATTCTTTGTCAAATAGAGTGCAAGGGATATTTCCATCAATCATGGATAGGAATCCAAAGGAGGAGGCTAAGGAAATTTCATTAAATTTCATTAAGGAAATTTAATTAGACAATACACAACCAAGTAAGTCTTATTTAATTTAGGTGGAGCTAACGATGAAGGTAAGTAATTCTAACTCCCAAAATGTTGATGAGGTACCACCTTCTAAGGATAAAGGTAAAGTGATTTTGAATTCTAATGCTAGTCCAATTGATAAATCTAGATTACATTTTCCTTCACTAGCTAGGAAAGACAAAAAATAATGAGCAATTAGAAAAGTTTTTGAATATTTTTAAGAAATTGCATGTGAATTTGTCATTTGTTAAAGCTTTGCTTTACATGCCTAAGTATGCAAGATTTATGTTTGCTAAAAAAAACTAGAAGAGGTAGGGACTGTTAAACTATCAAAGATCTATAGTGCTTTATTTTCTAATAAAATTTCTAAGAAATTAAAGGACCCAGACAGTTTTACTTTACCTTGTGAGTTAGGAGATAATTTTGTTGACAATGCTTTATGCGATATAGGTGCGAGTATAAATTTAATGCCCTATTCAATTTGCAAAAAATTAAACTTACGATATATTAAGGAGACTCACATGACACTTCAGTTAGTGGATAGATGAGTGAAAAGACCAAAAGGAATTATTGAGGACTTGCTAGTGAAAGTTGGCAACTTTATCTTTCATGTGGATTTTGTAGTTATAGAGATGGAGGAAGATAAAAAGGTGCTAGTTATAGTAAGAAAACCATTCTTGAATACCGTAAGAGCTTTGATTGACGTATATAGCCAAACCATCACTCTTTAGTTCAATGAAGAAGAAATGGCATTTAATGTTAACAGAGTGATGAAGCATCCTTCTTATAACTTTGAAGAAGCTGTGTATTTTGTGGATGTTATTAAAGATTGTGCTGAGGAGATACAAAAGGAATTACTCCTTGATGATCCATTAAAGAGTTGCTCAATGCACTCTAATCTAGATAGAGCTTTGAGTGAAGATGAAAGTAAGCTGAGGAAAAAGCTGAAAAAGGATTATGATGGAAGTGAAAATGAGGATCCAGTAGTGGAAGTTTAGAAAATGAGAAAAAATCTGACTTAAAACCTTTACCATCTCATTTAAAGTATGTGTTTTTAAATTGTGATACTAACACAATAATAATTTATTCTTATTTATCAGGTCCCAAAAAGGAGATGTTAATCTTGATACTTAAAAATCATATCAAGGCCATTAGATGGGATATCAAAGGTTTAAAATGAATCATCCCCAGCTTTTGTATGCATCAAATTTTAATGGAATATGATTACAAACCAGTGGCACAAACTCAATAGAGACTTAACCTCGCTATGCAAGAAGTTATGAAGAATGAGGTTATAAAGATCTTGATGCAAGTATTATTTATCCAAATTTTTATAGTAAATGGATAAGTCATGTTCAATGCATGGTAAAGAAAGGGGGGATGGTGGTAATAACTAATGAAACTTGCATAATTATGAGCTGGAGAGTGTGTATAGATTGTAGGAGGCTCAATAATGCCACTAGGGAAGATTATTTTTCTTTACCTTTTATTGATCAAATGTTAGAAAGATTGGCTGAAAATAAATTTTATTGTTTCCTAGACGGGTACTCTGGGTATATGCAAAATTCCATTACACTTGAGGATCGAGATAAGACTACTTTCACTTACCCTTATGGAACATTTGCTTATAGATGTATGTCCTTTGGGCTATAATCGCCATCTTTCATGATTTTATAGAAAAATTCATAAAAGTATTTATGGATAATTTTACAATCTATGGGAGGGAGTTTGAGAGTTGTCTAGCCAATCTTGATAAGGTTTTAGAAACATGTGAGACCACCATCTTGGTGCTTAATTAGAAAAAATGTCATTTTATGGTACGTGAGGGGATAGTTCTTGGTCATAAGATTTCAGATAGGGGTATTGATGTTGATAAGGCTAAAGGGGAGGTCATTGAAAAATCTCTCCCTCCAACCAATGTTAAGGATGTGAGGAGTTTCCTAAGACATGCTAGGTTTTACTGTCGATTCATTAAAGATTTTTCCAAAATAGTAAAGCCTCTTTCTAATCTTTTAATAAAGGATGTTTTATTTAATTTTTTGATGAGTGTTTGGAGGCCTTTAATACTTTAAAGCATAAATTGATTTCAGCTCCCATCATTACCTCAACAAATTGGGAGTTGAATTTTGAGATCATATGTGATGCCAGCGATTTTGCTATTAGAGCAGTGTTTGAGTAGGGATAAGGTTTTTCACACTATCTATTATGCAAGCCATACCCTCACTGGAGCTCAAATGGATTACACAACTATAGAGAATGAGCTTCTAGCAATTGTGTTTGCCTTTGAGAAGTTTTGAGTTTATTTGTTTAAAGCTAAGGTGACAGTTTGGTCGAATCATATGGCTTTACAACATCTCTTTGTTAAAAAGGACTATAAGCCTAGATTGATTCGATGGGTGTTGTTACTGCAAGAGTTTGATGTGAAAATCAAGGATAAAAAGGGAGTTGAGAACTTTGTAGTTGATCACTTATCAAGATTAGATTGTGAACATATTGAAAAAGAAGAAATTCTTAACCTATTCCCTGATGAGCGAATTTGTGCCATATTTTATGTTGTTATGTCTGTTCCTTAGTATTTTGATATAGCTAATTATCTTGTAGGTAGTTATCTTCCAAAAGCATATACGTGGCAACAAAAGAAGAAGCTGAAATCAGAGGCGAGACATTATTTATGGAATGATCCGTATTTGTTTATGTCCAGAGCAAGTGCTACGATGATGCATTCCTAAAGAGGAACAATTTGATATCATGAAATCATGCCATAGAGGAGAGAGTGAGGTCATCATAAATCGAATCATACGATAGCTAAAATCTTACAATTAGGTTTTTATCGGCCTTCTCTATTTAATGATGTTAAATCTTTTATATCTTCTTGTGATAGGTACCAACGTGTTGGTAATATCTCTAAGTGTGATGAAATGCCATTGAATAATATCTTAGAGATAGAAATTTTTAATATGCAGGGGATCGATTTTATGAAGCCATTTTTGAACTCTTTCAGATTTGAATATATACCAGTAGTTGTCGATTATGTTAGCAAATGGTTAGAGGTCATAGCTACTAAGACTTGTGATGCATGAGTGATACTAAATTTCCTTAGGAGGAATATTTTTACTCGATTTGGGTCATTAAGTATTAGTAATGGTAGAAAATATTTTGTCAATCATTAGTTTAAAGCCTTGCTTAAAGAATATAGTGTCAAGTATAAAATCATAATCTCATACAATCCCTAAGCTAATGGATAAGTCGAGGTATCTAATAAGAAATTGAAATTGTTTCTTGAAAAGTCTGTCAATAATTCTAAGAAGGATTGGTCACAAAAGTTAGATGATGCTCTATAGGCTTATATAACTGCATTTAAGATCCTTATAGGCATGTCTCCATTTAGACTTATTTTTGGAAAGGCGTGTTATTTACCAATCAAACTTGAACATAAAGCATATTAGGCTACCAAATTTTGTAATTTTGATCTGAGAAGTGCAAGTGAGAAGAGACTTTTGCAACTCAATGAGCTTGATGAATTTTGACTTTGGTCATATGACAACACTGCTACATGTAAGGAAAAGATAAAATGTTGGCATGATAAGAAGCTAGTACAGAAAGAATTTGTTTCAAGAATGTTAGTGTTGTTGTATAACAGTAAGATACTGTTATTTCTAGGGAAATTGAAATCAAGATGGCTTGGACTATATGAAGTTGTTGCAAGTAATAAATTTATAGCGGTGACAATGAAAAGTTTGAAAGATTGTCGTGAATACAAGGTGAATGGGCACTACCTAAAGCCTGATAATGCTTCACAGGTAGAGATTATTGAGGCAACTGTGATTCTTCTTAATAAGTAAAGCCATCTCAAAAGTCTAGCTGAAGACTTTATAAATTCATAACTAATCTCTTTATCCTTTCTTTACTTAGAATTTTGTAGAATATCTTAGGTTGTTTGGTGTTTTGCATTTTCTTTTTTTCAATATGTGTGTGTCTTGCAATTCATGAACTTTAGGTGTTACTTTAATAAATTGGTTGTGTAACACCCTCATACCGCTATATATGATACATGGTAATCAGATGTCAAAAAATAATGACGGTAATCAAATCTATACATGAATCAGTACAATTTTTTTCTTTACAATACTTGCAAAAATACTTATAACATAATTACCAAATATACAACTGCGTCTCAATAGTTTACAATCATATATCATATACTATAGTCTTGCACCAACACGATTACTATACATTTCATATCTACATATACATGCCAAATCTAACTCTCTTCTTGATCCTGATTATGCTCTTGACTATGCTCGCAATATTAGTCACTACAATCTCATCATCCTCATAACCTACTCGCAGTCAACAAACTATGTGCTGAGCATCGAAATGCTCAGTGGTGGATGCATATCCCAAACTTTTCATAATAAATCACATTAACACACACACACACACCTACATGCAATTATTCATACGTATATTCATTCCCAAATGCCTACATACTCACATACATACATTTACATATACCTATATATATACACGCATACATACATTCATATACATATTCACATACATAAATCTATACATATACATATGCATCCCATACATACCTATACATTACATGCAAACTTATAAATATACATACTTTACATGCATGCTTATACATATACATACGTTACATCCATGCATATAAATATTCATACATTACATAGGCATAAATTACATGTACATTACATATAGATACATAACATAGACATACATTACATATACATAAATTACATATACATACATTACATGCATACACACACATATACAAACATTACATGCATACATATACATATACATACATACATCACATGCATACATACACATATACATACATTACATATACATACATGCATCACATGCATACATACACATATACATACATTACATGCACGCATATACATATACATACATTACACATACATTCATACTCATATACGTACATTTACATACACATGCATACATGGTCACATGCATACATACATATACATATACATATACATATACATATACATATACATATACATATACATATACATATACATATACATATACATATACATATACATATACATATATATACTTGTATACATGCATTACACATTTACATATACATACATGCATACCCGTTTACATTTACATACATGCATATATAGTTACATTTACATACATGTATCGCTTTATTTCTTCAAATTGCCCCCAGTAATAGTCCAATAGAAATCTTGGACTGGATACACGGGACAGGGACCCTAAAGTCCCACCTGTAGGATGACCCCGAAGGATCACAAACATGAACATGAACATGATACTTGTAACTTGTGAACATATAACATAGGATAGACCATCAATAGCCTATCAACCGAGTTGCCATGATTCGGACCGCGGTATCAGTGTTCCCATGGCTAGCTAACTATATCCTCAACTAGATTTACCACCAGACTACTAAGGGTAATATTACATGTCCTGTACATCCATAATTAATTCATCATAGTCATATGTACCACATAATTGCTTGTACATTCATACATAATGCACTCATTATTTTTACAAGCCATACATACATTTGTACATATACCATACATGCATATTTATATACAAATACTCAATTACATCTAACATACTGAATAATTTATTTAACGGTCACTATTATTAATTTATGATTTAATATCCTTATTGCTAATTTAATTATTAAGTTTATTTATTCTTAATAAATATTTTCATTATGCGTATTATTAACTATTTTACATATTAATCCTTCAATTATCATTATTGTGTACAATTTACATAATAATCGTTAAAATAGTTAAATTATCATTTAATCCTTCAAATTTTCATCAAATTACGGTTATACCCTTTGCTTTTAATTTATTTACTAAAATGCCATACTTATTTAATTAATACCATTAATTCAATATTAATCCCTAAACTTACTAAATTATTGTTTGCTCCTTCAAATTCTAATGAATTACAAAAAAACCCTTCAATTCATCGTATTTACAAAATTACCACCAATTATACATTTTGCTATTAGTAAAATTTTAGTTTGGCCCCTAAACTTCTTTTCATGCATAAATTCTCATTTAATACTCCTTTCATTATTATATTTTTCTTATTTAACCTTTATTTTACTTAAACTACTTTTTCGTCAGTATTCGGCAATATTACAATTATACCCTTAAACTTTTAATTCCTTTTATTTAAGTCTTTTTCCACTCCACTATGTCATTTTCCATTCTTTCTATTTTCTTTTCAATTCCAATTAATTAATTGACTAACATTATGGTTATTTATGAAATAAATTCAATTTATTTCATTAAAATTCAATATTTCTACTAAAACATAATGTAAAATTTAACTTATAAATACTCTACTAAATTCCAAAAATTCCAATTAAATCCATTTACCATCAAAATTACACCTATATTCAATTTATAGCATTTTTCTCATAATTTTACCAAAATAAACTATCACTTACCCGCACATCTCATTCAGCCAACATAAGTTTTTGCATTTCAATTAAATTTTTTTCATCTAAACCCATTCCACTCATCAATTTAAGCTTTCAATTTCACATATATAATATTATTTCAAATTTATCACACATAATTGCATAAAATACATATATACATGATCAAATTCTCATACAAAACTTATGAAAATTGAAGGATAGTGTATCCACTAACCTTGATTTCATCTCCTCCACACTATAATCATCCTCTCCTTTGCCTTAATCCATGGAATTATTTTTTTCTCCAAAGAAATCCTTAAGTGGCCAAAAATTGTAAGATAAAAATCCATTTATTCCTTGCTTTCTTTGTTCAATCTAACTACAAAATCTTACTGTACAACCTTAAATCTACCTATACAAACCCTTAAATCAAATTAAAACCATCAATTTTACATACCTTGATTTTGAGACATAACCTTTTGTTCTTGATTTCTTGCACTTCCAGCACCTTACTTACCTCTTGAGACCTTCACCACTGAAAAAACAAGGATGAAAATTATTTTAGGAGGTTGGATTTAGAGAGAAAGTTAAAACAAAGATGAAGAAATCAAAGGAAAATGGTGAAAAACACCATTCGGTCAAGGAACAGAGAAGAAAAACGTGAAGCTTGATGAATTTTCTAGACAATGGCAGATATTTGAGTTATTTATAAGGCTGGTTTGGGCTAAACTTTGTCCAACCAAGTGGTCCAACTAAAATTGGCCAATTTATATCTTTTAAGCCCATTACGCCTCTCAAAATTATTTCTCTCACTTTCAAAGCTCAATTCTACCCAAAATTAATTTCATAATTCTTGAACTAATATATTAAGCCTCCATACAAAATTATGGCTCAATCGAAGTCCATTTTCGATCCGGTTCACTCCAACTGATCCTATTAACAAATTTTCGGTGTTACCGAAAAATTAATATTTTTTCTACCAAATAATTCTACACCTCATTTAGAATCCAATTGAAAATTTCTGCAATTTTTGAATATCATTCACTATTTTTAAAGTTTCAATCAAATCACGATCAACCAGCTACTATTTAAACCGAAATCATTATTTTTCTCTTACTTTTTAAGTTCAAACCTTCTTAAAAATACTTTATTGACCCCCAAAACATATTCATTAGAATCCATGAATATTTTTGAGTCATTCAGAAATTGTTTCTCGATCTCGTTCAACTTTACCAGTCCGATACTTCAATTTTCAAAGTAGTCGTAAAATTAATTTTTCATTACCATATGATTCTATATCTCATTTAATGTAGATCTAAAAATTCTGATAATTTTTAGTGGTCATTTACTATTTTTTTAAAGTCCCAGATAAGGTTTCAGTTAATCCGAGCATTGCTTAAAACGAAACCATAAAATTTTCTTATTTTTGACTTTTAGAGATCTAGTTGACCTCTTTTTCATTCCAAATTTCAACCACGGGCTCCTGCTGACATGCTATTTTTGATGATCAAATAAAATATTTTTTGACTTCAGGAAGTACTATTCACCTCGATATCACTATTCACCATCGAAAAATACTATTTTCAACTAGCCTGATATTTGGGCCATTACAATTCTCCCGTACTACTAAAAATTGCATCCTTGAAATTTCCTTTCATGTCATAATCATAATGACATCTTTTAAATTAGAAAATCTCCCAATAGAAAAAATCGGTTCATATAACTCATCTCATTATATTCCAAAAATTGCCACATCCTTAAGTCTTTACCATCCAGTATCTCAACTATGCTTATGTTCTTCTTACATTTACAATCACTTTCGGTATCAAGACCTAGTCATGACATGTATACGTACCACATCATCCTTTATTATATCGTTCCGATCTTAGGACCACCTAAACCGTGCTCTGATACCACTAAACGTAACACCCTTATATCGCTATACAAGATACATGGTAATCAGATGTCAAAAACTAATGACGGTAATAAAATATATACATGAATCAGTACAATTTTTTCTTTACAATACTTGCAAAAATACCTATAACATAATTACCAAATATACAACTGCATCTCAATAGTTTACAATCATACATCATATACTATAGTCTTGCACCTACACAATTACTATACATTCAGTACCTACATATACATGCCATATCTAACTCTCTTCTTGATCCTGATCATGCTCTTGATTATGCTCACAATATTAGTCACTGCAATCTCATCATTCTCATAACCTACGCACAATTAACAAACTACGCGCTGAACATCAAAACGCTTAGTGGTGGATACGTATTCCAAACTTTCCATAATAAATCACATTCACACATACATACACACCTACATGCAATCACTCATACATATATTCATTCCCAAATGCATACATACTCACATATATACATTTACATACACCTATATACATACACACATACATATGCATACATATTCAAAAACACACATCTATACATATACATATACATATACATATACATATACATATACATATACATATACATATACATATACATATACATATACATATACATATACATATACATATACATATACATATACATATACATATACATATACATATACATATACATATATTACATGCATACTTATACGTATACATACGTTACATGCATGCATATACATATTCATACATTACATAGGCATACATTACATGTACATATACATATATTACATATACATACATTACATATATATATACATTGCATGCATACACACACATATACAAACATTACATGCATACATGTACATATACATACATTACATATAGATATACATACATACATCACATGCATACATACACATATACATACATACATCACATGCATACATACACATATCACTACAAGAAAATTCTGAAATAGCAACGGAAGTTGTTGATTTTCCGTTGCTAATTAAAATTAGCAACAGAAAAATCGGTTGCTATTTTTAGCAACGGAAATGATTCTGTTGCTAAATTTAGCAACGAAATTTGAATTCTGTTGCTAATTCCAACCAGTGTAAGATTCGGTAAAATTTTCAAAATAGCAACGGAAATTAATTTTCGTTGAAATTTTTAGCAACGTAAAATAATTTCCGTTGCTATTTTCAGCAACAGAAATCACAATTTTGTTGCTATTTTCAGCCAGTATTGTAAAAAAATGCGATGAAATTTTCATCGCTCTTCCATCACTAAAATATTGTTGATTATTTACAAAATTACTTTTAGTTTTTCTATTTGTGGCCCATAAGATCTCAAAAAATTTTGAACTTAGATTGTGATTGAAGATTACAAACTAAATCAAATATTTGTGGTAATCACATGTAATACAAATGAAATTAATTTTCACTCTATTTTTAGAAATTGTAACTACAAAAAAAATAAAATAAATATGGCCTATAAGATCTCAAGCAGCAAAAAATTAACTAAATTTGTAGAGCCAAAGCAGCAGCCCCATTTCCTTTTTTCAACTACAATAGGACACCTCTCAATTCATCAAAATTAATTCAAAAGCAAAAATCATACAAAGATTCAAAATCAATTCAAAACTTGCATCCAAATATCCAAAATTAAATCAACCAAAATCAAACCAAGAAGAAAAAGAGATATGAGTTAGAACGTACCTTTGAAATTTAGATTCTTTAGATCCACAGAAAAAGAGAAACAGACAAACCCAAAACTCCATTATAGACAAACCCACTTTTACCCTTTACAATGAGTCAAGTAAGTCATAGATTGGGAGATCTAACCCTAAATAAACAACAAAGAAGCAAAAACGAAAATTAAAGATAAATAAAATTATCAAATCAAAAGAAATCAAGAAAAAAGAAAATAACAAAAAAAGAAAAATTGGGAGAAAAATAAGTACCTTTAGATGAGATTGAAAGAGGCCTTGATGGAGAGCAAGAGAGAGAGAGAGACAAAGAGAGGCTTGAGGCAGAAAAATGTAGAGCCAAAGAAAATCGCAGCTTTTATACTTAGGGCTAAGAAAATCACAGCTATTTTTTCAAATTAGCAACGGAATTAGATTTCATGCATTCATACATGGTCACATACATACATTCACATATACATGCATACATACCCGCATACGTACATTCATACATATACATATACATATACATATACATATACATATACATATACATATACATATACATATACATATACATATACATATACTTGCATACATACATTCATACACATACCTTACACATGCATACATACATAACACATTTACATATACATACATGTATACCCATTTACATTTACATACATGCATACATAATTACATTTACATACATGTATCTCTTTTTTTCTTTGAATTGCCCCCAGTAATAGGCTGATAGAAATCTCGGACTGGATACACGGGACAGGGACCCTAAAGTTCCACATATGGGCTGACACTGAAGGATCACAAACATGAACATGATACTTGTAACTTATGAACATATAACACGGGGTAGACCATCAATAGCTATCGAACTCAGTCGTCATGACCTGGATCGCGGTATAAGTGTCCCTATGGCTAGCCAACTATATCCTCAACTAGATTTATTACAAGACTACTAAGGGCAATATTCCATGTTCTATACATGCATAATTAATTCATCATTGTCATACGTACCACGTACTTGCTTGTACATTCATACATAATGCATGCATTATTTTTATAAGCCATACATATATTTGTACATATACCATACATGCATATTTATATACAAATACTCAATTACATCTAACATATTGAATAATTTATTTAACGGTCACCATTATTAATTTATGATTTAATATCCTTATTGCTAATTTAATTATTAAGTTTATTTATTGTTAAAAAATATTTTCATTCTGTGTATTATTAACTATTTTACATATTAATCCTTCAATTATCATTATTGTGTACAATTTACATAATAATCCTTAAAATAGTTAAATTATCATTTAATCCTTCAAATTTTACCAAATTACGGTTATGCCCTTTGCTTTTAATATTATTCACTAAAAGGCCATACTTATTTAATTAATACCTTTAATTCAATATTTGTCCCTAAAATTATCATTTAGCTCCTAAACTTGCTAAATTATAGTTTGGTCTTTCAAAATCTAACGAAATACAAAAATACCCTTCAATTCATCGTATTTACAAAATTGCCACCAATTATACATTTTACTCTACTAATTCCATATTCATTGGTAAAATTTCAGTTTGGCCCCTAAACTTCTTTTCATGCATAAATTATCATTTAATACTCCTTTCATAATTATTTTTTTCACATTTAACCTTTATTTTACTTAAACTACTTTTTCCTCAGCATTTGGCAATATAACAATTATACCCCTAAAATTTTAATTCCTTTCATTTAAGTCCTTTTTTCACTCCACTATTTCATTTTCCAATCTTTCTATTTTCTTTTTAATTCCAATTAATTAATTGACTAACATTATGTTTATTTATGAAATAAATTCAATTTATTTCATTATAATTCAATAATTCTACTAAAACTTAATGTAAAATTTAACTTATAAATACTCAACTAAATTCCAATTAAATTCATTTACCATCAAAATTACACCTATATTCAATTTATAGCATTTTCCTCATAATTTTATCAAAATAAACTATCACTCACCCACACATCTCATTTGGCCAACATGAGTTTTTGCATTTCAATTTAATTTTTTCCATCTAAACCCATTACACTCATCAATTTAAGCTTCCAATTTCACATATATAATATTATTTCCAATTTATCACACATAATCACATAAAATACATATATATATATAATCAAATTCTCTTACAAAACTTATAGAAATTGAGGGATAGTGTATCCACTAACCTTGAATTCATCTCCTCTGCACTATAATCTTCCTCTCTTTTGCCTTAATTCATGAAATTATTTTTTTTCTCCAAAGAAATCCTTAAGTGGTCGAAAATTCAAAGACAAAAATCCATTAATTCCTTGCTTTATTTGTTCAATCTAACTACAAAATCTTACTCTACAACCTTAAATCTATATATACAAATCCTTAAATCAAATTAAAAATATCAATTTTACATACCTTAATTTTAAGACAAAATCTTTTCTTCTTGATTTCTTACACTTTCAGCACCTTATTTGACATCTTGAGACCTTCACCACTGAAAAATGAGGCTATAAATTATTTGGGAAGGTTGGATTTAGGGAGAAAGTTAAAAGAAAGATGAAGAAATCAAGGAAAAATGGTGAAAAACACCATTCAGTCAAGGAAGAGAGGAGAAAAATGTGAAGCTTGATGAATTTTCTGAAGAATGGCAGATATTTGAGGTATTTATGGTGAAAAACACCAGTCCGATATTTCATTGTTCAAAGTCGCCGTAAAATTAATTTTTCATTACCATATGATTCTACATCTCATTTAATAAAGATCTGAAAATTATGGTAATTTTTAGAGGTCATGTACTATTTTTTTAAAAGTTTCAGACAATCTTTCAGTTAACCCGAGCACTACTTAAAACGAAACAGTAAAATTTTCTTTTTTTCGACTTATGGGGACCTAGTAGACCTATTTTTCATTCCAAATTTCAACCACGAGCTCCTGCTGACATGCTCTTTTCGATGATCAAATAAAATATTTTTCGACTTTGAAAAGTAATATTCACCTCGGTATCACTATTCACCATCAAAAAAATATTGTTTTTGACTAGCCCAATATTTGGGCCATTACAGGTTGCCTGAATTTTGGAGATCTAAATTGAGAACTCAATCTACCTTTATTATTGATCTAGTTTGATTTTTGGATATCTTAATTAAGTCAATTTTTATTCCTCATGTTTCCTTAGGTTCACTGTGTTTTTGTCAAGTCAATTCATGAGTTTAAGATGTTAAAGAGTTGAATTAAAGGTTAAAATGTTCAAATTTAAAATAAAGCTAAATTTAATGTTTTGTTGCTCAATGGTTGTATTTAGATTAGCATATTTTTTTAGTATATTTGAAGAGATTATATGGTAGAAGGTGTGTAATTCAATAGAAAACAAATGAGATTTGAAAAGGGAAGGGAATTTATGAGAAAAAGCTAATTAAAATTCCTTACGTGCAAATCAACCTGGTTGGGCAACTTTTGGTCCTATCGGGTCACTTATTAAGATTGGAACAGTAGCATATGACTCGGCTAAGACACCTTTTGGTCCTAATGGGTCACTAAAGTATTTTGAGGATAGAATGCAATGGCTCAATCAGGTTAGATTTCGACCATATCATATCACTCTAAGGTTTTAAATGCCTTTGAGTTTTGAATGCTGCCACTTTGTTTCATTCTCTTGTTCGTAAATTTTTTTTTCCTTCTTCGATCTCACTTTTTGCAATTTTTCTCCTCTTTGAAGGGTATCTCATCCAAGTAGGTTTCCATCCCCATTATTTTTCTTTTATTTGTGCTTCGTTTATTTTAATTATGTAATTTTTTTAGTTTTGTGCAGATTTCTCTTATTTTCCTTTAACCTCTATACGATTTATAGGGTTATTTTGTGGTTTTTTTTGTTTGAAATGGATGACATTTTGTGTTGGGATATTATGTATAGGGATTTCTCTAGGTAGTATGTTGTTTGTTTGTATTTAGGCATGGGCATGGTTTCAATTTAATTGCATTTGGTCTTCATTTTACTATGCTCATAGGTGTTTGATAAAATGCCTAAGTGACACTTATCAGTTGTTTTTACCTTAGTTCTTTAAAATTTTCTCACATAAATTTGTCCTATACCCTAGGAATCATTCTTTAATGTTCATTAAGACATAATTATGTGGTTTGATTGTGTGAAATACCATGATGTCATATCTTGCCTTCGAAGCCTTGATAGGTTCTATGGTTTTCATATTGTTTTACACCTTTTTCTTACTTCATATGTTTCTTGATCTTAGTGTTGTTATTTCTCTATGAAGTTACAAGTCACATGAATAGTTATTTAGGAAATGTTAACCAGAAAGATGAGACATCTATGCTCTGTTTTGCCTCCTTTGATATGGTTGTGGGTGTCAAAATTTACTTGCCATCATATTCTTATAACGCATTTACAATTATTGCAACCAATGTGAGTCTCAGAGTTAATCTTGGATCAATTTTGCTTTAGTATTAATTTTAATGTCATGAGAATATGTGTTGTGCTTTCATCATTTAGATTGAGACATGTTTTGGCATTTACATGCTATTTTCGGCTTGTGCGATGGCTCTGAAATGTGCTTGTAATGATGCTGGCTTTATTTTAACTAGGTTTCATATGCCTAGCTATTTAAATCCAAGCTATGAAAAGACATATGATTATTTTGCTGGATCAAAATATGTAAAGCCTGCTTATTTAAACCACTTCTTTCTAGCCACAATGGATGGTAATATGAAGCAAGAAGTAAATCAATTGATTTCCAATATCGAATGGATATAATTTGCTAAGAAAAACAATGAGGTACATCCAAAAATCACCAGAGATTTTCTAACCACTTTTAGTTGCACCTTTAAATATGCCAATGATAATGATGGGATCGTGAGATTCCAATTAGGTGGGAAGAAGCATAAGATCTCCTTTAAGGAATTTATGGAATATCTTCGGTTCCCATTTGATGAGGCTCGAAAATTTCCTAATTTCACACCAAGATAGAATTAGTTAGTGATTAGTGATGATGTGGAGCCAACCACTTATGTGGCCAATAAGACAAAGGCACATCACCTCAAAATGACTCATTACGCATTCTTCACCAATTCCTTGCTTTGTTATTTTATGGGCACATTAAGGGTCCCGAAGGTGTTAATTCGGCAGAGTTGCTAATTTTAAGGTGCATGGTGGAGTGCATTAAGTTGAATGGTGCTTCTTATCTATGGAGGAAAATTGAAGACTTGTAGAGAAGAACAAGTATTATAAAGAAAATCACATTGGTTATATGGTTACAGTTATTGCTAAGGCAGTTCATCACACTAATCTTGGACTTTCACTTGGTCCTGCAGTCTACATGGATCACAAGCTATTTAAAAATATAAAGATAATGTCAGAAACTCATGGACAACACTTGACATCCCATGTTAAGTACATCTTTGAGGTAACCAAGGGTCACACATAACTACTACTAGATACACTAGCATAGGATTCAGAGGAGGATGAGGAGACCAAGCAAGAGGGAGAGGTTGCTACTCCAAAGCTCGATGCGCACCTGACACCTTAAATGGTTGATTTCATAATGGTGTTCAAGCATGCCTGGATGTCTAAGCGAGCCAAATTGATAAATTGCAAGAGAACATTGAGGCTATCTGCCTCAATCAAAAGCATTTCATCCAATATTTATGGGAGCATTTTCCTTCACTATCACTAATAACTCTAATTTTATTGTGTAATTTTAGTATTTTTTATCAACGTTTGTGTCTTGTGTTGCATGTTTTTCATATTTTTAGTGTCAAAGTTATCTTTTTATGCCATTTAGGATTATTTTGAATTTTGTGATGCTTTTAAGTGATTTTTGGTGATATTTTGATTTTTGTACAGAGAAAAAGGGCAGCACTCGGCTGAGACTATTGGTCCCAGCCATGTGCTAGGAAAAACCTCAATGCACGACATTTCATCAGGAGACTCGACTGAGACCAAAATTTTTCAGCCGTGTTCAAGGCAAGCTTTGAGTGCATTTTGATCCAGAATGGTGCACTCGGTTGAGACTAAAGTGTCTCAATTGTGTCCTGTGTTGCAGTATTATTTCATCTGTTTAGACTCGACTGAGACCAAAGTGTCTCAATCATGTCCATATGAAGACTTGTATAAAAGCTACAAGTTTTGTCCGGCAAAGAGAGATCTTTTAGGGTTTTGAGCCACCACCTTGTTCTCTGTAGTTTTAGCTCGTATATTTTTCATACTTAGTTTTTCATAGATTTTACTTGTAAAAATCACTCTTTCAATATAGTTTTACTTTACAAATACAAAAATACTTACTTATAGTTTACATCTTAGTTAAAGTTAGAGTTTTGAATCAAGTTCCAGTTGGAGGAAAAGGGAGAAGACTTCATCAACTTCAGATCTTCAACTCCAAATGGATTTTATAGTTTCTTCTTACTCTTTATTTATTATTTACAAAATGAATAGTGAGTAGTCTTTTGTTTTTTTGGGATCTTTGAATCCCCTAGACCATATAAGGAGTATGAACTCATTCATTCAACGTATAATTTAGATGTTTCTTTTCTCTTGTGCTAATCTTGGTTTGAATTTTTTGCAAGTGTTTATGTTATCAATCTTATTCAAGTTGATAGTTGGATGCTTATCTAGTGTCTTTGCCATAAATGCTCTGTGTTTTTTCACATTTGCTGTAGTTTTGATGGCATTTTTGAAATAAGAGTTGTTAAACCTAGGGTTTGTTGTGTTTTAAACTCAGAAATAGAGAAAAAAATGAATGGGTGTTGGATTAGTTAGCTCCGAAATGGGATATTAATCCACACTTAGGTCTTGGGACCCATGCTTAAGCTGGCTATTAGGTGAGCTTTGGAATGGGATACCGAGTAGTTAGAGCAGAAGGCTCCGAAATGGGATACTAGGAGTTTAGAAGGGTTGTCCATATCTGAAATGTATAAAATTTTATGTTAAAATGAACCTTGCATAGGATAGGGGTAGATTAATTCCTAGCAACGTCTTCACCTTTTGTTGATTTATTATTAGCTTATCTCTATTGCTTTATATTATTTTATTTATTCATAATTTACATTTTATATTTTCTTTGTGTTTAGTGTCATTATAGTTCGATATAACAAAAAGATAGATAAAATCATCAAACAATTAGGAATTCTTTAAACATATTTTGCCAATCAATTAAAAATTATATTACACCATTGGACTTCCCTTGGATTCGATATGTAGGAGTCTTAAAAATACTCTACTTTATTACTTGTCGATTTGGTACATTTGTCGAACAGCTATCAACTACCACCTTCTTCGCACCTACCACAATAAGCTAAGAATTTTTCTACCTTGCTGAGGATAACAAGATTTTTAGAAGGGGGTAAAGCTCAATTGAGCTCTTTTTTACTATGTGATTCAAGAAGTTTTTGAATGATCTCACAATTTTTTTTGTTCATGAATTATCTTCATTTTTATTTTTGATTTTTTATTTAGGCTAAAGGTGCAAATCAAAGCCTAAAGTTTGGCAAAAAGTGCAATTTAGATCCTAAAATTTATTTGGTGTAATCTCACCCATAATGTTTAAAAATTGAAGTAGTTTGGCTCTTGAAATGATGGCTAGTGCTTAAGGATTTGACACATGTCACTCAAGGATTGGATCAATTTTTTTAGAGACCAAATTGTTATGGTTTTCAAACTTCAGGGTGATATTGCACCAAATGAAACTTTAGGGACTGCATTGCCCTTTTTGACAAAAATTAGGGATCAAATTTCACCTTCAACGTTTTATTTATGTTGTTTTATTTTCATTATTTAATTATAGTGCTTTATTTTGGTTAATTTTGTAATTCTGTTTTAAGTAGTTATTTTCATATTTTTTATTCTTTTATCTTTATTTCACCGTTTTAAATTAATTTATTTAGTTGGTTTTTAGTTTATGTGTTGGTTGCATAGGTTTAGTTTGTTTTTATCATGTAGCTTGTAGTTAGTTTAGTTCGCCCAGTTTTATTTCTGAGCTTGAACTTTTTGAACTTAAACTTAGAATTGTGTAGTGTTCAAAATCTTGTTTAGCATTAAGATAGAAATGTTGTTTGATGAAATCTTAGCAAAGTTAGTGTTCAACTTCAGCATATTTGTTAGTTTTTAAATTTTGTACATAGACCAATTTTTAAATTAAAAGAAAAGCCAATGCATGAAGGTAGTCGAGTCAGGAATTTTAGAGTGCTAGAACATTTCTCATTATCCTTCGAAGCATTCAAACAACTCGAACAAGTTAGGATATGATTTAGGTAAATTTTTCTTGTTTAGTCATTTACAAAGACCTTTCACCTACCCTTTTGTACATTTTATCCTTTGTTAACCATTTTGAGCCTTATAAGGCATGTTTAATGTGTGCTATAATTAATTTCATTGTTACACACATCTTTTTACCCTATAACCTAAAAGCATTTATCTTTCCTTTTAAGAATTGGTCACTCTAAGAATGGAATTGATTACTTTTCATGGGTATTTAAATGGGTGTAGTTCATTAAAGGGAATTTAATTGAAGATGTTGTCAAAGGCAAGAATTTAGAAGTGATTTTTGGGAATGAAAATTGTTGCATACCCCTTGTTATGTGATTATAAGGATAAGCTAATGAACATTTGTCATTTCATAAAAAAAAAAAAGAAAAAAAGTGTGAATCAAGAAGCTTTTAAATGTATGGTATTTTTAATAGAGAGTAAAAAGGTATGAACTCTCAATTTGATTGAGTTGTAAAAATAAGAAGAAATTGGAAGAAGCCTTTCTCTTTTGTACTTTAATATTCTGCATTCCTGTATAATCAAATTTAGACAACTTTGGTAATACCCTTATGGGTGAAGTTTATTAGAAGGAGAATGTTGGTTTATTAAATTAGAAAGTGGCTATTCTTTTTGCTTATCTTTAACCATTTTTTATTAGCCTTTACCCTAACCACATTACAACCAAATTAAAGTCCTAATGATTCTGTCTTGTATTTAGTTATTTAGCAAAGATGACCTTATGGTTCCAGTGCTAAAGAAAAGACTTATACCGTATCTAGAGTTTCAAGTGTGAAACACATGTACATTTTGGTGTACATTAATTTTGTAGCTTGGTTGCTATATTGCACTGGAGTTTTGGTTTTGAAAATATTTAAAATATTTTGGTCTTGTACACATACATGAAAACTTTCTTATATTCTCTTTTTTAAAGCTATCTTGGTTAGGGTATCATAATGTGTTGCCGTCAATTGTTAATATTGGTTTTAAACTGCATGTTTAGAGTTTGAAGATTTGAAAATGTGGTTTATTCAATTTTGCTCGAGGGTGAGCAAAAGCTAAGTATGAGGTATTTGACAGTCCCAAATTATACCTATATTTTAATGTGTTTTTAAGTGTATTTTTAAGTGTATATGTTAATTTAGGTGTTTTATGTTTAAATTTATCGTGTTTTGAAAATCTAGAGTTTAGAGTTTAGTTTTGTTTATTTTGCAAGTTTAAAAGTCTAATTTTGAAAATCAACCCGGCTAGGATAGTTCTTTGACTCAATTAGGCCAGTTAAAGCTTATTTTGTTCATTCCATATCCAAATGACCCAGCTGGGATAGCCTGGTGGTCCTACCGGGTCACTTTAAGTAAGGGAGGCAGATTCATGTGACTTATTTGGGTCCCTTTTTGGTCCCACCAGGTGAATTTGATAAAATGTGCAAAAATTAGAATTTTTGACAGATCCAAGTCTTCTTATGGCGGCTGGACTTCTACAAAATTAGGTATTTTAGTGTTTCTAGAGGAGATATCATTAATTAGCCATAATTCTCTTAAGGGAGACTTAATTTTATTCATTCAAGTTGAATTCTTTAGCTTAGTTTTATTCTCCTAGGGTTTATCCAAACTTGTTCTCTACTGGTTTTTAAGAGTGGAAGATCAAGTTAGAATTTCTCTTATGAGTATAGTATTTGATTTATCATTCTTTTATTTGTTTTTAGTCATAAACAGTGAATAGTTTCTTACTTTTGTTGAGGAAAACTTGAACCCTCATTTTCATACTGTATTGACTCTCAATTGAGCTTAATTTTAATATAAGTTTGTTATTTCATAATTCCTTTACTCAACTTTATCTGTGATTATGTTTCAAATTATATTTAATGTATTGAATAGATGGTTGAATGTGAATTTGATTTATGATCAATGATATGCTTGCTCTTATTGTATTCTAAAAATTGAGACAAGGATTTTATGATCTTAAGTATATCAAGTTTAAGAATTTGAATTATGGATAGATGGAAGTTAAGTTTTTCGAAAGGAGATTTAACTGAAATTTAGGAATGTAAAACCAGAAATTTATGCTAGATATTTTATTGTTCTTAATTAGGTAATCTAATACTCTAAAAGGATATTTTGAATAAGATATCTAAATTTAATTCGGTTTTCCATAACAATCTTATATTATTTTGAATTGAGCCAATTTTAGTAGGAAAGGAGGTGGATAGTTCCCTTAGCAAAAGTGTTTGAGTCATTAATTTTTATCACCAGTTTAATTAATTTCTGGTTTTAATTTATTTTAGTTCAATCCTTGTGTTCAATTTATTTAATTGTTTAAATTAAATTAGTTTAATTAATAATTACCTTCTAAAACTTGGAAAATTCTTTTACACATTGTTTATTTCAAAATATGAAATTCACAATCTCTTAGGTACGATATTTGAGGTTCTTAATATTATTTTTCTATATTATTTACCGATCTTGTACACTTGTTAGACATCGGTAGTTTTCAATGTGGATGGAGTCTTATGTCAATCTGAATTAGGGTTGGATAACTATATAAGATATAATTCTCTTCCTATTTCGTTAGAATTAGAGTCATTAAGGGATTGCATTGCTAGATGAAGATAGCAGAAGTCCTTAGGAATGTTATTCTTAGGTTTCAAACTCTTGAGCTTGGACAGGAGCTATGTTATATTAACCAAACTATTTGCACAAGGGTAGGTAAGCTATGCAAATTAGTCCAGTTTATTCGAACCGTTCGTAGAGTCCTGTTATCATAAGCCCCCCTCAATATATGACATTTACGTTGGTGAGGTGTTTAAGCAGCAAACTCACTCTGAAAAGCTGCCCCTATGTTGTTAACCTAACCTTATGGGCAATTGATAACAAATCGTGTTAAGTAGCTCGAAAAGATTCAAAGTACTCCCACTTAGGAACATTTCGGTTAAATTAGTTCTGTTTGATCTCGGAGGTCTGAAAACATCATGGTAACAGAATCCTTTAAGGATTCTAACTTCAAAAAAATAAGAAGATCAAACTTCCTTATCCAGTCCTCCAATTTAGGAAGAAAGAGTTCATTCCTATATAAGACTCGTAAACGTGCTCCAACTCTGGCCTATATAAAAACAATAAATTATTCTCTTTTTTCTCTCTCTCTCTCTCTCAAACTTTTATCCTTTTTACAGTTTTTCTCACTTAACCGTCGACATCTCTCTTGTCGAAATCCTATCGGAGTTATGTGTTTTCAATTTACTTGTTGACCAGTAGCTTGAAATTTTCACAATCGTCATTTTTGTCAGAGAGATGATAACTATGAAAATTTTGGGCTGCTAGTCAACAAGTCACCTAAAAATACAAAACTCCGGCAGGGTTCCAATAGGGAAGACTTTGATGATCAAGTCAGAAAATTGTGACAAAGAGCATAAAAATCTGTGTGTGTGAGAGAGAGAGAGAGAGAGAAGAGAATACCTTACTGTTTTTATATAGGACAAAGTTGGAATACTTTTATGAGTCCCATATAGGAAGGAACTCTTTCTTCTGGAATTGGAGGATTGGATAAGGAAGGTTAATCTTCGTATTTTGTTGGAGTTAGAATCCTTAAAGGATTCTGTTACAATGATGTTTTAAGACCTTTGAGCTCCTAACCGAACTGATTTAATTGGACTATTTGTCCTAAGTGGGAGTAGTTCGGATCCTTCCGAGCTATTTAACATGGTCTGTAATCAATAATATTGTTCATTTGATTGAATTTTCTTTTAGGACAATTGTTTGGTCCCAATTGTAGAACTTGAGATCTTGCTCGATGGTGACCATGGGAATGAGAGAACCATTGAAGTAGCTCAGAAGATGTGATCAGAGGGGGTCTTCTACCTTGCTGAAAACAATGTCATGTTTGAAGGCATCCTTCTCAAGCCTAGCATGGTCACTCCTGGTGTGGAGTGCGAGGAGAGAGCTTCTCCTGAGCAAGTTGTTGATTACACTCTAAGCTCCTTCGTTGAAGAATTCCTACTGTTGTCCCTGGAATTATTGTAACCATTTCAAACATATTGATATAAATACCAGTAGTCCAATTTTAGCTACCAATTTATTTAATTTGTTATGGTTGGACAGTTTTTATCCCGTGGTCAATTTGAAGTAGAGGCAACCTTGCACTTGAAATGAGGACATGGGGAGGCGGACCTGAGAATGTGAAGGCAGCTCAAGATTCCCTGCTCGTCCGAGCAAAGGCTAACTCTCTCTTGTATGTTTAAGGAGAAAGAAGGATTTTTGTTCCTGTAGCCCATATGTCGAGAGACTGCTTTTGTTTATAGTATGTTGTAGCTATTTATGATTCTTGCTCGAGGTGCGCGTGTATATGTTACATCTTCCGAAATACCTTTCTCCCCTTTCCGCATGCATCCTCAATTTGTAATTTTATGCAGCCATCTACAACATTTTTATATTGTTTCAATATTTTAAATGTTTATATTTACACAAACTGAGATCATATGGTATTTAAGTTGCAAGAGAAAATGTTAGAAGTAAATACATAGCAACTGAAAATTATGAATGTTGTATACTATACATGTAAGGCAAGGATTTGCAAGATGACAAACTTATTGTGGCAAATATTGTTCAAAGATGAGCTACTGAACATCTGTTGAGAAATTAATGCATGAGATCGACGTTAGTTGGTCTGTTGTACATTTAACACCTCTCTTCTCTAAATAGAATCATATGTAACTCCTACCGCTAGATTGACACTCAGACAGCCACAAGTCTATATGTTCAACGACCTGCTGCCTTGCTTTGTTAACTGCTTCTGGGGAACTGCAGTTCTGGGCATTACCTGAAATTGACAATAACTATATATTGAGACCGAGGAAAGGCACTCAAAAGCTAAAGGAAGGCCAAGAACAAATATCTGAGCACTTAGTGTGTTACAGCCTGGGCAGAGGATATGGAAAAATTACAAATCTTCCGAGGGCCATTTGAAAGATAAATGGCTTCAAGCAGCCACACAAATTTAAGTCTTAGAGATGGTAATAAACATGATTAAATACATACCTTCAATGCTTAAAGGAGCTTGGGGACATCCTCGCATATCAGTCCCATGACCACAATTATGGCATGTGATTACATAGGAAGGCACTGCAGAGCTCCAAACAAAGTTGTCAATCAACATGTATCAAAATAAACAAATGTTCCAAAGATTTCCATCTCACAAGATTCTGTAATGTATTTCCACATGCCAAAGCATAAATAATTCAGTTACCAATTCTAACAGTCAAAAGAGAGTAATTCTAGTAGTTGGATATTTGATAGGAACCAGCAAACATAGTGAAAAGCTAACATCAGTCTTTCAAAAGTACTCCAACGTTCAATTTTGTGGCAGAAGCCTTTATGATACTGAAAACAAAGTCCACTACTCAAGAAATTATGATGCAACGGGCCAAGAACTGAATTTTATACAATGACAAGGAATGCTACAGTTTGATCTTGTTTAATGCATTTTGGACATTGGGATGTGCTCAACATGGATGTTATCAAGTCGAGCAAAATAAGAAGTAAATTTCCTCACGAAGTAATCGCCCCACCAAAGGTCTTCCCTAACTTTATTCGCCTATGATAAGATCCTCAGGTCTGGAAACAGAAATTTTGTTAAGGGAGACCATAGTATGTCAACAAAAGTAAACATCTATAGATGAAGAAACTGTAACATCTCGCTGAAAAAATAGAATTATTTAGAACATCTAATATCATTATGTTAAAAAGAACAATGCAATAAAGTCCACATAAATGGATATATATATATATATATATATATATATATATATATATATATATATATATGGACTACGTAATTTGCATGCATGTGAGTTGATCCCGCATCAACCATTTATAAGCATGCAAACTGAATGGAACATATAAATATGCTTTATAAATCACATGGAAACAAATCCACATGCTTGCAACTCACATAGACTTTAATCCATTATCTTTTTAACTGAAGGATACTGGATTTTAATTTTTACATCACACTAAACAAAATATGACAATATTTACTTGTAAAGTGAAACTTGATAAATATTTTGAAGGACAATATTTGTATATTCATGAAAAAAATAATAGTTTGAGACAGAAAAAACTGATTATACAAAAGGGTTTTGAGGTGGGTGGAAATCTCTCCTCCCTTCCTCTCTGCCCCTGCTGATTCCCAAATAGATTATCATAAACTTACCATCAGGAGATGAAATCTTTTTTGATGCATGGCGCCAAGGATCTTGGGAACCATTTGTGAAAACAATTTTGGAGCCTGAAAAAATGCAAAAGATATATTTAAATGTATATTTAATGATGATTTTGTAAATGTGACAGTATAAGGAAGATCAACACCAAATTTGAGTTGTTTTTTTTATTTTCTTTTGGGTCCATCAAAAAGCAATGCAGCTCCTATTTACTAATTTTGCCTATATTAGACTTACAAAATTCTTTGTATCTTAGGTACATAGCACCTTCCCAGCAGTTAAGGCTTTATATCACTAGCAATCAGAACTTAGATACTCAGTACTCCATTCTATGCAACCAAACTTATCCAATAGACGTCATGATCAGATAGCATACTTACAAAAAGCTGATAAAGGATCTTTGATTTCTATACCCAAGTGTTCTATGCATGGTCTACATTCATGTACCGCGAAGACAAAGGAATTTCAGTTTCAAATGCCAACCAATGGTATGAGAAGAGAAGGTATTTGCAGAGGTGGAAAAAATAATAAAGAAAAGAAAAAGTTGCATGACAAGCATCCCCACATGGTATGCGGTTGCAAGACTAAGATTTATGGAAAATAATACTCATTATGACACATGATAAACAGGGGTGATAAACAAAATAAAAGTTCAATCTCTAGACCTGCTATCTTCGTGCCTCCATAGTATATATTTGTTGTATCAACGTCAGGATAGATGCTCTCTCCAAAGATGTTCTTACATAGATCCAGATGGTATCTGCAACAAAATTTATGATTTCATAGATTATACCAAGAGCATAACAAATCAGATTATCTAGAACTGTGGAGAGTCCTAATATAGGGAACATATGAAACATATTGAAGTGAGAACATGCCTTGAGTCAACTTTTGATGAGCGAATACTATCATTTGATGGTGCCACTTGAAAATATGCAACTTCAGTGCAAACTTGGAACCACCATAATCGATCAGAATTATTTTCAGAGACAACTGTACTTCTTAAATGTTTTTGGTTATATGTTTGAACGTCAACACCAAAACTTCCAAGATAGTACTCGTTAACATATTTGGCATAAGCTTCCTGCAATAAGAAAGTTATTTTTATATGTCATTGACATCCTGATTCACAAATTAAAAATTTTTATCAAATTAAAGGGGGAATGGGGAAAATGATAATGCCATAAATACAAAAGAAATTGAAACTAGCAAACTGAAAGAAACTGATAATTCATAAATATTGATCTATCTCAAATTCTACTTCCCGACCATGTCACTTAGGCAATAGCCAAGCACTTGGAAGATTGCTTACTTAATCTGAGCACTGTAATGCACTAAATAGAAAAATAATTGATATATAGAACAAGGGTAAGCATAATTATCGCATACAAAGAATCACTTAAGTGATCGCTAGAGTATAAGTTGGAAGTTCACAAAGAATCGCCTAATTCTGGCATGGCCAAGCAACTACCCGAAAGATGATTGATCCATCATTTAATTATTGGATAGATAATGCCAAAAACAAGCTATATTCTCAGTGCATCTCGCAAATTCTCAACTTCCTCCCAAATCAATAATTAGGGGAAATTTTGTAAATACACTATAAGAATAGGATAAAACAGTAATGCTTACAACTAAATCCTCTCCAGCGCTCTTTGCATCAACAAGTGGGGCACATAACCTATCAGGATTACCATATTGAAACTGCAAAAATAGGAGGGTACAGGAATCAATATCAACTTAAAAATAACCACCAAAATTTAAAAAAAAAAAATTAACCACTACCGCAACAACAGCAGCATCTGCAAGGAAATAGAGGAAATCACCGTCAATCTCAAGCTGCAAGAAATGACATATATAATGTTAACATATGAGATGGTATGCAAGTTTAAACCTCATCAAGTGTGTAGTTCATTATATTTTTCAGGTTCCAAAATCATGATAATGAAGCAAACCTCAGCTGCACCAAATAATGTTTTCACTGACTTTTTGTCTGAAGCCAGCCTTTCTTCAACAAGGCGGGTAGTTTCTTGTAGTGCAGCTTTGCATTCAGGACCAGCCGATTCACCAATCTGGTAAAACATGGACATGGGCATCAAAGGCTTACATAAAAGGAGAGAAACAGAAAATATTTGTGATGTAGAAGCATCTCTTGAAAGGCAAAAAAAGTAAGCTATACATCACTGCAATACTTAATCAATGCTACAAAATCAAAATTATATTCACCTGCTGATCAAATTCAGGGAAGTTGTAAATAGCAAGCACAACTGCAGAACTTGCAAGACTTCCGCATGTTAAGTGCGGAAACTTAAGACGAAACCATGCACTCAATGCTCCAGAGTATGAAACTCCAAAAACAAACCATGGGTTCTCTACATCTGTTCTATCGAGCTTCAGGTTCAGGGAGTCCTAAAGAAGAAAGAAATGTAAAAGAAAATGAAAAATTGAATAGAATGAAAACCAAAAATTGGATTCCACAAGGAAATGTAGGGATAGCTAGCTCCTAATTGAGAGAAAGGGAAAAAACAAAATCAGAGAATCATCTTCAATAGTTTGGAAAGCCACTGCTAAAGCCTAAAGCTGCAGGACAAAATAGGAATAGATCATGTCACTTCTTGAAGAAGCGAGCCTCATTTCTCTACACTTGGGGCCTTCATTTACAAATAATTGGAAGTCCAAACTTCCAGGTAGGCATAAGTATCTACATTTTTACATCTTTTGCATCTAAACAGCTGCTCTTTTGGTTTGTTGAGATGAACAGAAAGATGATGGGAAAGACAACTCACGGAACTCAAAAATGCAGGAATTCTGATTATGCTTGCCTGATAATATTGACGGAAAACAGCCAAGTCGAACAAAGCCTGTTTAGATGAAAGATATCTCAAATTCTTTGTCCCTGATGTTTCAAAGGGCGTGCTTTTACCATAATATCGATGCTCGAGGGAAACAACAGCAGCTCCAAACTTTTTAGCCAAAACCTGTGGGTTACAAAAAGCATTAAATGTAACTTTTTTACCTATAATGTCCTATTCAAAAGAATCAAAAGGGATCAATGTTTCAAAACAAATAAAAAATGCTAGGAACCCATACTACAGTTTTAGTCACATGCATGACAAAATTGGAAATTTCGTTTAATCTTAGTAAAGTATAAAAATTAGACTCCAAACTGGATCAGATACCGCCAAAAAACTGAACATTCTAAGGCTAAAGTAAATCACTAATGAAAAGATAAAACTTACACTGATATAATCATTGGCAATACCGTTGCACGAAGCTTCACCACAAATTTTTAAGAAAATGGGTCCATCTGGAACTCTAAAGTGATCAAGGAACTCATAATACCGCTGCTTAAACTTACGATGATCCTGCAAATAACACAACACCACACCGAAAAAGCGCGAAATGAAGAAAAAAAAAAGCAAATAAATAAACAGAGTTGAGCTAAAATAATCTTTTCCTACCCAATTCATAATTAAAACCCAGATATAATTTTTAAAAAAAAAAACAACGAAATTATGCACTAAAGACTTTGAAATGAAAGGTTACATAAGGAGAATAGTGGTCGAGAGTCTGATTGAACCAGAGTTCCCGAGTCGTCAAGTAATTGTTGCTTCCAGACAATCGATTAAGCATCGAACGAGGAGAAGCGAAACCACAGGATGATGTGAAAAGAATTATGAAGACTATCGAAACCAAACTCATCGTCCCCATTATTTTGCTTGCTGTTCTGTTCGTTTCTTTTGTCCGACAAGAAAAAAGAAGAAAACCTTACGCACGGGCGCATAGCTGTGTACGATTATTTGTAATCCGTATATATGGCAAAATTGAAGGTTTAGGCGGGTTTTGGTTGAATTATTAATGAATAGATTATTAATAGGTTGAGTTATTAATGGGTTAAAAAATATGAATCATTAATGGATTGAGTTATTAATGGGTTGCATTGATTTGGATCGATTTATGAATGATGGATTCTTCATAAATGATTTCCTATTTTCATTGCTTTAACATAGCTTTGAAACAGTATAGTAGCGATGGCGGAGCCTTCGACGGCAGCAGCAGCTAATTTCCTGGCAAGGGTTTAGCGGAGCCACCCTTGAACCTAGCATTGTGAATAACTTCTCTAATTCATTTCTACTCAAACCCACCCTTGAACCTAGCATTCTGAACATAGTTTATAGTACTGTCGATAAGAAAGCAAAATATATCAGCAGCAATTTTTTTAATGAGTGTAGCATACCCAACAGCTCAACAGAATGTCAAAACAATCTAACTACAGCAAGTGAAGCTACATTTTCGAGTTCTAGACAAATTTACCATGTCGAGTGAAGCATGTACTGCTTCCATGAATCACTTCCTGCTTCATGGCCACCACTTGTTGCCTTTTCACCACCAAAAGCACTGCCGATTACAGCACCGTTAGTTGGTATGTTTACGTTCACAATGCCATAGTCACTTCCTTGAGGCCTGTAATATAGCTCGAGTGAGATGTTTTGTAGCTAACCAACATAAAAGGATTTGTTTCTATAAAAGCATATTTACTCATTTTCATTTCAAGACAATATCATTTCTTATAGGGATCATTTGAAAGGAAAATTCAAAATCCAAGATCAGTTTATATTTTTAGTTCAATTGGGTGTCAGACCAAAAAAAGCATCAAACTGATATACACCAATTATAGAATTCAGTTCGAAAAAGACAATGAAAAAAGAAACTCAAGATCTCAAACTTCGATGCAAAGAAATTTCAGATTCCGAAATGAAATAGTATGCAACGTGCAAGTTAAGCTATGCTGCATCCTGTATGTTAAAGAGTATGCCCTAGAGCCCATGTAAAAGGGATGTATTTCATATGTATGAATTCATATTCTTAATAAAATGCATCATTCATTTATTAACGCTATGTTTAAATGCATGAGTTTGTAAATCTTAAATTAATAAATGAAGTCCTTGATATTATAAATACAGTGAAAAGGCAATCATGAAAGTGTTCATGATATGAGATGTCTATTACATGCAAATGTGTTAATATCTAAATATCCCTAGTCATAGAATTAACAAGATAGGACATTATTAATTCGGACAGACTAGCACATGTTATGCTTCTTGAATGGTTCAAGCAGTGGTTCTCATAACTGTGATTATAGAAGATAATCAAAGCTAACATGTGGATGCTTGTTAGAAGAACAAATTCATTGGAGACCTGCAAAAAGAATCCTCACATGGATATTAAATCTATGTCAATAAGGAATCTCTTCATAGCGGTTGTGCAAGTATCCTTAGACTTGAGATCACCAAAGTTATCTTAAGTAGCAAGTGGTATACTTTGACTCCATAACTTATTACTTCCAACTGGGGGTGAATATAGTTAGGAGGTTGGGTATATCATGACCTACTTGAAGATAGTTGAGTGATTAACAAAGGATTCACCATCCCAGATTTATTAAGGAAAGTTATCTCACATGATTCTATAATTGCCTTGTTCAGAGAATCTCTGGCCAGAGTAATATGTCAAGATGGATAGTGATCCATGAAGGGCATTTTGGAAACAATGGTTAAATTAATAGAACATACATAATTAGATTTATATGAGTTGATAGAAATCTATACTCGGAATCTAATTGAGATAAGAGTGGTGAAAGGAGTAATTGTACGGTAACTATTTCTATGGAAGAGTATAGTCAAACTACTTGAATTTTCTGACATTTGGGTAGTCATGATGCCTAGCTAGAGGCCTAGTAAATCGGTTGATGTTACTCCATATGAGATATGGAATAAAAAAACCCACACTTTCTCATATGAAAGTATGGGATTATCCTGCTTATGTGAAGAGGACAGTGTCAGACTAATTAGATGTTAAGTCTGACAAATATTTATTTGTGGGATATCCAAAAGAAATGTTTGGATATTATTTCTACCATCCCTTAGAACAAAAGGTATTTGTTTCAAGGCATGTTGTCTTTTTGGAAAGAGAATTTTTTCTACGAGAGAACAGTAGGAGTAAAATTGAACTTGGTAAAGTTCAAGACCCACAAATAGATGTAGAACAACCAATTGAACCAGAGACTGAATTTCATAATGATGAGATTACAGTTGAACCTAATTATACACAAAATCCCAGAAAGATCTACTAGAATGCGTTTTATCCTTGTGAGATATGGATTTCACATTGATTCAGATAGAGGCATAACTGTAGTAGAGGACAATGAGCCTACAAGCTATCAAGAAGTTTTAAACAGTTCAGAACGTGATTTATGGCTTAAGGCTATGCAGTCTGAGATGAACTTCATGTATGAGAATAAAGTATGGACTTTAACTCAATCACCTGAAGGGATAAAACCCATAGGGTGCAAATGAGTCTTCAAAAAAAAGACCGACATGGAAGGTAATATAGTTACCTACAAAGCTCTTTTAGTAGCAAAAGGCTATCATCAAAAAGAAGGTATTGACTATGATGAAATCTTTTCTCCTGTAGCAATGCTTAAGTCTATAAGAATACTTTTGGCCATTGCAGCTCATTATGATTATGTGATTTGGCAAATGGATGTAAAGACAGCTTTTCTAAATGGAAATCTGATTGAGGATGTGTATATGACACAACTAGAAGGGTTCACATCAGGAAATGAAGAAAAGGTATGTAAGCTTTAAAGATCCATTTATGGATTGACGCAAACCTCTAGGAGCTGGAACATGCGATTCAATGAGACAATCAAAGAGTTTGGTTTCTCACAGAATGAAGATGAACCTTGTGTGTATAAAAGGGTAAGTGGGAGTGCAATTGCCTTCCTAGTTCTATATGTGGATGATATATTGATCATGAAAAATGATATTTCTCTTCTCCAATCTGTTAAAATATGGTTATCCAAGCAATTCTCCATGAAAGACCTTGAAGAAGCATCCTATATTCTGGGAATAAGGACCTATAGAGATAGATCCAATAGGTTGCTAAGTCTTTCTCAAAGTACATATATATATATATATATATATATATAAAGTGTTGAAGAGGTTCAATATGGATCTCTCTAAGAAAGGATTTATACCCATGGTACATGAAAAATACCTTTCTAAGTCTATGTATCCGCAGACACTAAAGGATAGAGAGAACATGAATAGAATATTATATGCATCTGCAATTGGTTCTATCATGTATGCTATGTTATGTACACGTTCAAATGTAGCATTTGCTTTGAGTGTCACAAGCAGATTCCAATCCAATTTTGGAGAGGAACACTGGGCAACTGTCAAGAATATCCTTAAGTACTTGAGAAGGACTAAGGATATATTCTTGGTATATGGGGAGGGTAGTTTGGAAGTAAATGGATATACAAATGCCTGTTTCCAATCTGATACAGATGATTGTAAATCACAATCTGATTTTGTGTTCATAATGGAAGAAGGGGCAGTTAGTTAGAAGATTTCCAAACAAAAAATAACTACTGATTTCATGACAGAAGCTGAGTATATTAGTGCTTCAGAAGCAGCCAAAGAAGCAGTTTGGATCAAAAAGTTCATATCTGAACTAGGAGTGGTGCCTAGCATTGTTGATCCGATTCATTTATATTGTGACAACAATGGAGCCATTGCGCAAGCAAATGAACCACAGTCTCATCAGCGATCCAAGAATGTTCTCAGACACTACCATCTCATAAGGGAAATAGTAGCTAGAAATGATGTGAAAATAAAAAGGGTCCCCATAGATGATAATGTGGCGGATCCCCTCACTAAAGCATTTTTTCATATTAAGTACGATCACCATATAAATAGCATGGATCTAAGACATATGAGTGATTGGCTCTAATGCAAGTGGGAGATTGTTAGAGAGTATGCCCTAGAGCCCATGTAAAAGGGATGTATTTCATATGTATGAATTCATATTCTTAATAAAAGGCAGCATTCATTTATTAATGTTACGTTTAAATGCATGAGTTTGTAAATCTTAAATTAATAAATAAAGTCCTTGATATTATAAACACAGTGCAAAGGCAATCATGAAATTGTTCATGATATGAGATATCTATTGCATGCAAATGTGTTAATATATAAATATCCCTAGTCATAGAATTAACAAGATAGGACATTGTTAATTCGGACAGACTAGCACATGTTATGCTTTTTGAATGGTTCAAGCAGTGGTTCTCATAACTGTAATTATGAAAGATAATCAAAGCTAAATGTGGATGCTTGTTAGAAGAACAAGTTAATTAGAGACCTGCAAAGAGAATTCTCACATGGATATTAAATCTATGTCAGTGAGGAATCTCTTCATAGCGATTGTGCAAGTATCCTTAGACTTGAGATCACCAAAGTTATCTTAAGTAGCAAGTGGTATACTTTGACTCCATAACTGATTACTTCTAACTGGGGGTGAACGTAGTTAGGAGGTTGGGTATATCATGACTTACTTAAAGATAGTTGAGTGATTAACAAATGAATCACCATCCTAGATTTATTAAGGGAAGTTCTCTCGTATGATTCTATAATTACTTTGTTCAGAGAATCTCTGGCCAGAATAATATGCCAAGATGGATAGGGATCCATGAAGGGCATTTTGGAAACAATGGTTAAATTAATAGAACATATATAATTAGATTTATATGAGTTGATAGAAATCTATACTCAGAATCTAATTGAGATAAGAGTGGTGAACGGAGTAATTGCATGGTAACTATTTCTATGAAAGGGTATAGTCAAACCACTTGACTTTCCTGATATTTGGGTAATCATGATGCCTAGCTTGAGGCCAATCATAACTTGTATAATAGTGTATCATAAATATCAATAGGGATTGATAAAATGATTTAAAGAAGTTTAAATCATGTGAATTTTGAATAGAACTCACAATTACATATTATACTGCCAATATGGACAGGAACCCAATAGGTCACACACATATAGAGAAAATGATAAAATGGTAAAATGACAAGTATAATAATATTTGATATTATTATCGAAATAGAGAAGTGAATAAGAGAATAATTAATTAAAGAGTTTAATTAATTATGATCAAGTAAAATTGTTCGCATAACTTTTTAGAAATATTTTGTAAAATGGATCTAATTGAAATAATATATTTCATAATTAATTATTATTGAATTATAAGTGTTATAGGGCTGATATAATAATTAATAGATTCATTGAAGAAATTTAAAGAGGCCTAATGAAATTATTTTGGCGCAGAAACCCTCTAGAGGAAGGGTTTCATGCCACTTGCTGATAGAAGGCCTTAGAGGTCTAATTCTTGGACCAAGATAAATTAAATATATTTCATAAGTGTTATGGAGCCTACATATTTAATTTGGATGGATTTGGAATTCATTTTGGTGATTAAATCCAAGTGTATGCATGATGGGCCTAGTTTGTGGGTTTTGTACATAGTCTTTTATGAAAAGATTTAAATTGAATTTAATTGAGCCCAAATAAATTATTAATAATTAAAGAAGCCCATTCAATATTTTTCCAGCAATTTTAAAGAGCCCAATCCTATTATGAAGTTGGATTTTTTAACCTAACTATAAAAATTCAAGTGATAGAGTTTTAGGGTTAAGGGTGAACAATTAAGAGAAAACAAATTCTTTCATTCTCTAACCCTAGCCGCTACTTTCCCGTTGCTAGCATCAAGGGATTTTGGTCAGCCTTGTATTCCTTTATTATTGGTTCATTCAATCATTCTCTAGTGTAGATTACTCATTGGAGGTGTTCAATTTTGGACACTGTGGTTTGCGACAATCCGGTGAGAAGGAAAATCAATTGTTCAACAAAAATAAAAGATATTTTTTCTTATTTTCATTAATATGTATATTGTAAATTCATGGCAAGATCAGATCTATTGGTTAAAAAATTTAAATTTTGCTTATGTATGATATGCATGTAAGCGATAATTTCCAACACTGTAGGGGCAAAAAGCTGGGTTAATATCCAATGAGTCAAGATGTTTGAATCTTGAAAATACCCATTGGGTTAATACCCAATAAGTTGGAAAGTGAGATGAGTTAATTTTTTGTTGACCCATTGGATATTGGGTTGGATTGAAAAAAAAAATAGGATCAATTTTGGGTTGACCCAATGGATATTTATGTGAATTTGGTTGGATTTGGGTCAATTTTTTTGGATGAATTTGGATTGACTCATGAATTTGGGTCAATTTTTGTAGGTCTATAAATAAGGGATAATTTTATGAATAATGCAATTAAAAAAATTTGAAAAAATGGAGTGTTTCCAAGAATATTTTAAAAATTAGGATACTCCACAGATAAGCCCCTTCTGGTGTTCTACAAATATATCACGAAATGCGTTGAAACATTTAAATACAATTGTTAGCCGGATAGTTGTTTTTTACTGTTAATAGCCTATTCATATTAGTATTTGGTAAAATTATTTAGATTTTTATTATATTGCAAAATTATCAATATAAACATAATTTTTGTTTTGTTTTATTTTTATATTTTTATAGGACATAAATGAATAAATAAGAATATATTTATATAATAATTGAATGTAAAAAAATATTAATTAATAAATATAAATTTCAACAAGTATAGTTCGTATCAAAACTTTACACAATTATAACGATAATTTATAAAATCACAAAAATCAGTTTTTATTTTCATTAAACTATCAGCAATTTGATCTCTTAATTCATTTATTTGAATTGAATTATTTCTTATAAAATAAAATAAGGAATATTTATATTTAAAATAAATTCTAAATAAACTACCCTTAAAAACTAAAATTCAGATTTTTAGAAAAATTTTAATTTCTAGCTTTTTCTAACAGAAAATTTTTTCATTTTTTATAAAATTGATTTTTTTAGAAGTAGTATTTACCAAACATATATTTTTATTTCATAATCAGTTTTTTATGCAATAATCAGTTTTTTACCTTTTAAAAAACAATGTCAAATGCCTTCTAAATCTTAATTATAAGTTCTTTATATTCTCTTAATCATGTCATAAGAATTATTCCACTATACTTTAGATGATATTCTCAATTTTAAAGTATATAAGTGTAAATGTATTCAATATCAAAAAATTATTTACATATCATTTACATAACTATATTCGTACTCTTATACTTATTATATATTCTTATTCTATACGACACAAAAGTATAATTTATACCAAAAACTAAACTGATATTGACAAAAAAAAATCTGAACCTTCTAAATCTATGTACCTACAAGAAAAAACACATGTGGTGAGTAATGACTCAGTGGGCAACTAAACAATACAGTGGATTTCTTACAAACACACAATATAAATACAATATGCCAACACACACCATATAATAACATTCAAAAATTAGATAATTACTTCACTGCACTCAAGCACTCACAATAATAGCTACATGGATTAGCCAATACATCAATGCTATTATCAATCACTCTAACATTATCAATAAGTAGCACTAACCTTACCATCAGTTACTAAATCATTTACAGTATTAATAAAAAAGCATTTATTATTATTATGCAATTGTTACACTTTAATCGCCTGAATTTCCATCAAAGGTGGATAATGAGAAATACTAGATATTGACGAACAGTATCGAATACTATAGACATAAGTCTCAGATCACTAATACAAAAGGGTATCAAACATTAGACACCTTTCGGTACCAATACTAGTAACTGCTATCGTTATCCTTTATACACATGCCTATCTGAAACACTCTCATATCCCCTATAAGGAATATGAAAGCGTTACATAAACTTATCACTTTTATCCATTAATTATCTTTGTCAAATTATGTTAAATAGAATTAAATTTTCAATCACAAGTTCTTTGTTGTATTTTGGTTAAACCCATGCATAGCCCCTTGAACTTGTTAACAAAAATAATTTGAGTACCTAAACTCTTATTTTATACCACTAATAAACACAAAAGCTAACGTGGAAAAACACCTGAAATACTCTCAAACGGTAGAGCGTTAACTAGGGATGATCACGGGGCGGGGAATCCCCGTCCCCGGTGGGGACCCGCCCTGAATGGGGAGGGAAATCCCAGAAAAATTTTCCTGTGAGGACGGGAATGGGGGAAAAGTATTCCCCGACTTATAATTCGGGGCGGGGACGGGGATTGTGGTCCCCGCCCCGAAATTTTCCCGCCCCCGAAATTTAATTACTAAATTTAATTATATTTATATAATTTGGTCTTAAATTATATTTAATTTTAGTTTTATCAATTGTTAAAATTTATATTAGTTTGATTTGTAATTGAATTTATATTTTTAATTATTAAATATTATATTTTCAATTATAATTAATTATTAAATATAATAATTTTATTATAATTAAATTTTTTTAAAAAATAAAAATATTTTTTATGTGGGGACGGGAATCCCCGCGGGGATGGGGATCCCCGCGGGGACGGGGACGGGGGGAATTTTTTCCCCGAAATATTTTCGATCCCCGCCCCGCCCCCGCCCCGCCCTTGCGCGGGGCAGTAGGTGGGGAGGCACTCCCCGCCCCCGTCCCGTCCCGCGATCATCCCTAGCGTTAACCCCGTGTATTCCATCTCATTCTCCTTCAACCCTAAACAATTACAGAAATCCCTAAAAATGCAAAACCCCTCTCCTCTCTCCTATACTTGTACCTTCTTCCTCGTCCGCCGCCGTTGCAATTCTGATAACCACCATCTATTTCGACTCGAAACCTTTACCTTTCAAATTCCATAGGATCTGGTCTCACCTAAATCTTGGTTGCATATCTATTTTTGTTGTTCTTATCATTTCTCTCTCTTTAGATTTCTCTGTTTTTGGCTTTACTCTATCTGTACATCTAGCAGTTATGTACCCGAAAAAAGGCTAATTACTTGCTGTGGCTCGTCTTTTCCAAACCAAGCCTAGCTTTACCTTTCTCTGCTACCACCCTTTTATCCCTTCCTCTCTCTGTTTCTCTACTCATCACCGGAATTTAATGTGGCTTTCCTTCCTCAGCCATCGATCTTCTTGGCTGCACATTTCTCTCTCCCGCTACCTTTTGACTGCTCTACTTATCAGAGTTCATTGTGCCTTTCATCGTACAGTCACCGCTCTTCTCCGCAAATGCTGTGGCTATTCTCGAGTCTTTTATCCAATATGAGATGCAAGCGACAACTAATAGTAGAGCTTTTTGGATGATCTTTACCGATAAATTTCTTGCCCTTTCCCTTTTGTTATTTTCATTTTTTGTTTAAAGTGAATTGAAAGATTTTAGTTGAGCTTTGAGAGTCTAAAATTAAGGATTTTAAAAAGTTCAAGCATTTAAATGGTTGCAAAAGGGTCCCCAATTTGGAGTATGTCATTACTTTTGCTCGAAAATTGGACTCAGTCCTGCCTCAACCGAAATTACCATATATTTTTTTTATTTTTTATTTTAATTTTTTAAACTTTTAAGAGATTTTTGAAATTATAGTCTTAATAATGCAATATTTTTTTATTGGTGCACTTAAATTTTTTATTCCGTGGTTTTGGTTGAGCCTTGGATTCATTCTACGGAGTTGATTAACTTTGAGCCTGCTTATGCAATTGAATTAAAGATATTTAAGAAACTGATTCAATTTTGTGGGGTTTGATGGATGAGATATTATAAATTCTAGGCAGGGTTCTAGATTAATATTCTGAGTCTTTAAATTTTTATTTTATTTTATTTTATTTTATTATTATTATTTTTTTTGTGTTGGAATTTGGTGTTTTAGTTAACAATATGACTTGTGAACTTCCTAATTTTGTTGTTTGCTGCTATACATATTTTAGACATACTTGTTGTTTATCAAATATTTAAGACATACTACTTACAGAACTCATATTTTTATCATCCAGTTACAATCAGAATCAGCAATGACATATTAACCTTCCATCATTTTCTCGATCATTATTTTTCCTGATAAAATCATCCAAGTAACCAGGCATGACCTTAAAAATGCTCAGAGTTAGCTGAATTTTGTCTTTTCGGTCATCTTCTAGTGGCAATCCATTAGGTACAGAAATAATCCTGATAGCTCCTTGTCCGTAACCTTCCAACTTTTTCAATGCAGCCATCTTCATTCTCTTGTGTTAAAAACTCTATGATGAAAAAAGTGACCTTAGTTCCATGAGTAGCAAGCTTGTGGGCTAACTTCATAAATGGGGTAACATGTCCTTGTAGTAGAAATGGGACAAGTACTACATGAGCAACAGTGTCTTCATGATGATAAGTATTGTTTTTGTTTGTGAATTCCATTTGATTTGTCTCTTGAAGCCGTGTTTGATTGCTTTGCTATTTCCTCTGTTTTTACCAACCTAGGTTAACTGGAGTTTTTTTTAATTAATAAAAGTTACCGATGGAAAATCGATTGATTTTTCCATCGGCAAATTAAAAAAAAAAAAGACTACATTACACTTGTCATCACATTATTGAGTCATTTGCCACATCGAACGCATCTATAGGTCACACTCTTCTTCGTGTTTGGTTTACTGCAATTTTATGTTTATTTGTATTATATTTTACATGTTTAGGTACTTATATGGTCACTTGTAGAATTTAGGTACACAAATGATTTTTGTTAACAAGTATCGGGAGCTATTTATGAGTTTATCCTAATATTTTTAACCATGCCAATATGTTAAAATAATTATTTCCTTTAAGTCATGTATTTCTCAAATAAAACATAACTCTCTCTCTCTCTCTCTCTCTCTCTCTCTCTATCTATATATATATATATATATATATATATATATATATATTTCATCCTCTTGATAATAGAACTTGAAATGATCATTTTTCTTTTTTGAATAGTGATATATGTCATATGTCTTAAATTGTTGATAATTGTTAGGACTGTGGATAACTTTTTACCATTACTTGTTTGACTTTTTTTTTTTACAATTTTAATGTCTGTATATGGGTCTTGTGAGTCTTCAAAAGTGCGCTGATGCGAAGGAATACCATTTTTCGTTGAATTTCCTCTTTCAGCTGAAATTCGATTGATAATAAAATTGAATTCATCTTTAGAAGATCCTGATTATAATAAATTGACAATTTGATTTTTACCTGCAATGAAACTGGTTGGAGGAGATGATGAAGAGGTTGTAGGACTTTCATTCATGAAAATTAACAACATGAATATCTGCTTTTTTAACTTCAAATACACACACACACACACACACACGATGGTTGTTCTCCACTAACCACAAGGATATAAGGACTCTATATTTCATCTTCAATGCCATTGCTGGAGTGATGGGCATATGCTTCTCAGTACTAATTTGTATGGAATTAGCACGACTCGACGATCAAATTCTTGGGGGGAATCATCAACTTTATAATGTTTTAATAACAGATCACACTTTTTTAATGATCCCTTAGTCCTTCCCTACTTTATCCCTTCGCTTGGCTTTAGCCTTGTTCGGATCTCCACCTCTTTGAGGTCTCGCCCCAGGTTGCGCTCTGTCTTGTCCATCTGAGGCCTACGGGTGCATCACATCCTTTGTGAGTGAATCTCTTTGCCTTAAGCTAAGTCGTAGTTCTATTTTGCTAGGGTTACTCCTTTCCTTGGTCTTTGGCCTCCTTTGGTTCTTAACTATAGCTCTTATATTTAACCAAGTAAAGTATATATTTCAAATAATGCTATTATAGTTTCACTTGAGGTAAATTCCAAAAGAAACTTAGGTTCGTAATTTAATCAAGTTACACTCATACTATACCCCCACCTGGCTTTGATACCAAAAACTCGGGATCGGAGATTACAATCATTATAATAAAGTAAGTTATAAAGTAACTTCTATTCTGGGATTAATTTATGACAGAGTTATAGCTTATGGATAGGAAAAAATTAATATTTCAACATATAGGTATAGATTTTTTATTATTTTGTAATCTTTTAATTAAATATTTATTTCGTTTAATCATATATCTAATCTGAAAAAAAAGGTAAATTTAAATTATCTATTATCATAATATTATTTTCTAATTTTTCTAATCTTGGTTCAAGTATTTTTAATTCTTCTTTTAATTCATTTATTAATCTATCTATATTGTTAATTTTTCTTTTAATACTTTCCATATTGTTATCCTATAGGTATTTTACTAAGTATATTATTTAATCTATCTATTAAATATTCATTACGTTGTATTATATTATCATAAGTTTTTTATTAATTCATACAAACCTTTAACAGATTGTGGTATTAATTCTTCTATGCTTGTATTATACTTTCCTTTTTTAACTTTTAATAATTTTATCTCTTGGTATAATTCAATTTTCTAACGATAAATTCATTTGTAAATTCTCTTAATATTATCCATTTTAAAGATCGGCTATTGTTTTAAAAAAATTAGTATTAAATTTACTAATTTTATATTATAATTAAAATCTTTACAATCACATATATTATTTTCATGTAAAATATGATGATAAACGATAATATAAACTTTTATTCTAGCTAACTGATCATTTATTTCACAAATTTTTTGTTTAAAATTCCAAATTTTATTTTATCCGTCTAAGAATTTTTGCCTTTTTTGTTCTCTATTCATTATTTAAAATATTTAAAAATTAGGAAAAGGTTCTGTTGGAATACTTGGAACAAAATCAATTAAAATATCAAATAAATTTATTTTTTTATGAAAATCTTGATAATTGCAAAATTCATCTAAATGTAAATTTTTATGCATCTCAATTAAATGTTCTTTTAAATTAATTAATTCTCTTTTTAATAAAAACATATCTTTATGATGATCAAAATCAATAGAACATAAACCAGCTAAAAATTTATCCATACACTAAGACATTTTCAAAGAAAATACTTGATAAAATATATTCTAATGATGATTTACAAGCAAAAAGATTGGATATAGTTGGAGTAGTACAGAAAGCTGTACAAGTACATGCTTTTGAAAATATAAGTTGTAAATCTAAGGTTTTGTTACAAAAGGTACATATTATAAAGGTTTTTTTATTAATATTTTCTCTAATCTTGAAATGCCAGTGTTGATTTTGTGATGGTTCTGCCTTTCAACTGATGAGAATGTTGTCTTATATAGAATACTTGAGCTCTTTAAAGATAAATATGACTAAAAATCAAAATCACATTGAAGATAAAAATTGATAATTATTTGCCTTACTTTTGGTAAAGTTGAAATGATTACTCTTTCATCTTCTTTTGATAATGGAACTTGAAATGATAATCTTATTTTTGAATGGTAACATATGTCAGATATCTTGATAGTTGCTTGAACTTGGATATCTTTTTACTGTTGAAAATACCTTCTTTTTTAACTTTATATTTCAATGTCTACATACGAGTCATATGAAACTTTGAAAGTCCATTGAGAAGGAGGAGTGCCACTTTTTTATGAGTTTCCCCTTTCGGCATAAATCCTAATGATAATGCAATTAAATTCATCTTCTAAAGAGGCTGATAACAATAAATTGACAATTTGATTCTTATCTACAATAAAACCGGTTTGTGGGGCTAATGATGAACTTGTAGGAATCTTTTATTCACAATAACTGATGACGGCTTGAATATCTGCTTTCTTGATTTCAAAACTATCTCACCATTTTATTCTAAATTCTCAATAAAGAACAAGAAGTTAATTAACATGCATTGACGTATGATAAGTCCATGATACAATTCAAGGAACCATGAAAATAGCACAATATTTGAGAAAATTGTCTGGAGCATCCGGCTGATAATGAGTTTTAAATTTACTAAAGGCTTCTTTAATTGGGAAAGGAACTGCTTCTATTATTAATCCAAAATAATTAAACCATTTGATGAACCAATTGGGAATAATGTCACCGAACTTATGAGAGAAGTAAAAGAACCAAGATTGTTAAAAATTTCTGAAGTAGAATGCTCTGAGCCATACTTTTTGATAATCATAATAACTGTATACAAATTTTGGAGGATATCCCGATAAAGGCTTTAAAAGATATGGTGTGTCCCCATTCTGATTGAGTAATAATATTTATAATTTTAACCTTACTATAAGTAATCTTATATTTTTCTCTCTGATCATAATTATGCTCTATTTTTATAGATCCAGTATCTATTAGTATTGCTCATAATATTCTCTTGATTTACTTTGATCTTCATCATGAAAATGCCAACTATTAGAAAAAAATATAATTAATTAACCTGTAAAAACTTTGAGTTTCAGATAAATTAATCTCTTCTAGCTTTAAAACTTTAATAAATATTTTTTTTTCTGATTTAGGAAATAAGGAGAAGAAGTTTTTGTTGAAGATAGAGAAGGTGAATATATAGTAAGTGAAGAGGGAGAGGAAGAAGAGGCAAGAGTAGATGAATATGGTCTAGGAGGTGTAAAAGAAAAAAAAAAGGTTTGAGGTCCTAGTAGAGGAAAAGATGGAGAGGATGGATAAAAAAGTCTAGGTATGGGAGTAATTGTCTAAATGGGAGGAGGAGTCGGTGCAATATTCTGTTGATAATTTTCTGACGATAATGTAGCTTTTGTCAAGATTTTTTTATTTGAACTTATTTTCCTTGAAAAAATTCATGAGAAAGAAAATTAGGTGAATTATTATCTTTTACTTTGATAAATTTGATGTAGAAATTAAAATTGCTTAATAAATCCTACCATCTTGCAAATATTTGTTTAGAAATTAAAATTTTAACATCTTTTTTTAAAACATATTTTGCTGATAAACAATCAACTCTTAATAAAAACTTTTTTCATGTATAAATCATCTTTAAATTTTTTAATGCATAAAATAATACTTAATATTTCTTTTTTAATAGTAGAATAATTTCTTTGAATTTGATTCCAAATTCCAAAATAAAATCTTATAAGTTCTTATTTATTAGTTTCTTTTTGTTTTTGTCTTAAAATTCCTCCATAACCTATATCACTAGCGTCTATTTCGATTATTAAGAAAGCTTTTGGATGAGGAATATTTAAACATGAAAGACTTTTAATTTTTTCTTTAATTTCTTTTGTTATTTGGATATGTTTTTCTATCCAAGGTTTAGGCATACTTGAAATAAGGTTCAGGCATACTTGAAAAAAAAAGTGTTCTTATTTCTCGTTTACATTTAAATTAGAAATTAATTAATCACGAGGAATATTCGCAAAAAAAAAAAAAATCCTTCAAACTCCTTGTTTTTTTTTTGGGTTCATGTGTTAGAAATACCATACTTTTGAAAATAGAATAAGATTTTTCATCTTTTCAAGTTTCTCCCAATTGAATTTACCTCAATTTTCAAGCTAAAATTTCTAGTTTTTAACCGAAAGTTATCTGGATCAAGAAAGTTTGGAAATTAAGTAAGATGATATTTGAGACCCAATAAAGATTTGAACTAGATTATGGGTCCCAAATGTGTTGTTAGGGTCATTACAGATTGTGTAATAAATTGGTTCAATTATAAATAGATCAAAATCATGTAAGTTATAAGTGGATTGAATCATAACCCTATTGGATTATTATTAATATATCGGACCAAATTTAAATTGCAGATGAATTGGGTTGGATCAAAATACTCCATAAACTTGAGGAATAAAGTATATCTATATTAGAACTTTTTTGAAGAAATTTCCAACTATTGCTGCTCTAAATAACTTATTTAATTCAAGTTAATTTGTCCATTAGGAAAGGAAACCCAAAGTTCAGCCAAATTTATAAAGTATTATATGATAATGTAAAGACAATTAAAACAATGGTATCTCTTTGAGACCAAATCCTAAAGTCCTAAAATTAAAATAAGGCAATATAAAATATTTAATTCCCCCAACTACTACTAATGACAACGAAGTGATCATTATTCATTAATTACGTTGTTGAACTTGCATTAGTTGGTGCTAATTCTCTGCAAATAAATGTTTGCTTTATAAGTAGCAATAATCTATAATACCTAGATTTACTTAGGCTTCAAAACGGATGTTTTCCTCAACCCTAATACAGTCTTAGACTTAAATCTAATTAAATAGAAATCTAATTGATGGGATTTTTTCAAATTTCATTGATAGATATTTAGAATAAGGATTTTGAGATTTTCAGAATTAAGAGATTTAAATGTTAATAAGGATGGCACGCCGACAACTTAATCAACCATCTTTTCCTAATTATTTTGTAGATTTCAAACAAGCTTATTAACAATATTAATTTAATAGTATACGCCAAATGGTCATACATCAACCAATTATTATTTCAAGCATTTGGGTCACTTGTCGACCTTGTTTGGATCCGTTTGATCGGTTTATAGTATAGATTTGGCTTCATCTGGATCTATAGTTTGATACCTTCAGGTACTATAGTATCGTCCATATCCACACCATCAGGAAAGGGTGTAGGCATAATACAAGATATAAGAAAAATATTATAAGAGTAATCTAATATAAATGAAGTGGTATGCCATTATTTGAATATTATTTTGCATGAGTTCATGCATAGTATAGGGAGAACATGAAATTGAATAAAGTCGTGTTTAAACATGAGGTATATAACACTATAGTAACACATGTATATAATGATAATAAGCGTAAATATCTAGTGTTTTTCTTCACTTAAGACTATTGCATTTACATACATATTTACATATCTATATGAATAAATATACATATATAATTTAGTTGAGGAATGTCATTAATCACGATCTAATTCTGCATTCTTTAAAATAACGCATTGTGTTAGTAGTATGGTAATTTCAAACGGAGATCTAGAATAACACAGAAACAACCAAGTCCTCATCAGTGTGATGGATTCTGAAAACAAATTCCTCATTCCATATTGGATTGGCGTTATTCTTCAATACTCTAGTCTTTGACTTGTGCTTTCCTATCTTAAGTTTCACATACCAGTCCCCAACAGGCAAGTCTTTGGCCTGCAATACGTAAGCATAAAGCCTCATAGTTAACAAAGTTAGATCCTTCGGAGAAAAAAACTAATGGGTTTTAAAGATACAGTGGAGGAAATTATGGATTTTGGAGAAGGAAGCAAATATTCGTGTCGTCGTTTTAAAAGAAGAAAAAGTGATAATGAAGCCATTGAAGAAACTTGGAGAAGAAAAAAAGAGACACGATAGTTGATGCCATATGTAAACAATGTGGAAATTTGAGAAAGACGTTTTATTAAGTGTTTTGGGTCAAGAAAAATGTTCCTTTATATTGATACCCCCAATCCATGTCCTTCTCCCCTTCGTTTCTTCTGGATTTCAAATTTTCAACTCCCCAACTCCAGTTTGCCTCCATTCGGTTTAACCCACTCCTAAACAAATTTGATTATTTGAATTAATTATTAACCAACCCCAATATATATATATATATATTTTCTTTGACTAAGGATTAAGCATGGTAATTTCAAACAAATATTAAATCCACTTTATCACGGGTGAATTAGAGGGGTGCCAACTACCTCACAAAAAGAAAAAAAGCTCTTACTACATGGCAAAATTTTAGTTTGCTGGCAACGGTTAGATGTATTTTTTATTTCGTTTGCCTCCCTACTTAACTCATCAATACTTTTTTACTCCCCTTAAAAATGTGCGGTTGTATCGCTAAAAAATTCACTATTATATGAAAATTTCTTAATTATTTGCTTCATTTGTTTATATTTTTCTACCCCTATTTAATTCTTTAATAAATTTTTGCCTCCATTTACTTTTTATTTTTCCCTTATAATATATATTATTTTGGCTTAGGAATGACAAGGATACAACTTTTTCAGATAGTCAGCTCTAGCTGACCTTAATATGGCGGAGTAGGACGGTGAATAAATTGGTACGGGTAGTGATTTCCCGTGATAGGTTAGAATAGAAATCAACTTTAGACTTTTGGATATCCATTACCACAAACTTAGTAGCCTTTTATGTTATTTTTAATATATATTTGATTTTTGTCATGGATTTAATTTGATTTATCTTGACATTTAGATTTAATTTGATTTATCTTGCTATTTATACATGGTGTCTGATTAAAAATTTATTGTTTTTATCTATTTGAATTTTTCGTTTATTTTTGAAAGAATATTGATAAACGGGTTCTTAAATGGATATCGAGTAGTATACGAGTAGTGGTAATTAAATTTGGAATGATTTAAATGGGTGCGTGTAGAATTTGGATACCTTAATTAATAAATAAGTTTGGAAATGACTATGAAGCTTTGTTTTGCATTTACTTTACTCGTTGCTAACTCTAATTTTGCCGCCCTAAAAATATTTTCTAGATTCAAACTGCATTTCATAATGTTAGCTATTGACTTGTTGAAATAATTAATTATAAAGAAGTGTATAATGGTGGAAGTCGAACATGATGTTTGGCTATACTATTTTATTTGTTTTATAATTTTTATTTTTAACATTTGGAATGATTTTTTTTATTGTGTGTTAAAAATTTTAGTGGTTAATTAAAAATTATCTGTCAATCAAATGTGTGTTAAAAAGATTGCTAATAAATGGGTTAATGCTCACCCTTAATGATTGAGCTATTATAGAAGGTCTATCAACAAACAAAAAAAACTGAATTCTAATTTAAAATAAAAATAATTTTCAATAATTAAATTGTATAATCACGACGATCACTTATGACAAAATTTAAAAGCCCCATCTTTGGCTTTAGGATATTTGACAGATACAATACAATCTTATCATTACAAATACTACATGATCAAATACAAAACTGTACTTTAACAATTATATAAATCCAATGGAAGGTAAAAATGGGATTCCAACCCCAATCATCAGCTCCTCAAGAGATACATAAACAAGTGATGATTCAATTTATCGGAATGAGATGTTCAATATATCCATGCTTAAGCTCTCCATCATCACATTCTCCATGAAGCCACAATTTTTGGGCACTAATCTTTTGAAGCTTCTGATGATTCTGGAGCTAAGTGAGAGTGGTGAGAGTGGAATATTTTCAAGGAGAGAAGTGGCAATGCCTCGTAGCTGCTCACTTCTTCAATCTGCATTCTCACTTTTTTTTTTTTTTTCCTTTCTGTCTTTTGTGTGTATGAACCACGCAACTAGCTATGCTCTTTTTTATAGTAGCAACTAATCGGAAATGTTTCTTCCCTTCAATTTCAATCTTCAAAAATGTTGTCTTTTTGCGGGCCATTAGGAACTTTCCCAGCTATTTCCCTTGCTGCAACTAAGAGCCAGAGCCTCTACTTCTTATGTTCCACCAATATTCCATACTTAAATTGTGAAGATATTGTTGCTCAGATGTAAACAAGACTCACAGCTTTGGCTTAGTTAAATGTACACTCTCTCTATATATATATATAATTTTTTTTTTCCAAAACATATTGGGTCTTGAAATTTGCCATGATTTTGATATTTTATTCTAACATATGGTTAGGAGACATTTTTCGCTTGATAGATATACATATGATTGTAAGAGTTACTCAACAAGCTACATGCAACTTACTAGGAATTAATTTTTCTCTTAATAGAAACATATGATTGTAAAAGTTACTCATTAAGTTATTGCTTTGATTTTTAAATAAATACTTACCTGAATATAGTTTATGTCAAAACTTTCATTTATTCATTTTAAGAGTTTGATCACATGACAATTGGAAATTTGGAATAATGCTAAAAAATCAATTAATTATTAGGTTTAAATTTAATATATAAAAAGGCTAAGAATTAAAAAAAAAAACATTTATGGTTCAAATAGTTAAGAGTCTAACTATTATTTTTAATTAACTAGAATTCAAATTCTATTATTCCATGCAATAGACGTAATTATAAAAAGGAAACAAAATTAAGATTAAAAGAAGCCAATAATAACAATTACTTCTAAATTATTTTCTAGTTAGGAGTTAACAAAAACTTATGCATTGGTAATCGTACTATATAGAATATGACCTTTTAGCTCTTTGAAAGGTTTATTTTAGGAGTGAAAAGTTCAAAAAGTTCAAAAATTGCAGAAATTTCTATGATATTTTTCCGAAGTTGCTATGTTGTTATTTATAACGATAGTCATTTGGTAATATTTTACTTCAACCTCATTATAGTACAATTGACATAATATATAAACTAGGCGGCACACGTGGTTTATCAAAAGAAAATGTTATTTTTAAGTGAATTCATTAGAAAATGAAAATGTTTTTTTTTTTTGGTTGAAGTGAATATATAGAGTAATCAGTAAATTTGGTTTGATTATTTTTGTTATGGTATTCGAAAGAAAGAAAAAAAAAATTGATGGATTGGATCGGACAAAAAAAAAAAGTACGAAGTATTTTAAAGACCTTAAATTTTATAGCGATTTAACTTCAATGCATTTGAAGCATGCAAATAAAAAAGTAATGTATTTAATTAAAGGATTATATGATTGATCGATTGTATATATATATTTTTTAATTTTCTGAATACTTTTAATGAGATAAATTATAATATATTATTAAAATTGGGGATATGAATTGTGTGAGTGGCCATAATTTTTACTGATAGAAACTTAGGATTAAAATTATTTTTCTAGTTGTCTAGTGATGGATTTTGAAGGAGAAGATGGCATATTTTGGTTTGGTGGTTGATAACCATGCATGGAAAAAATATTTTCCAAGGCCCAATCAATCGGCCTAATAGTGTCTGGCATGATCTAAAGCCCATTAACTAGAAGGACAAAGCGTAAGCTGGAAGATAGGATAGGAGAGCACAAAGTCCGATTGAACTGATGGGACAGGACGTCCTGTCAGTCCACTGACACAAGTTAGCGCCCATACCTTCCACCTGCTTTCTATCATATCGCCACTCACCTGCTCCAACTGCCAGTTATCATGCCCCAAGTACTCAAGTACCCATCATTTATCTCCTATAAATAGCCAAAAGTACAATAGCTCCAAGTATTGAACATCTGAGATTCTCTATCTAAATATTATCTCTCTAGAAAGCTACTAACTTAAGTTTCGGAGTGCTAACGCCTGGTCCAATCAGGCACTTCTTCTTGCAGGATCCAATCACCCAATCGGGAAAGACAGCTGCTAGATCTCTTTTCTAGATAAAAACATTTTACGCTTTATCATTTGGTGCTTTCATTGAAAGCCATGGTAAGTTCAAGATCCAATGAGCATATGGCTTTCGGAGATTATGATCGCAATAGCCAAGGCAGATCTAGACCCTTAGGGAGAAGAGAGAGATCTCCCAGATTACCTACCAGGGGCAATCTCCTTCCAGATTTTGATGATGTCGTTATGCGGCAGCCGGAAGACACCCCTGTTACCCTCAGGGACATGCACGCTATTCTTAATAAGTTCACTAAGAGTATTGTCCAAACGATTAAAAATGACAAAATATCCAGAACTTCTGAAAGAGACCATGAAATAGACTTCGTGGCCGAAGACTTTAGGAGAAAGAGAAATAGAAGGATCTCCATAAATGAGCCACAAGCTAACGATAGTAGAAAAGCGGGGGTCAGAATCCCAGGCAGGTACGATAAAGGGAAGGAGACAATGTCCTCGAGCAGAGACTCTCCATATATCCCCAGTAGATCCTTCATCTCATCCATTGGGGATGATCTATCCTTCATATGCACGCTAAATCACAACTGCACGAAGGGACGGAGAGAAGAGTTTACCTCAACAGCCATGAGCAGGGAGGACAAGTGGTTCAAGCAGAAACTCAAGCAGTTTAGCTTGATAAAGCCCAGAAAAGGCATGTTCAAGGGCAACAACTGCAGAAATACAGCCTTCCCATTCTGCAGGGAGATCACGAAGTCTGAGCTACCTCCCAAGTGGAGAGATGTGGTAATGGATAGGTATACAGGTAATATTGACCCTGCCACTCATCTTGTAGAATATCTAACTAAAGTGCAGGTTTACACCTACGATGAAAGAATTGCCTGCAGGATCTTTCCTACCACATTGGGAGGAGACGCCCTCAATTGGTTCCACGAGCTTCCTCAGGAATCAATCACCTCCTTTTGACAACTCAAATAGTTATTTGTCACACGATTTATTGTGCAGACACGAGCACCGAAGTCAGTGAGCGATCTGTACAATCTTTGCCAACGAACCGATGAAAGTCTTAGAGACTACATCGACAGGTTCAAAGCCATGATGTTCGAGGTGAGGAACGTAAGCGTGAAAATGGAAAACATCACCTTGGCTGGAGGCATCATTGATCAGCCATTGTTTTAGTCAATTACAACCAGGCCACTAGGCAGCTTTTCCAATTTGATGGAAAGAGCTAGACAACACATTTAGCTGGACAACGCCTTGAGGTCCAGCCGAGGGAGAAGGAGCAACATTATGGATAGACTCTAACACCTAAATGGATGCTTCTTTAATCGAATTCCTGCATCCGAGCGGATAGCAAGGAGCCCAGAAAGAGCCTTTACTTCAAGAAATCTGGGAAAAAGAAAGGAGGCTGAGTGATTTAGATCCGATCAGAATAGTGGCCAGCAGACCCGAACCTTCACTCCGCTCAATACCAATCCAGTACAGGTGTTGATGTGGATCAAGAAAAAGCACCAAAAGGTGAATTGGCGTAATAAGTTGGATGAAAGGAGCAAAAATACCCGAAACCATAACAAGTACCGTAAATTTCACAGAGACGTCGATCACACAACAAACGAGTGCCACTAGCTGAAAGAAGAAATTGAGTGACTCCTGCAAAGAGGGTACCTTAAAAAATTTATAGGTTCGACCAGAGAGGTAATTCCTTGCAGACAGCCGAACCTTAAAAAGGATGATTTCGACTCGGACGACGATGACGAGCGGAGAAATCTAAAGAATGTGGATCCTCGCAGACCTTACGTCGAGGTTATAAACATGATCACTAGTGGGTCATCCTATGGAGAGGACCTCTTCAGGAAAAGAAAGAGAAAAGGTGTTTACATCTCCCAGATGGCCGAACGGCTAGCCCTAGTCACCATATCCAGTAAAGATGCACGAGAGATAATGTTCCCCTATGAGGACGCTCTCGTCGTCAGGGCACGAATCAATAACTTTGATGTAAAGAGGATATTGGTGGATAATGGCAGTGCAGTGAATTTGCTCACTCTCCAAGCTTATAGGGCCATGGGTCTATCGATCTGGGAGCTTAAGCCGAATGCCACACCATTGATCGGACTTGGCAACGCTACCATTTCGGTGGTGAGATATGTTGATCTATTTATCGAGCTTGGCCAAGAGGCCCTCGACCACACCTTCAAGGTAACATTTATGGTTATTGACATGGTTTTTGCCTATAATGCCATTTTTGGCAGTCCTCTACTATTTCAAACTGAAGCTGTCACCAGCATCCGGTACATGGTGATAAAAATTCCAATCAGATGAGGCATTGCCATTCTAAAAGGTGACCAAAAGGCATCCAGAGAGCCTATGTCACTATGATCAAGCATCAAAAAGAGGCCATGATGGTAAAGCTGGGACTAAAGCAATCTGAGCAGGCCAAAAGGTAGAGAATGGACCCTGCAGAAGAAATCAAGGCGAGGACACTTTCAAAAGGCAAGAGTATTCAAATTGGCACCAGCATGAGTGCAGAGGTTGAGGAACCTAAGCAAGCGGAGAGGCAAGGAATGGACTTTGCAGAAGAAATCAAGGCAAGGACACTGTTAAAAGGCAAGAGTATTCAAATTGGCACCGGCATGAGTGCAGAGGTTGAGGAGGCCGTCATGCAGATCTTGATGATCAACCAGGCATCTTTTGCTTGGAAGCCAGAAGACATCCCCGAAATCAATCCCAATGTGATCACCCACAAACTTAATGTGGATCCAGCCGATCAGGTAGAAGTTGCGGAGGTATATGCTCAATCAGAGGAAATTTATTTCTGATGAGTTGGACAGACTTTTCAAAGCAGGTACTATCCAAGAAGTCGACTACCTGGAATAGGTCATCAATGTCGTTCTGGTGAAAAAGAAGTCAATAAAGCTGCGGATATGTGTAGACTTTACAGATCTTAACAAAGCATGCCCAAAGGACAACTACCCCCTGCCCAACATAAATTAACTGGTAGACGTCACTACTAGCCACACCATCTACTCCCTCCTCGATGTATATGTTGGATACCACCAAATTATAATGTGGTTGTTGAATCAGGAAAAGGCCAGTTTCATCACAAACAATGGCATCTTCTGCTACAAGGCCATGCCGTTCTGACTGAAAAATACAGGTGCCACGTTTCAACGATTTATGAATAGGATCTTTAAATATTAGATCGGGCAAATTGTGGAAGTCTACGTGGATGATATGATCATCAAAAGCAAAAGCCCCGAAGATCATTCTGCCGATCTGGCGAAGGTCTTTAATACGTTGAATAAGTTTTGGATGAAACTCAATCCTAAGAATTGCATTTTTTGAGATGCTCTCGAGAAAATTTCTAGGCTTCATGGTCTCCTAAAGAGGCATTGAAATCAATCCTGATAAAATAAAGTCCATCTTGGAGATGCAAGCTCCGAGTAGTGTGAAAGATGTTTAGAAACTGAATGGCAGAATAACAGCCCTCGAAAGATTCATCTCCTCTTCGGCCAAGTGGTGCACCCCCTTCTTCAAGAAGTTAAGGAAGAACGAAGCTTTCATCTGGGGAGTTGACTGCCAGCAAGCATTTGATGAATTGAAGAAGTTCCTCACTAACCCGCCACTATTCAGCAGACCATTTTTAGGTGAAAATCCGCACCTATACTTGTCGACTTCTGGTGAAGCTATTATAGGTGTCCTAGTTAGGGAAGAAGGAACTCAACAGCTACTCATTTATTATGTGGGCCAAGTGCTCAAGGGCCTAGAGTTGAAGAAAGGTCCGGTCGAGCAACTCATCATTGCCCTCATGATGTGCATAAGAAATCTAAGGCAGTATTTCAAAATACACACAATAGTGGTCCGTTCGGGTCAGCCTATTAGAAAAATTCTCCAGACCCCGGACTTGGAAGGAAAAATGTGGGGTGAGCAATCAAGCTCCAGCCGTGGGACATGAGGTACGACCTAGGAAAGCAATAAAGGCTCCAGCTTTGGCAGATTTTATTGCTGAATTCACTAGTGAAGGAATGACCGATCATCCCCAATGTGTAAAATGGAAAATGATCGTGGATGGAGCTGCAAATGACACCCAATGAGGTGCAGACATCGTAATAATAGGCCCCTTGGGTATTGTCATAAGGTATGCAATAAAACTCAGCTTCAAAATTTCAAATAATATGGCAGAGTATAAGGCACTTCTGCAAGGCCTGAGACTGCTCTATGCCATCCAATCGGAGTCGGCCATCATCAAAAGTGACTCCCAGCTCATAACGAGCCAAGTTTTAGGCACCTTCAAGGCCAGAGAAACCAGCATGATTTAGTACCTGACAAAGGTCAAGGCCGTATTCAAGATGCTGGAAGAATCTGGATCCGAATGGATCCTGCAGAAGGTGCTAAGAGATTAAACTATTGTTGTGATATTACATGGCATAAATAAAATGATCACACAGCGAAAAAATTGATCATACAAGCCATGCAATAAACAATATATAATCGAAAATATGCAATTTTAGGGTTTTGATTAAACTTACATCCTTGAATGCACTTCAAAACTTGGATTTTGCAATGACCAGTATATAAGATGGACTTATATACTTTTGATCTCAATCACCAATGCCAAAGGTACTGCCTTTCATGCCACACCACTCTATATTCACACACACACTTGCAAAGTTGGCCTAAAATGAGAATGCTAGCTCTATGACTTGTATTCGATAATGGGTATGGTATGAAAATACAAGATTTGATCTTGTTCTTCTTAGGATTTTCAATGGCTGCCCAAAATACAAGAGAAAAAGAAAGAATTCTTTCCCCTTGTGAAAATTGCGGTAATGAGAGAGAAAAAACCTAACTTGGCAAAAATAATTTTAATCAATTTATATCACTTCTTTAGGGTTTCTATTAGATGCCGAAATCTACTAGGTTTAGGTAGTAATTTCAGCCTCCATCTCTTCCTAATTAAGTGATCTATTTTAATTCAAATTCTTTTAGTATTTTAAATTCAAATTAATTTAAAATACCAAAGATAAAAATTTAATTGTCATTATCCTTGTCTTTGCCTTATTTTTCATTCTTTCATGGAATAAAGTCCATTTAGCAATTTAATACCCATTATCCACATTAATTTGACTTTAAATAAAAGTCCAAATTAATGGCCAATACTCTATTTTAAATATTTTAGGTCCAATACTTTGTGTGCAATCCTATAGGTCCATTTAATATTGGCAATGAATTAATAAATAATCCAAAGGCTATATATATTCTCTAGCAAGATATTATAGCATTCCAAATTAAATGAAAATGCAAATGATATTTAGTGACCTAATACAATTTTGCATAGTTCATTACCCATAAATATCATAATTAATATAAGGTATAGAACTAGTCATCCTTATATATACTAATTCCTTTCTTGATATTCCAATGACACCAAACTCTCAGATAAATAATGATTACTCATTATTTCATCTCGGTATGGCCATATACTTCTCATTTTACTGATCAAGTGGCCGGTGATATTTTCTCTCTTATCGAGACGGATAATCCCTTTAGTTCTTTCATGCTCTCTAACATGAACTATTGCATGCCCAAGCATACCCATACTAGTCACTCTGTTATGAGTACGTTAGGTGTATGTCAAAGTACACAGTAATTCATAAAGAGTTTCATAGAGAATTTAGTTCTAAGAACTCCGATGCAAAACTTGCAATTGAGAAACACTTATGACTTGTACCATGTAGTGTTCTTATGAGCGGATCGAATCCAGATACCATATTCTAAACATGTATCTATGATCTCTTATTGACACTCTAGTCCTTATGATCCAAAAGACAGAACTCAACTTATCAGAGAGAGCTTACTAGTCTTAATTCATTTGTTGTTCCCATAACAATGACTAACTAGGGATATTTAGAATGAAGTCTCAAATGTTTCAGGTCTTACAACCATGTGTCTCACACATGATAACTTAAACTGAAACAATATTCTAGGATAGTTCTATCACTTTATATGCACAGAGATATAATAGATAAAATAAATGTCTCATTTATTAACCTGAATGTTTTATAACAATGTATTGGGGCTAGGACTTATACTAATAACTATAGTTGCCGATCGGCTTGCCAAGATGTCTACTTTCGAGTAAGGGATGATAGAAGAAAACATAACCGTTGTCAAGCAACCGACCTCCTCCTTAGATGAACCAGAGATGATAGAGATTGAGCCAGCTCAATATATATGGATGAGCTCCATCAAGCAATACCTACAAACAGGGCAGCTACCCGAAGATAAAGTAGAAGCCCGAAAGATATCTCGTAAATCCCTAAATTATTCTATTATTAACGGTGATCTGTACAAGAAAGCTTTCAGTCACCCTTGGCTCAAATGTATAACAGAGGAGGAAGAAGACTACATCCTAAGAGAAATCCATGAAGGTATTTATGGTGCACACGAAACTGGTAAAGCCATAGCAAGAAAAGTACTCCAAACCGAATACTTTTGGCCAAGTATCTTCAAAGATGCCCAGAAAAAAGTAAGAATATGCCAACAATGCCAGATCCATGGAAAAGTCATCAGACAACCGACAGCAGATCAACAGTCGATCGGTATTTCTTGGCCGTTCGACCAGTGGGGCCTGGACATCCTAGGACCTTTTTTCCAAGGCAAAAGACAAATGAAGTTACTCATTGTAGCTGTCAACAACTTTTCCAAATGGATCGAGATAGAGCCTCTAGTGACAATCATAATAGAGAGGGTCAGAAACTTTACATGGAAGGACATCATTTACAGGTATGGCTTACCCAATGTCTTTATTACAGATAATGGCTAGCAGTTTGATAGCTCTGTCTTAAAAAACTTTTGCAGAGGCCTCAACATCAGCCTTAAGTTCACCTCAGTCACCCATCCATAGAGCAATAGGATGATCGAGATCTCTAATTGAACACTCCTGGAAGGGTTAAAGAAACGACTGGACGAGGTAAAAGGCAACTGGACTAAAGAGCTGTAAAATATCCTATGGTCTTATAGGACCTCTCAAAGAGCTGGCACTCATCAAACGCCATTCTCTCTTGTCTATGACTCCGAGGAAATAATACCTGTAGAGATTGGTCTCTCATCCTATCGGTTCGCATTCTATTCCGACCATATGAACATCTAAGATAGATGCCAAGATTTGGACCTGGTAGAAGAAATGAGAGAAGATACCTATGCCAAAATCGCTGCCTACAAATAAAAGGTTGCTAGATACCACAACACGGAAGTGAGGCCAAGAGCCTTCAATGTGGGTGATATGGTGCTCAGAAAGGCAGATATAGGTGCAGGAAATGCCGGATTTAGGAAGCTAATGCGAAATTGGGAAGGTCCATACGAAATCTCTAAGGTTCTAAGCTCTCCAGTACATATAGTCTCAGAACCCTGGAAGGGTCGGACATCCCCAGAAGCTGGAACGTCGAAGTACTCAAGAAGTACCATGTGTAATATTGTACCAAAATTTGAATTTAATAAAGAAATTATTTTCCATCTTCAAAAAAGGTATGTTTACAACAACTTTTTGTTAGGTTTGATGTTTATTTGTAGGTTATTTGTCTTATTCCAATTGACAAAAATCCTGATCGACGCTATTAATCCCGATCGATGAAAATTTCAACCGATTGATGAAAATATCAGCCATTTAAGACTAATAGCTTAATTCCGACTAATGTTTCATCCCAATCGATGTATCAAAAATAGTAAAGCTTATTTGCTAGGCTCGGCATCTATCTTGAGCCCAAAATGCGAAAGCTGAAAACTCCGTCTAACTCCAGATCTAGCTCCAACTGGTATAGCTCCCTCACTAGGCTTGATGCTCATTTCGAGCCTAAAATACAAAAAATTTTCTCCATTTTAAGTTTGTCTTCTAGGTTCGATGTTATTCCCGAATCAAAAATACGAGATGCCTCCATTTAATCTCCATCAACTCATTCCCTAGGTTCGATGTCAACCCGAACCCAAAATACGAAGGTCAAAAATTGAGTTAATAATCTCTCCTGGGTAATCGATGTACGAAATCGCCAAATCTTTAAGTAAATGCAAGATCGAAAGGTCATTCGCTATGCTTAACTCTCCTTCGAATAGTCGATCTTGATATGTTATGCACCTAAAATCTAAGTCATAACTCATGCCAGACCAATTGGTTTTATCTTTTCAATCAGATCGGATGAATCGATCATTAGTTTTAAAAATTATAGACTGCAATGCTTGTAAAGCATCCTCAAATTCAAGAAGTACTTATTAGTTGATTTTATGATAAATCATATTTAAAATAAAAATTTGCATTGAAAAGTGAGAAGGCGCATTTGGAAAGCAAATTATATTATATTCATATATGAAAATTTGTACAAATTACAGTTTTCGTTGACAACTTTACATAAAGGAAGAAAAATGTTACAAAGAAAAGCCTAAGTTTCTATATTTACAATTTCTATGGTAAGAGCCTCAGCCGGATCAATAGCAGGCACTATGGTCTATCCAGCAACAAGCCCTTCCTTCGTTCCGATAGGAGGCTGGGAAAGTTCGATAGTCGCTTCAGCGATAGGCTTTAATGGTAAGGGGGTAGCAGCTTCAGGCTCAGTCCGTGTGCTTGGGCGAGATTGGAATGATGGGGGATTTGCACCTTTCGTCCCCTTGATCGCTTCATTTTGAGGAGCTTCTTCCTTGTCATCACTAGAAGGAGGATCGGGAAGACTCCCTGGGTTCTCCATCCAGTTGAGCTTAGCTTCAGGAAAACATTACCCTACTGCATAAATCAATCGATTCAGCAGCCTCCTTTGGACCCCGCCTAATTGATTAAAGAGCTCCTTTTTCTGGGAGTCAAACTTTTTCATTAGCCTCTCGCCCTAAGCCACTTCTTTCTCCGCTAGAGTAGTCTCCAGAGAATCCCTCTCGCCTCGAAAAAGATCATACACTGATAAAAGCCTTATCTCTGTCCGCGTTGGCTTTAACACATCTGCCTTGGGTTTAACGTACTCGATAGAGAGATGTGAGCATTCACCCCTCAGTTTGGCTACCTCCTCCTCAAATTGGTTGCACTGGGCATTGTCCTTAGCAAGACGTACGATATCTCCCTTTAAATGATCAACCTCACTCTATCGAGACTTGAGATCTTAGGCTTGTCAGGTTATTTTCCTCTTTAGCTCCTCCACCTCCGACCTCAAGAGGAGGGACTTTTTTTTTGCTACATCACTGATGGCTTCTGCTTCCCTCCTCTAATGAACGATTTCATCCTATTTCGATCGGGCAAAGGCTGCCATACCGTACAGATGAAGGCCTCTTTTTATTAGCTAAGAAAAAAGAAGAAGCAACAGTAAAAAAAAGAAAAAAAAATGGATGGGAAAGGAGGATGCTAGCATTACCTCTAAGCTTTGTTGCTGGAACAACCCAAACTCTCGGAAAAGCAAGTTGAGCTCCCCCATCTCCTTGAAGTCACTCTCTTGAGCAAGATCTTGACAGAAGAAGGTCGATAAGCCCCTGTTGGTCACCGACCAGCCATCCCCAAAGTGCTCCTCCAAAATATCATCAAGGGATAGAGCCCGTTTTTTAAGAGTTCTCCCTGACGGCCATGATGGATTCACTCTGTACAGGCTCTTTGCCCCTTATAGCAATTTTGGCATCTACAACAGCCACCATTTTGATAGCTTTTTTCTTAGCTACCTCCTTCGCCCTCTTCTACGCAGCCTCATCTATTAACGCCGACCTTTTTTGAGTAAACGATCATGGGTATAGAGATGGCTGCGGTTCTTCATCGTCATACTCATCTCTTAGCTGCAATCGCCTGAGTGGGCACATTCCCTTTATGATTGGAAGAGGTGCTGCAGGTCCCGTAATGATTAGAGGGGGACAAGCGGCTAGAATGACTAAAATAGCCGGGGCAGAAGAGGTTGCAACAGTGGCAGTAATGGAGGGAGTAGGAGCACTTCCCATAATCTTGAAAGAATAAACTTCTGAAGCCTATAAGATCTTCTTTTTCTTAGTTTTTCTCTCCTTCTTGGCAGCATGCTCGACCTCCCTCTTAGCTCTGGGCCAATCGGTAAGCTGCCTAGTGACATCATCTCCTTTCGCCATTATGTCTGCAGTTATATCACAAAACTAAACAAGGACAGTGGTTCCTATCGATCGACTAAGTGGTACTCCAAATCCATCGGCAATTGCCACTAAGAAGTATCTCTCCCTGAAGCCCTTCGTCGAAGATGGGACAGTGAAGAGTTTTCTCTACAATCGGCTAGTAAAATAATAGTCTGTCTCATCACTCCGATCTGCAATGTAAAAGAAGTGGGTGAACATATCCAAAGTTGAAGCCACCCTCTCTATCTTACAAAGGCTCTTGAAGCAGGTGACCATCCTCCATCCATTTGGATGTAATTGATTGGGGGCAATTCCATAACCCTAAGAACTGCCACCTCAAACGTATTGAAGGGAAACCTCATTCCTGCATTCAAGCTCCAAAGATGGTAGATGAACCATTCATTCCTTTTATGGCCAAAAGGCCCCTCCGTCACTGCCATGGAATTTGAGTAGGCCATCACCGACACCTTTGCAGGAAAATAATATTGTAAAGGAATTCTCGCCACTTCCTCTTTTGTCAATCATGAAGGATGAGTGAGAGGTTTTCGATTCTTATATTCCTCAAGAAAGCTCCTATCTATTGGTTGTCTACGGCTAAAAGCCATCTTTGGTGGAGGGGGAGAATTTAAAAATGTGACGAATGAGAAAAAAATCAAAGGCAGGTATTGTTTACTTGGGTAATATCGCAGACACTCTAAAATCTGAAAGTGAAGAATTGTTGCTAGAATTTCAAAGAACAAAGGTTCACAAAGAAAATTTGGCAAAGATCGTTGAAAAATTAGGAAAACTCGCATTGAATTCATGTAATGGTCCAAATACTAGGCTAGTCGGAAATAGTACTTTTTGACAGTGAATAGTGACCCGAGGTGAATAGTACCTTCCTGAGTCAAAAAATATTTTATTGGACCATTGGAAAGAGCAAGTTAGCTGGAGTGTATAGATATAATTTGGACTGAAAATGAGGTCAAATGGACCATTAAAAGTAAAAAAATAAGAAAAAAGTCACAGTTCCAGTTAAAAGGATGCTTAGGTTAACTGAGAGCTTATCTGGAATTTTAAAAATAACAAATAATCTTTAAAAATTATCATATTTTTCAGATCTACATTAAATATGATGTAGAATCATATGGTAATAAAAAAATTAAGGTTACGGTAACTTTGGAAATTGGAATATCGGACTGATAAAAATGAATCAGACTGGAAAATAGTCTCTGAATGACTCAAAAATATTCATGAAGCCTAATGAATATATTTTGAGAATTTTAGAAGTATTTTTAAGGATATTTGACCTCAAGAAGTAAGAGAAAAATAATGATTTCGGTTTATATAGTAACCGGTCAACTATAATTTGACCAGGGCTTTAAAAATAGCAAATGATCTTTAAAAATTACAAGAATTTCGATTTAAGCCTTTTATGAGATGTAAAATCATTTAGTGGAAAAAAATTAATTTTTTGGTAATATCGAAAATTTATTAATAGGACTGGTTGGACTGAACCGGACTGAAAATGGACTCTGATTGAGCCAAAATTTTTTATGAAGGCTCAATATATTATTTGAAGGATTATGAAATTGAATTTGAGTGAAATTGAGTTTTGTAAGTGAGAGAACTAATTTTTGGAGGTTTATTGGCCATAAAAAAGGGAATTGGACTTGAGTTAGGCCCAACCAACTTGGTTGGACCAGGCCCAGCCCAATTACCCACTATATAAAGCTTAAAGACCTTCAATTTTCCAGAATCCTCTTCATCCTCCACGATTCTTCTGCTCCTCTCTTTAGCCGAATGACTTTCCATTATTTTCCTCTTGATTTTCTTCTTTCTTTACTACTTTCCCACCAAGTCAAACCTTCTCAAGTCAATTTCAGCCTCTTAATTAACTTATGAAGGCCTCAAGAGATAAAATAAGCTGCTGGAAGTGCAAAAAATTAAGAGAAAAAGTTGGTGTCTTAAAAGTGAGGTAGGTGAAATTGGAAGTTTTAATTTAATTTAAAGATTCTAAAAGGTTAATTAGGGTATGTATGTTAGGATTATGTGGTTTATTTGAATTTAGAAAGTAAGAATTGATGAATTTTTGGCCTTGGGAATTTTGGCCATAATAGGAAAAATTTGAAGGAAATGGAATTTTCAAGGAAAATATGTAAGATGTGAAGACCAAGGTGTGAAGGAGGTGAAATTGAGGTTAGTGGATACTCTATCCCTTAATTTCCATAAATTGTGCATGAGAATTTATGTATGTAAGTATTTGATTTTATGTGATTATGTATGATTAATTGAAAATGATGATATATATGTGTTGTTTAGAGTTTAAATTATTGAATGAAATATTTTAGATGAAAAAAGAAATTAGTTGGAAGGCAAGAATCCATGTTGGCCAAATTTTTATATGTGTGTATGTGAAGTTATCTTGGTTAAATGTTGAAGAAAATATTGTAAATTGGAAGTAGGAATAATTTTCATGCTAAATTAATTTAATAGGAATTTTTAGAATTAATATAATATTTATAAGTTAAATTTTATATTATGTATAGTAAAAATATTGAGTTTTAATGAGAAAAATTGAATTTATGGCATAAAAAATCTTAAGATAGTCCAATTAAATAATTGAAATAAAAAGAAAATAAAAAGGAATGGAAAATAAAATAATAAAGTGGAAAAAGGACTTGAATAAAAAAGAATTATAAGTTTAGGGGCAAAAGTGAAATATTGTCAAATATTGAAGAATAAATAAGTTTAAATGAATTAAAATTTAATTGAAAAAGAAAATGATAATTGAAATAAGAAATTAGGTATGAAAATTAGGGATCAAATTGAAACTTTTCAATAAAGAGGGAATTAGTTGTGTAAAATTTATGATTAGTTTCAATTTTTAAATAAAATAAAATAAAAGAATATTTTTGTAATTTATGAGAAATTGAATGACTAAACAGTAAATTAGTCATTTTAAGGACTAAATGATAATTTAGTAAGTTTAGGGATTAAATGGTAATTTTACAAGTAAATATTGAATTAATGATAATTAAATACATAATGATATCTTGGTAAATAAATTGATAGAAAAAGGGCGTAATCGTAATTTAATAAAAATTGTAAGACTAAATGATAATTTAGTTAATTTAACAATTAATATATAAAATAATTAGTAATAAGCAAAATGAAAATAATTATTGAAAATAAATAAGTTTAATAATTAAATATATTTATAAAATTATGCCTATATGTATATGTATACGTGTATGTACGTATATGTATAGATGTATGTAGACAAATATGTACGTATATGATATTATAAATGTAAGTAAATATATATGTATATATATGAATGTATGAGCAAGTATGTACTAAATATGACAATAATGAACTAAATATATACGTACAGAATATACATGATTATGCTAATAAATTATATGTAGAGGAAGAATATAAGAACCATAGTAATGTTAATTAAATACTTAAGGAAATGCAAATTTCAAGGGTAAATAATATAAATTTATATATGGCATAAGTTATATGGAATAAGACAAATTGGTATACATGGAAACGTGAAAGACTTGAATTAAAATAAATTTACATGTAATTAGCGTGGTATTTAATTATGCATAAAGTGATTTGAGTAAGTTATAGTGATTAAATGAATTAAAGAAACTAATGAGTGATAAATAATGAATGAATTAAAATGTGAATAATTAATAATAACATTAAAATTAGTATAGAAATAATGTGATAGATTTGGTAAAATGAGCATTTGGGATTATAATTTATATAATACAAGTTAGTAAATTATAGATGAGAAGCATATAAGCAAATAAAACTATAAATAATGATATTACACGAAAGATATGATGGAATATAACATGGTATGCACATAAAGATCACGTAGTGGAAAACAATAAAAATTTGATCATACATGCCATACAATTCCATGACAAGAATCGAAACATGCAATTTTAGGGTTTTAAAACTTACAACTTTAGATGCCTTTAAAACTTGATTTTGATGATGACCAGCAACCAAGGAGGATATCTTAGCCTTAGACCTTCACCACCAATGCCAAGGAACAGCCTTTACGCCACTCCTCTCTATTCTCACACACACACTTGCAAAGATAGCTTAAAACCGAGATTGCTAGCTCTCAAATTAAGTATTGTGTAATGGCTATGGTTTGAAGCTATAAGACTTGATCTTGTACTTCTTTTAGGTGCTATTAATGCCCAAAAACACAATAAAGCAAGAAAGAGTTCTTCTCCTTGTGTGTTTCGGCCAAGAGAGAAATGTGAGTGAGAGAGAAACAATTCACGCCAAAACCTAGCAAAAACTAGGGTTTCACGTTTTTTCCTCTATCAATATATATCACCTAATTATGTAAGTGATTAATCTAAAATCCACTACCTCAAGATAATTTATTTTAGCCTTAATCATTTCCTTAAAATAAGTAATATATATTGATTCAAACTCTTTTGATTTAATCCAAGATAAAACATAAGACATTATAATCAAATTAATCACTTAATTTGGAAATTCACATGTGCCGAAATTCCCTTAGTATTTAGTCTTGGAATTTCGGCTATTTCATCTCTTAATTAGGTGTTTTAATTTGATTTAAATATTATTAGGATTTAATACTCAATTAACTTAATTAATACAATATAATTAATTAATTGAAATTAAATCATGTGGGATGAATTTTTCTCTCTCATGGACCAAGGTTCAATTAGCATTTATAATGCCCATTACATATATTAATTTGACTTTAATTAAAAGCCCAAATTAATGTCCAATACTTTATTTAAATATTTTAATCCCAATGCTTTGTGTACGATCCTATAGGTTCATTTAATGTTGGCAATGAATTAATGAATTAATTCAAAGGCTATATATATTCTCTAGCAAGATATTATAACATTCCAAATTAAATGAAAATGCATATGGCATTAAGTGACCTAATGCAATTTTGCATAGTCCCTTACCCATAAATATCAGAATTAATATAAGGCATGGAACTAGTCATCCTTATATATATTAATTCCTTTCTTGATATTCCAGTGACACTAAACTCTCAGATAAATAATGATTACTCATTATTTCATCTCGGTATGGCCACACACTTCTCAGTTCACTGATCAAGTGGCCGATAATATTTTCTATCTTATAGAGAGGGGTAATCCCCTCACTTTTCTCATGCTCTCTAACATGAATCAATTTATACCCAAGCATACCCGTACTTGTCACTCTGTTACGAGCACGTTAGGTGTATGTCAAAGCACACAGTAATTCATAAAGAGTTTCATAGAGATTTTAGGTCTAAGAACTCCGATACAAAACTTGCATATGAGAAACACTTATGACTTGTACCATGTAGTGTTCTCATGAACGGATCTAATCCAGATACCATGTTCTAAACATGTATCTATGATATCTAATTGACACTCTTGTCCTTATGATCCGTAAGACAGAACTCAACTTATCAGAGAGAGCATACTAGTCTTAATTCATTTGTTATTCCCATAACAATGACTGACTAGGCATATTTAGAATGAAGTCTCATTTGTTTCAAGGTCTTACAATCATGTGCCTCACACATGATAACTTAAACTGAAACAACATTCTTGGATAGTTCTATCAATTGATATGTACAGGAATACAATAGATAAAATAAATGCCTCATTTATTAACTAAAGTATTTTATTACAATGTATTGGGGCTAGGGCTTACACTAATAAGATAGTATTAAATGAAATTAGTGTACAATATAAAATATGTTTAATGATGTGTGTATTATGTATGAATATGGTGAACTTTTAGTTATGGCCGAATCGAAGGTAAGAGGAAACTATGAAATCTTTAGTTATTCTAATGTAATTAAGCTTTAAAATGATAGTAAAAATGAGCATTGATGTCCATAAATTTTTATAAAATTTATGGGAATTAAACGAATATTTTTAGAATAAATTTTAGTTAAGTATTAATTGGAAAATATGAAATTATGATGAACTACTGCATAATTTATTGATTAAACGGTGAATTATTGCGAAATAATTCACAAACTGTGTAAAGAAGACAGACTGCAAATGTAATGTACTGATACAGAAATGACAAGTATTAAAAAGTATTGTAAAGAATGAATAATTGAATAATCAAACAAAAATTTAGTGAATGTGTGTCCTTAGAAAGAGTGAGGCAGTAAAACCTAGTTCGGAATATAATTGGCTGGCCATAGGGATATCTATATCGCGGTGCAAGTCATGACGACTTGCTATGCTATGGATTGGATCTCTGATCACCATGGCTACTCTGTCTCTGTTCTCTGCTCTGTGAGAATTGGCCCTCTGGGGGTCATTTCTCTATCTCTGTTGTGGCCCTGTAGGGTCCACGTTCCGTATATCTGGTTTGGAGTTTTCTGCCGGGTCTGTACTAGGGGCATAATGATAAGAAAATGTTAAAAGTGTAAAAGAAAATTAAAATTGAAGTTTAAGATGAAAAAAAAGGCTAAAATGAAAAGAGTTAAAAAGTTTAGGGGTAAAAAGATAATTTTCCTAAAAGATGAATTTAATAAGTAAAAGTGAGATGGAAATAATTAATAAGTGTAAAACGGTAATTTGACCAACTAACTGTGTAAAAAGACAACTTTGTAAAGTTAAAGGACTAAAAATGTAATTTTATATGAAAAGTCAAAATAAGGATTAATTGGTAATTTATAAGCCAATTAATAGATTAAAATGAGAGAATAAGAGATTAAAGGGCATTTTGGTAATTAAAGGTATAAAAGGGTAAATTTGGAATAAATGAAAAGTTAAAGGACTAAACTAAAAAATTAAGTAAAGGTTTAAATTAAATTGAAAAACATATTTTTAATAGTATATTATGCTTATTAAGACTTTTAAATGAATTTAAAATAAATGTCATGGTGTAGTAAAATATGTAAGTGAATATGTATGATATGTATATGTATGCATGTATATGTATGTATATGTATGCATATATATGCATGTATGATATGTATATGTATGCAGGTATGATATGCTATGTATGCATGTACGGTATGTATATGTATGTAAAGTATGTGTATGTATGTATAGGTAGATGAACATATGTATATGCTATGTATGTATGCACATCGAATGAATGTACGTATGAGTAAATTCATGCAAGTGTGTATGTGTATTTCTGTGATTTATTATGAAAAGTTTGGGATACGTATCCACCACTGAGCATTTCGATGCTCAGCGCGTAGTTTGTTAACTGCGCGCAGGTTATGAAGACAATAGGATTTCATGGCTGGTATCGCAGGAGTAGTCAAGTTCAAGAAAAGGAATAAGATAGGAATTAGTTTTGGCATGTATATGTAGGTACGAAAAAAATATAGTTGCTGTGCAAGTATATGTTTATAGTATAAGAAATTTATTTGTTAATTATTGAGACGCATATATGCAGTTAATGATTATATATTAAGTATCTATGTACAAGTATGTTTATCGGTATTGTTAGAAAAAAAATTCACTGTTTCATGTATGGTTTGACATCCGATTACCGCGTACATTGTACGACAGTATAAGGGTGTTACAATTTTATTGGTATCAGAGCAAAGGTTTAGCCGATCCTAAGATCGAAACATTATAATAAAGGACGATGTACTATGTATACATGCCATGAGTAGATCTTGATATCCAAAGTGCGAAAGACATAAGAATAGTAGAGTTACTGAATGGTAAGGATAGAAGCATGTGATAATTTTGAAATGTAAATAAGATGAGTTATTTGAGTCGATTCTCTCCATGAGAATATTCTCTAATTCAAAGGATGTCACTATAGTTGTGACATGAAAGAAATTTCGAGGACGAAATTTTTATAAGTAGGGGAGATTTGTAATGGCCCAAATACTAGGCTGGTCGGAAATAGTACTTTCCGACAGTGAATAGTGACCCGAGGTGAATAGTACCTCTTTGAGTCGAAAAATATTTTATTGGACCATTGGAAAGAGCAAGTTAGTTGGAGTGAATAGATATAATTTGGACTGAAAATGAGGTCAAATGGACCATTAAAAGTCAAAAATAAGAAAAAAGTCACGGTTCCAGTTAAAAGGATGCTCGGGTTAACTGAGAACTTATCTGAAATTTTAAAAATAAAAAATGATCTTTATAAATTACCATTTTTTCCGGATCTACATTAAATGTGATGTAGAATCATATGGTAATAAAAAAAATTAAGGTTACGATAACTTTGGAAATTGGAATATCGGACTGATAAAAATAAATCAGACCGAAAAATAGTTTCTGAATGTATCAAAAATATTCATGAAGCCTAATGAATATATTTTGAGAATTTTAGAAGTATTTTTAATATTTGACCTCAATAAGTAAGAGAAAATTAATGATTTCGATTTATATTGTAACCGGTCAACTATAATTTGACCAGGGCTTTAAAAATAGTAAATGATCTTAAAAAATTACTGGAATTTTTAGTTAAGACTTTTATGAGATGTAAAATCATTTGGTGGAAAAAAATTAATTTTTCGGTAATATCAAAAATTTATTAATCGGACTGGTTGGACTGAACCGAACTGAAATTGGACTCTTATTGAGCCAAAATTTTTCATGGAGGCTCAATATATTATTTTAAGAATTATGGAATTGATTTTGAGTAAAATTGAGTTTTGGAAGTGAGAGAACTAATTTTAAGAGGTTTATTGGCCATAAAAAAAGGAATTGGACTTGAGTTAGGCCCAACCAACTTGGTTGGACCAGGCCCAGCCCAATTACCCACTATATAAAGCTTAAAGACCTTCAATTTTCTAGAATCCTCTTCGTCCTCCACGATTCTTCTGCTCTTCTCTTTGGCCGAACGGCTTTCCATTATTTTCCTCTTGATTTTCTTCTTTCTTTGCTAATTTCCCACCAAATCAAGCCTTCTTAAGTCAATTTTAGCCTCTTAATTAACTTATGAAGGCCTCAAGAGATAAAATGAGTTGGTGGAAGTGCAAGAAATTAAGAGAGAAAGTTGGTGTCTTAAAAGTGAGGTAGGTGAAATTGGAAGTTTTAATTTAATTTAAAGATTCTAAAAGGTTAATTAGGGTATGTATGTTAGGATTATGTGGTTTATTTGAATTTAGGAAGTAAGAATTGTATGTTAGGACAGCAAGGAGAAACCGAATTATTGAACAACATGTAGTGCATGATTATGATAATGAAGATGAAGAGGAGGCTAGTGCAACGATAGATGGAAACTTAGGTAACATCAAACTCAAGATTCCTTCTTTCAAGGGCCGAAATGGTGCAGAAGAGTATTTGGAGTGGGAGCGAAAGGTGGAGATGATCTTTGAATGCAACAGATATTCAGAGGAAAAGAAGGTGAAGCTTGCAGCTGTGGAGTTTACTGATTATGTAGTGTTTTGGTGGGAGCAACTCAATTTGAGTAAAAGGAAGGTGGGAAGGCGTCCCATTAATAATTGGGAGGACATGAAGGAAGCCATGAGAAAAAAGGTTTATTCCTTCACACTATTTTAGAGAATTACATCAAAAATTGCATAGGCTTGTGCAGGGAGCAAAATCAGTGAAGGAGTACTATAAGGAAATGGAAATATGCATGGTGAGAGTAAACATTGAGGAGGATGAGGAGGTCACTATGGCTCGGTTCCTAAGTGGGCTAAACAATGATATTGCTAATGCCCTTGAATTATACAAACATGACTCCATGAAAGAAATGTTGCACATGGCAATGAAGATTGAAAAGCAGAAAAAGAGTAGAGGCTTTCATAAGACCAACAACAACTCAAATCACTCGTTGGCATCTAAATGGACTAAAAAGGAGGAGAAGAAGGACTTTAGGGTATCTAAACCCTATAGGGCAGATTCGAAACCCAAAGAAGAAAAGGTACCCCAACTTTCAAACAAGGTTGTTAAAGGTAACTCTAGTACTCCTACCCCTAGTAGAAAAATTAAATGTTTTAAATGTTTGGGTAAGGGGCATGTAGCACATGAATGTCCTAATATGAGGGTAATAATAGCTAGGGATGATGGGGAAATTACTTCTGAATCAGAAAATAGTGATAATGAAATGCCTCCTTTAGAAGATTGTAGTGATTGTGATAATGAAGGGGAGTTGTTAGTCGCTGAAATCGGGACATCTTTAGTTGTTAGGAGAGCTTTAAACTTGAATGTTAAGGAAGATAGCCTAGAACAAAGAGAGAACATATTTCACACTAAGTGTTTAGTTAATGGGAGAGTGTGCACAATCATTCACTACAAAAAAAACTGCAAATTAGTGACAGAAATTTCCGTCGCTAATGTTAATTAGCGACGCCGCGATGAACAGTCGCTAATATATTAGCGACGGAAATAAAAATCGGTCGCTAATTTAGCGACGAATTAATTCGTCGCTAATTTATTTTTTTGTCGCTAATTTATATTCCTAATTAGTAGCCGAATTATAATAATAATATTTAGCGACTATTGTTCCGTCGCTAATTATTTTTATAATTATTGCATTATTATATAAATTTACTGTAAAATTTAGCGACGAATATTTTGTCGCTAATATGGTCGCTCATTTTTCTCAATTTCTAACTTGTCCAGCAACAGTTGCTGTCGCGAATCCGTCGCTAAATTATTGCATAATTTAATTTTTTCCTTTTATTGTTTTTTAAAATTTTCATTCTGTACACAATATAAATAATAATCTTATATTATAAAATTCATATAGAATAGATACAAATGAAAATAATAATATTTTCATATATATATATATATATATATAATTTATAATGAATTCATTACAAAGTGTAAATCCATATGATCAAATAGACTCAAAAATTAAGAATAAATATCAGATATCTCTTTGCAAAGATTAAGAATAAAGTTACATAAAACATGTATAAGAAACGACAAATTAAAAATTTAAACCACACCGCTAATAGCTTGTATAAAACCGATTCCATGTCTTCCCCAATGTAACCTGCCTGGAGAGAGAAAGAGAGAGATAAAGCCAAAGTCAGAGTCAGTGAAAGTTATAAAGCTCTTAAGGAAGATCACCATCCTTTTATAATGGTATCCTAAAGGTGTTGGTATCAAAAATTTAAACTAGATAAAGTTAAATTAAAAGTAGTCCAGAAGAAACTTTCAATCATGAAACCTTCAAGTTCAACCAGAGCTTGAAGAAACCTTCAAGTTCAACCAGAGTTTCTGAATATTTATGGACAGCAGCATTGGCAGGGGCACAACTACAACAAATATAAGTAGAGCTTACATGGGATAAATTGAGGTATGAATTGAATTATTATAATTAGATTGTAATCATGAACTATACTAAGGGAATTTTGAGCAAAATCTGTCATTTTGAGTGCAAGTGCACGTTCATAAGAGCAGAAAGAACCATAAAAAAAGCAGTCCAATGTTATTCAGTACAATGCTGTCAAACAAAACAAGTTCTGCTTTTCCTTTGGAAATCACCATGTCCTATTAAGAACTTAAGCTAAAGCTGGAATCAAAGTTGACATTGTCATTATTGAAATATCCCAAATTTGCTGTTAAGTAACCATGCTATTCGATTAATTTAAATTCGGGGCATTATAGAGAAATAGGCAAATAATATCATATAAAATATTTTTAAAAATAATTAGTGAGCATAAATATTCACTTAATCTTTTTTTACTGAAATAAATTAATATTTGCCACACAAATATTCCCAAATTTCATTAACTTTTACCCTTATGTAACTATTACATAATTATATTCACTTTTACCCTTAGTGCGAAGAATACAAGGAAATAGTCCTATGCAAGGAAATAGTCCTTGTTTAACGGAATGATGCCTGCAGCTTGCAGCCTTAATATTTGATAATGTTCTTAAATTAGTTCAGTAGTTTCCTACTGCATTCCTAAATCATCAACATAAATAGCCTTATCTCATAAGAGCAAAAATGTAAATAAACACAATGCGAACATCAGATAAATACCGCAATAAATGATTTCAGATATAACAGGTACACATTTAAAGAAAAGGAAATAACAGAGATAATTTGCTCCCATGTTATCTGTATTGAAGAAGAGGTCCAGGACTCTACCATCTGGTGTCGTCGTAACCTTGACTCTTTGAATTGTAAGCTCAAGCTCAGAGAGAGCCTGAGTAACATCTAAAAACAAAACTTACAATATGAATTAGAATCATGAAGGAGACATTTAAATCCTTCAAAGAACAGCAGCAAGCAAAGCAAATCGCTATTACCGTGCAATAATCCTTTTCTATCAAGGCAAAAGAAGTTCATCAAGTAAACTGGAGATGAATTAGATGTTGCAGGCTGCTGGTCTAAATAGAAGGAGATTGAACAAGATGGGTAAATAGATAGAAGACGGTTCTTTAAATTCAACCATCTTACAAGAGAGCAAGAACTAGGAACCACCCAGAATACCATGTAGCACCATATCCCATCGGTAGAAACATCTACAAACATTTTAAAAGAATACCATAACAAAATGACTCTTGTCGTGTATTATTCTGCAAATATCGCAATTTTAGTATATGGTCTGAAGGCTTTTATTATGCTGGTATTAGCCAGTATCTACACTCTTTTACTTTCAAGAAGCAAAACCAAACCTCCATTTTCAGAAAGCTTAATCTGAATATTATTAATTCAAAACCAAAGAACTGTCACAAAGTGAGAGCAAAACTAACAGAGCTAAAAACAAGGCGTAGAGACATACCTCTACTACAAAATAAAGCAGCAAACAACCAATCAAACCTGCAGTATAAAACCAGCCAGAAACTGAAACAAGCATCAGCAGAAGGCAGCCTAAAAACAACACAACACTACCATACAAACCATCGTACAAAAAGAGCAGATCCCGGAATACCCAAGAGATAAATTAATTAATAATTAATAATTTTTGTAGGGTGATGCCACTTCATAGCGATAAATTAATTAATAGTTTCTTCATTTATACTTCTGCAAACACTGAATGCACAAAAGGTTTATGACAAACAATTTCCACTCTAACTTTCCAGCCAAAATCAAAACCCTTCCAAGTAGACCATTTTTAAACTCAATTATTTAAGATGGTGAACTGAAGCTATCTTAAAACGACTAAGTGGAGGCACCTCAAAAAGCTATACATTTGATACTAGTCATAGGATAACTAGAAATGAATTTGAAATATACTATTCAACCCAATTTCATGTCAAAATTTAGAATTTCTGGTGACTCTACAGAAGCAGTAATAAAGTAAAATCCAACAAGCACCATAATTTCCACATAATTAAAAACCTGTTCTGTTAAATGATTATAAGATCGGACTCAGGAGACTGATCAATTCTTACATCACATTAAAAGATTTGAAAACAAATAATAACAAAGCAATTAAGCTTACTTTTGCCACTCAAAACCTGAGGGATTGAAAATGTAAGGAGCAAAAAGCCATGATAACTACTAAGAGTCAACAAGACAAAGGACACTGCACCACGTTTTGAGTACCCATATGCAATGTAAACTATGAGAAGCAGTGCCACTTCAAGCCTGAGAGAAATAATTTGGAAGATCCAAAGAATAGGAAATAAATATTTTGATAGACAATAACAAAAGCAAGAAGACAGGTAGTGACCGATATCATATTAAAGAAAACAAAATCAACAAGTCATAGAAATTTACGCTGTAACAAAATGACTCCTTGAGTAAAGCTTGTAATGTTCAGCAAACTTGATGTGATGGACCACAAAGCCTCTACCAGTTGCTCTATACTGTCAGTGAGAAATTTAAGACAAGAATCATTTTCCAAAATAAGTAAAGCAAATATATATATATATATATATATATATATATATATATATATATATATATATATATATATATATATATATATATTCCAAGGGAGGAAGACACAGGAAAAGAGAAAAGGGAGAAACATACTTTTGCACCTCCATGTAGTATAGTACGTCCAAAATAATGAGTTCTAGTTCCCAAAGAAAATGTGAAGAAGACTGAACACAATTGAAGTTGCATTATGATAAAGCTAAAAACAGCCTGTATTTATGCAGAAATTATCACATATTATCAATCATTGTCTATAGATATGGTAAATACCGATTTTCATAAATAAACAATGAAGAAAGACCCAAATGGAACAGACAGTAAATATAACCTTGCCACTTCAAAATACATGCAGGAACATATGTTAAATTTAGGCCAAGAGTGGCATTTATAAAACGAAATAGGCTTAACTACAGTAAGTGGCAGTTAAAAATATAAATAAATAAATAACAAAAATTACTCCAGTACCTTCAGCAATCCCTGTTCAAGTATAAAACCCATTAAAGCATCCATCAAACAAATCAATTTACTTCGCACACAAAATGAAAGATTATGATGCAACTCAATTACTCCAGTATCATCCAACTCAAAGTCAAAAAAAAAATATAATAAATTAAAACACATTAAACCAGCTCCATCAAAATGTAGTATATGCCAAAATGCACTTAAATTATAAAATGAACACAAGTTCTCCATTGGCCATTGGCTTATGTAAACATGATGAGTGAATGAAGTACAAGTTCTCCTAAATCATAATATTCTATTAATCGACATGAGCAAATATGGCATGGCTGCAATTTCTATGGACTCTCTCTCTTTTTTTCCCACGGAATTGGACAGGAAAACAAAACACGAACAGATCAAAATATGCAAAAAATCAAGCTTTATAAATTAAAAATTACTCTGACAATAACAAGTAAAACGAGATAAATAGAGAAAGGGAAATGAACTGAATAATGGTGATATCGCCGTCAGGACTCTGAAGCATCTTGTCCATGCCTTTAGGGCCAAGAATCACCATCGGCAATCCCTACGTGACGCGGCTACGTTTCTTCATCGAGCCAGCAGCCGCCGGATGATGCGAGAGCCGTCGATGCTGGTGAGCGAGGCGGAGGCGGAGGCGGAGCAACTGGAGGAGCGGCAATCGCACCCCTGTCAAATCCCTAGATCTAAAATGGAGGGGAGGGCTGTGAGTAAAGGAGAATTCGATTCTCCTTGAATTAAAGTCTACATGGATTTTAAATTTTCCACCAACCAAAACTACGTAGTTTTAGGTGAAGGTAGGAAAAATTCAATATAGTCCCTTTACTCTTCCAATTTGAATTCCTAAGCCCCAATTCAAATATAATAAATCATAAAATATATAATACATTAGTGTATATGATAGATTGATCAAATATGTTAATTAAATTATTAAAATTGTTGTTCTTTTATAATTATATTTTCTATAATAGGCTAAAATAAATTACTTATATTAATCGAATTGCCTAAATTTAGAAATTAAATGTGAAATGTATAAATTGCCATGTTCATTAAATTAGTTATCAATAAATTGGTTAAATAAATAATTTATTATTTAAATTCATAGATATAATATATATACATATTGATTAATTTAAATCTAGTTCAGTATATAATTGGGTTAAGTAACCATGCTATTCAATTAATTTAAACTGGGTTGTGCTTAGGGTTGGGTTAAGTAACCATGCTATTACAAATTTTATAAAATTTTATAAAATAAAAATAAATTACAAATTTTTTTATTATTATTTTAAATAAAATAATAAACTTTATATTACTATTTTATAAATATTGATTTTTATTAATCTTGAACACGCAAATATATAATAATCGTAATAATCTTGAACACGCATATTGAACTCACCTCAAATCTCTCTTGATTATGCTTTACTGAAAAATACATCACTGATATAATAATCCATGTTTTAGATTGACAAAAATTATAGAAAACCAAAGCTTCTATAAAGTATAGGAATAGAAACGTCTTTACTTATACTCCAAATAAAAATAAAATTTATCTAAAAAGAATCAACAACCTTTTTTTTTGCAATAAAAACCAAACTTACAGACCTTAAAAACTAATTTTCACCGTTCAAAATTAAAAACAAGAAGTTTTGAATGTACTCACCAAAAATCAGGTCAATCTAACGGTAAATGATTTTCCGATCGTCTTCGTATACAAAACTGGTCATTACGTAAAAAATCAAAAAATAGCCTTTTTTTTGCAATAAAAACTGAACTTACAGACCTTAAAAACTAATTTCACCGTTCAAAATTAACAACAAGGAGTTTTGAACGTACTCACCAAAAATCAGGCCAATCTAACGGCAAATGATTTTTCGATCGTCTTTGTATACAAAACTGGTTATTAAGTAAATAATTCAGAAATAACCTCTTTTTTGCAATAAAAACCGAACTCACAGACCTTAAAAACTAATCTTCACCATTCAAAATTAACAACAAGGAGTTTCGAACGTACTCAACAAAAATTAGGCCGATCTAATGGTAAATGAATTTTCGATCGTCTTCGTATACAAAATTGGTCATTAAGTAAAAAATCCAGAAAATAGCCTCTTTTTTGCAACAAAAAGTGAACTTACAGATCTTAAAAACTAATCTTCACCGTCCAAAATTAACAACAAGGAGTTTCGAACATACTCACCAAAATCAGGCCAATCTAACGGCAAATGATTTTCCGATCATTTTCGTATACAAAACTAGTCATTACGTAAAAAATCCAGAAAATAGCCTCTTTTTTTGCAACAAAAACTAAACTTACAGACCTTAAAAACTAATCTTTACCGTTCAAAATTAACAACAAGGAGTTTCGACCGTACTCACTAAAAATCAGGCCGATCTAACGGCAAATGATTTTTCGATCGTTTTTCGTATACAAAACTAGTCATTGCGTAAAAAATCCAGAAAATAGCCTCTTTTTTTGCAACAAAAATTAAATTTACAGACCTTAAAAACTAATCTTTACCGTTCAAAATTAACAACAAGGAGTTTCGAACGTACTCACTAAAATCAGGTCGATCTAACGGCAAATGATTTTTCGATCGTTTTCGTATACAAAACTGGTCATTACGTAAAAAATCCAAAAAAACAGTCTCTTTTGTGCAACAAAAATTAAACTTACAGACCTTAAAAACTAATCTTTACTTTTCAAAATTAACAACAAGGAGTTTCGAATGTACTCACCAAAAATCAGGCCGGTCTAACGACAAATACTTAACCGTTGAATCTTTACTTACACTATTCCGTATAAAAAGCTATTCAATGTGTGTGTGTGTGTGTGTGTGTATATATATATAGAAAATTTATGTTTAAATAAATCGAGGAAACTGTGTTATATTATCGTTCTAAGCTAATAATCATGTATTGTTAGAGAATTTGATAATGACCAAGAATATAATTTCATGAAAGATTATTTTATTTTATTAAATAGTGAATTTCATGCATAATTGAATTATTAGAACTGATAATTGACTAACACGTCTAGCAAATACATACATATAAAAAATACTCATTTATTTATGGGTTTGGTTGCATATAATAAGTCATCATTTTGAACTAGTTTACACTTTACACCAACTAAACTAACAGTTATTGAGATATTGCAAAAACCATCAACAATATATACAATAGCTATATTATTATCTTTTTTTTATAAATTAAATATAAATTACAAATTTTTTTATTATTATTTTAAATGAAATAATAAATTTTATATTACTTTTTTATAAATATTTATTTTTATTAATCTTAAACACGCAAATATATAATAATCTTAATAATTAGTTTATTAATATTATTATTAAAAATGCAATTTTTCTAAATAAATAAATTTAAATTTTGGTATAATTGTTAAAAAATTATTATCAACTAATAAAATAATTTCTAATTTTCAGTTATAAAATAAATTTTTAATTTCTAAAAAAAATTATTTTTTACTTTATTTGCGACGGATTAGCGACTAAAATTTTCCCTCTTAAATTAGCGACCAAAATTTTCGTCGCTAAATTTTTTGGAACTAATTTTATGAATAAAAAATTATAAAATTTAGCGACGGAACTTTTTGTCGCTAATTCCGTCGCAAAACATGGCGCGTACACTTCCCGTCAATAATTAGCGACTGTTTTTTCATTCCGTCGCTAATTTGTCACAAAAATAGAAAATATCCTTTTCGCGACGGAATTATAAAATAGTCGCTAATCCATCGCAAAATTTGCGACGAAAATGATGCCGTCGCTAATTTTAGTCGCTAATTGACAGTTTTTTTGTAGTGATTATTGATGGGGGGATTTGCACGAATGTAGCTAGTGCAAGTATGGTTGAAAAGTTAAACTTGGCATGTGAGAAGCATCCTAGACCTTATAGGTTGCAATGGTTAAATGATAGTGGAAAAGTTAAGGTGACATGCCAAGTTAGAGTGCCATTTTCAATTGGATGGTATAAGGATGAGGTTTTATGTGATGTTGTACCTATGCAGGCAGGCCATTTGCTTTTGGGGAGGCCTTGGCAGTTTGATAGACAAGCTATTCATAATGGGTACACTAACCAAATTTCTTTTTCTTATGAAGGTAGAAAGGTTGTTTTCGCTCCATTATCTCCTCAAGAGATTTATGAAGAACAAAAGAAAATGTTTGAGAAAGAGAAAGAGGCTTCGGCTAAAGGAGTAAAGGGGAGAGAGGTTTCGGCCCAAGGGGTTAAAGAAAGAGAAAAAGAAAAGAAAAGGGGAAAAGAGGCCAGAAAAGAAACAAAACAAATAAATGGCCCATTGGTGAGTGAAAACAAGCAAGGGGGAAGGCAAAAAAAAAAATTTTATGTGAGAACAAGAGAGGTTAAGAGTGTTGTAGCTTTAAGACAACCATTGATCCTTGTCATCTACAAAAAAACTTTGTTTTCTAACACTGACCTTAATCTTGATTCTTTGCCTCCTAGTTTTGTTTCTATGTTGCAGGAGTATTCTGATGTATTTCTTGAAGAGATGCCATATGGATTGCCACCTTTGAGAGGGATAGAACATCAGATTGACTTTGTGTCAGGATCTACCATCCCTAATAGACCAGCCTATAGAAGCAATCCTATGAAAACTAAGGAGATGCAAAGGCAAGTGGAAGAACTCATGGAGAAGGGATTGGTGAGAGAAAGCATGAGTCCATGCACAGTGCCAATTCTTTTGGTGCCTAAAAAGGATGGAACATAGTGGATGTGTGTTGATTGTCGTGCAGTCAACAAAATCACTGTAAAGTATAGACATCCCATTCCTAGGCTAGATGATATATTGGATGAATTATGTGGTGCTGTGTATTTTACTAAAATTGATTTAATGAGTGGATATCATCAAATTAGAATGAAACCTGGTGATGAGTGGAAAACAACCTTCAAAACTAAATATGATTTGTATGAGTGGTTGGTTATGCCATTTGGGCTATCTAATGCCCCTAGCACTTTTATGAGGCTTATGAACCATGTATTACGTGCATATTTAGGAAAGTTTGTTGTTGTGTACTTTGATGATATACTCATTTACAGCAAGTTTTATGAAGAACATATTGAGCATGTTAGGTTAGTTTTACAAGCTTTGAGATCTGACAAGTTGTATGCTAAGCTTAAGAAATGTACATTTTGCATAGATAGACTTGTGTTTCTTGGTTTTGTGGTGAGTGCACAGGGAACTGAAGTGGATGAAGAAAAAGTGAAGGCAATTCAAGAATGGCCTATGCCTAAAACTACTTCTGATGTAAGGAGCTTCCATGGATTAGCAAGTTTTTATAGGCATTTTGTGCAAGAATTTTCGTCCATTGCTGCACCACTTACAGAAATCATCAAGAAGGATGTTGGATTCAAGTGGGGAGAAGCACAACAAAAGGCGTTTGATACTTTGAAAGGGAAGTCGTGTTCTGCTCCTATTTTATCTTTGCTTAATTTTGATAAGATATTTGAAATAAAATGTGATGCTTCTGGTGTAGGTATTGGGGCGGTGTTGATGCAAGAGAAGAAACCAATTGCCTACTTTAGTGAGAAGCTTAATGGAGCCTAACTCAACTATTCAACCTATGACAAAGAGCTATATGCCTTAGTAAGAGCTTTGGATGTGTGGCAACATTACCTTCTTCCTAAGGAGTTTGTCATTCATACCGATCATGAATCCCTCAAACATTTGAAAGGACAAGATAAATTGAATAAAATGTATGCTAAATGGGTTAAATTTATTGTACAGTTTCCCTATGTCATTCAATATAAGCATAGAAAAGATAATATTGTTGCTGATGCATTGTTAAGGAGATATTCTTTAATTTCTACACTTAGTTCTAAGTTTCTTGGTTTTGAGCATGTTAAGGAACTATATGTTGGAGATCTTGATTTTGGTAATGTGTATACAGCATGTGAGCATCAAGCTTTTGATAAATTTTATAGGCATGATGGGTTTTTGTTTAAGGGCAACAAGCTTTGTTTGCCTAAATGTTCTATGCATGATTTGCTTGTATTAGAGTCTCATTGTGGGGGATTGATGGGACATTTTGGGGTGCATAAGACGTATGACATGTTGAATGAGCATTTTTATTGGCCTCATATGCATAGGGATGTGGAAAAAGTATGTAATTCATGTATTGCATGTAGGCAAGCTAAGTCTAAAACTATGCCTCATGGTTTGTATATGCCTATACCAGTGCCTAGTTCTCCTTGGATTGATGTTTCTATGGATTTTGTGCTTGGATTGCCTAGAACTAAATGTGGTAGAGATAGCATTTTATTATGGTAGATAGGTTTAGCAAGATGGCTCACTTTATTGCTTGTCATAAATGTGATGATGCTGTTAATATTGCTGATCTATTCTTTAGAGAAGTTGTGCGTTTGCATGGTGTTCCACGTACCATTGTTTCAGACAGGGATACAAAGTTCCTTTCACATTTTTGGCATGTTCTATGGGGTAAGTTGGTACGAAATTATTGTTTTCTACTACCTGTCACCCACAAATAGCTGGTCAAACAAAGGTGGTGAATAGAACTTTGGGAACTTTATTTCGTGCCATAGTAGGTAAGAATCTCAAAACATGGGAGGATTGTTTACCTTTCATTGAATTTGCTTATAATAGAAGTATTCATTATTCTACTGGTTTTTCACCTTTTGAGCTTGTTTATGGTTTTAACCTACTAACTGTGCTTGATCTTTGTCCATTGCCTTTACATGAGATTTCCAGTTTGGATGGTAATAGGAAGGCAAAATTGGTGAAATCTTTGCATGAGTAAGCAAGAGCTAATATTGAGAAGAAGAATCAGAAGTATGCTGAAAAAGCCAATAAAGGTAGAAGACAATTGGTATTTTCTCCTAGAGATTGGGTTTGGGTGTATTTTTGCAAGGAACGATTTCCAAACCAAAGGAAGAGCAAGTTGGATGCACGTGGTGATGGTCCATTTCAAGTGTTGGAGCGCATCAATGATAATGCTTACAAGATAGATTTATTAGGTGAATATGGTGTTTCTGCTACTTTTAATGTGTCTGACCTTTCTCCTTTTGATATGGATGCAAATTTGAGGACAAATCTTTTTGAAGAGGGAGGGAATGATACGGATCCATCACCATCAACCAATGATCCTTTAAAGATGCCTAGTGGTCCAATTACAAGAGGACGTGCAAAGAAGCTAAAGATGGCCATGTCATCTTATGTTCAAGGCTTTGTTACTCAAGAACTTAATGAAGATGCCTTTGAGAAGTGTTATGGAGAACTTGAAGGCAAGCATAAAGTACTTGACCTCTTGGAAGCAAGAGAAGGAATTGGGCAAACTTAAGCTATCAAGGGCTTTTAACAACTTTGGGCTTAATTGTACAAGTTATGTGCTTCATTTAAAAGTCACATGACTCACTTAAATTGTATTATTAATGGGCTAGATGTGTGAGCTTCTTTTGGGTTTAGTTTTAGTTAGTTTGGTTATTTATTTTAGTCTTTCTTTTGGGCTTTCATTTTAGGCCTATAAGGTTTATTAATTAGTTTTGTTTTAAGTGTGTTTAAGACTTATTTGGGCTTATTTGGCTTGTAAAAGCCCAAGAAAATTCGTGTAAGGCCATATGAGCATTTAAATTAGGGTTTTAAAGAGTGAATTAGGGTTAGCCACCTTATAAATAGGCTACCCTAGGTTGTAAACTTGATTATTGAATCAAATTATAAACGTTTGAGAGTTTTTCTCTTGGCTTAGCTGAAATTCTTTAGAGAGATTGTGAGATTACTTACTTTTTTTTCTATTGGATCAAGAATTAGGATTACTTATCAATCATTTGATTGTGGCGTTTTCTTAATTTCTTCTTATCCCGATTATTTGCGTTTCCATTCACATGTTGTTTGGGGGTTTAATAGGGAGGGTGTTTGTCTTCTTTGTCTTTTGAAATCAAAGCGTATGTTTAAGGGGTTTCGGGTTCTTTAACCTTGGGGTTCCGCATCAATAACCATGTCTACTTAGGGTATGTTTTGAATAATAAAGAAAGTTGAATGTGGAATAATGTTAATTAGCATGTAATGATGTTTAAATGATGAAGATAAAGGACATACCGATAATATGATAGATTTTGGAGGTGTAAATAGTAATTTTACTCATGAGTAATTAATAATTAATATTAAGAAAACGATTAATGGTATTTTCGTAATAAAACTGAAGATGAAAGGTAATTACAAAATTTATTAAAGAATGGAGGATTAATTAGAAATTAGACTAAATTGTAAGTTTTCAATGTATCGTGAAATAAAAATGTAAAGTAAATAATTGATGAAAATTGTATAAATAAAGTAATATGAAAGGATAAAATTGTAAAATTATGGAAGTCTAGGGAGCAAATGGAAATTTTACAATGTATAAAGAACTAAATGGGTAATAGGTATAAGTAGAGGAATTATCGTAAATAAAAGGGAAGTGGATAGTAGACTTGTAATTTAATTAATAGATTATATATGACCGAATAGTAATTTACAAGACAAATAAGAAATTAAATGAAATAATTCATAAATATTGGCTTTATTGCAAATATAAGAAGTTTAAGAGACAAATTTGTAAATTAATAGTTCTTGATGGATAAGGGGGTAATTAAACTGTTTAATGGATAAACTGTAAATAAGGTAATATTTAAAAATAAAATAGCAAATACGGACAATTGGAGGACAAAAATGTAAAATTGCTTTTAGTCAAAGTCAGATAAAATGAAATTAATGGAATTAAGGAGATTAAATGAAAATACAAAGAATAATGTGTAGAATTAAATAACTAATAAAGAATTGTAAACTGAAATTAAGTAAACAAAATATGTGTAGAATTAAATAACTAATAAAGAATTGTAAACTGAAATTAAGTAAACAAAATAAAAGATAGAGAAAAATGACCGTAGAGAAACCGCATTTTGTCTATTAACCTGAGAAATAAAATTTATTGAAATAAACAAAACATTACTGAATGGTTATTGAATTGAAATTAAAATTCAGAAATGATTATTTAAGTAAATGAGATATATAGTGATTTGCAGGAAACTTATTGTAGTAATTATTGTATAAGATTGATATGTACATTATAGTTATGTAAAGAACTGATTTATTGTCATAGACCAAAGTTATAGTATGTGTTGATTTATTTGGAATTAATAGGGTATAATTGAAAATATTGAAATGCAACATCGTATTATGTTATGATGAATTTATGGCATAAATGATATTAATATGAAATAGTGAAGGGATGGGAAATGTAGTAAAAGAAAAGGAATGAAATTGAAGTGAAAATGTTATACTGGTTAAGTAGCGTTCAAAAGAATTAATAATGTGAATTAAATGCAAATTAAATATGTCATGGTGATTTCATGAAGTAAATGACTTAATTGCCCTTAGTGGAGATTTGATGGTCACATCTAACTCAGGATATAGTTGGCTAGCTATAGAAACATTTTTTCCGCGATTGCGAGCATGGGTACTCACATCAATAGGCCAACGACGGTCTACTAAAATGTTGGAATGTTCAAATGTTGAATGTTAAATGAAATGTAAATATTGGGTGATCTTTCCGGATCACTCTAAAGTGAAATAAAATGTAAATGTGTGGATGACCCTTTGAGATCACTCTACATGTATTGTTCCATGTATCCGGTTCAAAAATTTCTACCGAATTAATAGTAGAGGCAGAATAGCAAAAATAGTAAAGTGATAGAAATGAATTAAAGATGACTAAATAAAGAAAGTAAATTGAAGAAATGAGTATAAAAGAAAATTAATTGAAAAATATAGTAAGAAAGGATCACAATGGAAAGATAAATAATTAAATGGACATTTAGGTGATTAAATAATGCAATAGAATTTAAATGAAAATGTATTCCTTAAAGTGAGACCGGAAGGTAAAGTGATAACATGAATAAAATTTTGTAAATTTCTTAAAGTAAGAAATGAGTTATGTAATTTGTATAGAAAAGATTACATGAAATTAAAAAAGAGTAATATAGGAAGAGAAATAATTGAATGGTACAGCGAGTGAAAAATGTTACAATCACCGTATAATTCATAACTAATTATAGATAAGGTGACTATAAGAACCAAACGATAATTTTCCTTGTTAAATAATGAAGCACACATAAAAAGTCAATAAAGTAAGTGGTATAACTGTAATTAAGGAAAAAAAGGACCAAACTATCATTTAATGAAAGTTCAAGGATCATATCATAATTTAGCATAAACTATGGACTAAAATGTAAAGTAATTTAAAGATATGAAAGTTAAGTATAGCCATACGATCCATATAAATATAATTAATAACAATAATACCGAATATTGTAACAATATATATACAGGTAAGCAAACAATGATAAGTATACCGAATAATTTAATATAGAAAATTTCAGGTGACTGTAAGTTAGAAATTGAAAATAGAAAGAGTGAATAATATAAGCACTGTAAAGTAAAGAAAAAAAATGTAATTATTTCAATGAACATTATATTACTAAAAACAATGTTAACAAATTAATGTCTGCACTGGAAATAACAGATAAAGGAAATAAAAGTAATACATAATAAAAGATAGGATTAATTACAAAATAAGGTTCCAACTACAGGATACTTTTCAATGTTTGTATTAAATTTCAATGCCTTATAATCTAAGCACCAAACTTACAAATTCCTTTTAATGTTAGAACTCCATCAATTTATCCGTTAGTTTAAACAGAATAAACTGACTGGAATGCCTGGATGGATTTAGCGACGGAAATTTCTTTCACTGTTACATCCCTAAAAAATGTTTGGATGCCAATTAAGCTATCATATCACCTTGGTCTTTTCCAGCATATTAGCGACGGCCACTTTTGTCGCTATTCCGTCGATACAAATATTTAATTTTTATATTTGAATTAATTAAAATTTATAATTAAAATTTATAGATAAAATAAATTATTTAATATTATATTTATTTATATTTTCTTAAAAAATTAATTAAAAATTTTAATTAATGAATTTCAAAAATTAATGTAAAAAATTAATTGTAAATTCCAATTAAAAAATAATGAAAAAATTAATTGTAAATTTCATGAATTAAGTTAATAAAAATTACCACATAAAATAAATATAATAAAATATAATGGTGATTACATATATAAATAATGTTTTATCATTAATTCAATCCATTAAAAACTCATGAATCAAGTGTAAATAAGAATTTTTATGAAAAAACTATACATATTTAATTGTCTGCGACAAATTTCGCTGGTAACTTATTTTAAAAACAGCTACCATAGGACTTGTATTTCTTTGATACCCTTTTCTAATTGGCCTGCAACGTCCCTTCACTATTTCCACTGGTGGACTATATTGATGCCCTGAATCCTGCCAATTTAGTTACTTTCTAAGAACCAAAAATTGAGAGAATGAAGATCACTTAGCAAATTTACATAAAACTTGCTTACCTCTTGGACCCCTGAAACCACAAAGAAGATTGATTCAATGTTAACGATGTCATAAAGACGAATTTGTCTAAGCTCTCTACTACCATATTGAGGTAAGTTCACTTCAGGAAGTCCATTGGCATCATCCTTGGTAAATGATAATACATCCGCCCAATAACCCACATACCTTCGTTGGCTTGGTATTGAGACCTGCAATAAATGCAGATAGTTGATAGCAATAAGTGCACAACTGCAATATTTTTTGAGTTTTGCGATAGCCAAGAATGAACACTTTCACAAAAGAGCTTCATTAATTCAAGAGGCGGCACATGCTTATTTTAAAAAAAATTATAGATATAATATGCTTATTTTAAATAATTGTGTTAACATAAAATATTTTATTTTTTATTATCTTTTATATTGGAATTTACAATTAATTTTTTACATTAATTTTTGAACTTCATTAATTAAAATTTATAATTAATTTTTTGAGAAAATATAAATAAAGATAATATTAACTAATTTAATTTATTTATAAATTATAATTATAAATTAATTGTAAATTATAATTAATTCAAATATAAAAAATTAAATATTTTTTTGTGACGGAATAGTGACGAAACGCCGTCGCTAATTTGCTGGGAAAGAGGAAGGTGATGTGGCATCTTAATTGGCATCCAAATATTTTTAGCGATGGAAATTAGTCCACCTAGGCATCCCAATTAGCTTATTCCGTTTAAACTAACGGATAAATTGATGTAGTTCCAATGTTGAAAGGGATTTGTAGGTTTGGAGCTCGGATTGTGAGGCATTAAAATTTAATACAAGTATTGAAAAACACCCTATAGTTGGGGCCTTTTTAGTAGTTAACCCTAAAAGATATAAACTAATTGTGATAGCAAGGTTAAATGGAAATAAATGATACAGTAAACAATAATGTTAATAACTGTAATAAGAGTATCATTTATGGATGATACTGTTACAATTAATGTTAGTGATGAAACAAAAAATATACGTTGAAAAAAGAATAATGAAATTAATAATTGAGATCGATGTAAATAATATACTTGGGTACTGTAAGCTAGGCGGTGATAACAGACTATAAAATAATGCCATAAAATGAATTAATGATTAAAGTAAATATGTAAATGTACATGGATTCAAGATATAGGATTTAAAGTATGATAATAGAAATGACTAGAATAAAATAATATTCATATTAGTATAAATGTTAGTCTAAAGTAGAATAGAAACCAAGTAATGAATGTACTTGTAGACAAAGTGAAAGTTAGTTATAGATAAAGACTCGATGTTACTGATAAATTAAGGTATAAACTAAATTAAAGTGCTGAATGAGTATAAGTTTACATAGTATGTATAATGTGTGCTTTGTGTGTGCATGAATGATTGTGTTAATGGAAAGTTTGGGATATGTATCTACCACTAAGCATGTTTAATGCTCAATGCGTAATTTGTTACTGCACGCAGGACATTAAAGATAAGACATTATGAGACAGATGAGGTGGTCGACATAGTAAAGGACATAGAAGATAGAGAAGTGGGCATGGCATGTATATGCACAGGTTGGAAGTATTGAACATTGTATAGGCAATAAGTTAGTGTATGTTTATGTAGATGTAAAGTTTATATTTTATGTAAGGACCGTCTTATAGTGTTATGCATGGGTAGATGATACTATTGTTTACTAATGTTAGACGGTTCATTTACACGGTCAATGTTTGAAAAAAAAAAATTACCACACTCACAACTAAAAAAATTCAAAATTTTGTTGTTGCTAACTAATGTTTTTTCATCGTTAAATCAGTTTAGCGACAACTTAGCGACGACAATCTTTTTGAAACAAAAGTCGTACCAGAATTTAGGGAGAACAATAAATTATCGTCAAATTTTAGTGAGAACTAAACGCTGTCGCTAAATATTTATCGCAATGTTTCTACGATAATATGCTAGCTAAATTTTGCAACGACAATATACTCATCGCCAATTCGCTACGACAATATTCATGCAAAAATTTGCAACAGCAGCATTTTCGTTACAATATCTGTACAACATTGTTCACGTTAAATTTTGCAATGACATTACAATTATCGCCATATTGCTATGATAATATTCTCGCTAAACTTTGTGACGACAATACATTCGTCGCGATATCGCTACGATAATGTTGTTGCTAAATTTTGAGATGACGTTGCATTTGTAGCCATACGATACATTTACCCTTATTTAGCGATAAATATTTTGTCACAAACATTATTTTAGGGATGAAGGTTTGTCGCTAATGTACTCTAGCAAAGTTAGCTAGAGTTTTATTATAGCTAAATTGCTACTGTACTCTAAACATGTTAATCCCTCGATAAATTAAAATTATTTTTTAATTTATTAAATTAATGTAGAAATTTAATCATTTAAACAATAAAATATAAACGATAAATTTATATTTATAGACTATTCAATATTTAATATATATATTCATGAAAATTTTGTTATTTACAAATGGATATCATTGTTAATTGTATATCTAAAATAATATATGCATATATAGCAATAACAAATGTCATCCAAAATGTCTTACTATATATTTATAAATATAATGTGAATAGATACATTTGCTCCTAAATTTGCTACTGGAAAAATTATTAATGCATCTCCATCTATTGCTGGATCTATCTGACCGTTGATCCAGTTCTTGTTCAAGTTCAACATAAATCTGTGTAATATGTTGTAAGTCAATAATATTGGAAGAATTTGTTTTTTACATTCTAGCTCCGGACTTTGATTGATGAAAAGAGAGAGAGCGAGAGATTTTTACCTAGATATATATAGAGATATATGTAAGTTACCACACTTAGTGCACTATCTTAAGACGTTTTTGCTATGCTTTTCCATTCAGTACTTTATAGTGAATGATCACTCATCTGAATGATGAAAAAGTCTAAAAGCGAAAACTTAGGTTATAAGGTGTTAAATCAAATCGTTTGTTTACTAAAAAAAAAAAAAAACATGTGTGTGGAAATATGGCAAAAAGAAGAAATAGCCTTTTAATTACATTAACAATTTAGATATCTTTAGTCGATGTCAACATGATTAACACAAGTGATTCCTGTATATAAAAGATCATAACAATAAAATTTACTTCTCTATGTTAGTATATATAAAAAAGGAAGAAAAAAAAAAGAAACTAAGCAAAATAAATATGCCACTTGTAGTGGACTAAAAATATGTTATTATATATAAACCACCCTGAACATTTCTCTGAGTAGGCACGCAATCTGTATTTCTGACATTCGACAGATATATGTGGCAAGGATAAAAATAAGGGCAAGAACAAGGGGCCATAAAATATAGTCAACAATAAAATTAGGATGACATATTTATTATTAATTTACATAAAAGGCTGAAGCCCATGAACACCAAAATTTAGAGGGGTGATTAATCATATTTAGTGGAGTCGAAGTAACAATTTTCATATTTATTAAGGAAGCACAAGTTCATCAGTTAGAGAAGGAATATCATTGCAAATTTTATATTTATTTTGCAAATAGCTCATAGACAAGCAAACTGCAAAATCTTTTTTCTAAGGGCTCATAGTTAAATAAATGGCATTGATGCACTCAAAATAACATGTAATTAATTATCTTTAATAAATTTCCTTAATAAAATCAGTAGAGGATTTAAAATTTTCGATCACATTCCACACCCAAACAATCAATTAAATCTCCCAATAAGATTCATACTACCAAGAAGGCTGCATTGTCTAATCCGTGGAATAAAAACAAGACAAATTAACTGATTACTTGACTCAATCAGATTTTGTTCTATTAAAACTTTAAATCTGAAATATAACTAATATTTTACTTCAAAATAATTATTTATTTTCTTGTATTAGATTGTAAAAGACATACTTCAAAGTACAGTAGCACTGTCATTATAGAAGAATCAGAGCCAAAGGAATTAGACAACTCAAAAGAAACGGCATAAAAATTAACACAACCTTAATTGTTGTAGTTAAAAAAAAAAAAAAAGGACACAGTATCTACTTGGTCACACGTATATAATTAATTATAGTGACAAGTGAGTCTTTTTAATTTTTTACACAATAGTTTTATCCAATTTTTCTAATTTCAAAAGAAACTTAAGCTACTCCTTCAAGTTGTAAATTTAATCACTAATAAGCATATTTTATAATCTAACAAGCTGATTTGGACTTTTGAAATTTGACGTGAACTCTATGATTGATTCACGACGTTTCAAATGTTGAAATAGTATGTAATTGAAATTTTATCAACATGGTGTTAAGCCATTAGAGAATTGAAAGTAAAAACATGGAGAAAGAAAAAAGAAGTGCAAAACAAAATTATTATCAGAAGGTAAACCACATGATATGATCCAACTGAATGGTCCTCATGTGTAATTAAGACCTACATATTCATTTCATATGCAGCAAGTTTGAGAATCAGCTATGCACTCAACATATTACCCATAATAATTTTATATGATATTCAAGCGAATGACATGACTCAACTATCAAGGCAAGCGTCCTCTTAACTTCATTAAGAAGAAAAACTTTCCCTGTATAACAACTCCATCCAGAGAAGACTCAACCTTGCAATGTAGACTACGTTATGCATGCACCAGTTACAAATACCTCTTCAAAGGTAATTGCTCCAAAAGACCGGTCTATAAATACAAAACAAATTTTCATCTACAGAATTTAGCATATCATCTATGTCTAGTTGTTTGCCATAGTCAATGAAAATGATAACCTAGATGCACATCAACAAGAAGTATCTTCCTCCTGCTGTCGAACTTAGCATCCAAATTTCAGATCACCAGTTGGAGCAACTAATAACGCTAAAGCTTTTGCAGGTATATGCACAAGGCATTATGATGCACTGCATAAAGCAGTTATCACCATATTTCCCACCGCACACATAAATCCCAAGATCAATTACTACAAATGCTCCGGATTCAGAACATTTCTCAATTAATCTCTTTCCCCTCCATCTAATAATTAACTAAAATTTCCTTGCAATGTAACAGTCAATGAATAATAGCCATGCTGGGATCTAAATGATATATTTGCTCAAGTATATAACGACAATGCTGAAAATATAGTAAGAAAATTATAAAGAATTGGAATTCCATTTCCAAATCAGATACAAATAAATTGTTCAGAAGTCAACATCAATATCACAAGTTAAAAAGTTTGTCACAGAAATAAGGTTTCCCACAAACCACAAACCCAAATCTGATCCAGTACAGATATTCCATGAAACTATATTACAACTTCCCTCAATCAACTATCACCTCTTATTGTTTTTACCTCCACCGCCGGCATTGTTTCCACCAGCAGCCAGAGCAGCCTTCCTCGCAGCCTTTTCATCCCTGCCAATAAAAAAAAATTTGTAAAATCAACAAATAGAAATGAACAATTCGATAAAAGAAAAGATAATAAAATAAAAAAGGACAGACCTTTCACAGCGTTGTTCAAGAGTGAACCGTCGTTCTCAGGGTTCCTCGGCTTATTGCCATTCCTAGCTTGTGCCCTTTCGCGATCTCGCTCTCTATGATTGCCGCATTCGCTTAAGTTAAAGGCAAACAAAAGCATCGAAACCAAAAGGTACAGTGAACTCCGGTAAGAAAAGCAACCGAGAGGGAGCGGGAGGGAGAAATATGTAGGAAAAAAGACCAGCCACAGTAATCTCTAAATTAGCTACAACATTATTGTCACTAATCAGCGATAACAATATTCTCGCCAATTTAACTATATGAGTGAAACCATATTTTGCTAAATTAGCAACAACACTGTTATCGTCAATTAGCAATAACACTGTTCTCATTAATTGGCGACAATAATATTCTCTCTAATTTTACGATATGAACGGGACATATTTTGTTAAATTAGCGACAGTATTGTTATCGCCAATTAGTTACAACATTGTTTTCGCTCATTAGCGACAATAATATTCTCGCCAATTAGTGACAACAATGTTCTCACCAATTTAATTATATGAATGAAACCATATTTTGCTAAATTAACGATAACTTTGTTGTCACCAATTAGCTACAACACTGTTCTTGCCAATTTAATTGATATTAAGGTCCATATATATTTTGCTAAATTAACGATAATATTGTTTCGTCAATTTTGCTATAATAGTGTTCTCGCTAATTAGCGACAAAAATGTTCACGCCAAATCTGTTTTGTCATTGCAATTGTTTACGCCAAAATTTTGGCACCTGATATTAGCAACAACAAAAATTTGTTCTCGCTAATTTATCGTAATATTTGTTTTCCACCAATTCTTTTAATATTTGCGATGAAATTCTTTTTTTGTTGTAATGTTGTCGCTATATGGTGCATTTAGCAATGATTTTTGTTGTTATCGCTAATTTTCGTCGCCATTTAGTATTTTTTTTGTAGTGACTGTTAGCATGATGTGTTACTCAATCATAACACTGTTTACTGTACATACGATATGGAGTGTTACATATACTATAAACAAATTTTCTTTTTGGGTTAATAACAAAAAAATTTCCCGACTATAGGGTAATTTTTAATGTTTGTACTAAACTTCATTTCGTTACAATTCGAGTACAAAATTTTCAAACACTTTTCAATGTTGTGTAATGGCTTGAATGTCGCGTTAGCCGTGAATAATATTTTTCTATAGTGAATAGTGAATTCGGGCTGAAAAGTACATCCTGAGGTAAAAAATATTTTATTGGACTATCAGAAATTATGGATCACGGGTAGTCCGGGGTTAAAATTTGAAGTAAAATTGAGATCAAATAAGCCTCTAAAAGTCAAAAACACGAAAAACGAAGTGGATCAGTTTTAGGTTAACTATGTTGATCAAGATTTGACCGAGCCATTAAAAATAGTAAATGGAGTCTAAAAATTATCAAAAATTGCAGATATGCCTAAAATAATGTATAGATTATTTTGGTTGCAAAAAGTAAATTTTTTTGTAATACTGGCATTTTTGAATCGGATCGATTTAATCGAACCGAATAAAAAATGGACTCCTATTGGGCTGAAATTTTGTATACAACCTATTGTTGATGTGATAAAAATGATGGAATTAAAATTGAAGTGATTTAGAGTTTGAAAGTGAGAGAAATTAATTAAGATTGATTAATGGGCAATTAATAGGCTTTGGTTAATTAGTTCAAGCCCATTGACTCAAGCCCAAGCTCAAACCCATTAAGAGACACTATAAAAGGGAATAAAACATAATGATTTTCGTGGGATTACTCTTCTTCTCCAGCTCTTTTCTTCTTCCTCCATAGCCGAAACCCATTTGCCTTCATTTCTTCACTTTTTCTTCAAGATTTATTTCAAATCTTCACTCAATCCAAGCATAAGAAAGGTTTTTTTTGTCTCTTTAGTTGCTTGATCCATCCTCAAACCATTGATTAGAGAAAGATAAGCCAAGAAAATCAAGTGAGAAAATTGAGGTGTCAAAATGAGGTAAGAAAAATTCTTGATTTTAATTTTATTCTAAGGTGCCTATTAATAATTTTAGGTGCCTAAAGTTCATATTTAATGTTATTTTGAGCAAAAAATTGAAATCATTATGTTTTATTAGGAAGGAAATTCGGCCCCCTATTGTGGATTCATGCTGAAGGATGATTTTTATGGTTTAAAGTAAGAAAAAGAAAGCCCAAGGGAGGTGTATCAAGTGAAAATGGTTAGTGTGACTATTGAATCCTTTTATTTCCCTATGAATTTCATGATTTTCCTTTAGGTTTTATAAGAAAAAATTTAATAGAAATGTGTATACTTGAAATTAATGTTAGAAAAGTGTAATTAGACCTTAATTAAGCTTAATTTGATTTGAAATTTTTTTTAAAGAAATTCTTCTATAATGGCCGAAATTATGCCTAAGGGAAATTAAGGGTTATTTTGTATATTTTGTTGAATTTATGCCTTAAATTGATAATAAACATGAAATAATTTGTTCATAAATTTTTATGGAATTTATAGGAATTATTTGAATATTTTTGGAATAATTATTGAATTATGTAATTAATGAAAATAGTGAATTTTTGTGAATCAAGGCATGAAATGAGTAAATAATATATCTATGAATTTTTATAGAATTTTTAGAATTTATTTGAATAATTTTGAAGGAATATTTAAATATGCGTAAAATAAATGTGGGAAATTATTGAGTTATAAATTGTAATTTAAGTGAAAAATAATGAATTATATTGAAATAATTAATAAATTATCCAAAATTAGTTAAAAGGATGACTAAATATTTTATTGGAATAAAAAGATCATAAAAAGTATAGTATGTATAATGATCGTATTGAATTATTGAGAAAAAATTCATAACTTGACAATAAAATGGCGAGTTATTATAAAATAATTCACAAACCGTATAAAAGTATTAAAAATTCCGAATGACTACAATTCCGGATAGAAACAGTAAGAAAATTGTTAAAAATCAAAAAGATAAAATGAAACGTAAAGTCAAAATATTGAATTATTAAGAAATAATTCATAAATTGCTAGAAAATGATGAATTATATTGATATAATTCACAAAAGTGTATATAAAGTACCAAAAGAATAACTGGCTAAAGTAGTGAAATGAAGAGACACTAAAAAGTATTAAGTTTAAAGTGATCATGGTGAATTATTGTAGAATAATTCACAAAAAGTGACTGTTAGAATAATTGAAAAGAAAAAATATGACTGAAAAGAAATGGCCATGAAATAGTTAAAAGTTCTGAAAATATTAACTAACAAAATTACTGATTGAAAAAGTATTTGTCATTGTTTAAAATTGAAAAGTATTTTTAAAGTAAGTGATTTTGTCCTTAGCAATAGTCAGACAGTAAAAGTATTACTCAGGATATAATTGGCTAGCCATAGGGATACTCTATACCGCGGTACAAGTCATGACGACTTGCTTTGTTATGGTAAGATCTTTAATCTCCATAGCCTCTATCTTATGTATTGTTATATGCTCTGTGAGAAATGGTACTTTGGAATCATTTCTCAATACTGTTCTGTATGTGGTCCTATGGGGTTTATGTCCCGTATATCCTATCCGAGAGTTCCTATCGAATTGTACTAGGGCATATTGATAAGAATAAATTATAATTTGAGAAAGTAAGTTAAAAGTAAAAGTCAAAAGAGAAAAAAGACTTAATTGAAAGAAATGAAAAGTTTTGGGGTAAAATTGTAAATTCTTCAAAAATTGTATTTAATGAGAAAAAATGAGAATCAAATATTTTACAAGGGTAAAATGGTAATTTAACGACCAAACAACCAAAAAATATACTTTTGTAATGAAAAATGATTAAAACGTAATTTTACATGAAAAAGTCAAATAAGGACCAATTGGTAATTTGTATATAATTTATTGCTTTGAAAATGAAAAATTTATAAAATAGTGTTAATATTGTGTATAAAGTCCAAAAATGGAAATAACGTAATTAATTGAGAAATTAATTAATAAAAATGACATATTATATAAAAAGATCAATCGATGACCGAAAAGGACTTTTATAAGCCAAAAGTCAACTGAAAGATAAAAATAAACAAGTTAATGATAATGTTGCAATTAACATGTAAAAATAGTACTTTTGTAATAATTGTGTAAAAAGGACATTTTTGTTATAAAACAAAAAATTAAAGACCAAATTAAAAATTTTTTCAAAATAATTGTATTATTCAGTATTGAATGTTAAAAACATTGATAAACGTATTTTGATAAGCGTTTAAAAGTTAAAGTGAGCTAAGTGATCCAATGGCAAAACTGTAATTAAAGTACAAAAGGATAATTTCTTAAATTAAGTGAAAATTGAGAATTTAATTGGAAATTTTTCCATAATAATGACAATTAATAGTGAAAAATGCCAAACAAAATAATAATTGTATGAAACTGATCAAACAAGAAATTTTGCTTTAAAAGTCAAAGTCAAGCCCAATTAAAAGGTTATACGCTTAAAGTAAAGATAAAAGTAAAAATAAGAACAGTAATGATAAATTTTGTAATTAGAGTTGCAAAAAGGGTATTTTCGTAAATAATTGAAAAATTTAAGACTAAAGTGAAAAGTTTGCCAAAATTTCGGTAAAAATGTTAAAAAGTATTTTTGATAAGACTAAAATAATTTTTAGCGTAATTAATGTAATTATGCTCTTTTGGGAAAATTTTTCGATTAATAGTCACCACTAAGCATATTTAGTGGTCATCACGTAGTTTTTACTGCGTGTAGGTTCTGAAGTGTAGCAGGAGCATGGTACACAGTGAAGTAGAGATTGAAAGGGAAAAGATAGTTACGATTATTTTAGTATTTTTGGCATATATACTTAGATAATTGAAGTAATGGTTTGGACTGTATTTGAACTACTGTGTGATGTGATAGTAAATATTGTTATGTCTACAAATGTGCGTTTGTCAGTAAGTGATTTAAATTGGATATGTTCAATCTGTGAGTGAATGTTGGAATGTGAATTTATATATTGTTATAGATTGTTGTGCCCCTGAGAGGCTGTGTTTTATCTAATTTTTCAGGAGGCTATTAAATATATAGCCGTTGTGTTGCCGAATTTTTAATAAAATAAATAGTATTTTAGACAGTTGTAAGTTGCCAAGTTAAATGTATGATTCTGAATAGTGATTAAGTATTGACAGTTAATAAATTATTTGGTTAAGCAATTGATGGAAAAAAAATTTCCCGCTTATCGCTTATTTCTGTATCGGAAAGACTGTTCCATTGAGGGTGTTACATTTTGTGGTATTAGAGCAAATGTTTAAGCGGTTCTAAGATCGGAATGGTATAAGATTAAGTGATAGGTTTATCTATATATACATGCTAATGTAAGTGGATGAGTGTTAATAGTCCAATGTGTATATGCTCCTTTTTGTTTTAAAAGTGAAAAGTTGACCTTTGACTGAGATTGTCTGTTATAAAGGAATTGATTTTGTACAAGCAGAGACTGTAGATGGATTAGAATATAAGTATTGTTGCTTGATGCCTTTTGGAGACTAAAGCAAGGTAATTAATTATTGATTGAAATTGAGAGCAAAATTGAGCGCCTAAGTGCCTTTTTGGGTGAGAACTAGCCCATTGAAAGATAAAATAAAAAGTGTGTCAGAGTTTTGAAAGGGAGACTGTATATTGAGTTTAGATAGATTGTAAGGGATACAGAGATGCCTTGATTTGAGTATTATGGTCTAAGCTGCTATTGAGTTAGAAGCTATGCAATCAATGAAGGTTGCCATTGATGTGATGGATTGGTTAAGAGTAAATTGTAATGTTTTGTGTTTTTATAATTTGAAATTATTATGATAATAAGTTGAGGTTGATTAAAATGCTTTATATACATATCAGTGATTCCTTTACAGGTGTGGGTAATTGATTAAACATTTCATAGTATTGGGATGGGATGGGATAAAACATCTGCATCACATGAGAATACATGTTTGTATTCTATTGCATACATGAAATCATTTATTCATTGGATAGCATTAAACATTGTTTGATAGCATTTGAATTGCATTATATCACATGTGTAGACCCCATCTGGCAAGGAAAAACTGACAGGAGATATAATGAGTATAATAATGACTTAATAGCAAGAAAATGATTATTCTTTTAATGAGATAAAGTAAAAGAAATAATGTGGCCATTATGAGTTATTGGTCATGCCATTTAGATTTGCAATTGCACCAATTGCCTATATGGATTTAATAAACAAAGTCTTTCACCCTTATTTAGATCCATTTTTTGCGGTCTTTATTGATGATATTCTGGTAAATTCTAAGGCACCAAAAGAATATGACAAGTATCTGAGATTTATTTTGCCAACATTAAAGAAAAAGTAATTCTTTGTTAATATTAGCTAATATGATTTCTGCCTAAATGAGGAATTCCTAAATTTAGCTAGGCTATAGGAAAGTTAATGTAGTGGCTAATGTACTCAACATAAGAATGTATATATGGTAGAATGAATGTTTTCAAATGAATGTGTATAAATGATGGATAAGTGTAAATGATTAATGATAGTATTTGCAGCTCTCTGAGCTGTAAATGTTAATTTAAGTTTGGCTCCAAATGTGGCATGATTAGCTGAACTATAAATGAAAGTAGAGTATCAGGTTCCTTCGAAATCGATCCGACTTATGTTGATATTAGAGTGAAAATAAGACAGAGTGATAATGGATTTTGCTAGTGGATTGTCTGTGTTTTAAAGAGAATGTGTTGATATATGTGAGGTTATTGATAATCTCCATTTTAGCATAGTGTTTCACCCTTAGACTGATGATCAGTTGAAATGGGTGATTCAAATATTAGAAGATTTGTTGTGATGACATGAATTTGAATCTGATAATGGTTGTGAAAAGTATTTGTCTTTAGCAGAGTTGCTTATAACAATAGTTGCCAGCTCAGCAAGAAAATGGCTCTTTTTGAGATACTGTCTAAAAGGAAATGTAGAGGTCCTTCATGTTGGACATCATTAAGTGCAAAGAAGTTGGTAGGATCTGATTTGATCCATGATCCGACAGGGGTCCAAATACAGGTTGATGTGACATATGAAGAAAGATTAGTTGAAAATTCTAGTGATAGAGATCAGTCAGCTCAAAAGCAAGCAAGTTCCATTAGTGAAGATGCTTTGTAACCATCAAACGTGAAAAATTTTTTGATAAGACAACAGTACAATATCCTCTACTCTTTGATATAATAAAAATTTGAGAATAAAATTTTTTTTAGTAAGGAAGAATTATAATAGCCTGAACGCCAAGTTAGCCGTGAATAGTATTTTCCTATAGTGAATAGTGAATTCAGGCTGAAAAGTACATCCGGAGATAAAAAATATTTTATTGGACTATCGAAAAATATGGGTTATGGGTAGTCTGAGGCTAAAATTTAAAGTGAAATGAAGATCAAATAGGCCTTCAAAAATAAAAAAAACATGAAAAACGAAGTGGATCACTTTTAGGTTAACTATGTTGATCAAGGTTTGGCCAAACCATTAAAAATAGCAAATAAAGCCTAAAAATTGTAAAAAACTTACAGATATGCCTAAAATAATGTGTAGATTATTTGGTTGCAAAAAGTAAATTTTTCGGTAATATCGGTATTTTTAAATCGGGCCAATTTAATTGAACCAAACCAGAAATGGACTCCGATTGGGTTAAAATTTTGTGTACAGCTTATTGTTGATGTAATAAAAATGATGGAATCAAAATTGAAGTGATATAGAGTTGGAAAGTGAGAGAAATTAATTAAGATTGATTAATGGATAATTAATAGGCTTTGGTTAATTAGTTCAAGCCCATTAACTCAAGCCCAAGCCCAAATCCATTAAGAGACACTATAAAAGGGAATAAAGCACAGTGATTTTTGTGGGATTACTCTTCTTCTCCAGCTCTCTTCTTCTTCCTCTATAGCCAAAACCCATTTGCCTTCATTTATTCACTTTTTCTTCAAGATTTCTTTCAAATCTTAACTCAATCCAAGCATAAGAAAAGTTTTTCTACCTCTCTAGTTACTTGATCCATCCTTAAACCATTGATTAGAGGAAGATGAGCCAAGAAAATCAAGTGATAAAATTGAGGTGTCAAAATGAGGTAAGAAAAATTCTTGGTTTTAATTTTTTTTCTAAGTGCCTATTAATAGTTTTAGGTGCCTAGAGTTCATATTTAATATTATTTTGAGCAAAAAAATTGAAATCATGGTGTTTTATTAGGAAGGAAATTCGGCCCCTATTGTGGATTCATGGTGAAGGATGATTTTTATGGTTTAAAGTAAGGAAAAGGAAGCCCAACAGAGGTGTATCAAGTAAAAATGGTTAGTGACTATTGAATCATTTTATTTCCCTATGAATTTCATGATTTTACTTTAGGTTTTATAAGGAAAAATTTAATAGAAATGTGTATAATTGAAATTAATGTTAGAAAAGTGTAATTAGACCTTAATTAAGCCTAATTGTAAGCTTAATTTGATTTGAAAAATTTTGTAAAGAAATTCTTCTATAATGGCCAAAATTATATCTAAGGGAAATTAAGGGTTATTTTGTATATATATTTTTTTAAATTTTTGACTTAAATTAATAATAGACATGAAATAATTTGTTCATAATTTTTTATGGAATTTATAGGAATTATTTGAATATTTTTGGAATAATTATTGAATTAAATAACTAATGAAAATAGTGAATTTTTGTGAATTAAGGCATAAAATGAGTAAATAATATATCTATGAATTTTTATAAAATTTTTAGAATTTATTTGAATATTTTTGAAGGAATATTTAAATATGCGTAAAATAAATGTGGGGAATTATTGAGTTATAAATGGTAATTTAAGTGAAAAATAATGAATTATATTGATATAATTTATTAACTGTCCAAAATTAGTTAAAAGGGTGATTGACTATTTTATTGGAATAACAAGATCATAAAAAGTATAGTGTATATAATGACCGTATTGAATTATTGAAAAATAATTCATAAATCGATAATAAAATTATGAATTATTATAAAATAATTCACAAACGGTATAAAAGTATTGAAAATTTCGAATGACTGCAATTCCAGATAGAAAAAGTAAGAAAATTGTTAAAAGTCAAAAGGTAAAATGAAACGTAAAGCAAAATATTGAATTATTAAGAAATAATTAATAAATTGCCAGAAAATGGTGAATTATATTGATATAATTCACAAAAGTGTATATAGAGTATCGAAAGAATAACTAGCTAAAGTAGTGAAATGAAAAGATACTGAAAAATATTAAGTATAAAGTGATCATGGTGAATTATTGTAGAATAATTCACAAAAAGTGACTGTCAGAATAATAGAAAAGAAAAAAACATGACTAAAAAGAAATAGCCCTGAAATAGTCAAAAGTGCTGAAAATATTAACTGACAAAATGTATTGATTGAAAAAGTATTTGTCATTGTTTAAAATTGAAAAGTGTTTTAAAAGTAAGTGATTTTACCTTTAGCAATAGTCAGGCAGTAAAAAGTCTTACTGAGGATATAATTGGCTAGCCATGGGGATATCTTATATCGCGGTACAAGTCATGGCAACTTACTTTGTGATGGTATGATCTTTGATCTGCATAGCCTCTGTCATACATATTGTTATATGCTCTATGAGAAATGGTACTTTGGGATCATTTCTCAATATTATTCTGTATGTGGTCCTATGGGATCCATATCCTGTATATTCTATCCGAGAGTTCTTGTCAAATTGTACTAGGGCATATTGATAAGAATAAATCAGAATTTCAAAAAGTAAGTTAAAAGTAAAAGTCAAAAAAGAAAAAGGAATTAATTGAAAGAAATGAAAAGTTTTGGGGTAAAACAATAATTTTTTCAAAAATTATATTTAATGAGCAAAAATGAGAAGAAAATATTTTACAAGGGTAAAATGGTAATTTAACTATCAAACAGCTCAAAAATATGCTTTTGTAAAGAAAAAGGACTAAAACGTAATTTTACATAAAAAAGTCAAATAAGGACCAATTGATAATTTGCATACCAATTATTGTTTTGAAAATAAAAAATTTGTAAAATAGTGTTAATATTGTGTATAAAGTCCAAAAATGACCATACCATAATTAATTGAGAAATTAATGATTAAAAATGACATATTATATAAAAAGGCCAATCAAGGATTGAATATAACATTCATTAGCCAAAAGTCAATTGAAAGGTAAAAATGAGCAAGTTAATGATAATGTTGTAATTAACATGTAAAAATGGTACTTTTGTGGTAATTGTGTAAAAAGGATATTTTTGTGATAAAATGAAAAAATTAAAGACCAAATTGTAAAGTTTTCCAAAGTAATGATATTATTCAGTATTGAATGTTAAAAGCATTGATAAACGTATTTTGATAAGTGTTTAAAAGTCAAAGTGAGCTAAGTGATCCAATGGCAAAACTGTATTAAAGTACAAAAGGATAATTTTTGAAATTAAGTGAAAATTGAGAATTTAATTGAAAATTTTGCCATAATAATGGCAATTAATAGTGTAAAATGCCAAACAAAATTATAATTGTATGGAGCTGATCAAACAAGAAATTTTACTTAAAAGGTCAAAGTCAAGCCCAATTAAAAGGTTATACGTTTAAAGTAAAGAAAAATGTAAAAATAAGAATAGTAATGACAAATTTTGTAATTAGAGTTGCAAAAGGGTATTTTCATAAATAATTAAAAGTTTAAGACCAAAGTGAAAAGTTTGCCAAAATGTCGGTAATGCTTTAAAAATTTCGTTAAAAATGTTAAAAAAGTATTTTTGATAAGACTAAAATATTTTTTAGCGTAATTAATGTAATTATGCTCTTTTGGGGAAATTCTTCAATTAATAGTCACCACTGAGCATATTTAGTGCTCAGTATGTAGTGTTTACTGCTTGTAGGTTCTGAAGTGTAGCGGGAGCATAGTACATAGTGGAACAGAATTGAAGGGAAAAAGACAATTATGATTATTTTTGTAATTTTTGCATGTATATACTTAGATAATTGAAGTAATGGTTTGAATTGTATTTGAACTACTGTTTGATGTGATAGTAAATATTGTTATGTCTACAAATGTGCATTTGTCAGTAAGTGATTTAGATTGGAGATGTTCGATCTGTGAGTGAATGTTGGAATGTGAATTTATATACAGTTATAGATTGTTGTGCCTCTAAGAGGTTGTGTTTTGTCTGGTTTTTCTGAAGGCTATTAAGTATATAGCCGTTGTACTGCCAAATTTTTGATGAAATAAATAGTATTTTAGACAGTTATAAGTTGCCAAGTAAAATGTATTACTATGAATAGTGATTAAGTATTGACAGTTAATAAATTGTTTGGTTAAGCAATGGATGAAAAAAATTTCGGCTTACCATTTATTTTTGTATCGGAAAAGACTGTTCAGTTGAGGGTGTTACATGTTGGAACTCCATCAATATTTCTATTAGTTTAAATTGATGTATGAATATTTCCGTCGCTATTTCATTGCAAAAAATAATTAAGCTGCCACATCATGTTTGTTGCAAATTAGCGACAAAAATTTTCGTCGCTATTCCATCACTAAACATATTTAATCTTTTTATAATTTACTTAATTAAATTTATAATTATAATTTAAAAATGAATTAAATTATTTAATATTTTCTTTATTTATATTTTCTTAAATATTATAAATTTAATTAATTAAATTATAAAAAAACTTGAGAACTTCTATACTCTTGTCGCACAATTGTCGTTTTCTTTTATTTTTCTAGGTGGATTCTCTTGAATTGAGTGCGATAACTCTTTAAGGGAACATCTCATGGATTTCAACAAGGTAATTTTGTGCTCCATATTACCAGTCGTATATAAGAGAAACTGAAAAAAAAACAAGAAATTCATTGAAGATGAAACTTGATATTAACAACTTCCCATAATCTTATATGTCCAAATCCACTAAGAATGTTATAACTATATATATATATATATATAGCTAAATAGCAAAAATTGAAACTGATAGATTGTTAATCGAATTTAATAATTTTATTAATGGTTAATAATTTTAAAAAACTGATATCAATGGACAAGTTAAAAAATTGCTAATGGACCAATTAATTGGTATATGCTCAACGCTAATAAACCATATTTAAGGATATATTGATAAAAAAATATAAACAATTTGTCCATATATGCAATGGTAGTGCTATAAACCATATTTGGTGGGGCAAAATATCTAAAAATGTTAGAGCATTTCATATAAACTATTCATGTAATAGCCTAAATTTTAATTTTTGTGAATAGTATTTTTCGGATCATGAATAGTGACACCAGGGTTGTATTAAGGTGAATATTACCATTCGAAATCCACAAAAATATTTTTTCACCACTAGAAAGTATAATTCATGACGAGTCTGGTGATATAATTTGAGGTGAAATGAAGAAAAGTACATAGTAAAGATAAAATAACAATTCTTATACATAAGAAATAAAATAAAAATGACAGGTTGGAAACAAAAAACAAAAAGAAAGAGAACAAATAAGTTGAAATGCAAAGGTATGAGAATAAAATTGAATAAAAATAGTAATTTGATAGGAAATATGGAATAAATAAAATGAAAAAAAAACCAAACGCTAAAATATAAGTAAAAAAGACATCTAGAAATGAACGGTAAATTAATTAAGGCATGCATTAATAATAAATATAAGAAAGGGAGGAGAATTAATGGAGAGAAATTACAATGGGTGTAAATTAGTTAAAAACTAAAAATTGAATTATAAATGTGTAAAGAGTAAAATGTCAAATTATATGTGTGTGCTTGTGAAATTTATTAATTGGGTATCCACCACTAAACATTTTATGCTTAACATGTAGTTGTTTACTATGCGAAGGTACTAGAAAGAATAGACAGGAGTTGAAGGGATAGGCGCTGGATACTAAGGAAGTCATACATTGAAGAAGAGAATTTTTGCATATATGCACATGTGGCATGTATATATATATGACGAGTAAGTTTATGAAGTCAATTTAGATAAATGTATTATTAGTATATTATCACAAAATTTTAGATTTTATGTATGGTTGAAAGAATGACATTGAGTTGTATAATAATGATTATTGAATATGAATGGTGTTTGTTGATATTGAGAAGAATAATTAGAGAATTGATTGATAATATAGTTAAGCAAGATGACAGTTGTGATATTTCAATACTCGATTTCATATTCAGGTATAAGGTGTTATATTTAGTGGTATCAGAGAACAGTTTAAACTATCATAAGATCAAAAGTTAAATAGTTTAGGGTGAAATGATTACATATACATGCCATGAAGGATATTTATGGTTGAGGTGATTTTAAAGATGTAAGGTAAACCTATCCCTTCCGTTGTAGAGTTGAGGAATAAATAAAAGTTACATAAGGGCAAGAAAGTACAATGGAGTAATAGTAATCTCAGTTTTTGACTATAGATAAATTTTAAGGATGAAATTTCTATTAATATGGGAGAGTTATAATAGCCTAAATTTTAATTTTTTGAATAGTATTTTTTGCACCATGAATAGTGATACCGAGGTGAATAGTATCACACGAAACCCATAAAACTATTTCTTTACCATTAGAAAGTATAAGTCTGACAATATAATTTGAGGTAAAATTGAGATTAAATAGACCCTCAAAAGACTCGGCAAAAAATTTACCAGACCCATATTACGGTTTGACCGAACTTTGACCAGGCTTGAAAATAATGATAGAGGCCTCTGAAAAATTATTTGAACATGTGGATTTACTTGAAATATTGTGGGGGGTTATTTGGTAGTGAAAATTTAATTTTACAATGACACCGAAAATTGAGTTTTCGAATAGGTAAAAATTTATCGGGTCGAGAAACGATGTTGATTGACCTAAAAATATTTGTGTAGCCTAACAAATATTATCTATAATTATAGAAATATTTTTATGAGAAATGGACCAAGAGAAGTAGTAGAAGGATAATTAGGCAAAAATATTGGTTAACTAAGTAAATTGGGCTTAATTGGTTGGACCTAAATTGGTTAGTCCTGATTTGGTCCAATTGAGATGGGTATATAAGCTAAAAAAGATCAGAATTTTCTAGCAAATTCTTCCATCTTTTCCTTTTCTCTAGCCGCCCCCTACATCTACCAAATTCTCCATTTTTTTCTTTCATTTTCTCTTACATAATCCCATTAAATTTTACACCTTAAATAATTCTAAAGCCCTAAATTTATCTTTAGCCATCTCAAGAACCTATTTTAAATGGAAGAAGTGGATGAACTTGTAGAGAAAAGGTTTGGAGAAAAAATTAAAGTTAATTTAATGATATTTTAATGGGTATAATAGATTTTTAGGTAGAGATTAACGTTTTGAGTATATTTTAAATTATGGATGAAGAAAAATAGAAGAAAGAATTCATGGATGATTCAGCCAAGGAAAAAATACAAGGAGAATTAATTAAAATCAAAGGAAAAAGGAAGGAAAATGATGTGAAACCCCGACCTATATGCCAAACTAGAACGCCAACATACCATGAATATTAAACATAGACAAGATAATAAACCTCCAATCTAAAGAACCCCCAAACAAGAATGATTGGAAACACTTATAATAGATTGATTTAGAAGAAGAAGAAGAAGAAGAAGAAGAAGAATCAAACATACATTAATCATGCAAATAGCCTAAGTCTAATTCTTCATGCAATAGCAAGAATCAATAAAAACAACTCTCACAAATTCGGCCAAGCCAAATAAAATTCTCATTAATCAAAAATCAAGTGTCTTACAAATGAAGAATTCATCCCTTTATATTGGCTAGGCAGCCACCCCTCCCTATATGAATTAAAATCAAACACTAACTCTAAGAGATAAATAATGAAATAGAAACAAAAATAATCCATAACCTTTATCTACATGTATTTAGACATAATATGGACTAAGTACATGAAGAAATAAAGATAAATACAATCTAAAAATAATCCTAAAACCTAGTGATAAATATATATGATTATCCTAAGAAAATGAAGGAATGAATGTAGTCTTAATCTTGGCTAAAAGTGGATTTCGACCAGCCCTTTAGAGATATGGTTAACCAATTATTTCTCCCTCAAACTCTACTTAATAATATCCCAAAATAATAAGTATTTATCAAGAAAAATTCATTCCTAAAATTTAGGACCTTAAGTTCACCAATGTAGGCCTAAACATAAATCTAATCCAAACCCATTAAAATTCAACTCTTCCATGTAAAATTCAGCCCCCTTAGGTATTCTAAACCTCAAATAGTTATTTTGGCCCAATTCTTTAGAAGAGATAAGCCAACTTTAGCCTATCCACTTAAACTACCCAAAACAGTAAAATAAGCCCAAAATAAAACAAACTTATCTAATAAAGCCCAAATATACTTAATTAAATGTTACATAAAGAATAGAAACTAAATAAAGTAGCTTAAAGGCCCATTGCACCATTCGGCCTAAACTTGTCTTCATAGTCCAATTTAGCTTATTTGTCTTTTTGAACTTGCATCTTCTCCATATAAGGCTTCGTGAATGCTTGTAGGACTTCTATAAGCTTCTTTGACCTTGCTCTTGTTATTGGTCCTTGAGGAAGTGCTAGTTCATCTCTCTTGTTGCCATTGTGCTTGGTCATGCTCATATCATCCCCTTTCCCTTTCGAAAGGATTCGTCCTCGAATCTGAATCACAGTCAAATGGAGATAATTCAGAAACATTAAAAGTTGCACTTACACCATACTCATATAGCAAATCAATCTTGTATGCATTGCCATTGATCCGTTCCAGCAATTGAAATGGTCCATCTCCTCTTGCATCCAATTTAGTCTTCCTGTGGTTAGGAAACCTCTCTTTACGCATATGGATCCAAACTCAATCTACTGGTTCAAATATCACTTGCTTATGGCCCTTGTTAGCCTACTTTGCATACATCCCATTCTTCTTCTCATCTGTTCACGTGCTTTCGTGTGTATTGTCTTAACCAAATCAGCCTTAGCCTTACCATCTAAGTTAGAAAGTTCATTCAAAGGTAAAGGCATAAAATCCAAAACAGTCAATGGATTAAAACCATACACAATTTCAAAAGGTGAAAACCTGTAGAAGTATGAATTGCACGATTATAAGTGAACTCAACAAATGGTAAACATTCTTTCCAAGTTTTAATATTCTTACCAATTATAGCACGCAACATAGTTCCTAAAGTTCAATTAACAACTTTGGTTTAGCCATCTGTTTGTGGATGATAAGTAGTGAAAATACAAGTTTGGTACCAAGTTTACCCCACAGAACATGCCAAAAGTGACTTAGGAACTTAGAATCCCTATCAGAGACAATAGTCCTAGGTATATCACGCAATCGAACTACTTTCCTAAAAAGTAAATCGGCTATATTTGTTGCATCATCAGTTTTATGACAAGTAATAAAATATGCCATTTTACTAAATCGGCCCACTACAACAAACACACTATCCCTTCCCCTTTTTGTCCTAGGTAAACCTACAATGAAGTCCATAAAAATGTCAGTCCAAGGTTCAGTAAGAACAGGCAAAGGAGTATACAAACCTTGATTTAAGGACTTAGACTTAGTCTATTTACATGCAAAACATTGAGCACACACGTTTTTAATATATTTTCACATATTAGGCCAATAAAAATGTTCGTTAAGCATGTCTAAAGTCTTTTTCACACCAAAGTGTCCCATTAATCCCCCACTGTGCGATTCCTTCACAAGCAACTCTCTAAGAGAACATGCAGGTATACATAGTTGTTTTCCTCTAAAAAGAAACCCGTCATGTCTATAGAATTTATTAAATGCATAATGTAACACCCTTGCTGAACAGTCTAATCGAAACCAGTGATAAGTTGGGAAATTTTTTTTTTTTTGTTCAAGGACCATTTGTCAGATACTGGTCATTGACCCCTTTGAGGAGCAATGCACAGAGTGACAATTCCAAAATCAGCAAGATTTTTCCATGAATCTTACTATCTCAACGACTCCAGGCTTGTCCAAAAAGAAATACTTATAACTTAAGTAAGCAGATAAACTATAATTGTCCAAGTGACTGATTCCCAAATAAAAATCCGGCAATATAACGCCCTAAAACTTAACTAGTCCACCTGAAAAATCAGACAATTTCCTCAGCCCCTCAGGGGCACAATAATACAAAAATAATTTCATCAAGCATCTCATTCATCCATTTTCATTATTGATCACAATTCCTAAGATAAGTCATTAATACAAATTACACTCTTAAATTATTATAATATTCCAAAATAGAAACAAGTTACATTAAGAATCGCTTCGCTACATCTGTGAACCTCAAAAGATGAATTGCTCGAAACTAAATCCCTTCTTCTGATGGTTGAGCCGAAGCAGCTGTCTAATAAAAAACAAGTCTATCCTGCAACCTACACGGATCACGAAACCCGTGCTAAGCTATAAAGCTTAGTGGGGAACAAAATAATCTAAAAATAATCTTTTAAACATGTAGTATCAATTATACAAATACAAAGTTGTTAATATTCTTAATAAATGCCTTCAATTACTTTAGTCTCCAGTTCTTATATTCAACAATAAATCACAAGCATAAACGACAGAACATCTTGCTTACATGGACAATAAAACTTAATAACTCAGTAATCAATGCATCATTCATTATTACCACAAAAGACAGCCGGCATATTTCTTTCATACATTTACATCATTTAAAATATTGTATGCATTCAAAGTTCACTATCATGTAATCATTACATAATCTTAACAAGGTGAACAATATAAGACTTAACATCATAGTGTGCCATATATATATACACTTGATCAATAACAGAGTGATGTACATACATATACATATATATATATATAGATACATAATGTTTATATAGAATGAAAGAATCACGTGCTCATCAATATTATAATTTGCAATTTATTATCCATTTGATGTACTTATATAAGAGGATAAATTCTTACGCATATTAGTTATGAACGATCATATTACTTATCTTTTATACTTTTTAACTTATTTTCATATTAGTGCCCCTAGAACAGTACCGACAGAAATACTCGGACTGGATATACGGGATGTGGACCCCACAGGGTCACAACAGATTGAGAAATGATACCAAAAGATCACTTCTCAACAGAACATATAACAGATACAGAAAACAGAGACAGATAATTACTATGGAGATCAATGATCCTACCATAGTAAAGCAAGTCGCCATGACTTGCACCGCGGTACAGAGATCCCTATGGCCAGCCAATTATATCCTGAGCTAGTTTTTACTGCCAGACTATTTTCTAAGGGCGCAAAAGATCACTTACTTTCAGTACATTTATCAATTTTTTTCATCATTTCAATCCAGATAATACAGTTATTCAGAACATTCAATATTCTTATACAGTTTGTGAATCATCATTCACTTATATCATGATTTATTTCACAATAATTCAGCAAGTTCTCTTTACATTACTCTTCAGTCATCAAAGGAGTTTACTTAATATACATTCTTTCGATTTACTTTTAAACTTTCACATAACCATATATTAACAATACTTATACTTGGCATAGAAAGTTATGCATTGCTAGATTGCTTTCATGAACATGAAATCATATATAATCTTATCACATCCACTGTGAGTGTCTAAAACAGTACATAAACACAGTCATTTCAGAAAGATGTACCTGCATAGTTCATTATAGCCATCTCACCTGCTCTATTGTACTCAATTTAATCACAACATATATATTCAATCAATACATCAAATGCATATATTCAGTGACAAATCCGATATCAATCTCTACTTACACAAGTCCATATCATTTTAGTGCCTATAGATGCATATAGGTGCAATGTCATAATCACATATCTAAATATGTCTACTCCATTTATAATGATGATATTCAGTTTTGTTATGCAAATATCAAACAAAGATTCATAAAGAAACGAGTATTTTCCAATATTTCCCAATTCATTATATTTTACGGTATTTCCATTCTTTACATGTTTATATCACATTTATTCTAATAGCCTACTACTATACTAGTTACATTCTCACTTGTTTTGTATTATGACATTATAATCTTTAATTATCGTATATTCAATTCCAATTAATCATCTTTTACTCTTTTATGATCTCTTATGTATCAAATAACTTCTTTGTTTAATATCTTAGCAAAATGCATCATGAAAAATAAAACATATATGTGAAGTTAACATACTTCATAGCCCGATACTTATACAAGTTTTATGGTAAGAAGTGAGAATAAACTTAATTTATTTATAACTATCTCCAAAGAGTCATCTCTTATTCCTTCTTATCTTAATCAAATACTGTACATATAACCAATGTCTTAAAACGTTAACCCTCGTTACCTAATCACTTTTCTTTTACGAAACTGGAAGTTATGCAATGATAGCAACAATGATTATACTATAGTTGTATCAAATAATATATTCATAGAGTATATCTATATCTCATTATGCCAACATAAATCAAATTAAACTTATTTAAGAACAATCTTAATAATATTGATTCTTTAGCTATCTAAGTTCAATCATAAATCAACTGGCAAAACCTATACTTTTTATTGCCAAATTAACCATTAGCTTTTAAAATTTCCCTATTAGCGTTTAATAGCATAACCTAGATTTTTATTTATACATTTCTCAATTAAACATATTAGCTAAATTCTTAATTAAACTCAACAAATACATTAAACAAAGTAACCACGTATAATTTCCCTACCAAGGAATAATTTCAAAATCCATTGGTAAGGAGCTAAAACATTTCTATTGCAACTCAATCACAAATTTCCTTTATACTTTCCAACTAGGCAAAATCTAGAATAGTGATTAGTAAACCACCATATTAAATTTAATAATGATATCAAAGATAAACCTTTAACACATAAGGTAATTAACTTATTTAGTTTATATCCAAGTTCATCAACACTTCTATTAATAGTTATAATTCATTATTTATTCAATTATACCATTAACACTTAATTCAAATTGAACTCAAAACTTTATCCCGCCTAGTTCAACCTAATTAAATTCACGATAACTATTATACTTTCAATGTCATATACAAATCTAAGTTCAGACAAAGCATAAAATAATTAGCAGAAACCAGCACACTGTCGAATACTTATCACATAATCATTTATTCCTTTCCCATGAACAATTCTTCCAAAAACTAGTATTTGTTAAGTCCAATTATAATAATCAACCATAAATTGATTATTTCAATAGTAACTATCCATAGGTAATGTCATTATATAATTGACTTCTTAAGTGTTTCCTTGACCAAATTAGATGCTTAATAATAACATAATTTGCTCACTAACGATACCCCTTGCAAAAACTTCTAATTTGGTTGATAACTTGGCCATAACAACATAAAAACAATCTAATCAAATCATCAAAACTATACACAAAAATCAATTTATTAAAATAGTTCCCATACCGTAGTGTCGAAGCCCAGAATGCTCTCTCCAAACTGCTTATTCGGAGTCTCGCCGGAGCCTCTTCGGAGACCGGCCGGAGCCTCGCCGGCGCCTCACCGGAGACCCGCCGAAGCCTCCCACCTGAAGCCAGAGCCGCTAGGACCCCTCCGATGGCCTTCACGCGCCCCAAGGCATCGTGGTTTGGTCGGAAAGCCGCCTGGAACCGCCGGCTGCCACAAGCTCTGATCTCCACTTTGCCGGCGAGTAAGGACAATCGGCGGGCACCAAAAGATCTGCCTCAGCCTCATGATCCCACCGGTGCCATCAGCTCCCTCAACCACCGCCGAGAATCACCGAAAAAAAGAGAAAACCGATCCGACCCAAAAAAAAGAAGAAGGAAGGAAAAACACCACAGGCACCGCCGGAGAGAAGGGACGGCGAGGAGGCGGTGGCAGCCGCGCCGATCGCCGACGCAGGCGCCGTTGATCGGCGACAGCTCCTCCCTCCGCCCTCTCCTTCCCTTCCGGTCCCCCTTCCCCGATCCTCCCTTTTCTCTCCTCTCTCTCTTTCTTTCTTTTTCTTCTTTTTTTTATTACATTTCTTTCCTTTTTAAAACCACACTCACAACCCTCTTTTATTATTTATTTTCCCCAATTTCTTTCCTTTTTAAAATAACAACCACTTAAAAGTCTTGAAATATCCACCATAACTAATTAAAATATGCATTATTCTTATCCTTTTAATGTTAATTTTCATAATAGGTTTTAATTAACAAATATTAACTTAAAACCCAAAAATAATACTAACTTATATTGGAATCTTCATAATTGATCCTTGCAAATTAGTACAAAAATGTACTAATTACCAACTATAATCAGTCTGAATTTTTGGGGCGTTATAATTCTCCCCCACTTAATAAAATTTCGTCCTCGAAATTTATCTGAATAGCAAAACTGTAGTTACTATTACTCATTTTCCCCACGTCATGATATATTCAGAACACTATAATAAAGCATATGTTTGTTCCTTAATTGATTACTTCATCAATCCGAAACATAAGCAATCTTTCATCAATTAACAAATCTTCTATTACTCTTTTTTTTTTCACTAACCGCATCACTCTTCTAAACTCTTGGTTATCCTGATTTCCTTCATCCAGCTCTGATATTTGATGTCCATACAGACTTCTTATTAAGAAAAGATCCATGTTTACTGTCTATTCTTGAATGATCCAATAACTAATAGAAATCAAGCATCTCTTTATCTCAATGAGGCCCTTATTCAATGCAACTGACAAAATCTATGCTGGGTTTCAGCTATAACCTCTTACTAGTATAACAAAACTGCCACTAACAAAACCGAATACAAAACATGTAATTGCATGACTATGCAATAACAAATGAAATAACAAATGCATATGTAGACTATGAAGCATGTGGCCACATGACTGAACTGTATGCATGTATGGACTGAAACACAAATGTACACATGGATGACTGATGCATAATACTAGTGGCAGAATGTACTAGCTAGGTTAACGGAATCACCCAGAAGCCTTATCTCATAACGACCGAAATAACTAAAAGTTTAACTCTGGTGCTCAATCACCAACTTACTTATTTATACTCAAATTGTCTGAGGAAACTAATAACAACTTGCCCCCTTTCAAATTTATCCATTCCTTATGGCATGTCTATAAGTTACTTGTATTAATGCCTTCGCTTACATACTCACGCCGACCTTAAGATCAGCTAAACCTCATCAGAACACATAACATTCTTTCGTAAGCATATTTCTTAATATTCGATCAAAATCTATAGTCCTCTTAACAATACCACTGTAAGTAAATGCTTTACTTATATTCTTACTACTTCTCATCTTATTTGACATTTCCAGACTACTTACAATCATTTTCTAACTTCAAAGTCACTCATCACCAACAACTATCAATCAAGAGATGAGAAACATATAAGAAACTCTGTCAAAACATTTCCCTCAATTATACATGCACATATTACACTTGGTTTCTTCCATTACAACTATATCACTATACTGTGATCATTTCCTCTTTTATACAACAATATAATCTATATTGTCTCCTCCAAATATAAACATATACCTCATCTTCATTCACTATCACCCAAACAATACTCTTATGTCTATTCTTCCCAACTTACTTCCCTAATATTTTATAAATCATTCCATTGCGGCCTAAAGAAAAATTCCAAATGATCAACATTAGGCCAATGAGCCATAACTTTCAAACACCTATTCTTAAAACTCTTATTCACCAGAACCGACTAAACCAAGCTGCTCTGATACCACTAAATGTAACACCCTTGCTGAACAGTCTAATCGAAACCAGTGATAAGTTGGGAAATTTTTTTTTTGTTCAAGGACCATTTGTCAGATACTGGTCATTGACCCCTTTGAGGAGCAATGCACAGAGTGACAATTCCAAAATCAGCAAGATTTTTCCATGAATCTTACTATCTCAACGACTCCAGGCTTGTCCAAAAAAAAAATACTTATAAATTAAGTAAGCAGATAAACTATAATTGTCCAAGTGACTGATTCCCAAATAAAAATCCGGCAATATAACGCCCTAAAACTTAACTAGTCCACCTGAAAAATCAGACAATTTCCTCAGCCCCTCAGGGGCACAATAATATAAAAATAATTTCATCAAGCATCTCATTCATCCATTTTCATTATTGATCACAATTCCTAAGATAAGTCATTAATACAAATTACACTCTTAAATTATTATAATATTCCAAAATAGAAACAAGTCACATTAAGAATCGCTTCGCTACATCTGTGAACCTCAAAAGATGAATTGCTCGAAACTAAATCCCTTCTTCTGATGGTTGAGCCAAAGCAGCTGTCTAATCAAAAACAAGTTTATCCTGCAACCTACACGGATCACGAAACCCGTGCTAAGCTATAAAGCTTAGTGGGGAACAAAATAATCTAAAAATAATCTTTTAAACATGTAGTATCAATTATACAAATACAAAGTTGTTAATATTCTTAATAAATGCCTTCAATTACTTTAGTTTCCAGTTCTTATATTCAACAATAAATCACAAGCATAAACGACAGAACATCTTGCTTACATGGACAATAAAACTTAATAACTCAGTAATCAATGCATCATTCATTATTACCACAAAAGACAACCGGCATATTTCTTTCATACATTTACATCATTTAAAATATTGTATGCATTCAAAGTTCACTGTCATGTAATCATTACATAATCATAACAAGGTGAACAATATAAGACTTAACATCATAGTGTGCCATATATATATACACTTGATCAATAACAGAGTGATGTACATACATATACATATATATATATATATATATAGATACATAATGTTTATATAGAATGAAAGAATCACGTGCTCATCAATATTATAATTTGTAATTTATTATCCATTTGATGTACTTATATAAGAGGATAAATTCTTACGCATATTAGTTATGAACGATCATATTACTTATCTTTTATACTTTTTAACTTATTTTCATATTAGTGCCCCTAGAACAGTACCGACAGAAATACTCGGACTGGATATACGGGATGTGGACCCCATAAGGTCACAACAGACTGAGAAATGATACCAAAAGATCACTTCTCAACAGAATATATAACAGATACAGAGACAGATAATTACTATAGAGATCAATGATCCTACCATAGTAAAGCAAGTCGCCATGACTTGCACCGCGGTACAGAGATCCTTATGGCCAGCCAATTATATCCTGAGCTAGTTTTTACTGCCAGACTATTTTCTAAGGGCGCAAAAGATCACTTACTTTCAGTACATTTATCAATTTTTTTCATCATTTCAATCCAGATAATACAGTTATTCAGAACATTCAATATTCTTATACAGTTTGTGAATCATCATTCACTTATATCATGATTTATTTCACAATAATTCAGCAAGTTCTCTTTACATTACTCTTCAGTCATCAAAGGAGTTTACTTAATATACATTCTTTCGATTTACTTTTAAACTTTCACATAACCATATATTAACAATACTTATACTTGGCATAGAAAGTTATGCATTGCTAGATTGCTTTAATGAACATGAAATCATATATAATCTTATCACATCCACTGTGAGTGTCTAAAACAGTACATAAACACAGTCATTTCAGAAAGACGTACCTGCATAGTTCATTATAGCCATCTCACCTGCTCTATTGTACTCAATTTAATCACAACATATATATTCAATCAATACATCAAATACATATATTCAGCGACAAATCCGATATCAATCTCTACTTACACAAGTCCATATCATTTTAGTGCCTATAGATGCATATAGGTGCAATGTCATAATCACATATCTAAATATGTCTACTCCATTTATAATGATGATATTCAGTTTTGTTATGCAAATATCAAACAAAGATTCATAAAGAAACGAGTATTTTCCAATATTTCCCAATTCATTATATTTTACGGTATTTCCATTCTTTACATGTTTATATCACATTTATTCTAATAGCCTACTACTATACTAGTTACATTCTCACTTGTTTTGTATTATGACATTATAATCTTTAATTATCGTATATTCAATTCCAATTAATCATCTTTTACTCTTTTATGATCTCTTATGTATCAAATAACTTCTTTGTTTAATATCTTAGCAAAATGCATCATGAAAAATAAAACATATATGTGAAGTTAACATACTTCATAGCCCGATACTTATACAAGTTTTATGGTAAGAAGTGAGAATAAACTTAATTTAATTATAACTATCTCGAAAGAGTCATCTCTGATTCCTTCTTATCTTAATCAAATACTGTACATATAACCAATGTCTTAAAACGTTAACCCTCGTTACCTAATCACTTTTCTTTTACGAAACTGGAAGTTATGCAATGATAGCAACAATGATTATACTATAGTTGTATCAAATCATATATTCATAGAGTATATCTATATCTCATTATGCCAACATAAATCAAATTAAACTTATTTAAGAACAATCTTAATAATATTGATTCTTTAGCTATCTAAGTTCAATCATAAATCAACTGGCAAAACCTATACTTTTTATTGCCAAATTAACCATTAGCTTTTAAAATTTCCCTATTAGCGTTTAATAGCATAACCTAGATTTTTATTTATACATTTCTCAATTAAACATATTAGCTAAATTCTTAATTAAACTCAACAAATACATTAAACAAAGTAACCACGTATAATTTCCCTACCAAGGAATAATTTCAAAATCCATTGGTAAGGAGCTATAACATTTCTATTGCAACTCAATCACAAATTTCCTTTATACTTTCCAACTAGGCAAAATCTAGAATAGTGATTAGTAAACCACCATATTAAATTTAATAATGATATCAAAGATAAACCTTTAACACATAAGGTAATTAACTTATTTAGTTTATATCCAAGTTCATCAACACTTCTATTAATAGTTATAATTCATTATTTATTCAATTATACCATTAACACTTAATTCAAATTGAACTCAAAACTTTATCCCGCCTAGTTCAACCTAATTAAATTCACGATAACTATTATACTTTCAATGTCATATACAAATCTAAGTTCAGACAAAGCATAAAATAATTAGCAGAAACCAGCACACTGTCGAATACTTATCACATAATCATTTATTCCTTTCCCATGAACAATTCTTCCAAAAACTAGTATTTGTTAAGTCCAATTATAATAATCAACCATAAATTGATTATTTCAATAGTAACTATCCATAGGTAATGTCATTATATAATTGACTTCTTAAGTGTTTCCTTGACCAAATTAGATGCTTAATAATAACATAATTTGCTCACTAACGATACCCCTTGCAAAAACTTCTAATTTGGTTGATAACTTGGCCATAACAACATAAAAACAATCTAATCAAATCATCAAAACTATACACAAAAATCAATTTATTAAAATAGTTCCCATACCGTAGTGTCGAAGCCCAGAATGCTCTCTCCAAACTGCTTATTCGGAGTCTCGCCGGAGCCTCTTCGGAGACCGGCCGGAGCCTCGCCGGTGCCTCACCGGAGACCCGCCGAAGCCTCCCACCTGAAGCCAGAGCCGCTAGGACCCCTCCGATGGCCTTCACACGCCCCAAGGCATCGTGGTTTGGTCGGAAAGCCGCCTGGAACCGCCGGCTGCCACAAGCTCCGATCTCCACTTTGCCGGCGAGTAAGGACGATCGGCGGGCACCAAAAGATCTGCCTCAGCCTCATGATCCCACCGGTGCCATCAGCTCCCTCAACCACCGCCGAGAATCACCGAAAAAAAGAGAAAACCGATCCGACCCAAAAAAAAGAAGAAGGAAGGAAAAACACCACAGGCACCGCCGGAGAGAAGGGACGGCGAGGAGGCGGTGGCAGCCGCGCCGATCGCCGACGCAGGCGCCGTTGATCGGCGATAGCTCCTCCCTCCACCCTCTCCTTCCCTTCCGGTCCCCCTTCCCCGATCCTCCCTTTTCTCTCCTCTCTCTCTTTCTTTCTTTTTCTTCTTTTTTTTTATTACATTTCTTTCCTTTTTAAAACCACACTCACAACCCTCTTTTATTATTTATTTTCCCCAATTTCTTTCCTTTTTAAAATAACAACCACTTAAAAGTCTTGAAATATCCACCATAACTAATTAAAATATGCATTATTCTTATCCTTTTAATGTTAATTTTCATAATAGGTTTTAATTAACAAATATTAACTTAAAACCCAAAAATAATACTAACTTATATTGGAATCTTCATAATTGATCCTTGCAAATTAGTACCAAAATGTACTAATTACCAACTATAATCAGTCTGAATTTTTGGGGCGTTACACATAATGTACACATGCCTTGTACACTTCACCAAAATCAGAATCATGATAATACATTTCTTTCAAATGCTCATAACCAAATAGTTTAGAACTAAGCATAGAAAACAATGCATATCTCCTAGAAAGTGCATCAGCAACAACATTCTCTTTACCTTGCTTGTACTTAATCACATATGGAAAAGTATCAAGGTACTCTACCCACTTACCATGCCTTGTATTCAACTTACCTTGTCCCTTCAAATATTTGAGAGACCGGTGATCTGTGTGTATTACGAATTCTTTAGGCAAAAGGTAGTCTTCCCAAACCTCAAGAGCTATCACCAATGCATAGAACTCTTTTTCATAGGTAGAGTAATTCAGCTGTGGTCCACTCAACTTCTCACTAAATTATGCTATTGGGTGGTTTTCTTGCATCAAAGCAGCACCTATACAAATCCCAGAAGCATCACATTCAACCTTAAAAGTCTTAAGAAAATTAGGTAATTTCAAAATAGAAGTAGTACATAATTTATCTTTCAAAACATTAAAATCATCTTCCTGCTCTTTACCTTATTTAAAACCAATAGACTTTTTAATGATTTCATTTAGAGGTGCAACAATAGTAGAAAAATCCTTAACAAATCTCCTATAGAAACTTGTTAAACCATGAAAGCTCCTCACCTCACTTGCATTCTTAGGTATTGGCCATTCTTGGATAGCCTTAACCTTTTCATTATCTACCTCAATACCACATGCACTAACAACAAATCCTAAGAAAACAACACTATCAACACAAAATGTGCATTTCTTCAAATTAGCATACAATTGTTGTTCTCTCAAAATAGCTACCACAAGTTCAACATGCCTTAAATGCTCTTTTAGGTTTTTGCTGTAAATCAAGATATCATCAAAATACACAACAACAAATTTACCTAAGAATTCATGCAAAACATGGTTAATGAGTCTCATAAATGTCCCAGGCGCATTAGTTAAGCAAAAAGGCATAACCAACCATTCATACAAACCATATTTTGTTTTAAAAACTGTTTTCCATTCATCACCTAATTTCATCCTAATTTGATGATAACCACTTTTCAAGTCAAATTTAGTGAATATTATAACACCATTTAACTCTTCAAGTATATCATCTAACCTAGGAATTGGATGGCGATACTTTACAGTGATTTTGTTAACTGCTCGACAATCAACTCACATGCACATGGTTCCATCCTTTTTAGGTACCAAAAGAACAGGTGCAACACAAAGACTTAGGCTTTCTCTCATGTGTCTTTTTGTTAAAAGTTTCGCTATTTGTCTTTACAACTCCTTTATTTCCTCCGGATTGCTTCGATAAGCTGGATGATTTGGAATTTATGCACCAGGAACAAAATCAATTTGATGTTCAATCCCTTTAATTGGTGGCAACCCAAGTGGTATCTCCTTAGGGAAGACATCTTTATAATCCTGCAATAACTTAGAAAAAGAACTAGGCAAATTTGGGTCAAGTTTAGTTTCAAAGAAATAATTGTCTTTAAACCTCAAAAGTACTAAAGCTCTCATGCCTAAGTATGGATTCCTCAACTCTCTTTCTTTTGCATAAAAGGACTATTTGCTAAATTTTTCACTCAGCTCTCCTTTTACCTCAGCACACATTAACTTTTTCTCTCCTGCACTTATCTCTTTCTTTTTCTCGCTAGTGTAGTCTCTCACCGTTGGGCCTTTACTTTTATTCTTTTCACTACTGGCCTCTTTTCTCTCATTTTTCTTTTCTTTCTCACTTCCCTTTACCTCTTTTGCAGTTTGATGTATCTTTACTTGATTTACATATACCTTTTTAGGTGCCAAAAGGGCAAGTGTGTGTTTACATCCTTTAAACTCAAAAATGTACCTATTTCTAAATCCATCATGCAATACACGCCTCATAAGTGTGAACTATATATAGCTTTTAATATGTTTTTAGTTAAATTATTTAGTTGTTTTGGTTTTATTTAGGTTAATTTAGAGTTAATTTGTATTATTTATGATTTTAAGGTTAATTCTGTGTTTTGGTTGATTTTCAGGGTTAATTTGATATAAAAGGACTTAAAATGTAAAAAGGGCAAAGTTTTGGGCTAAAAGTGCAATTATGCAGAATTAATGCAAGAAAAGTTGACGTCCAGTCCAGAGCCCTGAAACGTGACCACGTGAATTCTTGAAGAGCTTCATACGTGGCCACGTGAAGAACAAAGCTAGTAGAAACGTGGCCATGTGAGGAAAAGAGAAGGAACAAATAGAGAGAGCCCGTGGCCATGTAAAAGGGAAGTTGAAGAAAGTAAGTGGAACACGTGACCACGTGGATTCCCAGTGAAGGACCACACGTGGCCACGTGTGGAAGAAGTCTTATATGGGACGTGCCCACGTGTGAAGAAGAAGGCAAAGAGGCGTGGCCACGTGATCAATTCTCCCATGTTGCGAAGGATTTACGAACTTCCTATTTTGAGTAGAAATTACTTCCTATTTGATGTTCAGAGTTTAAGAAGGAATCCATGTCTTCTTTTGCCTATAAATAGTAGCTCAAAACACAGAAGAAAGGAGAGAATCATCATTCATCATCATCAAGCCTTAGAATTAGTTTTTAGAATTAAGCTTTCTTTGTTTTAGTTTTTTACATTCGTTGTTTTTACAATTTTTCCAAAACATTGTTTTTAGTTTTTAATTATGTCTTGTGAGTAGTTTTCTTTACTTTTGCTAAAGGATACTTGAATCCTTGACTTGTATTGACATGACTTGAGTTTGTTCTTAAATTTCAATACAAGTTGATTATTTCTTGGTTCTTAAAATAATCTTGTCTTTTCTCAATATTAAATTGATTATTAACTTGATTAAGAATTGGTTAATTAATTGGTTTGAGTTGATTAATGATTTGCATGCTCTTAGGTTGATTTAGTTGGATTAATACATGGTTATAATCTGAATAAGCTATAATTGTGTGTTAATTTGAATAAGTTAAGATTAAGAAAAGTGTAACCAAGAATAGGTGGAGGTTAATTCTCTTGAAAAAGGTTTTAATAGACATCTAGGAAACTTGATTCGGTTCTTTATGCTAAGTTTTAAATTGTTCTAAATAAGGAAATTTAATACTTGGAATAATAATCTTGAATAAAGTTATTTGGGTTTAATAAACTGAATTTTCCATGATCACTTGTATGTTTTTGTTTAATTAAGTCATAGCAATACTTGTTAAGGTGGATAGTCCTTTAGTGAAAGTTGTTTTTATCATCGATTTTTAACTCATTCAATTTACTTGTTTTCAAATAGATCTCTTATTTACTTTAGTCTTTGCAATCATTTTAACTTAGTTTTCAAATCATCACAACTTTAGGATTTTTTTTCTTCTCTTTACACACAAAATTGGTTTTGAAATTGAAATAGCACATGCAAGCACAAGTTTCCCTTGGGTTCGATATTTTGGGTCATAATCTTATTTCCCTATATTACTAGCCGATCTAGTACACTTGCTAGACATCCGGTCAAGTTTTTGGCGCCATTGCCGGGGAATCACATTGGTGTTTGTTTGTTTACTTTGATTTTAAAGTGATTTTTGTGTGTTTTCTTCTCTTTTCCATCTCTTTTCTTATTTTCTTTTTGGTTGATTAGTGGTTTATGGTGAGAGACAACCCCATCTTGCCATTAGACCCTGAAATTGAGAGGACATTCCATAAGAACAGAAGAGGCAATATGAACGACCTAGAAATTGAACAACCTGTGAATGATCCACCACCTAGGATAGAAGAGCAACACATACCCCACCAAGCTCCCGGAAATGGGTATCGGCCTAGAACCATAAGGGATTATGCTATTCCTAGGTGGAATGAAGAGCATAGAACTATTAGAATCCCTCACCACCAACCCTTTGAGATTAAACCTGCTACCATCACTATGGTACAAAGAAACCAATTTTCAGGTTCGAATATAGAGGATCCTGCACAACATTTGGATATGTTTTTAGAAGTGAGTGACACTGTGCAAATTCCTAATGTATCGACTGATGCAATTAGGTTGAAACTTTTTCCATTCACCCTAATAGGAAAAGCTAGGGATTGGCTTCAAATGCTACCAAATCAATCCATCCATTCTTGGCAACAAATGCAAGAGAAATTTCTGTGCAAATTCTTCCCACCTACTAAGACCGCCCTCATTAGGAAACAAATTAGTGATTTTCAGCAGTTTTATGAGGAGCCATTCCATGAAGCTTGGGAAAGATTTAGGAGACTCTTGAAAAGTTGCCCTCATCATGAAGTTCCTATTTTTCAACTAATGCATATTTTCTATGCAGGTGCTCATCCATCAACGAAATCTTTGCTAGATGCAGCCTCCAATGGAAGCTTCATGAATCAAATTCCCGAAGATGCATTTCTACTCCTTGATGAGATGGCCACGAATGATGCTCAATGGGCAAGCTCAAGAGCAACTCAAAAGAAACAGGGAGTTCATAATGTTGATGAAATTGCAATGTTAAAAGCTCAATTGGAATTAATGAAAAAAAGACATTTAAAAGAAATTAATGAGCTCAAATCTAAAAATGTCTCTATGTTGTCTAATGAAGTTGATTCTTATGCAAGAATTTCGGGACATATGGGAATGAAGAATGCGGAGAATATAATGGAAGAAGTCAATGCCTTGAATCCATATAGCAATACTTACAATACGGGATGGAGAAGCCATCCAAATTTTTCATGGAGGGAAGGTAATCAAGGGTCTTCTTCTAACCCCAATCCTAGACCCCAATTCAACCACAATCAAGCTTCCAATAATCAACATCCATACCAAAACCAAGCTCCACCTCATTATCCAAATCAATATCCTTCACAAGCATACCACCAACCACCCGGTTTTTAAAAAACTCAACCTTTCCCTCCACAAGAAAAGAAATCTAATATTAAGGAAATGATTGCAAATTTTATGACTTTCCAAAACTCCATTTTAGCTAGTCAAGATGCTAGATGGAAGTCGCAAGATATTTGGATGAGAAACCAAGAGGCATCCATTAGGAACCTAGAAAACCAAATGGGGCAACTTGCTAGTTCTTTATCCAACAGGGCTCAAGGGATATTTCCATCTAATGTAGACCAAAACCCAAAGGAGGAAGACAAAGCAATCACTTTAATGAGTGGGAAAGAGTTAGAAAAGACTGAACTTGGTAAGAAATCTTCTGAAAAGGTGGAATCGACAACGGAGGTAAGTGTTCCTAACTCTGAAAATAATCAAAGAGCACCTCCTACGATTGAGAAGGGTAAAGGTAAAGAAAAGCTTGTATCCACTGTTCTTGATGAATCTCAATTGCCATTTCCAGTTCTAGCTAGGAAAGAGAAACAAAATGAACAATTAAGTAGATTTTTAGACGTGTTTAAAAAGCTACATATAAACTTACCATTTGCTGAAGCTTTATTACACATGCCTAAATATGTGAAATTTATGAAAGAATTGTGCACTAATAAGAAAAAGCTAGAAGGAATAGGAACAGTTCAATTATCCGGTAATTGTAGTGCTATATTAACCAATAAAATTCCTTAAAATTTGGAAGATCCATGTAGTTTTACATTGCCTTGTGAACTAGGGAGAAATTTTGTTGGTAATGCTTTATGTGATTTGGGTGCTAGTATTAATCTAATGCCTTATTCAATTTGCAGGAAATTGAATCTAGGTGATTTGAAGGAAACCCGAATGACGCTTCAATTGGCGGATAGATCGGTAAAAAGGCCAAAGGGAATCATTGAAGACTTGTTGGTTAAAGTAGGGAATTTTATATTTCCAGTAGATTTTGTGGTGATGGACATGGAAGAGGATAAAAAAGTGCCTTTAATTGTGGGGAGGCCATTCTTGAACACAGCAAGAGCTTTAATTGATGTCCATGGACAAATAGTTACTTTAAGATTTAATGAGGAGGAAATGATTTTTAATGTTAATAAAATTTTAAAACATCCCTCATATGATTTTGAAGAATCCATTTACTTTATTGATGAGGTTCAAGAATGTGCCAACACAAAGCAAGAGGAAATCATTCTCAAAGACGAGCTTCAAAGTTGCTTAATGCATCCAAAAAGAATGACGAGTTGGACACAATGGAGAAAAAATTGATACAAATTTTGGAACAAGAGCACATTGAGGATAAGGAAAAGGAGGATGAACCTTCCCCTCCTAAGGGAGATCCTGAACTTAAAACACTTCCATCTCATTTGAAATATGTGTTTTTAAGTGATAATGCTAATCCGGTCATTATTTCATCTTTGTTGACAGATTTGGAAGAAGAAATGCTCATTGGAGTGCTAAAAAAGCATAAAGGAGCAATTGGTTGGGCAACATCCGACTTAAAAGGGATTAGCCCAAGCTATTGTACACATCGTATACCCATGGAGAACAACTTTAAACCGGTGGTGCAACCTCAAAGAAGACTCAACCCAACTATGCAAGAGGTAGTGAAAAAGGAGGTATTGAAACTACTTGATGCAGGTATTATCTATCCTATCTCTGACAGTAATTGGGTAAGTCTTGTTCAATGTGTGCCTAAAAAGGGGGGAATGACTGTAGTGATAAATGAAAATAATGAATTAATTCCTATACGCAGAGTTACAGGTTGGAGAGTATGCATTGATTATAGAAGATTAAATGATTCCACTCGAAATGATCATTTTCCATTGCCCTTTATTGATCAAATGTTAGAGCGATTAGCAGGAAATAAATTTTATTGTTTCTTAGATGGATATTCGGGGTACATGCAAATACCTATAGCCCCAGAAGATCAAGAAAAGACCACGTTCATATGTCCATATGGAACATTTGCATATAGGAGAATGCCTTTTGGTCTTTGTAATGCACCTGCCACATTTCAACGATGCATGATGGCCATATTTCATGATTTCATTGAAAATTTTATGGAAGTTTTTATGGATGATTTCACTATTTATGGTCATGATTTTGTATCTTGTTTGCATAATCTAGCATTAGTTTTAAAGAGGTGTCAAGAAACTAACCTTGTGCTAAATTGGGAAAAATGTCATTTCATGGTTAGAGAAGGCATTATTTTAGGGCATAAAATTTCTGAAAAAGGCATTGAGGTTGATAAAGCAAAAATTGATGTGATAGAAAGACTACCTCCACCAACTAGCGTAAAAGGCATTAGGAGTTTTCTTGGTCATGCTGGGTTTTACCGTCGATTTATTAAGGATTTCTCTAAAATTGCCAAGCCACTCTCTAATTTATTGCTTAAAGATGCTGCATTTAACTTTGATACTGAGTGTTTGCAGGCTTTTAACCTATTAAAGCAAAAATTAGTTAGTGCACCAGTCATTGCCTCACCCGATTGGAGCTTACCGTTTGAAATCATGTGTGATGCAAGTGATTACGCCGTTGGAGTGGTTTTAGGACAACGAAAGGAGAAGATTTTCTATACCATTTATTATGCGAGCCACACACTCACTGGAGCCCAAGTAAATTACACTACTACGGAAAAGGAACTCTTGGCAATAGTCTTTTCATTTGAGAAATTCCGATCTTACCTTTTAGGATCTAAAATTACGGTTTGATCGGATCTTGCTGCATTGAGACACCTTTTTGCCAAGAAGGATTCCAAACCGAGACTTATCCGATGGGTGTTACTACTTCAAGAGTTTGATGTTGAAATAAAAGATAAGAAAGGAGCAGAAAATTTTGTAGCTGACCATCTCTCTAGATTGGATCATGCTAGTATCGAAAAGGGAGAAATTTCTGACTTATTTCCTGATGAACATATTTGTGCTTGTTTTACGTATGAAAATTCAGTCCCATGGTACGCTAATATAGCCAATTTTCTTGCAGGTGGCTATCTCCCTAAGGAATTTACTTGGCAACAGAAGAAAAAACTCATAGCGGATGCCAAGCATTACCTTTGGGATGATCCATACCTGGTCAAGATATGTCCGGATCAAGTATTGAGAAGGTGTGTACCGGAATCGGAACAAAGAGCTATCATGCACCAATGCCATGGGGGTGAAGTTGGAGGTCATCATGGACCGAATAGAACAGTTCAAAAGATACTCCAATCAGGTTTTTTCTGGCCTACTTTATTTGAGGATGTAAAATCTTTCATAGCCACTTGTGATAAATGTCAAAGAGTAGGAAACATATCCAAGAGAGATGAGATGCCTATGAACAATGTGCTAGAAGTAGAAGTATTTGATGTTTGGGGCATTGATTTTATGGGTCCTTTTCCCAATTCATTTGGGTATGAGTATATCTTGGTGGCAGTGGATTATGTAAGTAAATGGGTAGAGGCAATAGCTACTAGAACATGTGATGCAAAAATTGTGCTGGAATTCATTAGAAAAAATATCTTCACTAGATTCGGAGCACCTAGAGCTATTATAAGTGATGGAGGCAAACACTTTGTCAACAATCAATTTAAGACCTTACTCAAGAAATTTGGTGTCAAGCACAAAATCACAACCCCATACCACCCTCAAGCCAATGGCCAAGTGGAAGTATCTAATAGGGAGTTGAAGTCAATCTTAGAAAAAACAGTAAATAACTCTAGAAAAGATTGGTCTCTTAGGTTAGATGAGGCCTTATGGGCTTATCGAACCGCATTTAAAACTCCTATAGGTATGTCACCATTTAGGATTGTTTTTGGAAAAGCATGTCACCTTCCGGTCGAATTAGAACATAAAGCATATGGGCTACTAAATTTCTTAACTTTGATTTGAGAAATGCAGGAGAAAAAAGAAAATTGTAGCTCAATGAACTTGATGAAATTCGACAATGGTCATACACAAATGCTGCACTTTACAAAGAAAAGACTAAACAATGGCATGACAAGCATCTAAGGGTAAAAGATTTTGTTCCGGGAATGTTAGTGCTCCTTTATAATAGTCGTCTTCGTTTGTTTCTAGGAAAGCTAAAATCAAAGTGGCTTGGACCATATCAAGTGATGACAAGCAATAATCTTGGTGTAGTGACGATCAAAAGCTTAAAAGATGGACGTGAATTTACAGTCAATGGACACCGACTTAAACCATACCAAATCGGACAACTAGAGGTTGCTGAAGCAACCATGATTCTTAAAGATACTTAAAAATCGGTTTGGAGAGTCTAGCTGGAGACTCCAAAAACTCAGAACTCCACCTTTCTATCTCTTTTATCTTTTCAGTCAAATTTGTGTTTTTGCATGTTTGTGTGTTTAAGTGTTTTGATTTATACATGTTTGTATGATTAAGTGTTTTGATTCATGAAAAGAGTAAGTAAATCACGGTTTTAAAATAAAGATATGTGCATTTAAAAGTCAAGTGAATACCATGTATCGAAGAAGATAGGCAAAAAACAGTACAGACACGTGACCACGTGTGGCTTTCCCTTTGCCATCACGTGGTCACGGGTTTCCATATTGATGAAGTTCACAAAATATGCATGGCCACGGGTCTTTCTTCATGAAATTTCACGTGTCCACACCCAAGTCCTCTGTAACAAATTGCATCTTTACACGTGGGCACGGGTTGTCCTTCTTAAAATATCACGTGGTCAAGCATCACGCACTTATCACATACAATTGCAAACACGTAGGCACGTCCCACCATCATTTTTCATTTTGTTTCACTCTCTTCATGCCCACGCCTCACCATCACCTAATCTTAACCCGTGCCCACGGATTTTCACTCTCTACCAACACTCATCATCTCCATTATCTTCCTCTTTCAAGTTAATTTCTCTTTCATCATTCATCACCGTGGTTTCCACCTTTGCATCCTAATTTTTAGGTTTTTGAATATCTCGCACGCCATCTCCACTTTGTATTGCATTTTTGGTGTACTTCTCATTCTCAAGTAAGTATTTACTTCCTCTCTTCCGTAATTACTAGTTGTTTATCATCAATGATAGTGTTTTGTGCAAATCTATTCAATAAATATTTAGTTTTTAGGTTAATCTGCACTTCTCATTTTGTGTGCATGTTTACTGTCTTTGCTTATTTGGATGATTATGATTGTTGAGTGCATGTAATAGATGGTTAATATATAATGAGATAATAAACACTCTTGGTTATGCTTTAGAAATTCATGCTCAAATTTATGCACACAACGTGTTCGATGAAATGCCTCAATGAGTTTTCTTTTAATAAAAACTTTAAACTCCACTCTTTGATTGGCATATTTCTCGTTTGCATTGATGCATGTCAATTACCTGGTGAAAGAGTTGTTTATGATCTTTGTATTTTGCATGACATATGCTATTAAATTTTCACTTTATCCAACTAATGCATCATACATATTCATGTACTTATAAGCAGTTTATTTGGTGATTAATACTTACATTGTGTTTTCTTTGATTGTAGTGGCACCTCGAAGGACTAAACACCCTGATGTCGCTAGTTCCTCTGGGGTACAAATTCCATCATATGTAGACCGGGCAAAGGTTAACAAATTTGATTATTTCAGCATATGCAAATATGTGCAGCCCGCCTACTTAAGTCATTTGTTTCTCAATATCCCAGCTGGAAATTTGTGGGATTATGAGATCGAACCGTTGCTTCAAAACATTGGCTGGGGGGAATTCATAAAAAAGAAACCAAAGGTGTACCCAGAGTTGGCTAGAGATCTTCTGTATTCTTTTGAATGTTATTTTAGAAGAGATGATTCGGAGGGCACAGTTGGTTTTAAGCTAGGTAAGAAAGGATACTCTTTAACCTTCACTCAATTTTCTGAAATTTTAGGTTTTGTGCCAACTGCTCCCTAGGAATTGGAAAATGCTTCACCTGCGGAGAATTGGGAGAGAATTAAAGATCTTGAATTGAATGAGCCTTGGGTAGGAGGTCAATGCAAGGTACATGCTCTAAGAACTCATGCTTTGAGAATAATTCATCGGTTTTTAGCAAAAACTATGTATAACAACTTAAAGAATGCCAGTACTATTAGTGTCTCTCAAGCAATGGTTTTAAGATGTATGATGGATGGCGTTGCAATTAATGGAGCTGGCATTATAGCTAGTCGAATTAAGGATTTGCAGAAAATGCCGGGTAACATTGATAATATTTCTATTGGATGGGTAGCTACAGTTTTGGCAGGTGCAGTTAAACATCCAATTTATAGCGAGCCACTTCCAGGAGATTTGCCTTGCATTGATAATAGAATGTTGAAAAGGATGAAGATTCTGATACCTAGGCCCCGAGGACATTGGGCAACACGAGAGGAGTATTTAAGAGAGAATAATATTCGATTTGAGGAGCAGCAAGAGGAGCAGGAAGAGGAGCAGCAAGAGGAACCAAATGAGGAACATATTGCTACAGTGGTACCTTCCCCAATTAATGAGCCTGCAACACCAGAATGGGAAGCACCATTTAATCAACTAAGTGGACGGATGGATGCGCAACAAATGAGACTCGATCAAATGCAAGGGCGATTAGATATACTTCACGATACGGTCATGGAAGGAAATCGGAGAGTTGAGCATTTTATTCATCATTTTTGGCAGCGGTTTCCTCCACCACCACCGCCACCATAGATCATTTGCTGTGGGCAGCAATGTTTTGAGGAAGTTTTTCTTCAACTTTATTTTTCTTTTTCATGAATCAAAATTTTATTATTTTGTTATTTTGTGTTTTGTTTTGTTTTGTTTGAGTTTGTAAAACGTATTAAAGACTTATGTAGTTCACTCTTTTCATTTAATTTGCATGAAAATTTAGTTTGCCCTAGTTAACTTCAAAAATTGAACACTTTGAACTTGGATATGGAGTATGCATGTTTTGGACCTTTGCTTAGCAAGAGAACATTTATATTGATATGTCTTTGGATGGATTAATCTTTAACTTGATAAATATTTATTAGTTTCTAAATTCTTAAAAACACTTAGACCAGTTCTTAACTTAGAAAAACTCAATGCAATGAAGTAGTGAAGTAAGAAAATTTAAGAACACTAGAATCTTCCTCATCACCCTTCAAAGCATATGAACAACTCAAACATCTTAGAAAATGATCTAGGCATCAATTTTCTTGACAAACTCTTTTAAAAGACTTATGTCCTACCTTGATAAATCTATCTTTTGTTAAGCCATTTTGAGCTTATAAGGGTATGCTGAAGGCGTACCATTAAGATTTTCTTGTTACACCTAATATTTTAACCATATAACCTAAAAAGCTTTTATCTCACCCTATGAAATTAGCCACTTTAGGATTAAATGGATGCATGAAAAGAATAATGTTTTATTGAGTGTAATAAGAAAGTTTTAAAGTTATTGATGAAGTCAAATGAAAATAGATCTTGTATTATCTTGATGTTAGCTTGTGAATGCTACTTAAAAAAAATGTTTGAAAAATAAAGAGAAGAAAAAGAAAGAAAAAGAGAATTAGCAAATATGAAAAAAGATAAGTGTGGGGTAGTACAAGGAAAAATAGAAAAAATATTGACTTCTTGGTGAAAGAGCATAAAGGAAAGTTTGGAATCAAGGTAAGGATGAGCTGAATTTGTATTGCTTAAGTTATTAGGGTTTTTTGTACCTTATTTGGTCTTAGAGTGGCTATATTCATTTTGACTATCTTTTATCCATTCTTTGATAAACATACCCTTAGCCCCATTACAACCTTTGTAAGACCTATGTGATTTTAAGTTTGATTTGAGTTGTTTAGCGGAGATGACCTACGGGTTCCGGTGCTAAAGGAGAGGCCTATTGTGTTTCTAGAGTTTCATGCACGAAACCGATTGTATGCTTATGCATTCATATATTCTATACTTCATTACTTAGTTGTGTTAATATTTTGGTTTTCAAAATTGCTTAAAATGATTTGGTCTTGCACACACTCAAGTAAACTAGTTTATATTCTCTTGTTGAAGTTAATCTATTTAGAGTTTATATTGAGTGCTTTTGTTAAAATGCTAAGCTTGATTTTGAAATTGCAAGGCTTTGTTCAAGTTTGATGGTTTTGAAGGAGGGTTTGTTCTAATTTGCTTGAGGGCAAGCAAGGTTTAAGTGTGGGGTATTTGATAAGTGTGAAATATATATAGCTTTTAATATGTTTTTAGTTAAATTATTTAGTTGTTTTGGTTTTATTTAGGTTAATTTAGAGTTAATTTGTATTATTTATGATTTTAAGGTTAATTCTATGTTTTGGTTGATTTTCAGGGTTAATTTGATAAAAAAGGACTTAAAATGTAAAAAGGGCAAAGTTTTGGGCTAAAAGTGCAATTATGCAGAATTGATGCAAGAAAAGTTGACGTCCAGTCCAGAGCCCTGAAACGTGACCACGTGAATTCTTGAAGAGCTTCATACGTGGCCACGTGAAGAACAAAGCTAGTAGAAATGTGGCCATGTGAGGAAAAGAGAAGGAACAAATAGAGAGAACCCGTGGCCATGTAAAAGGGAAGTTGAAGAAAGTAAGTGGAACACGTGACCACGTGGATTCCCAGTGAAGGACCACACGTGGCCACGTGTGGAAGAAGTCTTATATGGGACGTGCCCACGTGTGAAGAAGAAGGCAAAGAGGCGTGGCCACGTGATCAATTCTCCCATGTTGCGAAGGATTTACGAACTTCCTATTTTGAGCAGAAATTACTTACTATTTGATGTTCAGAGTTTAAGAAGGAATCCATGTCTTCTTTTGCCTATAAATAGTAGTTCAAAACACAGAAGAAAGGAGAGAATCATCATTCATCATCATCAAGCCTTAGAATTAGTTTTTAGAATTAAGCTTTCTTTGTTTTAGTTTTTTACATTCGTTGTTTTTACAATTTTTCCAAAACATTGTTTTTAGTTTTTAATTATGTCTTGTGAGTAGTTTTCTTTACTTTTGCTGAAGGATACTTGAATCCTTGACTTGTATTGACATGACTTGAGTTTGTTCTTAAATTTCAATACAAGTTGATTATTTCTTGGTTCTTAAAATAATCTTGTCTTTTCTCAATATTAAATTGATTATTAACTTGATTAAGAATTGGTTAATTAATTGGTTTGAGTTGATTAATGATTTGCATGCTCTTAGGTTGATTTAGTTGGATTAATACATGGTTATAATCTGAATAAGCTATAATTGTGTGTTAATTTGAATAAGTTAAGATTAAGAAAAGTGTAACCAAGAATAGGTGGAGGTTAATTCTCTTGAAAAAGGTTTTAATAGACATCTAGGAAACTTGATTCAGTTCTTTATGCTAAGTTTTAAATTGTTCTGAATAAGGGAATTTAATACTTGAAATAATAATCTTGAATAAAGTTATATGGGTTTAATAAACTGAATTTTCCATGATCACTTGTATGTTTTTGTTTAATTAAGTCATAGCAATACTTGTTAAGGTGGATAGTCCTTTAGTGAAAGTTGTTTTTTTCATCGATTTTTAACTCATTCAATTTACTTGTTTTCAAATAGATCTCTTATTTACTTTAGTCTTTGCAATCATTTTAACTTAGTTTTCAAATCATCACAACTTTGGGATTTTTTTTTCTGTTTACACACAAAATTGGTTTTGAAATTGAAATAGCACATGCAAGCACAAGTTTTCCTTGGGTTCGATATTTTGGGTCATAATCTTATTTCCCTATATTACTAGCCGATCTAGTACACTTGCTAGACACCGGTCAACGCTGATCAAATTGCCAAGGCCTTCCTAGTAAAATATGACTAGCATACATAGGTACAACATCACAAATGACTTTATCTTCATATTTATCAATGGAAAATAATACAGTTACACGTTTGGTCACCTTTACTTCCCCACTATCATTCAACCACTGAAGTCTGTATGGGTTAGGGTGTTTATTAGTTTTAAGTCCTAATTTATCAACTAAGACTGTACTAGCAACATTAACACAACTATCCCCATCAATTATCATACTATAGACTTTCCACCTATTAAACACCTAGTATGAAAGATGTTTTCCCTCTGTTTTGGTCCTTCTTTCATATTTACATCAATGCATGCAACACAACTAAGGACTCCCCTTGAACATGATATTCTACATTTTTATCTATATCAGAACAATCCTCCAAAAGTGGCATATCATCACAATTATCATCAGATTCAGAATCAGAAATAATTTTATCCCTCTTTATTATCATGGTCTTTTTATTCCCACATTCATTAGTATAATGACCATGACTCTTGTATTTGAAACATTGAATGTCCCTATGTCTTTTAGTTTTAGAGGTTGTTTCGGAAGTACCTTTTTGTGCAGTGACCATTTTATCTTTGGAATTAGACTGGTACTTCGCAGTGGATTCCTTCTTTGAGTCACCCTTATTCCACTTTGAATTCCATTTGTTGTTATTGGAATTTGAATAGGACTTAGATGTCTCACATCTACTTCATTGTCTCTCTACTTTAATTGCAATATTCACCAAATCATCCATATCCACATAATGCTGTAATTCAACAATATCAGCAAGTTCTCTATTCATACTTCCCAAAAAGCGTGACATCGTTTGATATTCATCCTCCACAATGTTTGCTTTAATAATGAGCATCTTCATCTCTTTGTAGTAATCCTCCACAAAACTAGATCTTTATGTAAGTATTTGTAACTGATTATGGAGTTCCCTATGATAATAACTAGGTACATACTTCTTTCTCATGATTCTTTTCATCTCCTCCCAAGAAGTGATAGGGAGTTCCCCATTTCTCCTCTTATTTTTCAATAACTTATCCCACCAAATTAGTGCATAATCAAAAAATTCAATGGCTGTAAGTTTTACCTTTTTCTCATCCGAATAGTGGTGGCATGAAAAGATCATCTCCACCTTTCTTTCCTAATCAAGATAGGCATCCACATCATTTTTTCCTTTGAATGGTGGAATCTTCCTCTTGATAACACTTAAATTGTTGTCTTGGCTTTCAATTCGGTTGTCATACCTCCTTGCTCTTCTTGGAAAAGAATAAACCTCCTCTTCCTCATCATCGTTGTACAATTGGTCTACTTCTTCCTCCCTTGCCTTTAAGGCTATCTTCTAGACTATTTATTCTAAGATTTAGCTTTTTTAAACTATCCATAAATGTTTTTTACATAAACTTATTATCAGGCATAATCTCAGTTTCCTCTTTACTATTAATTTTAGACATCTTTAAACTTTAAATAAATAAATAAAGGAAAGAATTCACTCAACCTCACGTATTTTTCTCTCAACTCACAAATTGATATCTAACAATTGTACTTCAGAAACAAACTCAAACAAATATGCACAATTAAGTAATTTGATTAACGGAATAATAAAAGACCTAACAGGAACAATAAAGGTACTAATTCTATAGGCAAATTGATCAAGTTGAACAAAAATAAAAAATTAGTGCACAAGAAGAAGATTTCATGCACTATAATATATATAGATGTTCAACAATGCGCAATATGTTAAACTAGTCTAATTGGAACCAAACAAAATAGCTTAGACACACAAATTGAAAACTTAGAATGAAGAAAATATACAAGACGGATGCACTTAAATGCGATGTTTAACTAAATCTAATGATTAGTTTAAACAAATTTGATGTAAGACTCAACAAAAAGAAATCAAAGAAAGCATGCAATAAACATAACCCAAATCAAAAATTAGGAGTACTAACCTAATCTTGAAGAAATCAAATCAACTGTGAAAGTTCTAACTCCAATTCTTGCTTGATTGATCAAAACTTACTCTAAATGGTATAGGGCACTTTGCAAATCAAAATTATATCCAAACCAAGATCAAACCACTCAAAGATTGCAAATTATATGCTTGATATATTCAATAGCAAATTTGAATTCAATAAGAATAAAAGATTCATCAATTGATCAAGTATGAACTTAACAAGATAGTAAACCCGAATTGATAAAAAGGCTATTTCTAATTTATTTTTTTCTTTTTTTATAACTTTAATCAAGCAAACTAATGATCAAATACTTAAAGATAGGCAATTAACACAATAGAGCAAGAACCAAATAAGGAACTAGATGTAAGATCTTATTCGGCCAAAATAAAAAATTAAAGTTTAAAAGCAAAATTAAAGGATAGTTAAGAATTTATTCCTTAGCCTATGCTTTGATACCAATTGATGCAGAACCCCAGCCTATATGCCAAACTAGAATGCCAACATACCATGAATATTAAACATAAACAAGATAATAAACCCCCAATCCTCCAAACAAGATTGATTGAAAAATTTTATAATAGATTGATTTAGAAAACAAAAAGAAAAAGAATCAAGCATACATTAATCATTCAAATAGCCTAAGTTTAATTCTTCATGCAATAGCAACAATCAATAAAAATCAACTCTCACAAATTCGGCCAAGCCAAAGAAAATTCTCATTAATCAAAAATCAAGTGTCTTACAAATGAAGAATTCAACCCTTTATATAGGCTAGGCAGCCACCCCTCCCTATATGAATTAAAATCGAACACTAACTGTAAGAGATAAATAATGAAATAAATAACAAAGATAATCCTTAACCTTTATCTTCATGTATTTAGCCATAATATGGACTAAGTACACGAAGAAATAAAGATAAATACAATCTGAAAATAATCCTAAAAGGTAGTGATAAATATACATGATTATCCTAAGAAAATAAAGGAATGAATGTAGACTTAATCTTGGCTAAAAGTAGATTTTGGCCAGCCCTTTAAAGATATGATCAAGCTATTATTTTTCCCTTAAATACTACTTAATAATATCCCAAAATAATAAGTATTTATCAAGAAAAATCCATTCCTAAAATTTAGGACCCTAAGTTCACCAATGTAGGCCTAAACTTAAATCTGACCCAAACCCATTAAAATTCAACTCTCCCATGTAAAATTTGGCTCCCTTACGTATTCTAAACCTTAAATAGTTATTTTGGCCCAACTCTATAGAAGAGATAAGTCCAACTTTAGCTTACCCACTTAAACTACCTAAAATAGTAAAATAAGCCCAAAATAAAACAAACATATTCTAATAAAGCCCAATTAATTTTTCTAGGTTTTAGGTTGCCCAAATATACTTAATTAAATGTTACATAAAGAATAGAAACTAAATAAAGTAGCTTGAAGGCCTATTGCACCATTCGGCCTAAACTTGTCTTCATAGTCCAATTTAGTTTCTTTCTCTTCTTGAACTTGCATCTTCTCCACATAAGGTTTTATGAATGCTTGTAGAACTTTTTTTAAACTTCTTTGACCTTGCTCTTGTTATCGGTCCTTGTGGAAGTGATAGTTTATATCTCTTGTTGCCATTGTGTTTGGTCGTGCTCATATAAGAAAATGATGAATAAGAAGTGATGATAAGGAGGGAGCTTGGGAAAATAAGTACGTGGATACCTAAACTAATTTATTTCATATGATTTTAGGTTATGTAACTTAGGAGTTGTCATGTGTAGGATAAGTTTTATTTTAAATTAATGGTAGATAAATGAAATTAGATGTTAAATAATGAAATTGGTAAAAATAAATACATGAAAGTGTGATCAAATGTAGGAAAGTGGAATTGAAACCCAATTATTTAACTTTAGGTTTTTGCACGCATGTTTTTCTAAATTTAATTTGATAGTAGATAAGTGAAATTAAAAGTTAAAGAATGAGATTTGTGAAGTTAAGTTTATGAAAACATAATTAAAAGTGGGAAATTAGAATTAAAACATATTATGTAACTATAGAAACACAAATGAAATAATGAAATAACTTAAGATAAATTAGTAAATCAATGAATTAACATGAAATAAATGATGATTAGTAGCAAAAAAAAGTCAATATACAATGAATACTTAAGTGGCCGAATTGTATACATTAGTATAAAAAGTGATATTTTAATGTTTAATTGGATAATTGGCATGGTATGATCATTAAACTAGCAAATGAACTTAGTTTAGGTGATAAAACAATAAATAATATATGAACATAATGTGGTTGAATGATATAAAATGGTGTATGCCAATTGAATTTACATGTATATAATCATATGGAAACTTAAAATGATCAAATGAACGTTAGAGGATTAAGAATACATGAAAGAGTATGTGAGAGGTTACACATACATATTGGTCGAATGGTATACTAAGTGTACACTTAAAAGATTTTAATAGAAAAATAATAAAGTAATATATGAAGTAGAATATTTAAGATGAAATTATAGGTAACTTGATGGAATTAACCATTATCTACAAAGCATAACATAAAACAAGTGTAAAATGAGTGAGAACAAGTAATGGTTCAATTAGTTACAAAAAGAAAACTAAAGGTAATTTGATGAAACCATGGTAAAAATATATGATCTAAACAGTTGAACAAGATTGAAAAATAAATATGATAAAAATATAATGGATAGTAATTGAACAATAATTGGTCGAATGATAATGATGGGTAAAACCATAGTTATTGGAAGTAAAATGACAAATGGGAACATAAAATATATAAATAAAGATAAGCATGATAATGATGAATGAGAAATTAATGTACATGAAGAGAATACCATATGGGTTAAATTTTGAACATGGATGATAAACATGGTTAATTGATGTGTAATGTCAAATGAAAGTATGAGATAAACAGTTGAGCATGAAAATGATAAATTAATGTGATAAAATATTATGTATGAAAAGATATATGATGGTTATATGATATGTGATGGTTATTTGATGTGAATGTGTTAAGTGATGAAAAGTAATAATTTGATGAATACAATTTATATCACTTGAAGTCTATTATGATATAATGTGAAAATATGAGAAACTATGAGAATACTTCTTATTCTATTTGAAATTGTAAAAATGTTACTACCCTTAATACTTAGTAGCGAAACCAAAGGTATAAGATACAATAACTAGCCATAGAAACATATATATCGCAGTGGAATGATGAGTTTAAATCGGACAGTAGACCACCATCAGTCTACCTATTTATTTTATGTACATTAGACTTTTAGTTGAGGCATTGATCACTCCATGTGATCTCTCAACACATACTAGAGTCGTTGATCACTCTATATGGTCACTACAGGTTATTTTGGACCTATAGGGTCTATGTCCAGCGTATCTAGCTTGAGGGTTTCCTTATTAGGGGAAAACATGAATTTGATTGATAATTTATGATGAAAAGTGTAAAAGTATGTAAATTATTAACAAAAATAGGTAAGTGTGTAAATGAATATTAATAAAGGACAAATATATAAAGAAATAATAAAAAAAATGGTAATTATGCAAATAAAAGATAAAGGGGCTAAATATGTAAATTAGTAATAAATAATGAATTAACATGTGAATAGATGATTTGTGAATGGCTTAAATGTGAATAAAAGATAATAGTGGGCAAAAATGCAATTAAGTTGATAAATAGTGATAAATATGTGATTAAGCAAGAAAAGAGGGATAAAAATAAGAATTAGTATTAAAACATGGTTAAAAGGGGGTAAAATGATAAAAAGGATGAAGATGCATGAAAATAAAATCAACAAGGATCAAATGGTAATTGGCCATTATGTGAAGAAATTATAAGGACTAAAATGTAATTTGAAATACAAAATGCAATAAATAATATAAAGAGGGAAAAATTGTAAAATTTGTGTAGTAATTGGTGAGAAATGTGATAAAATAAAAGTTAGGGACTAAAATGTAATTTTTACCTATATAGTAGTAATTAAATGAGAAAAAGATAAAAATAAATATTAAGGGGGATTAAAAGGTAATTTGGAGATTACAAATGTGAATTTGAAGTATAATGGTGGAAATTGCAAGTAAATTAAAAGTCAGGGACCAAAAAAGGAACTTTGGCACGCATAAATACTTAAAAGGTAAAAATGTGAATGAAAAGGATTATAGGGACAAAAGGTGAAAACTTGTTATTATAGGAATTTTTTTTTTTTTTGCATGCAAGTGAAATAATAGAATAGAAATTAAAGTTTATTCGTATAATAAAAATAATTGGCAATAACATGGCTTATGGGTAATTATCAAAGGGTAGCTATTATTGGCCTATTATATGGACTACTATTAGAAGTTAAAAAACTTACATTCTCCCACTTGGTTTGAATAATAATTTTGACACTCTATACTCGACCCAATTAAGGGATAAGATATCAAATGCTGAAAACAATTAAGTCATAAAAATGTAGACTATAAAATTTCGTTTCTATTACAGTTATTCCAAATTTTTACTATTTATTTTTATAAAATTTTGATAGAGTTTCTTTTAAAAATGTTCAAAACTGTAATAAACTTTTATAATATTTTTATATACTATCATCCAACTCCAATTCAAACTCCTTACCAATCAGTCAATTCAAGATTCATAATTTGACATGCTTATTATTAATTATAGAAAACTCTTAATCACAATCCTATTAAATATATTCATTTTATAGGAGTCAATTTCACCCATGGTTGCTGGACTTACGTCTAATCGTCCAAAAGTAACTGACTTATTTTTCGTGACTTAAATGTCACTAAACTTATCATTTTTTTCAGAAAACTCATTTTGACCGATTTTCGACGATGATTTTTGCCGAAATACTAATGTTACATGTCATGTCATATGTCTAGACACACATGGCAAACACGTCAGCAGCCACATCACCGGAAGAGTCCACATCACATGACATGTCAGCACACCAAGTCATATACCTGGACACACGTGATCTCTTCCAATGATGTGATTACTAACATGTGCCACATTAGCATTTTGGCAAAGATCATTGCTGAAAATCGATCAAGATGACTTTTCTGCGAAAAGGTGATAAGTTTAGTAACATTTAAGCCACAAAAAATAAGTTAGTTATTTTTGGGTGATTAGGCGTGAGTCCAGTGACCATGAATGAAATTGACCTATTTTATAGACATATTAGAACTATAATAAACTTGTCATACAACTTATTTCTTGTATGACATACATCCAATAATCAAACTTAAATTAACATAGCTAAATACTAATTTTAGCCTTTTTCTCTACATGATAAGATGAGGAAAGAACCCAAATATTGAACCAATATTCCTTTTTATTTGATCTATGACCCACTTCTTGATATGATTCCATCCTATTGCAAATCTTTGGACCTTATCAGTACTATCTCAAAAATATAATTTTCATCCTAAGCGTGAAAAGCAACTACGCACTAAGTTAGAAGTTTAGTGAGAGTGCTCTATTAATTTTATTTTATTTATCACAAATTTAAATATAATATCAACAATTAACTCAAATTACTTATATCAAATATGAATTCAAATTTGAACAGTAATTTAAGGTATGCAATAAGATATGTCATAAACATACGATTATGGAAAGAGTTAAATTTATTAATTAACTCATTATGTTTACTTTTGGTATTAGCCTTCCACATGCAAAATGTTAACATTCATACAATATTGCATTTGAAGAGTGAAATAAGTACTCTTTACTACACTTATTACTAAGCCAAATTCAAATAATATTGCCATCATGATATTTTTCTTAATTCAAGGCAATATTAATCAATTATTTTTAATTAAGCATGAAAACAAAAGGTTTTTCTTTTACTCCTCTTCTGTTTCAATTTTTGCCATAGTTAGACTAATTCATTTGTATCTATATTTCTCAATCAATTGTTTAAAAGTATCTTTTACTTTATTAAAACATAATAATTTCATTGTTTGAGCAAATTAACATGACCATCAATAGTTCAAGAATATACATAATGGAAGTAGTTAATGAAAATGCGAATAGTTATTTTAGAGTTTAAATTAATCATATTTGAAACTCCATTTAGCTTTTCGTTAAAGATTTATCATATCATTTCAAAATTCTCAACTTATACTTATGTCCAGCCATTATGTAAATATACATTTTTATACCATTTGAGCTCACTTGCACATTATTAACTCTTTTTAAACTATTTATAACCATGTATACTTTATTTTATTAGTTATTTAATTATAGCTATTGCCCAAAGTAATCCAAAGGAATTTACTAAGTTGCATATATGGGACTTAGGTCTTATAGAGCCATTTAGATTGGAGTGCTCAAAATCCAACATTGCAGTCTAATCCTGTGTAAAAAGATGTTAAAAACCTAACACTGCTTTTTTACACCATAATTTGAGGGGCCAGGATTGAGCATTGCCCTTTTTTTGTCTATAATTTCTCATTAACCTAAAATGTACGACCCCAACATATACTTTATTAGAATTTGAACATGTTTAGGGTGCATGAGAGTAATGACAAAGAATTTAGTAAATGAAATCTAAAAGGCATAAAAGGAATTAATTGACTAAGTGGCAGACACATGCATAAATACATATAGGATATGAATTAATATGTATTAAGATAAGATATATGTAAAAGGGGAGAGATTGGGTGAAACGAAGATATGGAACTACATTAAGGTAAAAGGGTGACATGTGGACCAATAGAAGCTTGACTTGTGCCTATTATAGAATCTACATGAAAAGTCCATATAAGGAAAGGAAGAGAGGGACACATTTTTTAGGGTTGATATTATAGATTTCACTCTTCAATTTCCTATCTATTCCATCTTTTTCTATACAAAAAATCATATGGATGAAAGAGAAAGCATAAAATCAAGCAAGGCTTTAAGTGGGAATTAAGGTAGATTTGATGGTTTTGCTCTTCATCTCATCGATTTCTTATTTACCTTATAAAGAGTTAGAATTATAGGTTTAAATAGAGATGAAAACATGCATTATGATGATTTTAAAAGGTGAATTTAGCAAAGGAGAAAAGGGGAGGAGCCAGGAAAAGCTAGAAGTGAAGGTTTTGGCCATTTTCAAAGTATGGGAACATTTAATTTTGATTTGTATATGTTTACTTGAAATAAATTGGTGAATGTGTTTGTATTAGAAGTGTAAATGAATTTAGGATTTTTTTTTGATGTTCAATTTCCTCAAAAAGATAAAATGTGGCACAAAGAGTGATTTAGGAAAAATTCTATATAAGGTTCACTAAAACTAGTTTTGGAATTTTGTCCATAACTTGGCCTAAAGATCTCTAAATTGGATGATTCAAATTGAAGACTAAAATATTTTATAAGAAACAAAAAATTGATCTACCTCTAAGATTTTTGAACTCGAGATTGAAGTTGAGTACTGGGTACTGCCCAGTTTTAGAATAGTTTATCTTATTTAGTTCATATCTCATGATTTAGAAGTCCAAATGACCTAATTTTTGTTGTTATGAAAACTAGAGACATAAGAAAAAAGTTTTTTGAGATTAATTTGCTTAAAATTTGTTTTATATGTCAAAATGGCTATGAAAAATTTCTATAAGAAACTATCCCTAGGAAACTTAGAGATTTTGCATTGCAAGGCTTTGTGGAATGAGGCACAACCATGTATGATGCATTCTAAACTTAGAAATTTTATTTTTTGATGACGTATATGGCTATACATGAAAGATTATAGCTATGAACAACCCTATTTTAGCCTAAAGGTGATTTTTTTTTTCTCACTGAAAAGTCACTGAACTTCACCCAAACCTTTTTAGAAGTTTATGAAACTTTACAAACACCTTGAAATAAGTGAATCATACCTTAGCCATGTATGATGAATTATAAACTCAAAATATTCATTTTTTGATGACCCATATAGTTGTACGTGAAAGGTTATAGTTATGCACTACCCTATTTTAGCCCAAATGTGATTTTTTTTTTCTCACCAAAAAGTCACCAAACTTCACTTGAACCTTTTTGAAAGTTTATGAAACTTTACAAACACCAAGAAATAAGTGAATCATAACTTATCACATATGATTGGGTGTTTAAATATTAAATTTAGGATTGAACATATAGCATGTTAAAGGTAGTTTATATGTATATAGATGTTATATTGCATATTCATTGCCTATATGTATATAGTATGAACATACAAGTTTAAATATCAATTTTATGAATGTAATTTAAATATCAATTTTATGAATGTAATCAAATATAATATGACATGTTTAATATTCAAATATCATATAAGAAGTTATCTACTGGAATTATATGAACATGGTTGCATACATGTATAAATATATGAAAGTATATGTATATGCTGATGCGATGTTGTGATAAAAGAATAACAATAATAATAAGTAGATATACATATGTATATAATTTAGATGATTATAAAGGAATACCTATAATCTAGTTATTGAAATAAAGGATGAATAAGTAAACATGAAGAATAATATACTATAATGTGAACAAAGTACACATTGAGTATGTGATATGTATTATTGAAGATGAATTACATGCCTACAAGGGTTTATTGTAGCTGCCTATAGTATGACACTTATTTGGTGTCCTTTGAGACCTAATATCTCCTATAGTATGACACCTATTTGGTTTCCTTTGAGACTTTAATGTCTTCTACAACATTCTCACATTTGGATACCTATAGTATAGTATTTGTACCTTTGGGTACCTATAGTTCCACCCATTATCCACTCCTATAGGTAGGCAAGGTATCAAAATGATAAAATCTATTTATATGAAAAGATATAACATGACATGGGAATGGTGATATGTAAAGAGATGATATGCTATAGCATAAAGGTATAAATTCTAAGTTCCTATACATGATAGAGTAAATGCAATTTCATATGTTCTAAAGAAGAATAGTTCAATTGAAACATAACATGTAAAGAGAGATAGTAACTTGAAACATGAAAAGATGCATGTTTAAGCCCTTTTAAATGAGCATAAACATATGAATATGTGTATGCACTTATATATGAATAGATAACATTTTTTTTAAAATGATAATGAAATTGGTATTATTGTATTATGCTTTATTATTAATGTGATGATATTATTTCTATCTTATGTGCTTGTGGATGATTATGGTGAGTGGTTGTCCAAAAGTTAAATGTTCTCTACTAAGCTTTATTATTTAGCAAGGGTCTTAATTCATGCAAGTGTAAAGAATGAGACTTCTTTATAGGGATATTCTAAGCAAAGGGCAACAAATAAGGTTGTGAAGATTTTTCTTCAGTATGATCATTTTGAGATGTATATAATGAATGTAACATAATTACTTTTGAGTTGTAATATAAACAATATGTAAATTATATGAAGTTATAAATGTAAATTTTTGTATCATATAAATGGATGAGTTTAATGCTTATGTAACATGAATTAAATGTGCACATGAGAATATGGAAAGGAAGATGTAATTATTAATGTATGTATTGTAATATAAAGAAATTATTTTATAGTAAGTAAATATTTAAACATGACTAAGCACTTTAACATAAATTTACATGGATATAGTAGGCTTTGTATGTACATTGTTATGTATGCTTTGCATAATTTGATAAGAATGCATGATTTGAATGGCATGTGATAATTATAGATAAAAGAATCATATGTTGTACAATAAGATGTGACACTTGTCGAAACCCCTTCCATGGTACTATTTGTTCTTGAAGGCTTACTTTTAGGATCCATAATCGAATGAAGGTTTATGGATTGGTCATTTTGCAGTAGATAGGATTCAACCTAATCTGCCAAGCCTAAGGTCTGAAAAATTTATGAGATAGCATCTCAGGGTACCCCTATTAAATTGTTGGCTATCAACCTATGAAGGCATCTATTTGGGCACTATAAAGCAAGTGTTATGGAGTCATCACCGAACCAAATATTGGGAAAGTAAATCAAACCTTATGAAGACAAAACCATAGATGGTTAAGGACTTCACTCTCACTTATACCTTGGTCAATATTTATATAAATAAGTTTTTAAGATTAACTTCCTATGTTTTTTCTCACATGAGTTATAAAGATAATAAATGAATAAAAGGCACATGCATGCATAAAAATAAAGTTATAAACATAAAATAAAATTATCTCACAAAGTGAAAAATAAAACATACATAAAATTGGGAATTTATTTAGATAGGAACTTTGGTTTTCACATACATATTTACAAAAGAAAATATTTTTGGAAAGAAAAAAAAGGGATGAGTGATCCCATTTTTATGAAAATTCTCGTTTTAACATGTCATTTTTGGATAAAAACAAGACATTGGTCCTATTTATTAAGAAAATCCCATTTTATTTGTAAAAAACCTTTGGATGAATTTTTACATTAGCACATGAAAAATATTTTATTATTACAATGCCAAAACCCAAAATAAATAAAAATAAAACTAAAAAGAAAAAAATAAAGAAAGCTAAAAATAAAGTACACAATAGTGATTACTATGACACATGAGTTATAGCCTTTAAAACTCCATTTGCCAAAAAATATATGTGCATGTGAAATTATTGGATCAAACAAAAAGAGATAAATGATTAGAAGCATAATAAATAAAAGGTAAATAAATAAATGCATATTGAAATTATAAGAACATAAATAAAATAAAAGAGCAAAAATATGTAAATGACAGAGAATAAAATTACATGCAAAAAATAAGAAACTAAAATATTTATATAATATAATAGAAAGGGTAAAAAAGTATGCATGAAAAGAACCAAACCAAATAGTCCAGGGAGTCACAGATGGGCAAATGATAGGAGGGATGGGCAATAAGGAAGAAAGAAACGGGAAGTAAAGCCACATGATGTGCTGTCACTTGCTATGAGAGATGGGTGTTGCTCATGCTTTCTTTTCGTGACTCGTACTTTGAGTGCAATCCCGAGTCCTGTATACAAGGATCATTCATTAAATACATAAAATTCCACCTAAACATGTATAAATGACCTAAAAAAATAATAAACTCATTCCTAGAAGTTAAGAAACTCTTTTAAATCATGAAAAAACCGAGAATTGAAAAAATGAAAGATTTAACACATGAAAAACACAAAAATGGATTAATGAATAAAAAACCTAAGAACATGCTTTGCTACATAGATTTTAATTATTTTCAAACAATCATGGCATAATAAACCTAAAAGAAATGTCTAAACATGTAAAAAAAAAAAAGAAATCATAGAATTAATAAATTAACATCTTAAATAATAAACCCAAGAAAACTATTTACATAATATTCAATTGATTTTTAACATAAAAATAAAAGATTGAGCCCAGAATATTACCCTTAATGTGTTTGATCTCAAAAAAACCAAGAGAAATTGTGCTTTATGTTCCCTTTTCTGTTGATTTCATAGTTACAGTATAGGAAAATATAGTGTTTTTCAATAAAACCTTTTTCTCTCACTAAAAACTCTCATTTCTCTATTTCTGTCGAGATCCAAAAAAAAAAAGAAGAACCCCAGAAAAAGCCTATTTTTCTATAGGATTTTTTCCTTTTATCTAAAAATGGAATAAACGTCCCTCTTAAACTCTATCTTAGCTAACTTTTAAAATTCAAAAAACATGTCCTTATAAATTTGTTTTACAAGATTAGATTTGAGAGAAAAATCCTCTCTACTCTTCCAGCTATAGAAACATGAAAAACAAGTGTAAAAAAAACCCATAAAAGGGTGCCATTCACCACAAACAAGTAGCATTCACTATGGAAAAGAAATTATAAATCTGCCCCTTTTTTTCTTTTCAAAACTCGAGATGACCACCCTCAGAATGAGTCACAGGCAGAGAGCTAGATGGGCGAGGAAGCTTGCCAGCTAGAGGTGGGTAGAGAAACTAGGCGACAGACAAGCATCACATCAATAGTGATGGGTGTCTATCAATAAAAAAAACCCCAAATTTTGGGATTAAAATCTTACTTTAGCTATGGAAAAATATTGACTGATGTCTAGTAAGTGTACTAGATTGGCTAGTAATATAGGAAAATAAAATTAAGACCCTTTAATATTGTACTTGAGAGATTGTGTATTTTAAAATTTAAAATGAATGATGTGTGAAAGAATTTCTCAAGTTTTATAAAGTGATTATAGATTGGACTAAGCTAAATTAACAACTGAGCAAATTAAAAACTAAAACTAGACTAAAATAAATTAAATGCAAAGTAAAATTTAAATGGCGACAAAAATCAATAACTAAAATACTTATCCTAAGGGATTATCCACCTCACCTTTTATTGATAATGACTTAATTCTAAGATAACACAAGTTGTTATGGAAAAAAAAGTTAAAGATAGATATCTTTTTTAGAATATAATACTAGAATATTAAATCCTCTATTTAAGAACAATCCAATACCTAGCATACAAATCTGGTTTTTAAACTCTTAAAACTTTAGTTAAATCCTTTTTCAAAACACATAACCTCGGCTTATTCTTAATCCAAGTTCCTAAATCTAATAAACTCATGAACAACAAAGTCTTGTCTTATTTTTTAGAACACAATAATAAATTTGTCATTAGTAGAATCGGTCAACAACATACATATCATTGATTAAGAACTCACAATAATATTCAATCATCCATTCTAAACATTGAACATCAATCAAATCTTAATCGAAGATAGAATTCAACACAAGAATTAAGAAATAATAATCTTGCATTAAAATTAAGCTCAATTAAGAGTCATTACAATAAAAGAATGAGGGTTTAAGTTCCCCTAAGCAAAAGTAGAAAATTACTCATTGTTCATGATTAAAATGAATGAAAAAATAAAATAATTAAACACTATACTCATAAAACCTTAAACTTAATTTTAGAATCTTCAGGAATAGTAGAGGAAAAAGCTTAAAAATCCAAAGATAACAGAGCTCTTGGTGTTCGAAAGAGCAAATTTAGGTCTAATCTAAGATGATAAACTATCTAACTCTCAAATTCTAACTTAAAGATGCTTAAATACCCTAATTATTAGAAATCCAGCTGCCACTCGACTACTTAAAACTGTAAAAAAGCTTTCTTTATCATAACTTCTACTAAGGAACCAAGTGGAGATGATTATGTGTCTCCGTTGAGTTAATTGGAAACCATTGGGAGAATGAGTGACTCGGTGGAGATGAGTAGGTATCCCTACCGAGCTCTTCAATTCTGGGTGACAAATATAAGGAACTCGATAGGGATGAATTTTATCCCCGTCGAGTTGATTTCTTCTGGATGGAGAGAAATAGGTAATTCGATGGGGATGAAATTTATCCCTGCCGAGTTGTTTGCTTTTAGACTAAATGAAAATTGCATCAAGTAACTCGATGGAGAGCTCCCTTATCCTTATAGGGTTGATTTGGTTTTCTTTAATAGAAAAACTGCAAAAACACACAAAATCAAACTTAAACACTCCCGACTCAAAATATTAACACTTTAACATAAAATCAAGTTGTTTAACATTAAAAACTACTAAAAAAACCTAAAAACAAACAAAAAACATAGTTGTAATTCAAAGTTATCAAATACCCTACACTTATCCTTTATTTGTCCTCGAGCAAATTTGAAAAAACCAAATTCTTGAAATAATCAAACTCAAAAATAAGAATTATGCAATTCAAAATCATAATCAACAATAAGCAGAAGCACTCAATGACATCCCAACTAAATTAGATTCAAGCAAGAAAATATTAGTAAGTTTCCATATATGTGTGCAATACCAAAATATTTTAAGCCTTTTTTAAATCAAAACACCACTGCAATCCAATAACCAAGTTACATAATAAATATAAATCGAAATGTATACACGGTTGTGCACGTAAAACTCTAAAAATGCCATAGGCCTCTCCTTTAGTACTGGAACCTTGAGGTCATCTTTGCTAAATAACTCATAAAAAATAAAATTATTAGGATTTCATCAAGGTTGTAATGTGGTCATGGTGAAGGCTAATTGAAGAATGGTCAAAGGTAAATAAGAAGAACAACCACCCTCTAATTGTACAGACTGACATTTCTTATAATTTGACTTTACCCACACTAAAGCTAATCAAATCTTCAATTCTTAATTTCAAAGGAACACAACACATCAGAATAATAAAAGAAGGGCTACTTCAAATTTTCTTTGCTTTTTACAAAATTTGGGAGTTAAAAATCTTTCTTTCTCTCTTGTAAATGCCCCACACTTAAAAATTTACTATAAAATGCTAGCTTATTAATTAAACTATTTTTCTTTTTCTCTATTTATTCTCTTTTTTTTTTAAGAAATAACAAACTTGCAAGCTTAAATAGCATTGCTAAACAACAGGGTGTTCACAAATTCAATTGCATTCCTGACTTGAAACCATCCCTTAATAACATCCCAAATAACCCTTTTTTCTAAAATACACTCTCTTAAGTACCCATGATTATTAATCCATCCCAATCTTAGAGTGGTCAATTCTTAGAAGAAGAGATAAAGGCTTTTAGGTTATAGGGTATATAGATGTGTGTGATAGGGGAATTAATCATGGCATGCCTTAAGCATGCCTTATAAGGTTCAAAAAGGCTAACAAGGGATCAATTACCTAAGGGGTAGGTACACAGTCTCAATATGGCTAAATAAGGAAAAATTGCCTAAATTATGCTCTAAATTATTTGAGTTGTTTCAATGCTTTAAAGGGTGATGAGGAAGGTTCTAGCGTTATTTTTTTATTTCAAAAGCTTGTATTAGTGTTTAAATTTATGGAAACTAATAAATAATTTTCATGTTGAACCCTAACTTAACTGGAATTTAATTAAACAACATAACTATCCTATTGCTAATCAAGATTTTGAACACTACAAATTTCTAAGTTAAAGTTTAAAAAGTTAAATTTCGAGAATAAATTAAGGCAAACTAAACTAAATGCAAACTATAAGATAGCTTAACTACACTATGCTATCAACATAATTATAAACTAACTACATAACCAAAAATCAACATAAAAAATAAAAACACTAGAATGAAAGATAAGAACATTACTGCTTAAGAATGGAAAATACAAAGTTAACTAAGATAAGGTAATATAATTAGCTTCACACAAAAACAACTAAAATTAAAAATAAGATAAAAAAAGATAAAACATAAAAAGAAAAACATAAAATAATTCATGAATATAAGGGGGTTGAGATTTTTGAACACTTCTTGAATCTCAAAGCAAAATTGAGCTTAAATAAGCTTTACCCCCTCTAATATTCCTTATTGTCCTTAGCAAGGTAGCATAAAAATTACAGTCACTGCGGTGCTAGAGAATATGGTGCTGATGACGGTGGTGGAAAGTTTTAAGCCCCAATACCCTAAAAGAATCCATGTATATTATAATCGTACTATGGTTAATTTATGCTTGATTAATTGACGTATTATGAGTTTGGATCTAGATGATAATTGTTTTAAATGGAAGAGCGTAAAATAGTCATTTTTATCAAGACATATATGTGTATAATTGCAACAAAGATATGATTTAGTGGTCAATTTCAATTAAGAAAAAATATGTGTATAAAAAGACTTGAGGGTTGGCAATCCCAAGGGAAAAAGAAAGCAAATCATCCATTCTCTTTCTCTCTAACAATCTGTTGTTTCCATTTCTCCCTCTAAAGAAGATTTGGCATTGCCACTCTTCTCACTTCTAAAACTAGCCTCCCTACCTCCAAATAATACCCTTATCTTCAGTTATAGCATTTCTAAGAGAGAATCTAATGTTTGAGTTATCCTAAAAGGAAGAAGCAAGCTAGGATAATGGAAAAGAAGTAAGAGTAATCAAAGAAGTTGTTCCTAGAATTGCATGTTAGGTTTGGGAACTTATATTACTTTTATGTGTGGTTGATTTACGTGCTGATTGTTATAGAATTGTCTAATAGATGTGTTAATGGGATTAGAAAACAATTCTGCATGTGTGCATCTTGAGGTTTATTTGAATAATGGAGATGTTTATTCAAAGAACAGAGTTATAGAATTAAAATTAGTATAATTCCAATTGAAAGAAAAATTAGATTTTTCATGCTTAAACTTTTCATGTTGAGGTTCAAGTTTAGGTTCTCTTCAAGATGATTAAGAGAGCAAGTTAAATTACAGTAGTTAAAGCCATTTTATCATCAAGAAAATGCTACTCTGTTTTATGAGTCTCTTATAAATTATAAGATTTATTAAAGTGATTTTAAGATAAATTGGTAATTAGAAGGATCTATCAACATATGTTAAAGGAGGAGTTTCCTAGAAAACATCACTTACTAAGTCTAATTTGACATGCAAGTCTGTTACATAATTCTACAATTAGGAATTTCTTAGGCAGACTGATGTACATAGAAGAAACCATTTGGTCTTAACCATGTACATCCTTCTATTTTGAAGTAAAACTCAGGTGTATGGTAGAGATAGATTGGTCTCAGCCATATACACCCTTCTATATTAAAGAAAAGTAATTTCACACGGTAGAGACCATTTTGTCTCCATCGCGTGCCTTCCTTGTTTTGCTCTATACATGATACTGTGATGCTAAAATGGTACCAATAAATGTTCATATGATTTTAGAGTAATTTGACCAAGAAAATGAAAGCATATCATGTTAAAAATTACATGTAAGAATGATGGTACTTTGTTATATAGTAATCAATGAACCTAAAGTTAATATATCTATTCATATGACTTGTACATGAATAAATATGACTATAAATGTTTAATTAGAATAGTATAAATATGTATGAATTCTTATACCTTCATGAATGGTCATGATTAAGATGTTTGTAATGGGATAGTACATATGCACCTGTATGATTACACTCTTAAGACTATACATGATTAATACTGATTCATTGGAATTACTTATATGCTCATAATTTGAAAGGTCAATTTCATATGTATAGAAGATATAATGAGATTATAAGAGTATATGAATATGTATAAACATATGTATGTATATACGTTGACTTAAAAATGTGAAGTGATATGAATATTTAAATAACTCTTTTGGTTAGACTATTTCGATTGAGTATGCTTGTCATGCTAACTCACTTGGACATGTAAAAATATGTTCAGATATAAAGATCCATAAGATATATACTTATTGAATTGTATAGATATGCACTTATATAATAATATTATATATAATAGTTTCCATATAGTTATAGTTATAATGAAAATATAAGCATACTTAATATGTGTTTCTAAATCATGATGTATGCTTTGAAGAAAAGTGAGATATAGATATGTATACACATATCATTTGAATAACGAAAGTCAGGATAGAATGATGATAAGTATCACATTTATATACATGTGATGAGTTTCATACTTTTGTATTGATTACAAGTACAAAATGTATATGCTTGAACATGTACATGATACAATGCTTATAGACACACACACACACACACACACACACACACACATACGAAATGAAAAAAGAAAAGAAAAGGAAGTTGAAGTAAAGAGGTTTTAGTTGCCTGAGTCAATATCTAGGTTATAGATAGATAGGTATGCCTATAAAGGTATATTGTAGCTGCCATAGTTCAACCCCGTTTGGGTCATAACATAGTATTAATTCATTTTGGATTGCAAAATTGACCCTATTAAGGTTGTTGGATGACACCATTTAGGTTCGCTTGATAGGTCCATAATGCATATCTGACCCTATTTGGGTCCATAGTCTAAAACCTTCACGTTCCTTATTGTACCTTAGGGTACCATAGTATTGCTCATTATCCACTTCTTTAGAAAAGTGTAGGCTTAATTCAGAATATAAGAAAAGCATCATGTAAGACTAAAATATAGAGAAACATGATACTTTTTGACTTGATATACATATTATCTTTATATCAATCCATGTATCGTATATGGAAAATATGATACTAAGTGAAGTGGTATTATAAATATGTAGATATAGTATTTCAATATCGTATCATTGTAATTATTGATGTAATTTCACTTGTTTTCTATAGTTAGGAGTACAATTTATATGTACATGAATTCGTGCATTATTGATGTCTTAACCATAATCGTATTAGATAATACACATTATCTATAGTTATATGTTTCTTACTTGACATTGATAAATGACATGTGTGACTCATTGCATAAAAGAATAATTGAATTATTAAAGCCACAACTTGTGTGTACAATTTGATTCAATTCATAGGATGGAAATAAACTATTATTTCAATGCATTTGTAAACAAGAACTAAATCCAAGAAATAAAAGGAATGGTATAATAAATTATAATCAAAGTTAAGACTATTAATAGATACAAATGATACCTAGGATAATAAGGTGACCATTTATATGTCATATAATTGTTAATTAGATAGAAGGGATGTTTATGGACTTAATTAACGAGCTCATTCATTTATGATTAATTATTAGGACTTAATACGAATGTAGTTTTGTATTAACATGTACACACAAAATGTCATATAAGTCACTAAGACTAACCAGGAATGAATTATAGGATTCAAGAAAGTCAAATTAATGTATATGATCTTAAGTGCTACATGAATATTTATAAGGCAATAAGGAATTGATAAGTAAGTGATTGATATTTGGTGGTTAAATATAAGAACTAAATGAGACTTCTTAATGGCCTGAAATGTTATGAACTTATTTCTATTATTTATTCTAGTTAATTTGTATATATAATATCATGCTTGAAGTGTATGTGTTTATTTTTGATTACTTCTGAAAGAGGTTGTCCATATGATTTATGTTCCCCACTAAGCTTTATAGCTTAGCATGGCTGTTTATCCATGTAGGTTGTCAAGCTAGGACTCATTCTTAAGGATATTATTTGCAGTACGAAGGCCAACATAAGTCATAGAAGAGATTGAAAATACAAAGTCCTTATTTTGTTTTTTGGTTTATAAAGTTCTTATTTTGTACTAGAAATCTTATAAAGTAAAGATTTTTTAGTAATTTATAATTTTGTTATGTATAAAGAGGCACCTTTGTAAGCTAATATCTATTGGTAAAGTTTACATGTTATGCTTTAATTTCTTGTAAGACTTTTGTACAGTAAAACAAAATATAAAGAACAAATTAGTAAGTTATAGTTATGCTTGAAATATATAGGATGATAAAAATAGGATTTTAGAGTGGGTGTTATGAAAAGCACTCCTAAAAGTGATGGAAGAAATGGTCTTAATGTAGTCGCATGGCATCCAAACTATGCTGCAGCTTGTCTATCTATCATGCTTGAAGGTCCAATTGAGCATTGACATTGTTCATAAAATTTACCATTTGCATGATAGGGTGTACCTTACACTATAAGAAAATATCAAAATAGCAACAGAATTCATTCCGTCGCTAAATTATCAACGAAATACCAATTTCGTTGCTATTTAGCAATGAAAAATCAATTCTGTTGCTAAAATTGGGTGAAGTTTTAGGGATTTAGCAACGGACTACAAAATGGTTGTATTCCATTGCTAAAAAGGGAGGGAGATTTTAGCGCCAACATATAGCAATGAAAATTAGCAACGGAATAAAATTTTCGTTGCTAAATATGGTAACAAAAAATTTTGGTCTGAAATTTAGTAACGGAAATTAAATTTCGTTTCTGTTGCTAAATATGGCAGTAGAAAAAATTTTTGATAAAATTTAGCAATGGAATATAATTTTCGTTGCTATTTAGCAACGGAATATAATTTTCGTTGCTAAAATAGCAACGAAATATAATTTCCGTTGCTAAATATAGAGGCATTTAATAGTGAAAAAATTTTGGGATGAAATTTAGCAATGGAAATAAAATTACGTTGCTAAAATAGCAACGAAATCTAATTTCTATTGCTAAATATGGCTGCAGAAAAAATTTTGGATGAAATTTAGCAACGAAATCTAAATTTCATTGCTAAAATAGCTACGAAATCTAATTTTCGTTGCTAAAATAGCAATGGAATCTAATTTTCGTTGTAAAATATAGCGACATTTAATAGCGGAAAAATTTTGGGATGAAATTTAGCAACGAAAATAAATTTCGTTGCTAAAATAGCAATGGAATCTAATTTTCATTGCTAAAAATGGCTGCAGAAATAAATTTTGGATGAAATTTAGCAACATAATCTAAATTTCGTTGCTAAAATAGCAACGAAAACTAATTCCGTTGCTAAATTTGAAATCGTTGTTATAATAACTAAAAAATAATATATATAGGAAAAAACCTTATTTCTTTCATTTTTGTTCTTCTTTTCATGATCTATCATAGTTCTTCTTCTCTCCACACTCAGCCCTTTCTTCTCTCTCTTTCTTGCTAGCTGGCCAGGTGGTTGGCGATTTCTAAGGTACCAATCCTACTCAATTTTTTTTGTTTTTCTTATTTGTTTTCTTTTACATTCTCTTGCTTGATCTGATTCCAGGGTTTTGATTTTATGATTTCTTGAGGTAATATGACAATCATGAGGAGTTTTTCTACTTAGATTTTTAACGGTCTTGCTCAAGTTTGAATCGAGTTGAAAGATCTGAGATTTGGATTTTTTTTCATTTTTTCTACTCTTGTGTTTCTCAGTTCCCAAACACTGCATGCGAGTTCTGCTTCAATAAAATTCCTGGTCTTGTATTGATTTTAATGTGGTCGATAAAATTCCTCAATAGGGCTAACTTTCAGTCTTTGCAGCCTACGTGATTTAGAGAGTGGGTGGATTTTTTCCATTTCTTGTTATTTATATTGTCAAGAGGCTTATAAGGATTTATTAATTCTGTACTGAAATTTGTTTCTTTTCTCATTGTCAACAGGGCTTTACTTATTTGATTCTTGATTTTTTGGTGGTGAAGAGTTCTCTTAAAAGCAATCATGGATGGTAAGTGAATGCTTATCCCTCAGTTTGTCAACTGTCAACTTATTAGTACAATTTTTTTTCTCCAAGACGTGTTCTTGAAGATGTGGAACTGTGGGCTAAGTCCAAATTTTAAAAACCTACACTGTGTATTTAATTAGGTTCTTACTCGGTCATTAACAACCCTTTCTTTACTTTGTTTTTCTCTCTTTATCTGGGTATGTGTTGAACTGGTGTCTTGTTCTCATAGAATTGCGAGTCAGTGAAGAAACGTTGTTGAGCCTTTTGCCGATTGATTAGAGTAGTATGTGATGAATATGGGAAATTTGGTTTCTGGAGTTTAATAAACGATGTTGTCCTTTTGATATATTTTTGCCGTTTAGATAAATGAGTTTTCTTTGAAAGATTCAGCTTTCGTTATTTACATATAATGTTCAACAGAATAGGCTATGGATGATGCTAAAAAGTTTCTGAATTTAGAATTTATTTTTGGTATATAGCAATCCCAATCCAGCATGAATACAATTAGAAACATTGAATTTGAACAATTATTATTAATTGAGAATATCTTTTAGGATACTATGCAATTTTTTTTCTTTTTATATGAGTTGTTGTCATCATTATTGGAAGATAATTAGGAAGGAAAACATTGATAGATGGCTACCATGGGCGAAAATATTGATAGCTCTTGCAATTTTAACATGAATAAATTGAAAAATTGGATGGCATATGCGAACTCGGGTATTTCCCTTCAATAGTAGTTGATGAATTAGTATACTAATAGTTGGTGCAAACGTGAATAATTATATATATTGATATTGTAATATCTTTTCCATCCTACCTATTGCATAGCCATGACATTTGGTTTTGAATTTTTATCTTTTATATTGGTCAAAGAACCAGGCTATCTCTCATTATATGATTTCTACTTTTTGATCCTACAATTGTTCTTCTTTCCAGAGGCCTATGATGCCCTTGACCCAACTGGAAATATCACAATTAAGTGGGATGTCATTAATTGGACACCTGATGGCTATGTTGTAAGTATTAGTTAATATATATGTTGTATTAATGGTAATAATTTACCTTCTGCGTGAGGAAAAAGGTGTGATAGTAGGCAGTTTTTGACTTTTCATTACATATATTCTTGACATAAATTTGTGGAACTCCATTGTTTGCATTACCTATGTCCAGTCTCATTATTTATCATTATTTCTGCTGTTATTCGTCCAACATATTTGCTTTTTTCTTATTAATGCATAGGTAGAATAAATTGGTCAGTGTATTCATTTGAGCATCATTTAGTCCATAGTTTTGGTATATAAAAGATAGTGGTTAGGATTTTCCATTGATTTAATTAAAAATAATAAATAATAAATAATTATATTTAAATTTATTATTAAATTATGTGATTAAGATATGGATTCACTTAAATTAGGGAAAGAAAATAATTTATATGAGTGAAAACAAGAAAAGACCAAATGTCCCTGAAAAATCCTAAAAATTTTAAACTGAAAAATGACAACCTAAACATCATTTTTTGGGCCCAAAAAATGCCGTTATGGGAGCTTTGCTTTAAAATAAATGACCTTTTCGAAACGAGCTTTCCGAAAACATATTATAATAAGAAATCTGATACTTGTAGCAAAAGTTATGACCAAAATGGTCTGTATAGTAAAAAATAATCCATTTAGGCTTTATGTTAGATTTCTTCATTTCTTCTCAAATTCTAATTTAATTTAGGATTTTTATTATCTATATTTCTGATGATAAATTGTTGGTAATTGTTGATTTTATCCATAATCTATTGAATTATATGTAGAACAACCAACTAGCTAGCTAATAAATACACTAAAACAGCTAGTTGTTTGTGCAGCCGGATACATATGAATGCCCACAATGTAAAGCAACAAAGAAGAGGTTTGCTAAATATGATGTCAGTACCGGAAAAGCAATCGGTGGTGGGTTGCCTCCGATCGGAGTTACTGTCGGCCTGGTGGTTGGCATTGGTGCAGTTGGTGCATTGCTTGTTTATGGTCTTCAATGAGGCATATGATTCTCTTTAACTTGTTTTTTTATCCCTTTCCAAATGGGATTGTATATGTTCACTTTGGTTTGCACCTTATGTTCTTTTATATTACCATAATTCATCATGTTCATTGAACTCAAGGGTGAATTCAGAGCTGTGTATCTATCAACAAAGAAAAGTGTTTGTGATCAATATACATTATTTTCAATCCATCAATTAATGATGTAATATTTAATATATTATCTTGAGCACCATCTAGTAAGTATGGCATGTTTTTATTTGATTATAATGAGTTCAATTAGAACTCAAAAGAAATATACAATATTGGATCTATATATAATATGATTATAAAAAAAATTACTTTTGGTTTCTAAAATTAGCAACGGAATTTACTTTTCTGTTGCTAATTTTAGCAACGGAATTTCATTTTCCGTTGCTAAAAATTACCAATCCACCGAAAATGAGTTGGTTGAATTTAGCAACGGAATTCATTTTCCGTTGCTAAATTAGCAACGGAAATGAAATTCCGTTGCTAAAAAATAGCAACTACCGGATTAGCAATGAAAATTTTCATTGCTAATTTTCGTTGCTATTTTTTATTAGCAACGGAAAATATCAATTTCTGTTACTAATTTTTCGTTGCTAAATTGCATTTTTCTTGTAGTGTTAGGTTCAGCAATAATAGCATCTTTTGCCTAATCAGTGGTATTATTGTCCTCTTCCTCCACGAAATCCTCTTCCTTCTCATTTGTTTAAGCAGCTCTAGGCAGTCATGCATAACCAGTAATACCTAAGTTGAGATATTTTGCCCTATCGATCCAATGTCGATGAGGCTCATCCCACAAGATCTTTATATTTTTTAAGCATTTATAGTTTATATAGATCGGTGGACTAAGAGAGCATCCCAAATCAAGATGTCAGATTGCCTTTACCGACACTGTCACCATGCCTCCAAAATAAATCTTCTTCACAAAATAAAGTTTTTGTTACAAATCCTTGATCTTTCTCCATAAGAGATAAGGACCATTCAATCTAACTCCTTTAACCATACACCGAAGAATTAAAACTTCCCCTAAAGTGACACCCTAGTGTAACACCCATAACATGCTTAACACTATTTCGGAACCCCGCATGCCGGAAATTTTTTTTTTGAGTCAGTCAAAGGCTCCCACATACAGGTGGATTCAGTCAAAAGATCCCACATCGGTTGGAGAGGAGAACGAAATAGTCCTTATAAGGTTATGGATACCTCTCCCTTTTCGAGGCCTTTTGGGAAGACCCAAAAATAAAACCGTGAGGGCCAAGGTCCAAAGCGGACAATATCGGCAAGCGGCCATCCGGGGATGTTACACCTAGGGCCTTCGATATACCCAAAAAATGCTAAAGCCAAAAATCTATGAAGGACTTGCAATGCATGATTGTTGAGGTGTGAGACTTTATGTTCTTTACCACAAAGATGGTGGGCTTTATGTCATCTTTGATGACCTCCTAGTTCTGCCTTGCGGTGGTATTTGGTAAACCCTGAACACCATCCATAGAAAAGTCAAAATGTTTGGTAAATTCCATAAATGTCATCGTATATTTCTTCCTCCCCAACTAAAAATGGACAGTGACATTCTCATCATCCTCATCTTCAAAGTCGAAATTGAAGGTGGTTAAGAAATCTTGAGTTATTATTGGATGCACTTTTACTCTTTTCTTGACAAGCTTAGTCTAGCCAATATTTTCAATCTATTGATTTACTTTAAGCCATAAATTTTTGGCACGTATATCGAGGTAAATTTCATTCAAGTAAATGGGCTTCACATAATAAAGCCCTATAAAATACTCATATAATGTAGCGTACTCGTCATCCCTATATTAGGGAAGATAAACCCCTGAGGAACTTAAAACACCATCAGTGCGTGTGTACTTTAGAGCCACTATATAGATCCAAAATAATAACTAAGTGCCAATATAAAGTTGAAACTAAAGATGCAAAATGCAACACCTAAGTCAAAGTCATTACCGATAGCATTAAGGCAAAATGAATCAAAGATTGAAGGCACAAAGTAACTATGTAGATAGAGTGCATAAGTTAAGAATAAGCACGAAAAACACCTTAAAAGAAAGAAGTCACTTTCTATTTTAACAAATCTAACCAAGATCAAAAGTTCTTATAATGTGGCAACTCAATTCAAGCATCCAACATACAATAAAGTACAAATGCAAAGGGAAAATTTGAAAATGTGTAGAACTAGCCAAAGAGAGAAGCCAACACTAATAAAAAATACCTAAATTCAAATTACACGTAAACAAAGTATTAAACAATTGCCAACAATTGTGTGGAGGTGAGGATTAGAATCTAAGAGCAATGGATGTTGGTTTGGTGAACTAAAATGGGGTATAAGAACTTGAGTTGTTCATTATGCCATTTTATCAAACACTTTATCGGCATCAAAATAAACAAGCTAAATCAAGACTAATCTAATCTATCACTACAAAAAAATTGTAAATTAGCGATTACAATTAGCGACAACATTATGTTCGTCGTAACTTTGCGATGGTTTTGCGACTATTTTTCAATTCCATCGTGGGAAGGTTCTCTTTCATTTTTTAGCGACGAAATGAATAAACAGTCGCTAATTATTGGTGGAAAATATACATGCCATGTTTTGTGATAGAATTAGCGACAATAGTTCCATCGATAATTGTTTTCGTAAAATGAGTTCTAGAAAATTTAGCGACGAAAGTTTTAGTCGTTAATTTTGGAGGGAAAATTAAGCGCCACTTTTTGCGATGGTTTAGCGATGTAATTGTTCTGTCGCTAATAGTATTTTGTTTTAGTAAAACAATTAGTGACGCAAATATTTAGTTGCTAATCCGTCGCAAATAAAATAAAAAAATATTTTTTTATTTCAGTCACGTGATTTATGTATAATTTTCAGTAATTTTAATAATAATAATAAACAATTTTTTCAATTATTATATAATTTCATTATGCAAATTAATAAAAATAAATATTTATAAAATAGTAATATAAAAATTTGTAATTTATAATTGGCCATGTCTCATTTTTATTTAATTTTTCATTTATTAATTTCAAATTTAATTGATGTTAAAATTTTTTTTGCTTCTAATAGAATGAATTGAGATGGTACATGAGATGCTCAAATTATAGTTATCAATATCATTTAAACTAAAATATGAAGAGATTAATTAATAAAATAATAAAAACTATTTCATATTTATAAAAAATAATTTATTTGGAAAACTCAACCTTAAAATAAATTTAACAAATTAGACACGAAAATAAATTAGAATTGATAAGTGAGCGTTATAAGAATGAAATTGTAATGCCCCAAAACTTAAGTTGTCTGATAATAACTTTTATATATATTGGTGATAAGGCTGTGTATTTAATTTAAAATCATGAAATTATAAATTTTAGTTTCAGTCAATTAATTAATTACACTACAAGTTAATCTAAACTAAATTTATAAAAATTTTTATTTAGTGATTATATTAATAATAAATTTTTATCGAAATAATTTATCTTATAAATATATAATTATTATAAAAGTTTCTTTATCTCTAGAAATAAGTATATAAAGTCGATTGAAAATTCCTTTTCTTATACACTTTGGCAATCCAATGACTGAATTGTAATGCTCTAAAATCTTGAGATTTATAATTAATTATAAAATGGAGCCTTATATTGATAATAGGATTAGAAAATTAATTTTAGCCTTATGAATTAAATAAAATGTGCAACAAATAGGTATATATATGTGTGTGTGAAGTAAGAAAATATAAAAACTAAGTGGAGGGACCATGAGCATTTTGCTCTAGAAAGTTACAGTGGCCACAAGTGTTGAAAAAAAAAAAACATACAATGGGAGAGAGAGAGGGAGAAAGAAAAAGAAAGAGAGAGGGAGATCGGGGAAAAAGGGCGGACCAGCACTGGCGACGACCTAACTTCGACGTCATCACTGTACCGACGACGCGACAGCCAGCTGGTCTTCTCTCTCTGCCATTAATCCCCTCTATAGATCCGGTTACCAACCCAATTTTCAGAGTTTCTCTCCTTCTCGCCCAGATCCAACTCTGGTTCGCTTGGGATTGGCTAGTTGGTGTTCAAAAGAGGCAAGCTTTAGTTAATTGATTGATTCCATAGTTTTCTAAAAGTTTAAGAGCTTGGGGTTTATTTTCTCGAAGTTAGGTTTCTTTGTTATTAGCATTATCGCTTTTTTTTAATTATTATTATTTTAACATTAATAATCCTATATCACACCCTGCTTACTTTGCAGAGCACTTGTGATGTCAGTTTTACTTTGTTAGAGTTTGTTAATTCATGTTCATTTCATTGAGTATCTTTATTTTCCACTATATGTTTGACATGAATAAAGTAGGACAAAGTGAAAGGAAGGGAGATGGATGAGTGACATCTTAGATGTTTGAGGGGACTGTTGGGTTCTTCCCCCTTCCTGTTCATTTACTTTTGACCTAAAAAATTCATCTGTTCTCAAGTGCAAAGGAAAATCAGAAGTACTGACCCAAGAAAGCATCTGCATGTTGACTGAACATACTATCTACTTTTATGTATCATCTACATCATCCGTCCTCATTGTCAGTACTTAAGACTTATACCACATTGAAGGCTTAATACTTGTAGGCTGAAATAATATGAATATTGAGGATCATGTACTCATTTTGATTGTTTAGGAATCTGGGATTGATGTGCATCTTTGTGATGTAGGTGCTGCTATCCAAGAGGTCATGGAGTCATATGAGGTTGAAATTAATGGGAAGGTATATCAAGGTATGGCATTTATTTGAGTTTTGTATAGATGTTTACAGTTTACATAGGTTGAGCATATTAGCATTTCGTGTTTGACATATGGCAAAAACTGCTTTTGTCCCCATAATTACTGGCTGAGGGTACTGCTTTTGTCTCCATTGAGGCTTTTAGATTCTCATATGTATCTAATGTCTAGGTATTTGATTTTGTTTACTGGGTTCAATTTTCCAAGGTTATCTATAATTCTTTTTGTATTTATGCTTTAATGGAAGAATATACCCAGTCTGTTATTTCAGAGATCAGTTCCTGGCAAGAAACTGCTAGTATGCTTGAGTATTTCTGCAATTTAATCTCCTTCTGCTTTTTATACTTATTTTGATGTTTGTAAATAGAACTGTTTATTTGTTTCCCTTGTAGTGCTATGAAGTAGAACAAACCATAGTTTCTGGATTTTGAACTGAAAGATCCAAAAGGTTGATTGAATTTTATAATTATAGCATTTTCTTTGGTAATACTCAATTTTGATAGAGAGTAAGCTACACTGTGCAATCATCACTAGATCAATTTTTTTAAATGATTGCAACTTGTAATTGAATTTTAGAGTACAATTAGTTCTTCCAAGTTGGGTTCATAGTTCTAAATGATTTTCAGAAGTTTCTTAGAGATCAACCCAAAATTCTTACATTCTCTTTTCTCTGTCTCTACTCTACGGCAACTGGTTGAGAAGGATCCAGTGAGTATATTATCTAACAGCAAAAATTCTCAATCTACGTTGTAGATATTTGTGCTGATTAGGGGTGTACACAATTCATTTATAACTGAATAACTGAAGCGAACCGACCAATATAAGTTACTCTGTTTGGTCACTTGGTTGCTCAGTTCATTTCAGTTCTAATTTTTTCAATAAATTCATTAAATCAGTTTGGGTCAGTCATTAAGTGCAAAAACTGACCAATGCTCACCCTTAGTTCTGAAATGAACTATTAAACTAGTACCGTTTACACAATAGTTCTATTGCATGGTTTATTAATCTTCCTTTTAGTCTTCCTTTTTGTTTTTGTTAGTGCTGCTTGTTGTTTTAGTCTTTTACTAGATGTTGTAACTATGTTACATATGTTGCAATTGTCAACTGTGAATATTTGCTGATTTGCTTTATTGCCTTCTATTTAAGTCTTTCTTTCTTTATCAATCTTTTTCAGGTTGGTCTACTTCAGCCAGTGTCACATTTCCTAGATGCTGCCTGTGAAAGTTTGGTCTATGAAAATCATATGGCTTCAGAAGCAAACAAGGCTACTAACTTCTTTTGCACCCCACTTCAGGTAATCCACTTGCACTAAATAAAATTTTGATTCACATTTGTAGATCTGAGAATGCATATTTATGCATTTAATCATTAATGGAAAAATACTTGAAAACATACTAATGTGAAATATCAAAATCAAGAGTAGGATCTAAGACGAATCTTTCTCACTCGACAACTGAAATTAAGTTAAATTTCTATGCCATTTTTAGTGATATGTAGTTTTATGTGCTTCACATGCAAAATTGTCCATCATTTCATTATTGCAAACAAGAGGAGAAGAAACTTTTGGACAATGGGTCCTTATTTTAGAGTAAAAGTTTGATCAAGAAGTAACTAATCAAAGACTACCGCCTGATTTTTATGAATTAGTGTCCTCTTAATCTTGCTTTCAGTTTGTTAATGTTTACCAATTTACTAAAATCACACACCAGAAGCTCAATTGTATTAACTTAGAAAGAGAAAGAGAACGACTTTGATTTCATTTTTGAAAGCAAAAGAAACCTAGCAATCGACTAGTGCTCAGGTAGCTCACTTAGAATACTTTTTGAGAGAGAAAATATTGCATTATTGCATCTGAAAGAAACTATTTCAAATGGTGTGAGCTTTATGAATGATGATGTTGTGAAAAATCAATAATACTTATCCTGATATTTTATGTGCAAAGGATACTTAAGTGTATAAATACTGATATGACGAGGACATGCCTGTGTCAGTTTTTGTTAGAATCAATTAATCCTAGCTTTTTTTTTTCTTTTTTTTTTTTAAATGTTCTTTTCCATATTTTCCCATTGATTTCAGGTTTCAGTTTTAGTAATTATTTGTTTATTCTAGTTTTGTGAGAACTCATCAGCTCTTAATTTTGCCATTTATTTTTAGTATTAAACTTCAGACCTTATTTTAAGACAATTACTGGCTGTGTTCTGGTTATTTTTTGAATAGATTTAAGTTGAGATTTGTTAAGGTCAAGTGATGATGACAACGATATGACTCATGAAGCTCAGGCCCATAAGCCCAAGACATGGAGAGTTTACAGCAGGAGGTCCAAAGGGCAAGCGGAAGAACAAGAGGGAGCTGAGTTGGCATGAAGTTAGTTAGGCATGAAAGAGACTATAAAGAGAATAACGGGTTGTGAGAGGGGTGTGGTTGAATTTTTTATTGTGAAGGCTGTAAAGGGAGTGAGGGTAGAGAAGCAGCTGTGTTTGGCTATTCTCTAATTGTTGAGGCCCTTGCTACATTTATCTTTCGTATTCTTCTTTTCTGGACTTGTAAACAGCACAGATACTGTTGTTGATTGTTGATGTCAATATGCAAAGTTCATTTCATCCATTGTTGTTGATTGCTTAAGATTTCTGTTAGTCTTTTTCTTATCAATTGGTCCGACCTGCCGGATTACCCAAACAGGAGAAAATGAAACCATACAATGGAAACTCGCTTGCAAACCTTCCACAACCGCTTGGAGGAAACTGAAAACAGGATGGGGGATTTAGCTGAATGTGTGAAAGCAATCTCCAAATTCATCACTGAGATTCAGACTCGCATAACTAGTTCTGAACTACGTTACCAAGCAGATAAGAAACAAGAAGAGCAACATAAATTGAAGGAGGAAGAATTTAGGAGTCAGGTGCTCAGCTGGATAAAACGATCTGATAAGCAACCAAGTCAGATTGAGGATTCAAGCACACAAGGGGAAACTACTATGGAGAATGCCGAGTCCTGGATATTAATCGCCTTCACCACCTCATGAGAATTCACAATCAAGGTGAGCGTGAGCTGAGCACCCTGAAACTACGAGGATCCATTAATGGAATTCCTTTCATGTTGCTGGTGGATAGTGGGGCTACACACAACTTTATCTCATCCCAATTAGTAGCTGCTCTTGGACTTCAGGTTAGTCACTTTAAACCTTTAGGAATTCGATTGGGAGGTGGCAACTTAATAGGGGTAGACTGGCAATGTACAGCTCTTCCTATACAGTTGAAGAATTACCACTGCCAAATTGATGCTCTTGTGACTGAAATTGGGGACTTGGATATGATTTTAGGGGTGGCATGGCTTAAAACTTTAGGAGAAATTACTGTAAACTGGGCAGCGGGGTATTTGAAGTTTGATGACTTGGAAGGGCAAGTGGAGTTATATGGAGATGATGTGGCACATTCAGAACTCCAATCATTGCAATGCTGGCTCCATGGACATGATGCACAGTTGATAAACGAAGGAGGAACAGGGGTCAACCAGCTGCATGCTAATCTGGCCCACTTAACAGATCTTCAAAGGGACCAAATGGGCGATTTACTCTCCAGATATCAAACTGTGTTTGTGGAACCGGAAGGTCTTCCACCCAAACGGGGCATTGACCATTTAATTCCTCTTCAGCTAGGTCAAGGACTAGTGTGCGTCAGGCCATATCGCTATCCTTATCATCACAAAACCGAGATTCAAAATCAAGTAACAAATATGTTGAAGAAAGGGGTTATAAGACACAGTCAGAGCTCCTTCTCCAGCCTAGTTATTTTGGTGAAGAAAGACCAATCCTGGCGAATGTGCGTCGACTATTGCGCTCTTAATAAGGTAACCATTCCTGACAAATACCCCATTCCTGTTATAGAGGAATTATTCGATGAATTAGAAGGGGCCAAGTTCTTTACCAAGCTGCACTTGAAATCCGGCTACCACTAGATTCGGGTAAGGGAGGAAGACATTGAGAAAACTGCTTTACGCACACATGACGGGCACTACGAGTTCTTGGTCATGCCTTTCGGACTGACCAATGCCCCGGCCACCTTTCAATCTGCTATGAACGACATTTTTCGCTCCTTGCTTCGCAAGTGTGTCCTGGTTTTTTTTTAATGACATTTTGATCTATAGTCATACTTGGGCAGACCATCTACAACATGTCAAAATGGTTCTCGACATACTGGTGGCACATCAATTTGTCCTCAATGGTAAGAAATGCAGTTTTGGTAAGCTCTCAGTGGAATACTTGGGTCATGTAGTGAATGGGACAGGAGTACTCGTGGATTCCAGCAAGGTAAAGGTGGTTTAGGATTGGCCGACACCAACCACAATTAAAGGGGTACGCGGTTTCCTTGGACTCACTGGCTACTACCGCAAATTTATCTCGGAATATGGTAAGATTGCCAAGCCCTTAACAGATTTAACAAAGAAGGATGGGTTTAAGTGGAATGACGAAGCTCAGAATGCATTTGAATTACTCAAGCATAAGTTGACTTCAACACCTCTCCTAGCTTTGCTGAATTTTCCCAAGCCCTTTGAGATTGAATGTGACGCTTCAGGGTGTGAAATCGGGGCTGTTTTGATGCAAGATCGTCGTCCCATTGCCTATTTTAGTAAGGCATTGTCCCCTCAAAATTTATGCAAATCGGCTTACGAAAAGGAAGTTATGGCTATTGTTTTGGTTGTTCTACATTGGAGACCATATCTCTTGGGACAGTCATTCATCGTATACACTGACCAGCAGAGTATATGCCAACTAATGCACCAGCGGATCTCTACTGCGGAACAACAAAATTGGTTGGCCAAATTGATGGGTTACAGATTTGAGGTTCGGTATAAGCCAGGGACCGAGAATGGGGCAGTTGATTCTTCGTCAAGGCTCAAGGGGCAGGGCGGAGAACTCAAGGCTGTAGTTGTCACTCCCACTTGGGTTGATGTGCAGGAGCTGTCACGGGAAGTAGCCAATGATCCTCAACTCCAAAGGATTGGATTATCAGCAATCTACAGCGGGATCCTCTCTCCCAACCAGGATTCGCTATGCGCGGTGGCACTTTGCTGTACAAAAACAGGTTAGTCCTATCCTCCACGTCTTCTTGGATTCCTAGATTGCTGCATGAATTCCATAATGGGCCGATGGGAGGGCACTCAGGGTTCTATAGAACTTATAAAAGGTTAGCAGCCACCCTGTATTGGTTGGGAATGACCAAATCTGTCTAGTAGTTTGTCCGTGAATGTGACGTTTGCCAGCGTTATAAAGCTTCCACCTTGATGCCAGTGGGACTGCTGCAACCTCTCCCTATTCCTAATCAGATTTGGGAGGAAATTTCGATGGACTTCATCACCGGTTTGCCTCGGTCGAAGGGTTTTGACACTATTTGGGTGATAGTGGATCGACTATCGAAATATGCGCATTTCATTCCCCTCAAACATCCGTTTACTGCTCGGGTGTTGGCTGAAATTTTCCTTAAGGAACTCATTCGCCTCCATGGCTTACCCAAGTCCATTCTTAGTGACTGTGACCCTCTATTTGTCAGTCGTTTTTGGCGTGAGATCTTCAAATTACAGGGCACTGCTCTCAAATTCAGTACCGCCTACCTCCCTCAAACTGACGGTCAAACCGAGGTGGTGAATCGGTGTGTAGAGGCCTACTTGCGTTGCTTTGCTACGGACCAGCCCAAGACATGGCTAACCTGGCTTCCTTGGACTGAATTTTGGTACAATACCACCTACCACATTTCCACTGGTACCACTCCTTTTTAGATAGTATATGGACGTAAACCACCTACAGTGTTCCAATTTGTTCCCGGTGAGGTTCAAGTGGCAGCAGTGGGTAGTGAGTTGCTGGACCGAGATGAGGCTTTGCGACAACTGAAAGCTCATCTCGCTCGTGCTCAAACTAGTATGAAGAAGGTTGCTGATCAGCATCGCCGCCCTGTTGAATTTTCAGTTGGTGACCAAGTATATGTGAAGCTTCACCCCCATCAACAAGTCTCTGTTACCTCTCAGATTACACCAAAGCTTGCTCCCCATTTTTACAGATCTTTTCCGATCATTCAACGTGTGGGATTGGTGGCTTATAAGCTAGAACTGCCCCCTGGCGCTCAAATCCATCCGGTGTTTCATGTGTCGCTGTTAAAAAAATCCATTGGATCAAATGTTGCCTCTTCTACCTTACCAGCGGGCATGGAACCAGATGTCATTAATGCTGTCACCCCTGTGGCAGTATTAGCTAAGCGAACTCTCAGCAAGCATGGTGAAGAGCTGCCTCAATGGCTGGTTCAGTGGCAAGAAGGTGGTTTGGATAATGCCACATGGGAGGATGAGTTCACCATTCGCCATCAGTTTCCTCAATTCAGTCTTGAGGACAAGACTGTTTCCCCACCCGGTGGCAATGATGAAGACAACGATATGACTCATGAAGCCCAGGCCCACAAGCCCAAGACATGGAGGGTCTACAGCAGGAGGTCCGAAAGGCAAGCGGAAGAACAAGAGGGAGCTGAGTTGGCATGAAGTTAGTTAGGCATGAAAGAGACTATAAAGAGAATAACGGGTTGTGAGAGGGGTGTGGTTGAATTTTTTATTGTGAAGGTTGTAAAGGGAGTGAGGGTAGAGAAGCAACTGTGTTTGGCTATTCTCTAATTGTTGAGGCCCTTGCTACATTTATCTTTCGTATTCTTCTTTTCTGGACTTGTAAACAGCACAGATACTGTTGTTGATTGTTGATATCAATATACAAAGTCCATTTCATCCATTGTTGTTGATTGCTTAAGATTTCTGTTAGTCTTTTTCTTATCATCAAGTCAATTAAATCAGCAAGAAAGATATTTATTTTTGTGGTTAAACTTGGATGTCTAAATGGATAGGTCATACCGATACAGCTAAGGGGTATTAATAATTATATGGGTGGCATCTAAAGATTGTAGAGTCCGTTTTCAATAACTAAAAAAGTATTAACGAAAATGCCATCTAAATTTGACAGATCTTGCTTAATTTGAGACTTTAGTTGGCTACCATATCTTGATTTTCCATTGTCAGGTTTGGCGGAGAATGTAAGCTGAAGTCTTTGACTAACAGGGTAATCTAATTCAACCTGTCACCAGTCTTCCACTGGATAATTTGCTGTCTTAAGGATAATTCCAATTTTTCTATTTTGGTTGTCATCCTGTTTTCTTCTTTTATTTTATTAATTTCACTCTTTAATTTGTTAATATCTTCTTGTCCTCTTATTTCTTGTATCAATTTTTTTTATATCTTTATACTGATCTTTTAACTGTTCTCCTAATCTCTTAATATTATTTTTCTTACTAGCATATAATGTCTAGATTTCATCTATTATATCTTCCTATTTTGAATTGTTTTTTAAATGATTTAGTAGAAACAAAATGATTAATTTGTAATTTTTGGATTTCATCTAGTATATCTTCCTCTCTAATTCATTTATTTATGTTCTAATTTGTAATTTCTGCTTTATTGATTTATTAACTCATTTGAATGCTTTATTGATGCTCTTCCCCTAAATTCTATTTGGTTCTCTTTATCCATTTTGTTCATGTATATCTGTAATGATAATATGATTTTGGCCTTCTGTACTTTTTACAGAAAATGTAAAAGTGGCCACTAGTAAAACTCCAACTGTTATTTTTTTTTTTTATCCATATCTCTTTTTATTTTTTTATCCTTCCTCTTGTCTGGTTTGTGGGTTCTGTTTTATAGTATTCAATGATTCTCAGTTCATCCATATAAGCCATCTAGTTAAATTCCAATTGAGTTAACCTTTGTGTTGATTTTGCATTGGGGTTGATACTGCTCTCCTTTGAAATACTTCTTAAAGAACTATTGTGCCACAAAGTTAGACCTTGAACACAACTTGCCTCTAGATTTTAGATAAAATTTGATGTGAAAAACAAATAGTCAGTATGTATAGAATTCTTCCATTTTGTCACGTGGAATAAATGCTCTTGAGAAGCATTCCTATAATAAGAAATCAGGGTTTAGATCTCCTTATCTATGGAGTTGTTTTTTGATATCTCCTGTTAATATTTAGTATGGTTCTGCAGTAATTGCAAATTAGCAGCAATACTGATTGCCTAAAATTCAAATAATCATCTCTATCTCCAACTATCATAAAAGAATTCCACTCCCTGTTTATATACTCAATGAATTGCTCTTAAGTGCATTGATAGTTAAGTGTTAGTGTTGTTTCTCTGCATAATGATCTTATCTATATGGGTTTTGTTGTGCTCTAGAAATCCTTGTTTGATTATCAACTGCATTTTCGGGTTATTGGCTTGTAACTAAGGCACACACGCTACCTTTTATACGAGTGGAATGGTATTTGGATTGGCTTCTTGCCATGCATTGAAAATGTTCTATTTTAGCTTTATTGCTTGTTGATACAATTCTGAACATAGTCTGTTTGTTGTATCATTGACTAATGAAAGATGGTGATTATTTTTAATTATTATTTTATTTTTTATTGTCTCTATGGGTATATATATTTTTTATTTTTTATTATCTCTATAGCAGCAGAAGACATCACTTAATGAACTATTTTCTGTGAAAGCATATTCTTTGTGAGGATGAAAATCTCAAGATTGCCAAATTTTGTATCCATTTATTGTATATTAGATGATTTTACTGTTAAGGTGTTCTTCTAGAACAAAGAGAACAGGATTTTATATTGACATCTGATGTTCATTTGCTTTTAGCAATGATCTTGAGATTGCTTATGGATCTATCTTAGAATTTTACCTTTGCAAATTTGTTGGTTACCATTAGTTACCAATGATTATGTGAACTTCATCAATGATATATTTTAATGCTAAACTGAACTTCATCAATTTCAGCAGTGGCACAATTGTTCTCTCCTTTATAGTATCTCTAAGATGTGCTCTAATGAGGATTCCTTTTTTTTAGTCATTATTAATAATGAGAACTACAATTAGACTATGCACTGTGCAATAATGTTGGAAATGAATAAGTTATGGCTTTTAGTTCTGCACTATATCATGCAGAGTGTGTCTGCTTCATACCTTTATTGTTTAATACTTGTTTGATGTCAAATATGGAAGGGAACCTAACCAGTTGCTTACTATATTGATAGCAACATTGCCTACTGAAGAAGCTGCTGCTCCTGAGGCATCATCACCAGGCAACCTGCCTGTAAATGGTGCAGAATGGGTGGATTTGTTTGTGAGGGAGATGATGAGTGCTACTAGTATTGATGATGCCCAAGCTCGTGCTGCAAGAGTGCTGGAGACTTTGGAGAAATCCATCAGTTCACATGCTGCTGAAGGGGCAGTGTAGAGTTTCCAGAAGGTGACTTTCTATTTATAGTGCCCAACTTTTTCTTCCTTTAAAAACTTTATGTCCTGATCTGGAAATAAGTTCTTAGGATTTTTGGGCCGGTGAAGGTCTTGATAGGGACAACAATAATAAATGCCATCCAATTATGATAATTGTGGCAAGTATGTTAATTGTTGTTTTCTTGACATCTCCAACACACGGCTAATGTCAACTGCTTAGAATAATGTATGTTGGCCCCCTACTAGGCATGTAATAATATTCTTTTTCCATTTGTAGGTACTAGCAGCATTAACTGTTTAAAATAGGTATTCATCGAGCAAATTTTCCTGCTAGGTATAAATGGTAAAGTAGAAGTGTCATTGTTGTCATTATTCATCTTTCTCGAAGAAATTATACTACCAATGCATTTGACTTGAAACACACACACCCCCCCCTCCGATTTCCTTGTCACTTTGAGCTAGGGAAAGTAGTATACTAGAGTTGAAGCCAAAAGAATGGGGGAGATGGAATTTTTTCTATATTCTCATTGATTGTTATTTATAATATTTTTTGGTAACATTCTTTGCCGAAGGCCCGAAGTCATACTGAGGTAGTATTTTAGTATTTAACGTATTCCTCGGAAGTATAGTAAGACAATACAATTATATGCAATCTTCAATTTATGGCTTTTCTATTTATTTCAGGAAAATATGATGCTAAAAGAGCACATTAAGTACTTGTCCGAGAGAATACCATACTAAAAAGAGTTGTGGCTATCTAACATGAACGTCAAAAGGAGTTTGACGGTAAAAATTGAGAGTTACAGCAGTTGAAACAGCTGGTATTTTTTTATCCATCTCTCTTTATATTTTTTTTTATCCTTCCTCTTGTCTGGTTTGTGGGTTCTATTTTATAGTATTCAATTGTTCTCGGTTCATCCATATAATCCATCTAGTCAAATCCCAATTGAGTTAACCTTTGTGTTGATTTTGCATTGAGGTTAATACTGCTCTCCTTTGAAATACTTCTTAAAGAACTATTATGCCATAAAGTTAGACCTTGAACACAGCTTGCCTCTAGATTTTAGATAAAATTTGATAATCTAAGGTAGGTCTAAAGATAATTAATTATAGCTATATCATTAGCGAAGTCCATGGCATGGTGACATTAGTTGCTCAATGGTGACATTATCTTCACTTATTAATGTGCTGGTTGTAAGCAGATAATTTGATTTGATCTAATATTTGCTTGACTTCATGGTTCTATAATATGATGTGGAATCAGTATATCATTTTGCAATGTAATATGCAAGTGTGAGAGTAACCGAAGAGATGCTTTTGTAATGCTTCCAGGAGGATCCAACAATAAGGCGATGGCTACAACAATTACTTCACAATGTAGGAGTGAGTCGGGTCCCAGGGCTTCAAGCTGGTGGAGGGTTTGACCATATGCTAGTGAACTAGATTAACCTCTGCAACATTCTTCTGATTCAGTTCACTAGTTGAGATTTGTCATTAGCAAATCCAGTGTCAAGTCAGAATCATCTAGGTATTGTAATTGGTTAATGGTTTGCTTCAAAAGAGAATGGCAGAAGCTATAGTGTAGTTATTGCCTCTCAAAATGCCTATCTCTGTAAAGTGCTGTTTCACTTGTTTTACCGTTAAACAAAACGGATTTTGTTGGAAATGGCTAAAATATATTGAAGCTGAGTGATTTTAGTAGCAACATTTGAAATTTGTGATTAGAATTAGGTGACGAGAGTAGTCATAATATTATATTTTATTTGACATACCTGTGTAATATTATATTTTTTTAAATTAATAGTATTGTAGAATTTTTATTTGCAGAAGTTAAATTATATAAATTATGATTCTGCATACAATAAATTAATTTGTTGATTATACAGGCAGTAAATTAAAAAATACAAAATAAAAGATTAAATTATGTTATGTTATAATTTCGCGACGGATTTGCGACAACAAAAGTGTCGCTAATATGCAATAAATTAAAAATTGACACAAAATATATAAAATAAACACTAATTAAACTCAAAGATAGACTTAAAGCACACATAAATAAAGGTATAAATTGGAGTTATCAGCCAACCTTAAAAGTGGGTCTTGGTCAAAAGATAAAATGGTCTCTCTGTCCAAGCACTCTTTAGCATCTTTCTTCTCCCTTTTCACCTAAACGAAATATAAAGAGGGGTTCTCGAAGGGTATGCACGTGTCACACTTAGCTTTCAATGTAAATCTAGTTTTGTAACCTAGGACTAGATTTTGAATCGTTTAAAGGCAAGATTAGACATCTCAGTCTTTATGTAAGTTATCATCATATGTCTTCATGTTAATTAGCAAATGGAATAATTTATTTTGGGTTTTTAGAGAAAAAAATTATAACTAGAATATTAACTACTCCTTAATTCCACTATTATCAATTATATCATTCCATGCATAGACATATCAACTTATCTAAAATAATTCTTATGAAAACTCTGATAAATAATCATTCTATTCCATCTCAACAAAAGAAGTATATATATGGAATAATTAAGAATATATATTTTGCGGTGGTAACATCTTCATCTTCACTTGACAACTATCCGTGCATATAGCTCTCTTTTAATTTGCCACTTATTTCAATTCGCTTTGATTAATATCACTTAGAGTCCGCTTAAAACAAATGAATTTCATAAAATTTTATGAAGTTTATTTATTTTTTTATGCTTGGAATGAAAAAAGAAATAGAAATTGAATTCCATAAATTAAATTTCATGAATTTCATTATATCTTAATCAAATTCCATCAAAATTGGTGGAATTTACAAATAAATTTCATATTTTTAAGGAGTCAAATTTTAAAAGACTATAATACCCTTACTATAGTATATATACTGAAAATTATTCTCAAATCTAGTTACTGTACACTACTCAAAAAAAATATATATATAATTTTTATTGATTTTTAAAGATATAGTTATTTTTATTTTTTAATTTGATTTTTTTAAATCGGTATTATCAACATGGTTATAATAAACATCATTATCGTTATTTTTATTGTAATTATTATTATTTAAAGTAGTAAAAATTAATCAAAGTATTCTTGTTGAATAATAATTATAACAATAACAACTTATTATTAATTTTCTAATATAAAAAACTAAAATTTAATTTTTTTAATAAAAAATAATTATTTTAATTATTGATATATTTATTTAATTAAAATGCTCTACAGACATTAGAAGTCTAATTTACTACATTTTAAATTAATAAAATTTTGATGATAAATTAACTCAAATGTCAAGAAGGGTATTATTTTAATATAGTATGTTACTTGTATGTCATTATAAACTTGATTTAATGCTAAAAATATATGTAGTTCATCCGACAAATGTAGAATTGACTTGGTGGCTTGGGAATTCTATCTAATTCTTTTGCTTATTATGGGAGTTATTACCAAAAAAGGCATCAAAATTGGATTGAGGATATTTAAGTAAATAAAATAGAAATAAGTTTATTTATTTATTCCAAGTATAAAAATAAGAAATTCATTTTCAATTCTATATTTTAGTTATTTTATTCTAAACATGGGAATTCATTTACAAATGAATTCTAAGGGTAATTCATTTATAAATGAATTTCACAATTTCAATTTTTTTATTCCAAACTGACCCTTAATTTAATTATTGTTCATTTCTAATTATTTCTTAATCCACCATTAAGGTTATAAATTTAACAATGTAATAAAATGTAAAATGGGAGAATGATATTCTTTATTTTTGTATTCAAAGGTACATGAATTTATACAAATATGAAAAAGTTAGAGTTATAGTTGTCTAAGGAAACCTATCATTTTGTTCATAAAATTATGCTAACTATTTATAGTCCGTAGCACTCCCCCTCAAACTGGAGCATACAAATCATGCCCATCTTGTTATATAAATATTCAACTCGAGGCTTATTTAAAACATTTATGAACAAATCACCCAACTATTTTTTTTTTTGTCTTCACATGTCCTGTTGAGATGATATTATCTTGAATCTTTTCACAAAGAAAGTGACAACCAACTTTAATATGTTTGGTTCATTCATGATACACTAGATTGGAGGCAATATGAAGAGCAATTTGACTATCACACTAAAGTTTTGCTGGAGATGAGGGATCTATACTAATTTTAGCAACCAGATGATGAATCCATAAGATTTCACATATGAACTGTGACACAGCTCTGTATTCAGATTCTGCACTAGATTTGGATACCACAGTTTGCTCTTTGCTCCTCCAAGATACTAAATTTCCTCCAACAAAAATACAATAACCTATAGTTGACCTTCTATCAATCTTAGAACTTGCCCAATCAGCATCAATAAAGCATTTAGTATGAGTGTTCCTATGATCATTGTATAGTATACCTAGTATATAAGCACCTTTCAAATAATATAAGATATGCTCTAGAGCTTTCCAATGCTAGACCATAGGAGCAACCATAAATTAACTAACAATGCTCACTGCAAATGCAATATATGGAAGAGTTACTATGAGATAATTCAATTTTCTAACTAACCTCTGATATCTTTTTGGATCATCAAAAAGATCACCATCATCCTTTATAAGTTTTACATTAGGAACTACAGGAGTATTTAATGGCTTAGCTCCTAATTTTTCAGTTTTTGTAAGCAAGTTAATAACATATTTTCTTTGGGATAGAAGAATTCCCAAGAAATATTTTAACTGGGCCAAAGCTTTAGTGTGAAATCTACCATACATGAAAGACTTAAGTGAAGAGATACCTGGATAATCACTCCTTGTTATCACAATATCATCAAGATAAACCACAAAGAGAATAGTACCAGCCTTTAATTATCTGTATGAAATTGACCCGTAACACTGACTATTCTTTAATCCAAACTCTTGGATAACTTCATTGAACTTGCCAAACCAAGCACAAAGACTTCGCTTCAATCCATATAAGGATATTTTTAGATGACAAACTTTTCCATACTCCCTCTGAGCAACAAAATAAGGTGGTTGCTTTTATAGACTTCTTTTTGAAGGTCACCATGAAGGAAAGCATTTTTTATGTCTAACTGATGTAAAGACTTAAGTTAGGAGGCTGCCAAAGATATAAATAAATAAATAGAACTCAATTTGGTGACTAGGGAGAAAGTATCAGAATAATCCACCCCATAAGTTTAGGCATATCCCTTAGTGATAAGTCAAGCTTTAAGCCAAGCTGTAAAACCATTCGAATTAACTTTGACTATAAAGATCCATTTGCAACCCACAAACTTCTTCCCTTCTGGTAAATTAACCAACTCCCAAGTGTTATTTGTATTTAAGGTATGTATCTCCACAAGCATAACATCATACCATCTAGGATGACTCAAGGCTTCTTTAATTATCTTAAGGATAGATATAGAATCTAAAAATGCAATTAAAAAGCATATCGAGGAGATAGGTGATCATAAGAAATAAAGTTACCAATGGAATAAGTGGATTGATAATTGCATTTACCTTAACGAAGAGTAATAGGAAGATCAGGGCCAGCTGGAGCAGGATCATATAAGGAAGGTGCTGGTGCAGGACATATATCATTGGTGTCTTTTCTTCTAGTGTAGAACTGAATAATATATGGTCTTGCTAATGTTAAAGGATCACCAATTATTATCTGCTCAATACTTAAATATGCAGAAGACACATTAATAAACTCTCGAGAAGATGGAACAGTATAAATGAGCCACTCATCTTCCTCCCCCTAACTTATAATAGTGGGTTGAGATAAAAAAAGGTTTATCTTCTGAGAATACCACATTAACTGAAACCAAATATCATTGCTAGATAAGGGGGATAACATCTATATCCCTTTTGAAGATACAAGTATCCTAAGAAAACACACTTCAATGCCTTATAAACCATTTAAGTAACAAGAGGTCATACATTATGACATAACAAGTACCGCTAAAAATTCATGGTTCCACTGGAAATAATGTTTTATTAGGAACTAAAACACTATAAGGGACATCACATTCAACCATAGAAAGAATCTGATTAATCAAAAAACAAGTTATAGAAATAGCATCAACCCAAAAATACTTAAAAATATTAATCTAACATAATAAAAGCTCTAGCTATCTCTAGTAAATGTTTATTCTTTCTTTTAGCAACTCCGTTTTGAGAAGGGGTATCAACATAAGAGGAATGATGAATAATACCATGTTGAGGCATATACTGCTGAAAAGAATCTGAAATATATTCCTTAGCATTATCACTTAGCAATATATTCATAGAGGCATTAAATTGAGTTTTAACCTTAGCACAAAAAGCAGAAAAATGGAAAAATACTTCAGACTAATTATTCATAAAATAAATCCAAGTCATACGAGAAAAATAATCCATAAAAGTAACAAAATATCTATATCCAGTTTTTGCAATAACTAGAAAAAGACCCTAAACATTCGAATGAACAAGTTGAAGAGTAAACTAAACTCATTTATTAATTTTAGGACCTAATGAGCCACGATAATGTTTTAAAAAATGGCAAAACTCATAATCCAAAAAAGAGACATCATGAAACTGTGGATATAACTCTTTCAAAATAGGCAATGATGGATCCCCCAACTGATAATGTGCTTCAAAAGGAGAGAACAAACAATATATCATGGTACACAAGAATCCAGGATGTATAGACCACTAAATACATATCCTTTACCAAAAATCTACTTCATCATAAGATTCTAAAAAAGACAGTGATCAAGGAAAAATAAGACACAACAATTAAGCTCTTTGGTAAGTTTACTCATAAATATCAAATTAAAGGCTAAGTTAGGTAGATTTAGAATATAAGATAGAGTAATAGATGGAGTTGGTTTGATAGTTTCAGACCCCACAATGTTGTATGATGTCCCATCAACTATAGTGACAGGTAAAGGAGCTTTATGAGATCAAAAATTACAGAAAGTATAAGGATTACTTGTCATGTGATTCATGGGACTAGAATCAATGGCCTAATTATGGGTAGAGGGGATAAGATATTTGTTCCTACCTCAGTAGTGACCAAAGTCAAGGATCCCATTAACATTTCCTAGTGCTTAGCATACTCTTCAGTAGAAATAGTGATATTCTGCTCAGATGATGAATCAAAAGTAGCAACATTAGCAATTTGTGCCCTCTGATTATGATTCTGTAATTTCTTATAGTAGCACTTCATATGACCTAGCTCTTTGTAATAGTATTAGATAATATTAGTATTTCAATTGTCATTGGATTTATTTCCCTCCCTCTACCCATTGTCACCTCCACTTTATTTAACAACAAAAACACTATTTAGATAACTGGAGAAAGCATTATCTACATGTAATAACCTACTAAGCACATCTTCAAGAGTAGGAATTTCAGAACCAAACAGAATTTGAGATTTTGCTATCTCAAATTCAGGTGTCAAACTAGCTAAAAAACTCATCACTGCCATTTTTATCTTTGAGCCTGTTGCTCCCTAATATCTACACTAAAAGGTAGGAGCATGTTCAATTCTTCATAAATTTTCTTAAACTCCATGAAATAAGTGGTGAGTGATTTTTCATCCTTTTTGTATGATAAAAGGCTTTATAGACATAATAAATATGAGACTTATTCCTTTTTTCAAAATATAAAAAGGATAAATAATCCATTAATTCTTTCAGAGGTTCACAATGAGAAATTAATCCAAGCATATCTCTTTCAATTGAATTTCTAATTTGTAAAAGTAACCGTGAGTCAATTTCTCATCCAAATCTACTTTTCAGTTCTATCAGTTGATGGGTCATCAATTAAGTGATCATGCTTATCCATACTATGAAGTTAAATCCTAATAGTTCTACTCTAATCAAGATAATTGGACCCATCTAATTTTTCTTCTATAATTTTAAATAAAGGAATGATCTCACTAATAGTCTCCCTAACAATTTCCTTATTGTCGATCATGATATCCACAAACAACAAATACAATAATCAAGGTAGTAATGTGGACCCAATATACCTAGCAAAAAATAAATGCCCTAACTCTAACAAAAAACCCAATAAGAAACTTATAAAAATAGGGAATAAAAGGAAGGAGCAGAATCTCTAAGAGAAAACAAACTACCACCAAGAGAGGAAACCACCTTAAGAAAACACCAAAATCTAATTGAAAATAGCAAGGCAACATCAGAGAAGAAATCGAAGGGTTAGCAGATAAGGCACGTGCCTTTACTCGCCGATGCATAAGAAAAAGGGCAAAAGCTTATGGTGGCATATGTGTCTCACTTACCAATAAGATGGACACTAGATTTTATGGGGAGGGTAGAAAAACACCTGCATACATTTTGACATAGGCGGTGAGACAAATCGATCACCAGAGCTAGTGACCCAAAGAGGGATAGATTCTTCAACTAAAGAACAAAGAACTTAAAAAAACCCAGAAAATAGCCTAAAACTCTGATACCATATAATAAAATGCAAAATTGGAGAATTGTATTTTCTATTTCTATGTTCAAAGGTACATGTATTTATACAAATATGAAAGAGTTTAAGTTATAGTTAACTAAGGAAAGCTAGTCATCTAAAAAAAATCTATAATTTTATTCCTAAAATTATACTAACTATTTACAGTTTGTAATAAATAAGAACATATTTAAAATTAAATTTACAAAATTTTGATTACTCGCAGCCAAAACTCAATAATAATAACCACTAAAATTCCCATTTCTCATATAATTGAAAGTTTTAAAAAGGTTTGTAGCAAGAACCAATAATCAATGAGACCAAGAGAAAAATGCAATAGTGAGCTCAATACATTCACAAGTACATGCTCAAGAATTAAGAATTAAACTTTCAACATACATAAGAACTTTATCCCGATCAATTACAACAAACATAATTCTTGTTCCTAAATTTTTTTATTTTCTACTCCATTCACAAGTCAATTTAATGATGGCTACCAAGCTTGAATTCTACATTTAATGATACAAAAAAAAAACATATATAATCATTCAAAGAAAAAAATGTAGCAGCTCAGTATCTTAAACATGTTCTAGTAGTAAGGTAATACATAAGGAAGGTAACTACTTATTCTTAGTTACTAATTCAACTTAATTCAGATTGTTCCCACTATTCCCAAGTCAAATTCCTCGTTATAAATAAACTCATAACTATATTTAAGAAGAATTAAATTATTAAATAATTACGAAAGATAAGATGAAGGTAAAATTAAACCCAAGAATAGACCCTAAGACAAAATAATTAAAACAATTACTTATTTTCTTTACTCAACTATTGTTTAATTTCATTATTCCTTAGCTGTAATTTTGCCTTCATCCTTCTCAGTCCTCTATTTCATTCAAATTCCCATGTTGATTAATAAATCTAAAGGAAGAATTTGAACAAAAACCCTAAAAGAATGGGATATATGGCTATTTCAATCTTTTTCTCTCTTTTCTTACCCGATTCTTCTTAATTGCAATTCCTCCTCCCTCCAATTCCCTTCCTCAATATAATCAATGTATCTTCATCTTCATTCAAATCAAATAATTTAAAATAAATCTATTTTAAGAGTTTCCTTTGTATTGAGAAAGTACAAGCCATATCTTATAAGAAGAAGAAGAAGAATAGTTGTTGGATGCCGGAAATGAGGAGGTTTTTCTTATTTTGGTGTAATTTTGAAAAACAATTAGAGATATGGGGCCATAGTAAAAAAATTAGCAAAATGGGGTGTTAAAAAATTGCACTCGGTATTACCATTTTCTAATTATGTGGGTCCCACACAATCAGTGCAAAATTTGAATGAAAATGGCAATATCGTGCACCATTATTAAAAAAGAAATGGCATCGTTTAGCTATGTTTTAGGCTATGTAACATAGAGCCTACAAAAGATAAAAAAATGGCAGAACTTGTCATTTTTTATACTTTAAGACCGATAGCATATGGGCCCGGGATTTAAAAAAAATGGGAGGACAAACTGCCTTTTTAATAATTTTTTTTAAAGAACAATAAGCGGATTTTTTTTTTATTTTGGTGTGATTTTGGAAAATAAAATTTAGGGATTTAGGGCTATAGTAAAAAAATTTAGCAAAATATGGTGTTAGAAAATGGCAACCATGGGTGCCATTTTTTGACAGGTGTGTCCCACGACACTAGATGGAGATTTGGGCAAAAAGGCATGTCAATGTGCCATTTTCCACTATTCCAAAATGACATCATTTGGAAAAGGATGGAGCGGCTGATAAAAAATGGCATTCGCATGTGCCATTTTCCATAAGGAAAATATCATCATTCCATTGGGCAAGAAACGACATGAGATGGAAGATGTCAATGGGGCCCATATGATGGAAAATGACATGCCTAGTCATCATTTTCTATGAACGTTGTTTTGAAAGTTATGCTTGTAGGTGCATAAAAATTATTATGCATCGCAGGGTACACAATAATTCCCATGCCCTGCCGTAGAGGCATGGGTTCTCAAATGTAAATTTTTTTTTTCAAAATTTAAGAATAAAATGGCCAAAGTCCTAAGGAGTCCCACTTTGTCAATTGCTCTTCCTTATTCTTAGACATGCTCCCCCTCTTTTGCTTTCTTGCTTCCTCTTAAAATTTTCAATATTTTGTTGACTTTAATTTTTAATAGTTTAGTGGTTGTAAAAATTATTTTATTGAAATTCTGGAGGCCAAAATAAGTTATATTTTTATAATAAAAATAATTTTTTAATTTTTAACATGTGCCTAAATTAATTTATATTTTTTATGTGTAGGTGTTATTAACACAACAATTTAATTTCAATCATTTATTTTCGAATGGAAGTTATTATAAATTTTATTTTATTTGATTTTAATTCTTGGACATAAAAAGGAAAAATTTATTAGTAGTTGGTAAAAAAATTGTTGCATATTTTTTAGTATGAGAAATTTATAATTAAGTAAATCATTATTGGTCGGAACATCCATCTTTTAGTTCGATATAGTGTGTTACAAAATTATATACGATTTTAAATTTTATAGTTCTTTTATTGTCATAATTAGTTAATTGAACCATTAATTATAAAATTTTTTACAAATAATAGAGGAATTAGAAAATTTCAATTTGTAAGTATATTGTTGTATTTTTAGTATATTTTATAAATTTTATGTATATTTTTGCAAATAATTATTTTTATTTATTTTTCAATATAAATGGTACAAACATATTTGGCTTTGAAATGTATGCAAGGTAACATTGTACAGGAATATGTCAAGAAAAAATGGAATGATTTATGCTACTACAAAATTCAAAATGGCATGACAATTGCCGATAATATTACAAAAACAAATAAAAAATTACAAGATATTATAATGTACGAATATCCCATTAAAGAAAGAAAGATGGTGGAAGCTATATAGATGACAATGCCTTTGTTTGATGTATTTCAAATCTATAATTACAATTTGGAATATGACTGATGTGAAAAAATATAGGGAATTTGCACTCATGCTTGTGAAAGATGTCATTGAAGTTAGTGATGATGATTTTTTAAAAATCAGAGATACAATCCTTGAGAATCAAAGAACTTATTGTAGATGGTATAATTATAAATAATGGCCTAGATATTATGTTCATGAGTACATTTAAAATCCAAGTATTGCATCAATGAGAATGGCAATGTATTATGTTCCAAACTTTAGTGTCATTTATATTGAAGCGTTATTTTAGTAATTTTTAAAGTTAATTATTTAATGGTATTATTTCATAATTTGACTTTTTATTAACTTTAGTTTTTTTTCATAATTATATAACGTGACATGTGGAATTAAATTATTTACAATAATTATTGCAATGTATAAAAATTTTAAACAATATTTAAAAATTAAATGACATAAATTTTAACGATTCATTGCACATATGCTATGATAAATTGATTTCAAGTTTAGATATTGATCTCCATTTAGGAGCTGTACGAATAAATTCAGATCCTATTAATGGCGAATTGTTAATTCTTCAAGGGAGACATCTTTCATATCCAATATGGAACAATTCATTAAAAATTTAATTAGTATTATGCATTACCAGCGTAATGTTTTGTTAATACAATATTTTAATTTTAACTATATAATTTGATTTATTTAATTTAGATAAAAGGTTGATGGAGAATTGTTGAGGACAAGAAGGAGTAGCATGGATGAGCACTATAGAAATAGTGATCCGAGAATTTTACCATTTAAAAGAGCTGCTGGTTTGCTAGTAATTGTCAAAATTAGTGTGATTCAATTAGATTTGAAGTTAATCACATAACTGGTTGAGAGGTGGTGACCAGAAATGCACATATTTCATCTAACATGTGGTGAAGCAACAATTACACTTCAAAATATTGGAATTTTAATAGGTTTACATTTTGAATGTTAATATAATATTTTAATTTTAACTATATAATTTGATTTATTTAATTTATATTAAAGGTTGATAGAGAATTGTTGAGGACAAGAAGGAGTAGCGTGGATGAGCACTATAGAAATAGTGATCCGAGAATTTTACCATTTATAAGAGCTGCTGGTTTGCTAGGAATTGTCAAAATTAGTGTGATTCAATTAGATTTGAATTTAATCACGTCACTGGTTGAGAGGTGGCGACTATAAATGCACACATTTCATCTAACATGTGGTGAAGCAACAATTATACTTCAAGATATTAGAATTTTAATAGGTTTACATTTTGAAGGTGAACCTGCTATAGGAAAAACAAACATGGATTGGATGGTACTTTGTAATAATACTAGGAACAATTCCTCCTACAAATGATTTACATATAGGTAAAGTGAAACTAACATGGTTGGATGTAACATTTGGTGAACGATAGACACCTTGTGCATACACAATTCCTGCATTTAATACTGAGTCTGCATCATCTGTCAATGTGTCTTAGCATGATATATTCCAAAGAATATTTGGTACACATCATGAATCACCTTAGCAAGGAAACATGGGACAATCACCTTTATTTTCTGATTTTTACAATGATGTAATTAGCGGTGATGGACGATCGAGCCAAACTAGCTCAGGTGACACTAAAGCAATGAATGACCCTGATGTTAGTGGTGAAGGTACGAGCAACCCACAAGTAGATAAGCGACAATAAAGGAATCCGGATAGACAGAGAAGGCGACCTATATATGGCACGAGATCACATTTATTTCATCAGGTACTATATATATAATGTTGCTTGTATATGCTACAATGTGTTTAAAAACAAAGTCCTTCATACTCTTTAATATTATTATAAATATTAGTAACTAGTTAATTAATTCCAAATTTATAGCAAAATTATTGAATTAAATATAATATAATATAATTCCATAAAAATATTTTAATTAATATCACTTTTAATTACCAAATAACTTAATGTAATGTACCATTTGGTTAATTTTTTTCCAAGTATTTATAAATAATAATTATATCCTTTAACACTTAAATAAATAAACCATATAAAATTCAACCAAGAAATACATACAAATATAGACAATCAAAAAATGGCAAAAAAATCTAACATTCATGGATATGTTAATGTATACTATAATGGACCAGCCAAGTTTGGACATGTCTTCCTGTTATGATCTTCATTTCTACAAAGCACGTATCGGCTAGTCCTACTGCAATCTCTTCTATCTATTTCATTTTGATATCTAAAGGTTCGAAGCCTACCTTTTTTCCTTATAAGCTCTGGGTTAGGCACTAATTTTTGCCTAACATTTGGCTCCCAATAGTCATGATGTCCAAGTGGTTGGAAAAATGAATTATAACAACTCTCGATATCAAAGAGCTTATAACACTTGTCAACATATCTACACATGTCAACAAGAACATATATACATGCTGCTATAGCGTGTGAACAAGGTATTTTAGTCCCTTAGAACTTTCCACATTCATATGTACAACAATATAAATTAACAGATTGAATGTCATTATCTTTTCAGTTGGTTTTTTGATTTTTCATCCTGACAGTGAACAATCCTATATGTTAATCAAAACTATCAACTCTATGGCCACTAGCTTTTTGAGCATGCCTAGCCATCTCTTCCATACATTTTTTATGTGTATGTATTGCCTACAACTATTTGAGATCGATACATGATCCTTCAATCATTAAAACATTTAATCAACCATGCAAATACATGCTCAATAACACTACAAACAGGCATCATTCAAACACCTTTTGATGTACTTTTTACACTCTCCATAATGTTGGTTGTAGCATTACCATATTTGTGGCCATTATCATGAGACAGTGTCCACTTATCCAAAGAGTTTTGCATTGCCCAGTTGTATGAGTCAACATCAAATTCCTTAATCTCCCACATTCTTTTTGTAAACTTTTAGGGTTGGAAGTTGTTTCCTATCAAAAAATTTTACTTGAAATTAAAAAAAGTTTCCCAACTTTCAACATTTAAAATAAAATAAATTCCTAATTTAATAAAAGAATTATAGGTCACATGCCGACTTTATATAGCATGTCCTTGATTTTAAGATTTCAATGCGCAATATTGTAATTGCTAATGAAGTGGCATAGATAATACCAATGATAGGATAATGGCTCCTTCCAACCACTATTATTATCACGAAATAATGCCAGAATACCTGTATGCTAGTTGGAAACAATAGTAATATCCATTTTTTTAGTGACATACTTCCTAATAAAAGTCATAAACCAACCCCAACTAAACTTATTCTCCCCTTCAACAACTGCAAATGCTACCGAGTACAAGTAATTATTTTCATCAATAGAATTTGCTATGAAAAGAGTCTGATAGAACTTGCCTATCATAAACATACCATCAATTAGCAACGTGGATTTGTAGTGTGGCAATCCATTAATACATGATTTAAATGCCCAAAAAAACTTCCTAAATTGCTGACAATTTGATTGTATACTATTGTTTACAACAAATTCGTAGCAAAATTCGAAATTGTATGTCTCTATAGCCTTAAGATAACTAGGCAACTTCATATATGAAGCCTCATAGTTGCTAAATATCTCCTCCAATGCCTTGGCCTTTGCATATTAAGCCTTGTTATAGGAAACATCATAGTTGAAATGACTTCTGATATTAGCCATTATAATACCAACTTTGAGATCATGAGTTGCACTAATCATCTCTAATATGCAATCACAAATAATTTGGCTATCTAGCTATCTATGCTACTAAGATACCAATGGCATAGTAAAGTTGTGCGAACCCTTGTACACACTAATAACCCAGCAAGGATATGTCCTTTTTTTTCATTTCTATAAGTCTCCACTGATAGCTAGTATCTTCAGCATGCGAGTAACAGACTACCCAAAATGAAGGCTTAGATTCAACAACTTTATATGATGCACTATTCATAATAAAAAATTCTTCACACAAACCTTAACTTCATCCTTTGATGTGAATGCCAAACCTTCACATAACTCTGAAATACTATCCCATCTTAACATTGCTAAATCGCTAGATATGCTAATCTGAGATTCTGCAAAATTAACATATGTATAGTGTACTGATGGAAATTAAAACTGTGAAATATTCATTGTTCACCTACATCAACTCTAACATCATTTATGTTCAAATTCGGAGGCCTTTTGTGATAAGAATTGAACTACTTGGAACAAAGTTATCATCCCTGCCAATAACGGTTTCCTCACTAACATCATTCAAGTCTTTATCTTCATCATCCTTATCTGGATTAAAATTTGGAGAAATATATTAGTTATTTGCAACATTTTCATTATCGCATGCAACATCCTTACATTCAATGCTAAAACATGATGCAAAATTTAATTGTGTTTGCCCTCTAAACTCTCTAATTGAACTTATTTCTATAGTTTCCAAATTGTCAATCCCTTCATACTGTGGTTGATCCTCAAACTGTGTACCATAATCACAATGACTTTCTCTTGCTAAATATGAGTCATCACCAATAATATTTCTATCATCAACTAAATGAATGGCATTCCTATCTACATCGGTACTTATTGGGTTAACATTATTCACCACATCTTGTTCATCCCCAATAACAATTTTTTCAATTTCAACAATTATTTCTACAATAGTATATCCAGGAAATGATACAAAATTTTCATAAATTTGTTTAGTGTCATCTTCATCAATCAAGTCCCTAGGCATCTATGACATTGACCCCTAGTTGATAACAGGACACCTATATATCACTCTACTAATCCTCATATCTAGAGCTAAATTTAATTTAACCGATATCATGTGAATAACTTCTGAAAATGTTGATTTGCTTCTGACTTTCAATCTCCTCGATCATGCAGAGGGACTTAAAGTTTCATAATGCTAACCAGCTATATCCCATATTGATTGTCCTCCAGCATGAATTATAAATGTTGCTTGAATTGACATTCTCTAATCTACATTATATGTACATATTTAAAAATTAATGTATCAATTTACTTTTTTCATCACAAGTAAATTACCTTTAAATTTTTAACTCATTCAATTTTTTTTTCCATTTTATGCATCTAATTTTTTAAATAATTATTTATCTAACAAATAAAAAAATTTCTAATTAATTGAACAAATTAAAATTTTTCTCACTTTTCAAATCTTTAATTTATAACTCATTCATAAATTTTTTAACTTTTTATATAATATTATGTATATTGACTAAGATTAAAAAATTATACATGTCTAATTACTTTCCTAAATTACTAAATATCAAAGGATGAAAGTATAGAAGTAAAATAATATAACTAAATTTAAACCACTAATTTCTCCAGATAAAATAAAATAAATTAATTAATTATCTTAATTTCAATTAAACCTCTTTCTAAAAATAAATAAAATTAATTAACAAATAACTTACATTTAAAAATATTAATAAAAATATATTCTACCCTTTATATCACTTATAAATTAATAATGCAAATAAAATTACTAATAATTTTAATCAATGATTAAAATTAGATTAATAAAATTATTTTAAAATATATTCAAAAAATTACCTTCTTTATAATCTTCAATCAAATCTTCTATAGCAACTTAAACAAAATAACTACTAGTGTAAGGGATATTTGAATGTATAATTATAAAATAGACAGCAAAAAGGGAAAATAAATTGAAAGAAGAAAAGGTAATAAAATGGTAGAAATGAATAAAGTGAGCAAAATTCATTTAAGAAAAGAGCGTTTCATTAGGGTTTGTCTTTTATGGTAACAAATAATTGTGCAATTCCAAATTTCAAAGTTTTATTTGAAAAAAATTCAGAAAAAATGTGAAATATAGCAGCTCATGGGAGTTACTATATGCTGCTACAACATATAGTCACTTTCATGCTCTGCATCTTTTTATTATATATATATATATATAAGCCAAAATGAATTATATCAGAAGAGATACAGAGCTGGCCTCTAAAAATCAAGAAAAGTATCAGTGCCCAACACAACCAACAAGAATTAAAGCAAACTAAACCCAAAAAACCAATCTAGGTAAATGAAAACAAAGAGGAAAATCACAGCCCCAAGATATGAGTAGAGCCAAGCCAGAGCAATGTCAAAACCTTATCCAACATGATAGTAGGGATCCTAAACTCTTAAATTTCCATTGAAGATAAACCCTCTTGAGCCAACAAATCTATCAATTTGATTTTTTATGAGACTCAGCTTTTCTAAATTGTCCAAAGCATCTAATTTATGAATATCAATTATTCATTTCAATCCACAATCATCCAAATATAATATCTTTAAAGATGTAAGTATAAATAATTGTTTACGATTGTTATAGTTATTGCTACTCAAATCAAGATAGTCTAATTTGTCATCCAAATTAATAGATCCTTGTAATTTGTTGAAGCCTATGTAAAGATACTTAAGACAAAAGTAGTGATGGAGAGATGATAGGATGCTGCCATTTAGAAAATTACCCTGTAAATCAAGTAACTTTAGATTGCCAAAGTTCTTAAATTCTTTGCATCCACCTATAATTACTTTAGACCCATCAACCAGAACAAAGGGGAGAACTAGTAACACAAAAAGAACCAGGATAAAGAAAAAACCAACGAGCCCATAAAGATAAAGCAATAGACAATAACTATAATATAACCTAAATGGGGTTGAAATAATCCAAATGGAACCATATCTATTAAGTGACCCAAACGGGGTCAAAATTGTTCTATTGCAACTGCAAGGTACCCTTATAGACACGCTTATCTATCCACATCCTAGATTTAATACAGATAGGTAAATCTCTTTATTATACCTTTCTCTTTCCTTACTTTGTCAATTTGTATACAAATAATTGTGTGTATACCCAAGTGAAACTATGATGGGGTAACATTTATAAATATTCATATATATAATTTTCTGTGAGCATGAAACCATATGCACTTTCAAAATTAATTTATACTTGTGATCCATCTAAATGCATGTAATTCCTTCATGTAGGTACAATAATGATACTTGTCATCAAGATACCTCCATTTCCTTTATTAGATAATAAGCATGCATATCTATATTTCTCATTTTTCTTCAAAACATACACTATGATCTAGAACCACATATTAAATATGCTTATATTTCCATGCTTGCACATTCTACTATCATATTTGTATGATATATTCATACGAACCATAATTATATGAATATGTTTATACACATCTATGTTATCATTAAGTAAATTCATGTCCATACATTTCACTTTGAACATATACTTTACATCTTTACACTTAAATATATTTCAAAATTTAAACCCAATCATGAATGATCATACTATATTATATCTATACGCCCTCATATACCCCTGTAATCTCATTACATCTTTTGTATATGCAAAGTTGACATTTCAAACAATGAGCATAACATTAACTTCAAGAAATCAATAACAATCACGAATATTCTTTTGTGTATAATCATTTAGACATGTATATATAAATACATATATATTAGCCCATTCATGAACAAGTCATACGAATAGATATAATAGTTTTAGGTTTAATGTCATATATACAACAACGTAACATTATCTTTACATGTAATTATATAACATAATGTGTTTCATTCTCGTGGTCAAATTACCCTAACATCATATGACCATACATGGGTAACATTTTAACATCGAATTATCATATTTATTCATATGAACATTTAAGTATATATATATATATATATATATATATATATATATATATATATATATATATATATATATATATATATATATATATATAATCACCAAGCATTCATGTGTATGGTCATGTTCTAGTATTAGTATTCATTTAATACTTTATTGTAATATATCATTATGCTTCACACAAGTTTAGTGTCACAAAATACCTTTATTTTATGTTTAGAATATTCTAAAAATATTTGGAGAGGTTTAGATAAACTTTGGTGATAATTTGGAGCCTAAAAATCAAGTTTAAAAGAATTTGGGGAGGGTCACAGTTGTTACCAAAAGAGTACTGACCGTGAGAGAGGTGTACTTTTGATTTTAGACTAACTCATGGTCATTACCAAAATTAGTACTGATTGTGAGGTCCATTCTGTTTAAAGGCAAATTTACATTTTAAATTTGTATAGTAACATAGACCTTCAAAATGACATTTTTAGAAAAAAGTAGTCTTATAAAAACTTATTCTTATATATTTTTAGTTTCTAAAACATTAAAAATAATCTCAATAGTATAACTAGATCTCAAAATATTCAATAAATACTACAAGCTATTCATAATATCAAAACCAATTTTAATTACCACTTCAAAAATTTGTAAAAGAAAATGGGTACTTAATTAAAACAACATTCCTTCACAAAAATTGAACTCCTTTATGTCTAGTCTGTCTAGGATTTTGTCCCATAACATTTTGAACTAGCTACTATTAATTATATCCAAAATACTACCACATTCTCACTGTAACT